>CM055957.1:35066815-36266815 GCA_029490685.1 Schizonepeta tenuifolia | reverse complement strand
GAAAATTTGTAACATATAACATGTGGACAAAAAAGAATAAAGGGAAAGTTGGTAATTTGGAAAGATTTTCCTCCAAGATTAATAACTATGATTAACGATAGTTGAGATTAAAGTCGTTAGCATGTTTTTGATTTTACCACGAAATATTGTTGAGTCGCATTAGTTCCCACTTCCAATATAATTAATGTCCGGTCTAGTACATGCATGTGTTGAGGTACATTTTGGTACGAACAATTGGTGTGACGGTCAACATGTTGACTTTTTATTTTTATTTTTTAATTAATTCAAGGATATAATAAAAAATACTTTAAATTTTAAAAATATATAATTACCTCTCCAACGGAATATTTTCATTACATCTTTGTGTGTACTATATAAAAATTGGTGACATGCACATATACATTTATATAGTATTTGTTTTCATATAAAAATACTGTAATTAAATTTTATTTCATTTTGTAACGTGAAAATTAATTACACCATTAAATGTCACTAAATTTGTGACGAGATGCTTTTATTTTATGACATGCATAATAGTAATTACCGATCACAAGATGGCATAAGTTTATTTAGTGACATTGATAGGTCTTACAAATCTTCAAATTAAAATTCTGTTACTACTGCAACTACAATTTGTTACATTGATTTGGAAAAGAGTTAAAAGAAAATAAGGACGAAAACTGAAAATCCTACAAGAAAGTAGGAAAACTGAAATATGCTTATATATATCTAGGAGGATGTTCATTACCATGTTTAGAGTTCGCATGACTTAAACTGCCATGCATATACATATATATATAGGGAGTGAGAGATTTTTTCATGACACTAACTTGCCTAATTTAATTTCATGACACTTAACATGCGGGTTGCGATTTGAGGATAATAATGAATTATTATTGGGTTGTCGGACAAATTTTGGCCCGAATCTTAATTAAACACGCATGACCGACAAACCGAACCCGAATACGGATGTGTTCGCCATATCACCCTTCCCCCATTTTATTTTATTTTTTTCATCAGATAGAGGAAAATGGTGAAATAACATTTTCTCAATTATTTTTTTATCAAAAAAAGTTAATGTTTTTTAATGAAGTATCTAAATTAATGTTAAAAATGAAAAAAAAAAAAAGCAGTGATAATCTAAACTAGCAATATATATATATATCATATTATTATTGATAAATTTAAAATAATTCACTGATTTTTTGCGAAATCATTGAAAACTAAAAATAAAATAAAATAAACTTCAAACTATTTGTGAAAGAGTGATCAAGGAATAATCATTTAACCAAATTCATGGCTTCTAATAACAGCAATTAATCTACAAAAAAAAAATGGCCAATAAAATTTGTTCTCACTGATCTCAGACAACACAGAAACCTCTTTCTAGGATTTAAATCCTTCCATGGTGGTGAGCAAGGCTCTTTATGGCTGTTGACATAAGCAATTAAATGACATTTACATTTCCTTGCCCTTGCATTCTCAAAGACGATTTTAAATCTAGGGTTCTTCAATTTGGGGGGAAATTGATTATACGTGTTTTCATATGATATAAAGAGAGGGCAGGGTGAGGGGGAGGTGACGTGGCGGACACGTCCGCATTCGGGCTCAATTTGTCAATCATATGCATTTAATTAAGATTTGGGCCAGAATTTGTCCTACAATCTAAACAATAAAATTCATTATTATCCTGAAATCGCAGCTCGCAAATTAAGTATATTGAAATTGAACTGAACCCTAAATTACTGTTTTGAAAAAGTCTCTAACTCTATACATAGATTATCATATCAATCTTTATGCATGTACAATATTGAAATAATTGATATTGTTATGAGCATAAAAAGGTACTGTAATATATTCACACACTAATTAGGAAATATTTTTCTTTTTCTTGATATGGAAGAGCGTGAGGTTCGAACCCATTACTTAATAAAGCCGCAACTGCTTTTGTGTTCCCTTGGAGACAAGTAGGAAATAATTTAATTATTTCAAATAAAACCTTATCTTCACCGATTGAGGTGGTAAGGAACAAATTTCTAATTAAGTAAATTAATATCTTATTAATAATAGGAAAATAAACGGTGCTCGCTCCACGGTGCTCCTTTCCGGTTTTCCTTGATTCTGGTAATTTTGGCATTATTAATTCACAATAATACACATATATTACTTATTATATTCATATAATAATTTCTCATGCCTCATGTATATCTATAATTACTATCTTTATCTTTTTATCTCTATTCTTCATATATTCCAATTCTAATTCTAATTATAATCTAATAACTTTTATATTTTTAGATACTAACATTGTAAAAAGTTAATCTCTCTACTCTTATTTATCTAAAATTTATATAATGTCACTTATAGACCTCCATTCTTGGGAACCTATATAAATATTCAAAATTATTGTGACAAAACGTGTATGTTTTTATCTCGCAATTATCTTACACCACATGTTTGATTTGACTAATTAATTACTTGGCCAAATAAATAATATTATTTTTATTAAAAAAAAATTGATCAATTATTATGTTGTAAATACTAATTTATCTGAGTAAGTAGATAATTTGTTTTTTATTAAATTTTTATTTAATTTTTACAAATTATTTGAATCATCCCCATAATTCTGACACACATTGTATTGAAATCAAAGGACATGACTCTCTATATGCATAGGGAAAAAATTATAATTTATACCCTATATTTATCCTAATATAATGGGACTAAACTACTTGCCCTAAGTATTCAGTCATGCATTATAGAACTATTTATGTGATCAATTCAACTATGTCGTTTTGATCATCACCAATATTAATGTTACATAAAATATTATTTCTAATACTGACAAATCGGTTCGTAAATATAGATTTTTACTATTTATGGTTAGTGTGCGGATTGTATCGGGTATTACCAAATAAGTTTGAGACGAGATTGAATAATATAGATGTTTTTTTAATCGAAGCTAGGACGACAATGAGTAGGAAATGTTTGAATATATTTACAATTGAAAAATCCTTAAATGATGTGTGTATTTGTGATAAATATTATTACAAATGGACAATTAACTGTAAACCAATAAAACGGTTTAAATAAACATAAAAGAATGACGCTGATGAAACGGTTCGTAAAAATCTAAAGGAAGATCTTCTACTATTTATAATTAGTGTTCGAATTGTATCAGTATCGGGTATTACCCAATAGGTTCGAGATGAATATGAATAATAGAGATGTTTTTTTAATCAAAGTTATGATGAGAATATGTAGAAAATTTCTGAATAAATTTAGTATTGAAAAATCCTTAATTGATTGTATAGTAAAATTACTAAACAGACCAAGATTAAGAAGAGAATATGTAGAAATGTTATAAATAGATTTAGATTTGGAAAAATACTTAATGAATGAGTAGATGCTCCATTCTCATTTTTCTATTATTCTGGTCATCGATCAACAATATTAAGTACTCAATGCTTTAATGATATTGGATGTAGCCCAAATTGCCGAGACGGTTCATGTAGATCGAAAGAGTATAGATAGAACAAGTAAAATAATTGTTTAAGTTGGTCTTTCATATTTAGACAATCAATTGAAAAGAAAAACATGTAACTAAATAAATCTCTCTCGACCTCTCGCTAAGATCAAATGTAGTTATTCTTATAAGGTTCATAACTATTTTATGAATTTATACTCTATTAATTGTCATTCATAATTATAAAATATATTTTTCTCGATCTTTTGACTAATATTAGAGATGTCAATTTAACCCAAACTGACGAAACAATTCATGTAGATCGAAAGGAAATATTTTAACTATTTATAATTAATATTTTCTTTGTAGTGTTCGAATTGTATAAATATGCACTTTTTAATTGAATCTAGGACGAGAACGGGTAGAAAATCTTGAATAAATTTAGAATTGAAAAATTCTTAATGGATATGCACACAATCCATTATCATTCCTAATTTAGTAATGAGAAAATAAAGTATTTTTTTTCAAGTTTGATAAATAAAATGGTAAATGAGTATAAGAACGTATGGGTAAATGAGTAAATGAGAATACAAATAAATAATTTACTTTAAAAAAATATGTTCAGTTTAATTATTTTTAAATCTATTTATTTAACACGACCATACATACACAATCAGCATACACGACTATATATTAGCATACACGATCACGTGTTTCACTGAAAAAGTCGACCATATCAGCATATACGAACATACATGCTTACACGATCATGTTGGTCATATCAGCATATATCATCATGCATACACGACCAACATACACGATCATATCAGCATACACGACCATAAGAAGAAGAGCAATAAAGTAACAGAGTCTATTATTGCTCCCTTTAAAAAGAGTGGCTATAGTTGCACTTTTCTTTTGAAAGTGACTTTATTTGACTAATTCTTTAAAAATAATTACCTAAGTTTGATTTATAATTGACGCGGACAACATCACAACTTCTAAATAAGATCTAAACTTGACACATATAAATTAAAGCATAAAATTATTTCCATCGAGTCTCGACGGGCTACTTACAGACATATAAAAGCTAGATTTTGAATAAAGTTTCTAAAAAACTATTAGGAAGTGTGCTAATACACGTACCCCTGTTTTGCAAAATAATGTTTGATGTAATTACATCACATATGTAATTAGTCAACATTTAGCTCTTTCGCAAGGAAAAGAGAAAAGAAAAAACGAAAAAAAATAAAACGATTTTTCTTATGTTGTGGTTGTAGATTAGTGTGACCATCTAATTTCCTTCGTGGCGTACAGAATATTAATTGTTAATTTTCAAAAAAAAAAAAATCTTTCAGAATTTATTTGAGTACTTGGGCGTGTTATTATCTGAATATATACAAATATAATAAGTAGTGATGTTATATCTTTGTAAAAAGGTTTAATTAAGTTAGGAAAGTAAAAAAGTTTAAGTTAGGAAAGAAATATGGAGATCTACAGAAAGAATCTACTAGTATTTATTACACTAGAGATTAGGTCTTAGTTGTTCACACACTCCCTTCCTAAATCAAATCTAATACAAACTTCTTTTTCTATAGGTCGTCTGATTTTCTCTCTCTCTATATATATGTACAGACTATTTCTAATTAACACATTCTCTCTCTACATATACTCTCTCCCTCTCTCTATAGATCTTTCAATTTACACACATCAACATCACAAATTAAACACACACACACTCATCATGGATGCTCTCCAGTGGCCGATAAGAGAGAAGCGCTCCAAGCAATCTCCGCCGTCGCAGCCTGACGCGGACGAAATCTCCGCCGCAGAGTCACTCCTTCTGCTTTCTATCTCGGCTGGCGATTTCTGTTCCGCTTCAATAATGTTCCCACCCAAGGCCAAGAAACATTCCGCCGCCTTGGAGATTGGCGCTGCGAGGGCAGGCTCTCCTGATACGCCTCTGCTAAACAATCACTACTGCTGCTGGTTGTGCGGTGAGGTTTTCCAGTCATCCCAAGCACTCGGCGGACACATGACCAGCCACCGCGCCAAGATCGCCGTCTCCCACCGCAACTCCGCCGCCGAAAGTGGAAGGTTTCATGCATGCAACTTTTGCCATGAGCGGTTCGCCACCGGCCAGGCTTTGGGTGGTCACAAGCGAAAGCACTACGAAGGACCGGCGCTCGTCAGAAAAGCCGCTAAATATTGTCACTCAACTTTCTCCAACCCCGGAGACAGTGGCGAAGAGAGTTACGGCGGCGGCGCCAGACCACTCCTTGATTTAAACCTGCCGCTGCCTCCCGAATTTTATTGATTAAACACTAAGGGGTGTTTATTCAGAAATAGTGGATGATTATTTTTTTAAACTAAACCCTAATTGTGGTATCAATTAGGGGTTTCATTCATCCATTATATTATTCTTTCATTATTATTAGTTGTAATAATATCTGATCTTGTTGTATAGTTATTGATGTTTCCGCGACAATTAAATCTGTGTCTATAAACATGCACGCTCCTAATATAATCTGAACAATTATTATTTCATGTTAATTCCTGTTTATTCTGAATTCCACAAACTAAATTACAATTGGTGTTGGATTTCGAATTGCAACCGTTAAACTTAAAAAAGGTAAGTGTGTGGAATATTGTGTTAAATTGCATGTACTAATTAATGACACTACAAGAAAACTGGACTAATGCGAAATATACGCACACGACATTATATATAAATGTTGTAAAATTTCCATACTTATAATCGTTGTGTTGTATATTTGTGTCAGTTGTGCGTCATATTAATATTTTGTCACATTTTTGTGACACAAATGCGTCACTTTCGTTAATGTCTTTGAATTGTAACATTTTTTTTGCGACATATCAACAAAATGTCATAATTATACAACATATTTAGAATAGTGTAGCAATGAGTGTCGTATATTTACGTTAATTAATTTATCACATTTTTATGACACAAATACGTCACTTTCTTTATTGTCTCTAACAATTTTTCTGTGACATATCAATAAAATGTCATAATTATACAACATATATAGAATAGTGGTGCATTCAGTGTTGTATATTTATGTCACTTAAGTAATGTGTCACAGATTTGTGACACAAATGCTACACTTTTTTTTCCTATGTCTTTTGATTGCGACTATTTCTTTGCGACACGTGAATAAAATGTCATAATGATACAAATATAGATTAGTGTTGCATTTAGTGTTGTATATCTACGTCACTTAAATAATGTGTTACATTTTTAGTGACATAAGTGCGACACGTTTTTTATGTCTTTTAATTGCGACAATTTATTTGCGATACCTTAATAAAATATTATAATTATAATATATATCGAAAAATGTTACATTCCGTATATCTGGGTTAATTGTGTATTAAATAGAAAATTAAAGATAAAACAAATAAAATCACAATACATATGTTTTAACATGATTCTTAATTAATTAAAACAAACGTGATTCTTAATTTTAGTTAATAATAGTTATAACAAAAACTAAGTACAATGAATTGATTTCAATTCACATTGATAATGTCAATGTTTCATTTTGAGTATAAATTCAAGGTAATTTTTTTAAGTAAAAATAACAAAAAAGAAAAATCGACTCGAAACAAATCAAGCCGATAAAGGGGAAGAGAACATCAGATGAAAGAAAGTCATCTGAGCGTTCGAATCCAACTGATCAGATACAAGGAAGACAACTGAGTGTTCAGTTTCAGAACATCAGTTGTAGAACTCAACCAAGAAGATCAACAGCTTGAAGATGAAGTCAGTTGAGAGTTCAACTGTTAGTTGGCAGATAGAACATCGGCTGAAGAACAAGCTAGTTGAAGATCGAAAGTCTTAACCGACCACTCCTTGTTGGAAGTCTGTTGTTAAGATTTGAATTTCAAAAAGGAAGTCACGTGAGGGTTTGACCGTTCAGTCATTACCCCATTTGGCCCAACACAAGGCTATCTCAGATGGAAAGCAGAAAAGCACAGATGCCATATCGGGAAAGTCTGCAGAGATCAGAGACAAGCCATCGCTTTCAAAGAACAGAGATCAACAGCTCCTCCAACGGCTAGTTGATACTCTCCGCCTATAAATAGAGGCCTTCATTCATTCGAAGAAGATACAAGACACACACGCGAGAAGAAACCACAGAGCGAAAGAAAGAGCAATATTCTTCACGAGCTGAACTGAATTTAATCTCTTAGAACATCACCTGTTGAGAGTTCTAGAGTTAGTTAGTTTTTGTGTCTTTAGATCGAACCTTGAGAACATCACTTAGTGAGAGTTCGTAGAGAGTTAGATCATAGCTCACTTCACATTCGAGCTTTTAGTTGGAACCCCATTTTCTTTCACCTGAAAAGATTTAGGATCCTACTCTTCCTGCAACTGAGTAGATAGGTTGTTTAGTACCCGGAAACTAAACTGTAAGGTTGATAAGTACCCGCAAACTTATCCTTAACGGTTGCTCAGCCCGCGTAAGCTGAGTGGTTTGTCCAGAAGAACTTGGACAGAGTTGTGTGGACTCACAACTCCCCGTGGACGTAGGAGTGTTAGCTCCGAACCACGTTAATTCTCTGTGTACTTGTGTTTTTCTTTATTCAGTTATTTCTTGCATTCTCTACTGACTGACTAACCAGCATACAAACTGCATCTGCGCATTCTCAACTGTTTTGGTTTTTGACCAACCGTGCACAAAAGTGTGAGTAATGTTCTCGGTTGTAATTTATACATCCTGGAGGACACGGATGAAGAAGATCTTACTGTCGAAGCATCATAGGATGCAACAAGTACTTTCATCCGGACCGATCATCCTCAAAGAGAGGATCACTCGCACTCCTACAAATCCCAACGATGGAGATACAGTTGTGGAGTTTGTGGAGAAGCAGCCGGAAGACTACACTCCAGAGGAAGCCAAGGTGAGCCAGTTGGATATCTGGGCTCAAAGCACGATTATGAATTTCTATTTAAGTATGACCTTGAAGAAGTTTGTTGTTGTTTTATTGGAAATTGGAATATGTTATTTAGTATTCTCTAGGTCAGGGGATTTCGATTAGTTACATTTATGCTTTTGTTTGACTAATCCAACTATGCAACTGCAAGTGAGTATTATTTTATGCTCGTATGTGTGATTTGGTTCTACTATATGGGCATTTCATGGAGCATTTGTGCATAAATAATTGAATTTTATGGTCCAATTGAAAAACTTTTGTTGCAATTATTTCTAATATTTGATTTTGTATGTGAGAAGGCGAATGGCAATGTTTTGAATTCCTGGATTTGAAAAAAAAAAAAGGAATTTCAGTTTTTGTTGAGCTCTGTAGATTGTGAAGTGAATGATAAAATTCTGTAGAAATGGAAAATATTGGATAGAAGATAGGAGGAAATGGATGATCTTGATCTTATTTTTATGGTATAGTGTCGAAGAGAGTTTGGCATTCAGTGGGCTGCCCCTCTAATCTATAATATTTTATTAGAGAATCTAATATAGGAGCTCTAATTAGGAGAGAGTAAAATTTTATTTGGCATAATGATTTCAACATTATAATGCTCTCATTGGAGTAATTGGAATATCGAGAGGAGGTGTAGACAGTGTTAAATTTAAAGTAGCTTGATAAGTGTCAAGCCTAATAATTTAAATTCTATTCTGTATCAAATATATCTAGCACCAGGACATGTTGCCTTGATAGGATCACAACATGTTTTAAGACTCGTCCCTTGTACTGCATCTTCTTTAATGATAGAGTTTGTTTCTTTTATAAACATAAAAAGGTAATGTTGAGCTGAGCGACTAAGGAAGAGCTTTTATGAGAAGTAGTCACATATGCTATTTAAATGTTTTCTTGTGTTTATCTATCATCAATATTCGCGTGTTGTGAAAACATGAATGTAGTTTAACTTACAAGTTACAGCAGTTGTGATACTCAAGGGGAATATCACATTTCTATTGGCCTTTGTTAATGTGTATCATTTTTCTTGTACAAAGAAGCTGCTTTATATGTCATAGTAATTTGCTATTCCACTGACCAAAATATTATGGATCAATTTCTTACTATTTTGATTGGCTAGGTTGATTTTGACTCTAGTTTATCTGAGCTCAAAGTCTCCTGGCGAATATGCTCTAATACAATCAATAATCTAACCTCAATTAATTACTTCAAATATCTACTTAAGAATAGTGTTATTCTGACCTCAGTTAATCTCTATAGATGATTTTTATATGTTCTTTTATGCTTCCATGAACATTATGCAATCAAATTTTACTGACTTTTCTTTAGTTTTCTAAATTAATATATTTCATTATTTGATTTACAGCTATTCATGGTTCTGGCCAAGAAGAGATCTCGATGTTCTATTGGATTAATACTCGACACTCTAGTTCACGAAATGAAAAATCAAAATAATACCGACTTAGATGAACTATTATCTGAGAGTAATTCAGATGACTTGGACATTACCTTCAATTGATATTTTTTCAATTATTTTTTAATTGTATTTGCATGTAGAATAATCTATTTTGTTTCAATTTTATAGGAACATGAGGAAACTAAAAAAAGAGCAAGATAAAAGCAGGAGGAGGAAGAAGCCAATGATTGCCATGTGCTTGTGGTTGTTTTATTAAGTCTCTCTCATCAAATAATATATACATTTAGTATGCTAGAGTGAAGAATATTGATTTTTGTAGTTTACTTTTAATATTTAGAGAATATTGTTTTTCATATTTTTTGAAACGTTTATAATTTCAGTAACATATTTGGTTCAAGTATTCATTTGATACATGTTGTGTATTACTTATCATAAGTTATTTAATATGGTGTTTTATGTTGTACATGTGTCGCGAAAAAATATGTCAGATTGATTTAATAATGTCACAAACTAATGTCGTAAAGTAAGAGAACATATTTCAACTAATATCGCGTAAGATGTCGTAAGTGACGTGCTTCACTATAGCTAATGATGCATAATGTGTTGTAAACTTGTTGTGACAATTATTTTGATGTCGCACAAAGTGTCATATATTTGCGTCATAAATATAGAAATATTGTAAAATTGCTACATATTTTTTTCTAACAAAATCTAAATTGACGATGAAAAATATCGTAAAATAGGAAACGTTATTACAATTAATGACGCGTAATGTGTCGTGAACAGTGACGTACGCCACTGCACTTAGTGATGCAAAATGTGTCGTCAATTTTAAATGACAATTAATTTAGTGTTGTAAAAAGTGTTATATATGTTGCGGCACAAATGAAACAAAGTGTCGTAAATTTACTACATACCCCTTTTACGATAGAATTCAATGTGACGCAGAAAATGTTGCAAATTAGCTTTTGCGACATTAAAATAATCTTTAACGACACATTTTAAATGTCGCAATAGCTCAGTTTTCTTGTAGTGTGAACCAAATCAAATACTCCCTCCGTCCATTAATTCTGTACCCATTTGGTGCTGGCACGGAGCTTATGAAAAGCTGATAAAGTGGAGTTGGTGGGATAAAGTTGTTTTTGAGGGATAATGATAAAGTAGTAGTTAGTAAAATAAAGGTTGTTAGTGGTGTGCCCATAGTGAAAAAGGTAGTGATAAAGTGGTAGTTAGTGGAATAAAGGTGTGGGTCCAAGTGGCAAAGGGTAGAAAATAACATGAATTAGTAAGGGTAGATGAGTACTTTTATATAAATGGGTACATAATTAATGGACAAATAAAATGGGGCAAGTGGGTACAGAATTAATGGACGGAGGGAGTACTATCAAGTACACTTTGATTCCATGTCCAACCCTACCCTAATAAATTCAATTCAATTCCAAATCAGAAAAAATTAAGGGAATGATCGCATGGATTACCAATTTTAATTCAGCTTATTAACTAGGCTTGAAAGTTGGACTTCACTTAGACGAGAGTAGGAATTAGGCTGAAAGTACTTCACACACAGAACCTCCAGAAATGAATACTCTATTTAGGAATAAATTCTCATTTTGTTATATATTTTCATGGTCTCAACCTGGGATTAGTTATAAATAAGAATAAACTCTATATTTGTCGTAATTCATATTTTTTTCGGTCCCATATTAAGGAAATACACCTCATTTAGGGATAAATCACACTAAATAATATATATATATATATATATATATATATATTACAATAGATTTAGGTTGATTTAAAATATTTTTCTAAAGTTGCTTGTGACAATGACTTTGTAACCATATCATTTAACTTGCGTGTTTTCAATAGTCGTCCATATGACCATCTTCTTATTGAACCCAAAATATTTCCAATATAAATGCATACTTTTAAGTCATGGACTCTACATATTCTAGGTGAAATAAATCAATACATGTATTTGCACATAATACATTATATAATACATGTATTTATTAATTATAATATTTAATTATTGTTCATGTACATTAAAATTAGAAAAAATAAATAAAAATTCTTTTTCGAACTCTATTTAAGAATAACCTCCCATTTTATCATATTTTTCTACAGTTCTAAAAGTATTTCTTAACGGCGGTTTTACAGTGGAAGCTAATATACTTTGAAAGTGAGAGGTTTTATTGAAAGCGCACATCAAATTAACGTGATTGATGAAAAAATTGTACGAAATATATACTACTAATAAGTTTCTCAGTTGTAATAAAGGGACATGAGACGTATTGGAAAAATGGAAGATTTGCCCCTACGATAATTATGAATGGTTGGAGATGCAAAACAAGTTGGATCCGCTGGTCCACACCAAGTCACCAACATCGCCCATTTTTTGATTGTGCAACTGCAACATCAATTGTTGTATTGGGATGGGTTGGGTTTGACCCGTTAACTAGACCCGAAATACTAGACCCGATAATTTTTTCACCGATTGGGCTGAAATCTCATTTTGGGCCCATAGGCGCTCAGTTCAACTCGTCCAATTTGATTAGTCGAGATCAATAAAGATAGGGCAGGTCTCCTGTGCGGCAGATCGCAGGGCTATGCGACCGGATCCGAGCTCAGTTGACTCGGTCAATTCAGGTTGACCTATTGATCCGATTATTATTTTTTTTCAGTTTTTTTTTTAATTTTAATTTTTTTTTCGGCTCCGCCTTCGCTCCGATTATTAATATAAGGATAATTGGCAGACAACAATTTGAACTTTTTCGGCTCGCTCCGAGGCTTTCGGCTTCCTCGCTCGAATCTTGACCAAAGAAGAAGCGACAAACAAAAAAACGAAGAGGCAAACCCAAAAAAAGGTGGAAAAAAAGTAGAATTTAAAAAAAAATTGAAATAAAAGCTGAAAATTGAAAAAAAAAGGAAAACGGCAGAAAACAGGAAAAAAAATCGGAAAAAAAACAGGCGCGTGTAATACACGCGCCATGCATGGGCGGCAGACCCGTGTATTACACGCGTCACGCTCCCGGTCGCATAGTATGTGACGGGACACATATGAGTTTTATTGATTAAGATAAGTTTATATATCTTTATTGATCATAAATAAATATTAATTAATTTAACATTAATTAATTTGACCGCACCCAAATCCTTCTCATTAATATAGGGGTGAAGTTCTGTCTGGCCTCCATTAGTGACCCCGTAATTCATTTACTATATTAATTAACTAATTTGATTTATATTTAATAATTTGTAGTAATAAACTTTAGTTCTTATTAATAATTTATATTAATGAACTTTACTTTAAAGTGATGACAATATTTATTTATGATATCATCAATAAAGACATATAAAATAATATTGCACTATTTATTATATTTTTATTATTTTTTATGTCAATAAAGTTTGATATTAATTGCAAAAATTGAAAAGTTCATGATTTAATTTGTCAAAGTTGAAAGTTCAGGTTAAAATTGCAAAAATTAAAAAGTTCGTAATTTAATTTGCCAAAGTTGAAAGTTTGGGTTAAAATTACAAAAGACCATAAGTTCATGATTTAATTCTCCAAAAATCCATAAAGATCCCATTAATTTGGGCCGGGCTCCTTATTTTATGGGATATACATCTCATTAAAGATTGAGAAGGTCTCTCGTGCATCAGAGTCGCTTACCGTGCGGCAGAGTCGCTTATCATGCGACCGAGTCCGGGTCGGGTTGACCCGTTGATCTAGTTAAAATTAATTTTTTTTTCGGCTCCGCCTTCGCTCCGATTACTAATATAAGGATAATCGTCGAACAATAATTTGGACTTTTTTGGTTCGCTCTGAGGCCTTAGGCTCCCCTCGCTCGAATCTTGACCAATGAAGAAGCGGCAAACAAAAAAACGAAAAGGCAAACAAAAAAAAGGTGGAAAAAAATGTGGAATTTAAAAAAAAAAAAATTGAAATAAAAAAACTGAAAAAAAAAACTAAAAAAACTAAAAAAAATTGAAATTCTAAAAAAACGAAATTAAAGAAAATTGGAATTAAAAAAAATAAAAAAAATAAAAAAAAAAAAAATACAGGCACGTGTAATACACGCGCCGCGCGTGGGCGACTGACGCGTGTATTACACGCGCCACGCCGGTCGCATACAAGTTTTTGTGTTAAATATAATATTAATGGGAAATTACAACTTTTTGTGTTAAGGATAATATTAATGAAAAAGGAGAGGATCAAATAGGAACTCCTATTTATATGAGAACTAGGAACCAATCTAAGTCATCCATCATATAAGATCAATGAATATGATTTAATCCTTAATTAATTGGTCAAACCTGCATTTTTGGTCAACCCCGCATCTTTTTACGTAAATAAGGTTATTAGGTAATTTCCGCTGTTTTGTTAAGTGTAAAAATGAGGTGCATAAAATAGTGTAAACTAATGCATTAATATTACATTTCTGATGCATCATTTTTTTAATTAATATGGAAAAAATAATATTTTTTACACTTCATTTATGATATATAAAGAACAAACAACATTTATTAAGTGTGTACTTATACATTTAAAGCAATGCATACCTCGTATTTACATTTGTTATTTGATGTTATGAGTATAATTTTTTGATGCATTAACACGATTTACCTAATGCATTAATATGAAACTGTTAATGCACATAATAGGAAAAAGGCTTATTACCATAATTAATGCATTATATATATGATATTTATGCATCACATTCTCTAGATTTATGCATTTAATTTAAAAAAAAAAAAAAACTGATTAACTAAGACTTGAGACTTGCGATATCACAATTAAAACATTATGTATATTGTGTTTGTGCAATTCATTTTTCAGATTTATGCATTATATTCGAACAATTATTTCAAAAATGCATTAGAGTGTGTGTATTCCTTTTGAAGGAGTTGGAGCAAATTATCCATTTTTGTATAATCTAGAAATGAAAAAGTAGGTTGATCTCAATTCATTTTTCGGCCGAATCGTCAATCTCATTATATATGATTCTTTTTGTAATATGTTTACTGACACATTTACACTACTAATTGAGCAAAAATCCTATTACAAAATTCAGTTGAAATGATAGATGTCATATGCATATGTAAACCCAGAAATCAAAATAAAACTCTCATTAAATCACACAATCTAGAGATCTAGAGAGAGAAATATTGAGAGAGGAATGGTTGCGCATGGTAGAGAAAAAGATATAGATAAAACTCTCGACCGGTATCCTTGAAAACTTCGATAGACATCAACATCCTCAAGCGTCGCACCTGACTGTGGCATTCCCCGCCACTGATGGCGGTGGTGGCGGCTACGATAGTGTCTGATGGTGATAAAGGATTGTGATGGTGGTGAAGAGAGAGAGGGAGATCGACGAGAATGAGTACGGGTAAAAAAATGAGTGCTGCTAATTTTTTCTTCCTTCCCCGATTTACCCCTACACCCCTTGTATTGTAATCCTTGTCAAATTTTCTGGTTTAATCATAGCCACATATTCTTTGCTGATAAGTGGTTAGGATTAGTTCTTATTTCTCATATAAGGAGTGGTTCTCACTAGATCCACACCTTAATCGGAAATTTATTATTCTAGCATATATACTAATCCAGTAAGTCTAAATTACAGGTCCAAATTCATATTGAAATTCTCGCGCGGATATGACATCTAGAATAATGAGACGATCTCCTGTGCAGCGGGTTGCTTGGGAAGAGACCGGATCCGGGTTGACCCGACCCGATTAAAATTATTTTTTGTTTTTCAATTTTTTTTTTTCAGATTTTGTTTTCGACTCCGCCTTCGATCGGCTCCGATTTTACGATTCTGCCTTTGGCTCTAATTACTAATATAAAGATAATCTTAGTGGCAATAATTTGGATTCTTTGGCTCGCTCCGAGGCCTTCGGCTCCCCTCGTTCAACTCTTGACAAAAGAAAAGGAGGCAAACAAAAAATTAAAAAGGCAAAAAAATATCTATAAGTTTAAAAAAATTAATAAAAAAACTGGAATTTAATTTTTTTTTTAAATTAGAAAAAAATTAATTAGATATTGTGACAGATAAAAATACACTCGAAAATCTATTAGGACACTTCAGAAACTGTCCTAATAAGTCTAACGAATTAAAAAAATAATATGTCATGCACGTGTTATACACGCACCCTATTAAAAAATAAAAAATTAACGCACGTGTGGACGACTGGACGCGCTTTTTGAGCGCGTGTATCTAACGCGCCCTATCAAACGGTCATTTTAAAGCACGTGTTTCGCACGCGCCGCACGAATGGGGCTGGTCGCATCGCATGCGACCGGTCTCACATATAAGTTATTGCCTTGAATAATAGTTATGGCCATGGGCCAAAGTTTACATAATTACATTTTTATACTACTAAATTTCATAGTTTACTATTAACAGTAGATGTTATGTGAATTTCTTAAATACATAGAGAGTGCGTGTAAGTATAGCAAGAGGTCTTCGGTTTAATCTCGTTTGTGTGCAGTGTAATTTTTCATTTTATATAATGGTGTAGTAGTCTCACGTTGTATAGTGTAGGTACAATGATTTATTTGATAGTATATAAATAACTTGTTGTAATTAAGTAAATTATTTGTAGTTATATTACGATGAACTTTTTAATTCTACATGAGATCTCATATGTATGGGAGAAATAAGGTTGTGTCTTATAGAAAATAAGGACAATATGACCACAAAAAAAATTGTGTAGATATTAATTATTTTATTTGAAATATAATTTAAAGTCAATTATTTTTAACAACTTATAAGGCAGCTCCTTATATAGTTTTCTTGCTTTAAGAGCTAAGTTTAATTTTTCACAATCTCACCAATTACCACTTTAAGTGCCAATTACTTATATAATTAAGTAGTAAAATATCTAAGATATCATTTTCTAAGAGCTTATTATATGATGGTGTTCACCAATTACAACTCGCACCACGTTCTTCACGGCAAGCACTAATATACACGTGACAAAATAATTGACACTCGGTTTTTCAAATATTGACATTTGATAAATTACACGAAATATTGTTTATGATACATGAAAAAATAAGAGCTTAGAACCAATATTAAATAAAAAAGGTAAGAAAATTACTAAAATTTTCTAATTAAAATATCTTGAAATTGAACGCCATCCGAATACATATGCCTAAAAATATACTCACTTCTCCCAATACCAAAGTCTCTCTTTCCCTTTTTTGTCTCATTAGCATAGTCATAATCTAGATATTGGAAATATTAATATGATGAATTGCTCCACACACACTCTACCCTATTAAAAAGTAAGTATTTGATGGGCCTTCTCCCCAAAGGATAGAGTCGAGAATCGAGCCCACAAGTAAGGTGAAATATTGAGAATATTAATATAAATGAATTGATTCCACACCTCTCTAATAGTTTGAACTATTAGATGAGATGGATTCTTTCATAGTATCAGAGCCTTAGGCTAACACCGAGGTCCTGAGTTTAAATCCCGCTAAAACCTAAAATCCAACTCCACCCATATTAAAAAGTAAGTACTTGATGGGTAAGGGGGAGTATTGGGAATATTAATAATATAAATGAATTGTTCCACACACTCCACCCATATTAAGAAGTAAGTAGGAGTATTGGGAATATTAATAATATAAATGAGTTGTTCCACACACTCCACCCATATTAAAAAATAAGTATTTTATGGGCACCTCATAGGCTCTTGTTTCTTAACAACCGTACCCAGAACAAGTGAGAGCTTACTATTGAGACAAATGGAGTATTTGCTATGTCAATGTGACCGTTATTTCTTAGACTCCATTTTCAACAAGTATAAGTTGATAAGTTTTCCGTTATACAGGAGAGAGAACCCTAATATATAATTTAAATTATTTTGTTTATCTAAAACAATATTCAATTAAACTTTGATAATTGACTTCATAATCAGCGGATCAACCATTGTTCTACCTGAGTTTATACTTGTGCGACCTCAAAAACAATATTGAAAAGTAAGTAGGAATAGAGCCATCAAAATAATTGGGTCTATCTAGCCCTAATCAACTAAATATCGATTCTTTTCTTTATGCTGTTGATGTTAAATAATTTTTGTATAAACATACGACATTGAACTGGACCAGAAAAATTGAGTCCAATGTCGGTAAACTCTTTTATCTTGACTCCAGCCTTAATGGGCCTCTACTCATCTCTGAATACATTTGTCAAAGGAAATTTTAATTACTCCATATAACCTCCAAAACAAAATAATAATAAATTTAATTATAAGTATACTATAATACCCTTATAACCTCCGAACTCTAAAAACAAACTGTTATTCCCATTACTTTATAGCCACCGTCGGTCACTTCTCAATAATCGAAACCTTGAAGTCATAACCGGTGGTGAAACTTTCACTATCTCGATAGTCAATTTAATAATTAATTCCAAATAATGAGGAGGAAGAAAAGAAAAAAAAATGTAAACTTTAAGCTTTTTCTCCCGTCTTCTTCCATCAATTTTTCGACGGGTTTTTTTTCCATTAAATCGCAAAATTGATTTGAGATTCTTCATCCTAAGTGAAATTCGAACATTTCAGACTTTGGAATTGTTCGATTTGGTGTTGTTTTGAATAAGAATTCATTGATAGGGTTTCTACGTCGTCGCTCCTTAAATTTCAAATTCCGGCGTCTTCGTCGGTAATTAGTTAACGGCATTCAGAGCTTGTTGTTTCTGGGGTAAAACCGAACATATTAGCTTTTCGAATCTATCGATTTGGTTAAGTTTCGAGAGAGATTGGAATATTACGGTTCTTGCGCCGCCGCTTCTTCAAAGTTGAATTCCGACGTCTCTGCTGGAAATTGAATAACGGCGCTTTCATAATATTGTTCCTGGATGAAATTCAATCATATTGGCTCTTTCAATTGATCGATTTTGATAGGTTTTGAGTGAGATTGGATATTAATTACGTGAGAGTTGTAAGGCTATTATCGATTGTTGCTACTGTTGTTTTGTTGCTACTGCTTCTGTGAGAGATTGGATATTAATTAAGTGGAGAGATTGGGTATTAATTAAGTGAGAGTTGTAAGGGTACTATCGATTGTTGCTACTGCTTACTTTCTGTTGTTTCTTCTTCGATTGTTGCTATTGCTTCTGTACTTTCTGATTTTCTGAGAAAGCAGTTTTGTTGGCTCCTTTATTTGTTCGTGTATGCTGGGGCTTTCCGGCAATCAGGATACGACATTAGGTCGACAAGGGAGGGCGTCGCCTTTTTTCTGCAATTTCAAAACAGCTATAGCTTCAAAGGTTTTTTCATAAGGAAGAAAGTGATTACCGGTGGCTATTAAGTGAGAGTTGTAAGGGTATTATAGTATATTTAAAATTAAATTTATTTTTATTTTTTATTGGAGGCTACGTGGAGTAAAACGGGGGCTGTGTTTAAAATTTCCCATTTGTCAAATATAGTAGTACCACATAAAATATATAGTTTGGCAATTTTTGTTCTTTTTAATTAGGAAAAATTAGTAATTCCAGATTGACAATTCTTTATTCTTTTTCACTTACCTTCCTTGTTAAAGGTTATGGAAATTACACATAATATGGTCAGAGATGTACCCCATCAAAAATATATACTCCCTCTGTCCCATTCAAGTTGGCCACCTTTCCTATTTGGGTGTCCCGTTCAAGTTGGCCACTTTCCTTTTTTGGCAAAAATTAAAAAATCACTTTGTTCACTTTATATCACTTCAGCACTATTTTATATCACTTCAGCACCACTTTATGTCACTTCATCACCACTTTATCAATTAAAAAATAATTTATATCACTTTATTCACAACATTTCTTAATCCCCGTGCCTAAAAGAAACTGGCCAACTTGAACGGGACGGAGGGAGTATATATTATGTTCAAAGATGTATCTTCTCGTGAATATATTTTTTCTCCAAAATAGATTATTATTATAATTCATAAAAACGTGTGTGTGAGACAATTCAGAGTGAGATGAATTAAATATTTGAATCCGAAAAAATATCTCAGTCTCATACAAAATTCTTCATAATTGACGAACTTTATTTTTTTTTAAGGAAAAGCTTGATTAATTAATTATTATGAACATACACATGACAAATGAAGAAGACCCTCCACATCATTTTGAGATTCATCCCAAACATGCGTAAAAGAAAAAGTTAGAGACATTATAGCCAATTTATGTGCTACTATATTAGTTTCGCGACTCACTTTCTTCACCTTGAATTGCATGCCTTCGTTAAGTAACATTTGACAACTATCAATGATGGAGCCAAATTTTTAAGTATCCCCTGTATATCGAGAAACTGCATCATGAGTGATCTTGCTATCTGTTGCAAAGATCACATTGTTCAAACCTTTGTTCTTAATCCACGACAGAGCTTCATACAAACCTATTCAACATGCACACAACATGAGATTGTAATAGATTTCGCCTCCACAAAAGCTCCCCGAGCACTCCTCAACACCATTCCAATCTCTGTTTGATTTGAAGAGGCAAAGAATGCCGCGTTTACAACATAATATAACCAACCATTCTGCATATCATACCAACCTTTACAAATCGAATTTCTTCCATCTTATTGTACACCTCTTACTAATCGATTTTGAAAAAACAACCATTCATTTAGAGAGTCACAAATCGTAAACCTAATAGTATTTGGAGTAAGATTTTAGACACGAACTTTAAACACGAATACTGTTATTTTGTTAAAGATAACGTAATAAAAATCAAGTGAAAAAAAAAATGACATAATGAAACTAAAAATATAACATCCCACAAACAAAAGTTAACCAACCAGTAGTAAATAACCCACGTTTTATCAATCAATGAGGAAAAAATAATGTAACCCCAAATCAAATTACAAAGGTAGAACACAAGCCGACATATATATATATAAACTGAAAATTTGAGCCTACGCAACTTAATTAATTAATAATAATGTTAATTCCATATATATCCCTGGAGAGAGCTTATAATTTCAGTGGAACTCCACTAAATATCAAAGAATTACGAAGGGTAACATAGTCTTTGCGCTTTCTCGTTGCTATTCCAGCGCTCCCTATATAATCCCCCATCTTGAAATCTAGGGTATATAAGGCCCAATTCCACTCCCTCTCTTTTTCCTCTCCCAGTTTCTCTCCCTCTTCGCAAGCGGAGAATCTGTTTAAAGGTTTCTGGATCAGCAACGATTAATCAATCGGACAAGCGGGTAGATTTGTTTCCTTAATTTCCTATGTTTTTTCCTCATTTGTTTTGTTAGGTTCACGAGAACTGGATTTTTTTTTTTTTTAATTTGTCATTTACCAATTTGTTTGTGTTAGTGTAGGCGTGGTACTGTCGTTGAGAAGAATGGCGACTTTCGAGCTGTATCGGAGATCGACGATCGGGATGTGCTTGACTGAAACTCTGGATCAGATGGTTTCTGGTGGAGTTCTGAGCCCCGAACTCGCGATTCAAGTTTTAATTCAATTTGACAAGGTTATCAGTTTCTTGATATTTGATTATTAATGATGATTATTTGGCTCTTGTGAGCTGATTTGGGATCACTGTCGTGGTTGTGAGTTCAATTATTAGATAAGAGGTGTGGTTGTTTTGTACAATTCAAGACAGTTTGAAGTGAGCATTAGTACTTCTTATGTCATCGAAGACTTAATAACTTTTATTGAAGATGGCAAGTAAAGTTGTACTTCCTTACGCTTTTCATCTCTCCAAATAATTGAATATTTTTTTTTATTTACCTCCTTGATTGTAATTCAGCGTCATGATACAAGTGATGAAATTAATATTTTCATTAAAGCACACTTGGTAAAGTATTTTCGATCCATGTTTTTCTGTAGCAAAAGTTCAACCGCGTTGGTAAACTATGTATGCGCATTGAAATTTCTTAAATTAGAATATATTTAGAATTTGACATTCTTAATATAGTTGATGGCTGGTGTCTTGCTAGAAGTTGGGTTCAGGATTGTGTTTTAGCTTTATTTGTTACTGCCATGCTTGCTCCGCACATGAATTATATCTTAATGTTGCTCATTTGGTTTGCAGTCAATGACTGAAGCTCTGGAGACTGAGGTCAAGAGCAAGGTTTCCATCAAGGTGAATGTATTTTTATTATACAGCAAATATTATACTTCCTTCTTGTTTCTTGGCTGTAGCAAATAAAGTCTGAGGGTGCGTTTACTTTGATGGAAAAGGGTGGAAAAGGAATATTTTCATCCTTTTTCCATCTTTTTCATATATTCATTACGTTGGTTAATTTTCCTCGGGCAAGATGGATAAACTTTCTGGGCAGCCCCTTTTCTATCCATTTCGCAGCAATAGTGGAAAATATTAACATGGGGGGAGGGGTGTGATAATATTTTCCAATGGATAAAAAGGCATAAAAATGGGGAAGGGGTGGGGGGAACCATGTGATAATTTTCTTTTCCATCCTAGTAAACATGTGATAAAAAAAAGGATGGAAATGTTAATATTTTCTCATCTTTTCTTATCCATTATTTTCCAATGAAAATATTTCCATGAAAGTAAACACACCCTGAATGAAATAGGCTAATGGAGTGAAAGCGGACACTAACAATTTCTGTCACTCTATGCTTTTACTTATATATCTTCGATGTTTTGCTAAAAGTGCATCTATTTGTTGAAGCATAAAAACAGTTTACTGCTTGTCTGCTGATAGTATTACAACTATTTGTATTCTTATTATTATTGTTATCATTGTTTTGTTTTGTTTCCTTTATATTGATATCAGGGCCATGTTACTAATAGTTCTACACTAATGGCATTTCATTAAATTAATTTAAAGAATGTGTATGTAATCAAGAATTCAAGATATTTACCGTAGTGGTTCGGATCAATGTAAGCACTATCTCTACAGGTTATATGGTTTTATCAATATTGTATTAAAAAGCAAGAGGGAAAAAATACAATGTAATATTATGGTAAAATTTGCCAAGATTCTCAGGATGTGCATACCAATAAAATCTGCAAAATTTGCTTACTATCCAGAGGAACATTTGGTTCACAGTTGTTTGCCGTTTGACTTGGCCTTGTCATCTGGTATATCTATGAAATTATTATTTGATTGACAATTTTTTGTAGACTGGAGTTCTGGGGTTACTAACTATATATAATGCTTGAGCTCTTTGGAATCATATACCATATCCCTTAATGAACAACTGCTTTATTATCTTTGTGAAATTTCTATATAGGACATGACCAGGGCTTGTTGATTTGTTCATTCTTTTGAATTTAGCTAAGTGATTTAGAAGACAATCTGATGTTAATGAATAGATGGTAGCGAACAATCCTTTTGTTGGGCTGTTGGTTCTTTGTATGACTATCTTGTTTTGGGTCTCTCTTGTCTGGTGGGCTTAGAATCTTGCATATTGTTGCATCGTTTGTATATTTGTTCAATACCCCTATGTACTAGGTATTGGGGTTCATAATACAACTCTTTTTATTTTCTCCATAATTTTGTTGCCACAGGGACATCTTCACACCTATCGGTTCTGTGACAATGTCTGGACTTTCATTTTACAAGATGCTCATCTGAAAAGCGAGGATGGCCAGGAAACTGTTGATTCTGTCAAGATTGTCGCGTGCGACTCAAAGTTACTAACTCAGTGAAAAGATAAAATAGTTATTGTGTGGATCTGCTAGTAATGAAGAAAAATATTGCATTAGAAGAGAGGATATGAGAAATTCCTGAGCCAAACTCCTGTTTGTATTTGATAGAGACAGAAGGGAGTGAGGGGTCTCCACTCTTAAGCTACCTTTGATGGCTCATTTCTTCCTGTGAATTGTGGCCGGTTTACTCGGAATTTATTGATCTTCTTATTCCCAGCATAAATTCTTTTCTTTTGGGGGGTAAATTTGATTTCTGTATGATATTAGATAAATAGACATTCTATCTGGATACCGGAACTTGTGGAGAATAAGATGAATAATTATAAATCACAGTGGCTATCGCTACCAAACTGTGACTACGTGTATACATACATTACTTCTTTTCTCTTGTTTATTTGTTAAAAATGAAGCATTCAATTTTCCCCTACTTTATCCAGAAAAAAATTAAATTACTCCAAATCTAGGCTAAGTTCCGATGGTAAAATTCCTCGAAGAAACCACAGATACAAAATAACACAAAATTATGATCAGTTTAAGCGTTAAATTTTTTCTTTCTAATATGTTAACATATTGAAGTGGGATAGTGGGTTCAATCCAGATTTCCCACCTTATGAAAGTAATTCATTTGATAGAATTGTAATTAAAAAAGAAAAAGAAAAAAGAAATTGGATAATTTAGACTGTTATAGTATTTATTAATTTAAGTATATAAGAGATAAAGTCGTGTCTTACTTCTATTAAACCAAAAAGTTGTCTCTAACTTTCTATGCCAAAACTATATCACAAAATTCAAAATTTAATAAGTACGCTAATTTTAATAAACTAAAAAAATAAGTACGCTAATGTTAATAAACAACTACAAAATTTGCAAGAAGGTCAAGGCGAATTCTAAATTTTGATTTTTCAACGACAGTCTTTTCCTTTCCAGTAAGAATTAAGTCATCTACAACAGTCTATGAAGCACGTATACGAATACGAATACTAAATATGAAAACGATATGATACGAAAATATATAAATTTTCAAAAATTAAGACATGAATGCGTTAAAAATACGTTTAACATACACAAATTTACAATTAACAATACCCACGCCACAACCCTTAAACCATTACAATCAATTTAGCACATTCATCTCCAAATCAGATTAACCCCTTCATTCCTCAACTACAAATTGCGATACCCACACCCAAATCCTATTTCGAACAAATGGGTTCTAGGTTGAATGGTTAGCACCATAACCATTTATTATGAAGTACGTACTTCGAATTTTAAGAATATGTACTTTGACCGTATTCTTTTTGTATTTTCTGAAGGATAATAAAAATAAATTACTATATTAAAAATACATATTTCACACGCATTTTTTTCATATTCGTATTTAAAACGTCTGTTCCAGGAGCTTCATAGTCGACGGTTAGTCCAAGGCAGTAAAACCCTCGAAACACGGCTTCAACTTTAACCACCGTAAAAATTCTCTTAAACAACATCGCACAAGGAAATATTTAGCTGGGGTTAATTTATTCAACTTTTTTCGTTGTTGTTTGTTCCTGTAGATTATTGCACCGGCTTTCATAATTCATCTACACCCAGGCAGGAGTATATACACGAATCGCATTCTGCGATCTGTACAAAGCCTTTATTTCTCTCTCTAGAACAACGTCGCAAGTTATTGGGAGCTCTGATTTTATCTCTGCTGTGAAGCTCCCCCGCGTTAGACCTCGGGAAATTCCGAGGCAAGTTTTGTATGTCGATTTTGTAACCGTCTTTCTCATAATTGATGCTCTTTGATTGATCAGAATTGTGTGCTGCATTTGGAACCGTTAGGTTTATAATTCGGTGCGAAATTTTGAATTCAATCGATGTGTTTATGGTTACTTCCTAAATTTATTTAGTTATTCTGGTTACGATCTGGGGTAACCGTTGGTTGTTTAAACAGAACAACTTCTAGTTCATAGTGTTCATCGTTCCCTTTCGTTTTAGATTGAGCTCATTCACATTGGCCGCTTGTTATTTAGTTTTGATTCCCAAGTTATCCATCATGGCTTCTGATGTGTAGATATGGCTCAGATGAAAGAGACTAAAAATGGTTCGAGGACTGGGAGATTTTCCAAATCTCCATCAGCTGACCCCTATCCGCTCGTTCTAGACATTGATGACTTTAAGGTGACGACTTAAACACGTGTTTCTGAGAGCCCGAATGTCTGTTTGCACCTCGGATTGGATTTTACCAGGCATGCTAATCACTCTGTGATGTGTATATACCATTAGGGGGACTTTTCATTCGATGCTTTATTTGGAAACTTGGTTAATGAGCTGCTGCCTTCTTATGTGGAAGAAGAAACTGATACCTCTGAAGGTAATGGTGCAGCTGATGCTATGTCTAATGGTCATTTGAGGTCTTCTGATGCAGCAAAAACAGCTCAAGTGCTATCGACCCCGTTTTTTCCTGAAGTTGATTCTCTATTATCTTTGTTTAAGAATTCATGTATGCAGTTGGTTGATCTTAGGAAACAGGTGAAACTTTAGCTATTCGCCTTTCAGTCTTATGTTATTATCTTGGATGATCTTCCTAATTTTCATGTTTGCTCTCAGATTGATCAGAAACTCTACAATGATAAAACGGAAGTTTCTGCCCAAGACTCTAAGCATCGGAAGACACTTTCTGAGGTTAATTAGCTTGGCTCAATAGATATTTATTCTATTTATAGGAATGCTTGTCTTGCTGATTGATATTTGTCATATAACATTGCTCTATCCGGTTTCATGATCAAGAGGTGATGCAACAGGCTACTAACTATTGCTGTTTCTTTATCCATATTGCACACAGCTGGAAAAAGGTGTTGATGGCTTGTTTGACAGTTTTGCAAGGTTGGATTCACGTATATCAAGTGTTGGTCAAACTGCTGCTAAGATAGGGGACCATCTCCAGGTAAAGCCTGTCCGAAGATTCTAAATCCTGTTTTCTCTCTTTTGGTGTTTATTCTCTAAATGTCGCACGTCTTTAATATATTGAATGAAGATAGTACAATACTGGATCAGTTTTCCTTTGCTGATGGTGTTTCAAATTGTAATACTGCTCTTTTGTCCATGGTGTCAGATTTGAACTTCTTATTTGTTTTTTCAGAGTGCTGATGCCCAGAGAGAAACTGCCACGCAGACTATAGATCTCATCAAGGTATATATATACTTTTTTAACTCTTGGGTTTAAGTACCTTACAATTGTCTGCAGAAGATGGTAGGCTATCTGGTATTCCATTTGAGTTGCGCCATGTGATCATTCCTGCAGTACTTGATGGAGTTTAATAGCAGTCCTGGTGACCTAATGGAGCTGTCACCTCTATTTTCTGATGATAGCCGGGTAGCAGAGGCAGCTTCCATAGCACAGAAATTGAGTAAGATTACTTTTCTTTATCTACCATTAAATAAATGTAAATTTTGAACTCTTCTATCAACTTTAGATATGATTTCTTTCAACTTGTAATACATGTGCAGAGTATTTTGTCATGTTACAACCTAAAACTTTAATTCTAATTTGATAAAGCCATAACTTATCAATTCTAATTTTTATTATTTGTTGAGATCTATCAATTTCATAGCAAAATAAAGCACCCTTTAGATCTCAATTCAAATTGGCTATTCTTAACTTCCTAACATCTATTGGTTTCATTAGAAAAATAAATTGCCCTTTAAGATCTTAATTCAAATTGGCTGTTAGGTGCTGTTTTCACTTATTATTGCCGACAAAGTTATTTCTGTTAAACTATTATCTTCCTCCAGCTTATTATTGCTGAGGAAATTTGTATCCAAAGACAGAGAGGGAAGCGGAAAGAGGGGACTTACTTTGATGATGTTAAATTAAAAATGTCATTAGAGAAAGAGAATGAAGATTTGAAACTGTATTTCATCACAAGATAATATTATTTACTATTTAGTCAGTTGTTTTTTCACCCTTCTTCAGCCATTCTCGAAGTTATAAGACCTTCAACACTTCTAGTAACAATTATCTCTGTCATCTGTGCTTGAAACGTAAACTAGGCTGAGTTCAGCTTGATAGTTCTATACATGAACTCGTGTGTTGGATCAAATTTTGGTCTGCGTATATGTTCTGGAACTACCGATAGGTGGAAATGTTTAAAATATCTTAAATGTTTTTCAAATTAGTACTTTGTACAATGGACACTTAATCTTGATTATAATGCTGCGAAAAGTTCACCAACAAGCTTGATGTCAGGATCATTTGCCGAGGAAGATATTGGAAGGCAAGGTATTGCCTCATCAGTTACGGGAAATGCGACAGCAAGCAGAGGGTTAGAAGTGGCAGTCGCTAATCTTCAAGAATACTGCAACGGTGTGTTATCTTGTCTAATTTATTAATTTATCAATGTGGGAAACATTAGCATCTTGATATATATGATCATAGGCTAAAACTAGAATTCTAGAAGCATTAAGTTTATGCATGGAGTACAAATTAAAACTAGTTTTCTGATGCAAAGCAATTGTAGAAGGTAACACTGGCGGATTCTGCCACAATAATGAAGAACACGCACCCCTTAATGTATTTTCTGCCTTGTAATGTTGCATCAGAAATGATGAAGTGGCAACCTATTAACTTGTTAAGTGACAACCAAATGGATGTTTAACAATCTTTTTTTATTCCAGCAGCCATGCATGGTCATGGAAAATGCGTCCCAGCACAAGAAGTTATATATTAATTAAGGCTCTTGTAAAGGGTAATCATGTTGATATTCTAGAGCCAGATTAGGAAGATCAGATACTCATATTTTGCAAAGCTTCAGAGAACCATTAACACCATAAGGCACATTTCCCCCTCCCTTTTGTGAAGTATATTTGCCTAAGTGGGCAAGTCCTTTGTCTTACTATATATATGTGCTTTGGGCATAAGAGAGTGTCTAGCATCCTTTAGACTACTGTAGGACATGAGTGATATTCCTTCCTACATGAGATTCAATCATGCTATGGTTTTTGGTTTTCCATATATGGACCTTTTTTTTTTTTTTTTTTTTTTTTTTCATGTTATTTGATTTCCTGAAATGCAATTTTGGATTGACTTTTACATATCTAAGGTAGATTCATATACTTACCATAAGATGATATAAAAACTCTGTATCTTGTTCTGAGATGTTTTTCATTTGATGATAAGTTGCTTGAAGGGTAATGCTTTCATCTGGTTTCTCTATTTCAATCTGATTATCGTTGGTTTTTTTTTAGTCACATGAGACTTACTTCTGTTTAAAAATTGACTTTCAGAGCTGGAAAATAGACTGTTGGCCAGATTTGATTCTGCATCACAAAAGCGGGAACTGTCTACAATGGCAGAATGTGCAAAGATTTTGTCACAGGTAACTGGATTTGTTTTCACTTGGCTGGTTATGTCTTACCATAATCATGCTGGATAGACTTATTTAGTATTCAAGTTGAGGAATCAAATGTTGATTCTGAAAGGGAAAATCAGTCCAGTCTTATTTCTTTTGCCAGGTGGCTTCTGGGGGGTGGGGGTATGCACTGTATTGCCCAACTTCTATTAGTTTCTTCTTAAGATATTTCTTAAAAAAAGAGAGAACTTGTAGTATCCAGACAAGACTTTCATGCCAATCTCACATATTAGTTTTCAAATGCAGTTCAACAGGGGAAACAGTGCCATGCAACACTATGTGGGTCTACGCCCAATGTTTGATTTGGAGGTCATGAATGAAGACGCTAGATTAGTTCTTGGCGACCCTGGCTCTCAACCTAGTCCAAGCAATGTTGCGCGTGGGCTCTCTTCTCTGTATAAAGAAATTACAGGTTTGAATGATTTCCCACCAATATAATAAAAGTTTCGGGCTACGATATACTCCTCTCATTTTCTCATTGACAAGCAGATACTGTACGGAAGGAAGCAGCAACAATAACTGCAGTATTTCCGTCACCAAATGATGTGATGCTAATATTAGTTCAGGTATTTTTGCTTGACTCTGCATTAGTGGTGCTATATAAGCGTCTGATATGAAACTCTTGTCGTCATTTTCGAGATAGTTTCATGTGGATCTATCATTTTTTCTTATGAAAAAATCTGTATGAAGGAAAACCTGTTAAAAACTTTGGTTGTTCAGCTGGTAGGTCAAACACTGAAGTGATTGTTAGAAGAACAAACTAAGATCTGACAAATAGAAAAATCCATGACCTCTTAAAGACCGTGTTATAGTATTGCATGCAAAAATCAAGCTAAGTAAGAAGTACATCCTGGTCTCTGTAATGACTAAATAACTAGATCTTGTTCTGGATAAAATGAGCTACTGACAATTCCAAAGTTTTTGTAAACTAGAAGAGTAAATGAGTCTTCTAATGAACTTTGATTACAAGCATCCAATCCATTATCAAGTATCAAATTCATCATTCGAAATTTTTTTTAGTTAAGTCAATCAACTGTTTAAATGTATGCATTTTAAATATTGATTGAGTTTTCTTATGAAATTCAGCGCGTGCTGGAAGACCGAATCCCTAAACTCCTTGAGAAGTTATTGGTGAAGCCATCTCTTCTTAATCCCCCTCGCATGGAAGAAGGCGGACTAATATTGGTAAAGTTCCATCTCTAGCTGCTAACTGCTCTTATTAAATTAATATTGAGCAATGTTAACCAGCTTTATCTATTACCAACAGTATCTGAGACTACTGGCAGTGGCATATGAAAAGACACAGGATCTAGCTCGAGATTTACGTGGTGTGGGGTGTGGTGACTTAGATCTTGAAGGTATATATGAAATTTCTTGATTATAATGGTTTAGTTAAGTGACTTCATTGTTTGAGTTAATTGCATTATAATGCTTTGTTTAATATATTCAATGTAAAATAAATGTTCTATTGATGACTCCATGATTCACTTTATCTGCTTGATATTGTCTTATTTAGTAGTTATCGGGTAAATTGTCCTCAACTTTTGGTAGAGCATCAAGGTTTCAGTGGCCCAAAGCTTGAGGGAGGAGACCATGCTCTCTTCTGAAAGAACACAACCAATAATAACTGCTGCTTGAATCTTAATAGCTATTTGCCTCCATAATCACGATCTTTACCATCTTCTGGAATATTTTGCACGTTCTGAACTGGAGCATATGGTATTAGCAATATTCATTAGCATGCTTACGTGAACTTCGTTTTTTCTGTTGCCCAGGCTTAACAGAGTCTTTATATCTTCCACATAAAGACATTTACATAGAGTATGAGCAGGCTTCTCTCAGACAAATGTATAAATCAAAGGTATGCCAGACTATTGAATTTCATATTATGTGCGCCTCCTACATATTATTGACTTAAACTTAATGTGGTGATTATATTCTAAACTAATTTTCAAATAAAAATCCTTGTTTCTATTATTCAGATGGAGGAACTGAGAGCTGAAAGCCAGCAGTCATCAGAATCAACTGGGACAATTGGACGTTCAAAAGGAGCTTCCATATCATCTTCACAGCAGCAGATATCTGTCACGGTGGTGACTGAGTTTGTTCGCTGGAATGAAGAAGCCGTATCTAGATGTACTTTGTTTTCATCACAGGTATATAAGATTTTTTATATTGGATGTTTGACGTTGATTAAGTATCATTACATAAAACAAGTAGAGACCTAACTCTCCATTTGATTTGAGCTGGATAAAAAACATATTTTATCAGAACTAGTTGTGTCCCAAATAACTGATTACTTCAGAGTTTGGACTACTAGTTGTGTCCCAAATAACTGATTACTTCAGAGTTTGGACTAACATGATGTAATTCACTTCTGGGCTTTCTTCCTATAGATTTCTCTACATTATTTTTTTTCTGGCGAGGGACGATGTGTAATGCTCAATTTTGGTTTGGTATTCGTAAACTTCATCTCTTATTTATTTCTGTCACCACGAGACCTACTAGTAATACTTATGCTGTAATGTTGGAACCCAGTGCGATAGTTGCTTTTAGCAATACCATTCCTTCTGGAATGTCTCTTTTCTGCCTTCGTTCTCAGAGTACTGTGTTGATTTTTCTTGCATTTCTATTTGTAGTCTCATCTTGTTGGCTTGACTTTTTCTAGCCAAAGAGCAAATGATGATTTGTATGAAGACGAAGTGTGATATTTTTCTGAAATAAAATATGATTGTGATTACACGTCTTCATATTGCTGGGATTTAGGATTTTTTATATCCTCCACTAACATCATGTTCTGTTTTTCAAAATTTAGGTGATAATGATCTTGATCTTAATCTTATTAGTTTCTGTAGCTATTTACCATAGGTTCTTAATTATTGAATTTCATTTTGTCATTCTGCAGCCTGCTGTACTTGCTGCTAATGTACGGGCTGTGTTTACTTGCCTCTTGGACCAGGTGACTTCAGGAGTTCCATTCCTTCCTTTACTTTTCTTCTCATAGTAGTTTCCAATAAAACTTTTTGTTCAATTTATCAACCTTTCACCTACTTCAGGTCAGCCTATATATTACAGAAGGTCTGGAAAGATCTCGAGACAGCCTGACTGAAGCCGCAGCATTGAGGGAACGCTTTGTTATAGGAACTAGTATGAGCCGAAGAGTTGCAGCTGCAGCTGCTTCAGCGGTAATAACTGTCGCTTTAATTTGAGTCTATTCTTTGTATTGTCATTATCTTGTTTCCTTTTTTTTTTTTTGGGGGGGGGGGGGGGGGGTTGCTTTATGAGTTATGTTTAACCATTGTGAGATGTTATTATGCTCAACAGGCCGAAGCTGCTGCTGCAGCTGGAGAAAGTAGTTTCAGATCTTTTATGGTTGCTGTACAGCGCTGTGGGAGTAGTGTAGCTATTGTTCAGCAAGTATGTAGGCTGTGTCTGTTTATCTTTGCTGATTTAATCATCAAAAATTATGATAGGTTTCATTAGCATTAAACTCTCATCTGCAGTACTTTGCAAATACCATATCTCGACTTCTACTGCCTGTGGATGGTGCTCATGCCGCTTCGTGTGAAGAAATGGCTACAGCAATGTCCAGTGCAGAAGGTGCTGCTTACAAGGGACTTCAGCAGTGCATTGAAACAGTGATAGCTGAGGTTTGCAGTTGTTATATCTTCCTGATCTTTAAGTTTCTACACAGGATATTTCAATTCATTGCGTTGTGATTTTACTGGATTTCTTCAACTAAAATGATTTTGAACTAATTCATCCTGAAATTCTTGAAGGTTGAGCGACTGCTATCAGCTGAACAAAAAGCAACAGATTATCGGTCACCTGATGATGGCATTGCTCCTGATCACCGACCAACAAATGCATGCACAAGGTTTAAAATACATTCATATATATTTATGCAGTGTAATGAGAAGATTGTTAAATTTGACATATCAACCGTCCTATGTTCTTTTGAGGGCTGAAAATTAATAGTCGTGCTATAGCATATCTTTAATATCTGTGATGATTTTTATATTTCCCACTCTTATCTTTCTTTTACATCTACATATTACCATTTCATAAAATTACATTTCCCTCATCTCTCAATCATATCAGGGTTGTTGCTTATTTATCCCGCGTGCTTGAGTCTGCTTTCACTGCTCTTGAAGGTCTTAACAAACAAGCATTCCTGACAGAGCTGGTATGAATATTTTCTTAAGCAGCATTGGATTTAGAATGATGCTGTGGATTTAATTTCCTCGTCCTTTCTGCATTTTGGAATTATGCATGTAGTCGTAGTTTGTCTACATTGCTTGAGCACCTATGCGGTTGTTTTGAAGACAGTAAAAAAAGTGAAATGGAGAAAGAACACGATTAAATGACCATTATCACTTAGATATATATAACTGGGACATCACTTTATAAAGCAGTATAATGTTGCGAATCTGCGGCAACATTGGATTAGGAGTTAATGACTAGGTAACGAAAAATATATCTACCAAGTGTTTATGTTTTTCCCTTGATCAGCAGTGTAGGATCAGATCCCAAAGAAAAAATTTCCTTCAGTTTTTTTTATTTTCAATAAAAAGATCTTTTACTTTGGATCTTGAGCTATGTCATCAAAAACTTTGGTAGTGTTTAAAAACTAGCAATTTAATGTGTAACTCTTGTGTCAATTGGACTAATGTCATCATGTATGCAAATCAATTATCGAAGTGATACTTTGGTGCATTGTGTGGAAGATCTGGATCCGTCGACCTATATATTAACAAAGGAATGCATGTATTTGAAGCTCCGCGAATCAATTTGACACTTGAGCCAAATGATTTAAATGGGAAATTTTGGAAGAATCATCTGATTAAACAGCATTTTGAAATTTTTATCACAATTGTTGGCTGTTTCAGGGGAATCGCTTGCACAAGGGGCTGTTGAATCATTGGCAGAAGTTCACTTTTAACCCAAGGTAATTAATTCTTGTTTTATGTCCGAATTGCTCGTCCAGAGCTGTGTTGCACGTCTACCAAGTCTAATAGCTAAGGCGGCATTTGTTTCAAATATCAGAATGGGAAAGGTAACACAATGATAGTAAAGGGGAATGCCTTCTTCCCCCACCCATGATAAAGGGGTATGCCAATCCCAAGAATGGGTTATCAACTATTCTTGTAACCATCACTTGCAACCAACCACCTTTGTTCTAATCCATTCCCATTCTCTACTCTCCAAATCGATTAACGAAGCACACCGTCAGTCACTTTCTTTTTCATTCCTCAATCCCATTCACACCACTTGCTATATTAATGATTGACCAACCTAGAATGTTGTAATGTAAAAACAGTTCAAGTTCAAAAAGATACAATGTTCTGATGCTATCATACAACCAAAACAGTCCTAGTGAATTGAGAGTGACTTCCATCCAGGAACTTGTTCTGAGTTGACTAGTTGTTTCAGACACTTATTTCAAGAGGCCATGTTCTATTAGTTTTGGAATTAAATAATTCTGATGGATGAAAAAATATCTACTACATGGTCTTTTCTACTCGCTGGGCGGGATTCAGGACACATAGCTTTCATGTTGTTGAGATGGGCATTGCCTAAGCTTATACACTAAGCACAAGCTCAAATCCTTCGAAAAAACTTGGTTATAGAAAGTTATCTCTTCTAAGAAATGGAACTTGAAATCTTACTTAAGTGGGGTAAAAGCAGCATTTTGGTCAAGAATTGTTACTTGCTGCCCTGAGTTTGAAAGGATAAATGCAGTCAAGAGGAATCATCTTTATCTCTGCTTCTTGACTACATTGTTTGTCAATGTTGTCACCCCAAAAATATCATCGGAACAAAATGAGAGAATCTAAAATGCTATATTGTGGTGATATTTGATCTTGCAGATTAACAATGGCCAGATTGCAAGCGCATCTATCTGACTTGATTAAACACCTTAGCTTACTAATTAGCTCTCATTTGTGTGCTTAGTTTACTAGCCTCATCCTTTCCCTTGTATGCAGTGGGGGGCTGCGGCTTAAGCGTGATATAACGGAATATGGTGAATTTGTTCGCAGTTTTAATGCTCCCACAGTAGATGAAAAGTTTGAGTTGCTGGGCATGTAAGTAAATTCACTGTAGTCACTTCTATTTCTTGTTGATACACAGAAAAGGAAGCAAGTTAAGAGTATTTTTCTAATTATTAAATGCCATAATGTCTCTACAGCTTGGCCAATGTCTTTATTGTTGCTCCTGAAAGTCTTTCAACTCTGTTCGAGGGAACTCCAAGCATCCGAAAGGATGCACAAAGGTATAACCAATATCTACTCTAGAAATGACTAGATATTGCTTTTTAGCAATCTGCACGTCTATCCTGTCTATGCGATTGCTATTTCTTAATGCTTTTGGAGAATGCCTCTAGGATTGTCAATCACTTTCTCCAATTATCACAGCAAGTGTGAGAAAATCACATACTAGGCTTATGCTGCCGCACTTCCATTATATGTCTTTTATCATTGGTTTCCTACAACTTGTGTGATACACATGTTTATTATTGCTTATTAGTTTTACTCGTCACTAAATCCTATGATGACTATTTGAAATGGCTGCAAAATCAGGTTTATTCAGCTCAGAGACGACTACAAGAGCGCGAAGTTAGCAGCTAGGCTTGCCTCTTTGTGGCCCAGCTCAAGTTAATGTGGGAGTACTCCGCTCAAGTTATTAGCTGTGAACAATTGATTAGTTGTTGTGACATAAGTTTCGCCAGCTCCTGTTTTTCCCATCTCATTTAGGAATGCTGATCAGTTGTCAGGGTATGAACATCGTCGTAGTTTGTGAGTTGATTGAAGCCCCCCCCCATTCGATTGTAGTAGGTGAAAGGTGAATCTGTTGTCCGTTAGAAATTGTTGTGCATCGTTTATATTTACGAGTTATATGGAGAGTGTAAACTATTTAGTCATCGATGATTCACTGCTACACAGCCTTGTATGTTGTATCTATGTATATTTCTAGACTGTCATTGTTAGGTCAGTCAAATCCTATTTTTCTTCTACTTGGACAAACATTGAACTTGCAAGTTCCTCTGTATCTGGATGCAGATGTAGAATGATCTATTTTATTATTGCCACTTGAGATAAAAATAATCCAGCGTTACTTTTACAAAAAAAAGAAAAAAAAAAAAAAAGATTAGTAAGACGTTATCCATAAGATCAGATAACTTTGAAATGATCCTAACTGACCTAATTAACATGAAAGTTGAATGTTAAAAGAAGTTTAAAAAAAACGTGAAGTAAAGTCAATGCACCCTTTCTGTGTTTGTCCTTGTCCCCACAGGGCAGGAGAGTCAAATTTCTATTTTCTCACGTGTTAAATTTCCACTAGTCTTGCAATTTATAAGAAATAAATAGAATTAAATCATCATATCAACATTCATACCGAATGCGCACGCATATTTTTATTTGTATGCGTGTTATGAATGCGCACATATATTTTTATTTGTATGCATGTATTGATTCAACTCATTATCAAATGACTTCAATAAAAAAACTCTTGCAAATTGCAATGCACAAATGGTTGCAGATAATATAGAACGAAATATTTGAATACTGCCACTTACTCTAAATTTTAAAAATTAAACAATTTAAGTTCGTATAACTAACATATTATCCTTCCCAACTGGATAGATAGAAAAGAAACTAAGACGTTATCTACAAGTAGATCATAAAACTTTGAAATAATCGTCTCATCCATACTTTTGGATTTTTGTCCTCACCATTTCCCGCATTTCCAATGACCTTGCTCCACAATAAAACAGAGAGAAAAATATTTCACAATAAATATATCCATACTAAATGTAGTCCCTACAACTATTCATTTTTTGTTAACCGAGATAAAAAACATCCAAAACTTTGCCATAGGTTTATATAGACCTTCATTATTGCCATTCATAAATCAAGATCAAGATTAAAATAACTTGGACACTACGCCATATTTAATTCCACATCAACATCACCGATTCCACATTAAAAAAAAAAAGGAATTACAAATTTTTGTGTCTCTCTAGTGATTGTAAAACAACACTTGTCTCTCTATACCATGGAAGGGCAACAATAAATCTTGCAAGCAAGAGGTCAAAAGTGCCACCCCCACCCACCCACCCCATCCCAAAAATATTGCCAAATGCAATGCTGGATTGATTACCAGCTCAAGAACTCCTCATTATTAAGTGGTCCACTCACACATATTTGGAGATCAAAATCCATTTTCATTATTCTATTCCAAGAAAAAGCCAAAAAAAAAAGGTATTGTACTAATCAAACAATTATATGAGCCATAATGATGGATAGGATTATATCGGTAACAATTATGTTAGAAACAAATTCTTTTTGGGAAGTATACGTTGTTCGATTAAGACATGATGGATAGGAATATATAGGATTAAGAGGCCACATGCCCTACTTGAGTCTCTAACTTCGTTCCTTCAAATTCAGATTTGACTGAGATTAATCTATAATTTTAGGTAGTTGGGAATCATTTTTTTTTTTTTTTTTTTTGGAGGAATAGTTGGGAATCAATTTTTTTTTGGAGGAATAGTTGGGAATCAACTAGGTATTGAGTAATGAGATATATAGGTGGTGATGCTAAATCATCTCGTGGCCGAAGGTCATGAATTTGTATTCTACCAATGTTTTCATCCTACTCCAATACTTGTTCGTTGTTACACGTGAGTATAATATATGTTTCTCTTCTTCTTCTTCTTCTTCTTCTTCTTCATCATCATCATCATCAATTAACAATAATAATATATGGAACTTTACTTATTTTCAGTTGATTTGAGTTTATAAAAAATAACATACTGATCAATTAAGTTATTCTTCATTGATAAGCATATTTGAAGGAGTCCACACATGACACAACTGCCAAAAATCCAAGAAACAATTTTGATACATTGTGGAGCAAAGCAACATAAAGTATATGGACTTTAAACATTCATTAATATTAAGTTATCCACAGTTCCAAATTTGGCATTTCTGTCATACATTACGATGCTCAAATTTGCAATTTTTTTCCCTCTTACCTATATAGTCCCTTGTAATCACGTATTTTTTTTACAAGATTTAAGCTAAACTAAAGTACTAACTAAATACTATTGTGTCGATGAATCCTGTACTACAGTTGCTCATCGCCTGAAAATATAAAATAATAGGAATATATTTAAATATTTGATAAACAAATTAATAAAGTATATAGTAGTTATTAACAAGGCATAACCGATAATTTCCTTGTCGTCCTAGATCTCAGATGTGTATCATATACATTTATCTATATAAATTATGGTAATATTATTAATTTGTTTTTCACTAATAATAAAATCATGAAATCAAGATGAAAACATATTTGTACTAAGAAATTCAGATTATATATAAATGCATAAAATTATTGACTTTATTAGATTTTGGTCTTACGTTAGCACGCACTATCTCTTGTACATGTCTCCAAGTTTCAAATGTTCCCAAAGAAATGTGAATATAAATTTAATTAATTAAGTAATAAAGTGAGTGGATGAGGGGTTTTAAGTGAAAGGTGACTCATAATTATCTAACACTAAACAGTATATACATTAATTAATTGATTAATAAAGGCAAGGAATCTTACGTTAACCTTGTCTGCATATAATAAGGCCTTAATGGTGCTGAAAGGACATATTCTGTTTATGGGGTTTGATGTAAATAAATATTCTTTGATATAATGGGTTTCTATGATTATTTTATAACGTTCTTTTTTTGCATAATCGATCTATCTTCTATATCTATCTATCTATCTTCTATCTATTTATATTATATAAACAAAAATGACTTTACATAAAAAAAATTCCTATGTGGCATCCTCATATTTTTCCATTCTTATTTATCTAAATTCTTAAATTTTCTTAATTTAAAATCAATATTTATCATATTTATCTTCTATATTATATGTGACAAAATCTTAACAAAATCAAATATTCAAATCAATATATCATATTTTAATATATTCTATATATATATATATATATATATATATATAGTATATTAATATGAAAAGAAAGTTAAAATTTCCAATAATAATATAATGATAAAAGTACGTTTTGATGTAATACAAAAATTAATTAAATTTTCATCTATAAATTTTATTAATATTAACATATATAACTACTCCAAATTAAGGTGTATTTTTTTCATCTAGCAATTGCTTTGCACAATCAATTTAATTTGGCCTATTAAGTTTTTTAAAATGTGATCTCTCATAAAAATGACGCGTATGTATTCTTGATTATTTAAATAATTTATAATTTAAATAAATTTAAATAATTAGTTAATAATACTATAGGAGTTAAGGATGATAACAAATAGTACAATTACTTCTAATTAAAATTTTGATCAGAACTCTGGTCGGCGGGACGATTCTAACCTGGAACCATGCGGTAGACGGGCCAATTCCAAATCGGCGGTTCATTTTTTGAAAAAAAAAATGTTAGTTTCATAATGTAGGATATTTAACATCATCTTCACTTTTATTGACAATCTTTAATAAAGGAAAGCGACTCTTAAGCTGAATCTTTTAGTTTTTTAGAAAGAGAATGAGACAAGAGAATGAGGGGGTGGTGAGAGAGAGAAGAGAGAGAGATAGCGAAAAATACTATAGGGAATAAGGACGCAGAACGAATAGTACAATTACTTTCTAATTAAATTTGGATTAGAACCGCAGTCGACGGGACAATTCCGACCTGGAACCGTGATGGTTGACAGACCGTTTTCAAACGATGGTTTGATTTTTATTTTTATTTAAATTATGCTAAATATTTTGACAGTAAAAAAAATTCTATCACCATTGTGTAATAGATTTGATAATCTTATTAAATATTAATAAATTCTCGTCGATTTTTCGATGGGTTATACGCTAGTTACTAATTAATCTTCAATCTTCAATATTCATTGATGTGATATCGAAGGTTGATTCTTGCTAATTATGGATTCTTCTCATTTTACTGCACGTTTTTTAGATTAGAAAACAAATTAATATAGTTATAGTGTTAGCAATTTCATGCAATCAAAAATCGAGACGGAGAGAGTATGCACAACGTAAACTTAATTCACAAACATACAAATTGAATAATTATAATTTTTGTGAGAGAACTAGTAACTAGTAGATGAAAAAATGTTTATAAAATTAAATGGATACTTTAAATTTGGGGTAAGTAAAATAAAATAAAATAAGAGAAATAAATAAATAGGTTGAAAAAGAGAGAACCAAAAACGAACAGCCCTTCGCGGAGACACGGAGCCGTTGTGTTTGGCCCAATACCTTTGGAGCCCCCTCCAATGGTCGCCCACCTCCCTCCAATTAATTTTTTAATTTATATTTCATTTTCATAAAACAAATTAATACTTTATGTATTACTATTTCACACTCACTACAAGAGCTGATACCTGATTAGGATTTAAATATTCTATAATGCCTCTACTGTCCATTACATGTACGATTAAACGGAGTTTCGATTTGTTAGACGATTTTTTCGCTTATTAATTAATCAAATTATATTCGAATTGGATTTATTGTGCATAAAACACTCCATTTTATTACGATTTGGATCCGTCATTTAGTTGATTAGTGAACAATCTGTGAAACTATGACACTATTTTTCTGATTAATGTAAGTTGTAAAAACTAAAAAACATTAAGAAAAAAAAAATTGGTTACACTGTGGCCGATCACACGAACTAAAAATGATAATATAGGTTTTAAAAATGGAAATATACCCTAATTGGGAAGCATAAACCCTAAGAGGAAATATAATTATTTCCATTTTTACAGTCAACTTTCTTTTATTTTACGCGTGTGACTGGCCACCCTGTGACCGAATATCATTACCAAAATATATATATATATATATATATATATCTACGTGCATGTGAATAAATTAAGTTAAATTATATTAAAATTCATTCAGAAAAATTAGAAATAGAATGACTTTTGAGGAAGGTGTGCTTGATATATATTGCAAAGGTGATTGAGGAGACTAAGATTAGAGTACGATCTTGGATGTCCTTACTGGATTGAAACTTGTGTGATGTTCGAGTGCTGATTGGATTTTTGATCCTAAATCTTGTTTGGAATTGTAACTTGATTTGTCTTTCTTGAGGAGTGTCTACTCTTCGTGTTGTAAGGATTGAAGTACCTTTTATATTCTTATCTTTTAGTATATTAGTAGTTTTCTTTTCCGATCAATAAAATAAAATAAAATTCATAAATATAATTAATTAGATCTGTGTAATACAATAAAATAATATTCTAGATTTATAATCGTAACCCTAAGTAATTTCCTCATTTTCTCCCCATAACATTCACATTCACATTCTTAAACTTTCCAACCTTGCCTTCCCCCTATATATCCTCTTCGCGTCCTTCAACCCTCCCCTCAAAGACTCTCTCTCTCTCTCTCTTCTTCAATCTTGATATACAATTAAGCCGATATAAAACAGATTATTAGATAAAAGTAGTTTATGCAAGTGAAAGATTAATGATGAGTTGCAACGGGTGCAGAATACTCCGAAAAGGGTGCAATGAAAACTGCATTTTGAGGCAAAGTTTACAAGGCATCGAGAGCCCTGAAGCTCAAGCCAACGCCACCCTTTTCGTCGCCAAATTCTTCGGCCGCGCCGGCCTCGTCTCCTTCCTTTCTTCCGTTCCACAATCCCAAAGAGCTGGTACGTACGTATATTTCTGGATTGAATTATTTACCAATATTAATTTATTTAATTTTGATAATCAATTAATAATATTTGTAATCCATTTGCAGCACTGTTTCAATCTTTATTGTTTGAAGCGTGCGGGAGGACTGTGAATCCGGTGAACGGAGCCGTGGGATTGTTGTGGACGGGCAACTGGCACGTGTGCGAGTCGGCGGCGGAGACGGTGCTTCGCGGCGGAGTTGTCCGCCCCTTGCCGGAGTTTGAAGAAGGATTACTGGAAGCCAATGACAATGGTTTGTACGCGTCGCGAGACTTGAACAAGAGCCTCAAAGCATCGGACAGCAGCGAACCGGCCGAGCTCCATTTGACGCCGTCTCCACCGGCGAGGATGACGGCGGGAGGCAGAGTGCACCGCCGCAACCACAAGAAAAGACCGGCTACGCCATCGGATGAGTCTGAAACGACGACGTTGGAGAGCGGGTATGGGTATGCGTATCATCAACTAAACAGCCATGGCCATGAAACCAAGCTTCTGCAGTTGTTTTCTTAATTTAGGATTTTTTTTCTTATTTTTCCTTTTCCGTATTTTATCGATCGGAATGAAAATTCAACTAAAATCTTGAGTTTAAGTTTTTCTTTTCTTCTTACTTTCGTCGTTTTCGTTTAATTTCTGATATTCCATATATACTACTAGTTTGATTGTAATTATAACTACTTGCTTACGTAGTAGTTAGTATAATTTATAAATATGAATAACAAAATTGTCTCGATCTTTGTTTTTCTTTATATACTCGAATTTGATATAATATTAATATGCATGCTTATGACATTTATATATATAGCTTCTTTAATTAATCATAAAGTCATATTTGACTATTAGTTTTACTAATTCTCAATCCAAAAGTCAGCAATCCAACACTTGTTGACATTCTCTTTATATAATAATAATATTACTCGCCTTCGCCTCAACACTGAATACTGAGAATATGATTAAATTGTTTCGTATGAATTAATTGCGGAAATTGCTTACAAAATAAAATATAGTAGTATGTATGTAAAAGTCAAGACATGGCGATGTGCATTAATTAATTCTATAATTTTTCCCACTTTCGCGGTGATCTGATCATATATTTTAGTGTTAATATATTGTATATTATAGTACATGATTTGTGACTCTAAATAATAATGATTTACTTGATGTAATATAATAAGATATGCATATAGACAAAATTCACATACTTTCTGTAATATAATTTAGACGAAAATTATAAGAGTGAAATACAATACATTTATATAATATATATATAGACATAGATAGTATACGAATCAAAGAATTTAGTGTCTTTTTTTATATTTTTCGGAAGGAAAGAATTTTAGTCTCCTAAGAATATTTAAATTGTCTCTAATAAAATTAATACGCTAGCTCTTCTTCCTTTTTAATCCAGCATTCCAACTTCATCACTTTCTCAGATGAAAATAATCGAATCCTCCTACATGCTAGAAACTTCAATTATTGATAGTTCCAAGATTCGCGAGCATACAACAAGGACTCTCTCTCTCTCTCTCTCCTCACACACACACACACACACACACACAGTACTAGCATTTGAAAATGGTTGGCAATTGGCATGTGCAAAGCAATTGGAAACCTCTTGGGATGCATCGATCATGTGGTAGATATCTACCTTTTCATCTGCACCTCTACTTTTTTGCTCGTCTCCGTCACCAACCACTATACAACTTCAAACTGTGATCAGAATCTTCGATCCAAGTAATAATCTCCTTAATTGGAAATATCCTATTGGTGGATTACATTACATGCATGTTTTTTGTGACCAATACCAATGCCTGCACGTCTCAAGTTCAATAATACTACTCTCTTACTAGCTACTACGATTTACATGTTCATGATATTGCAGATTGTTAAATGTTATACGGCTGATAATATAATTTTATTTTAATGCATACTGCAGGTAGCAGCTGTAGTTAATCCCTATTATTATAAATAAATAAATTAGTCTTCATTGCAAGTATACAAATGTGTGTCATGAGAGAGAGAGAGAGAGAGAGAGAGAGAGAGAGAGAGAGAGAGAGAGAGAGAGAGAGTTAATTAAGTGGGATGGAGTACTGCTTCAAATAAAGTAGTAATAACTAGAGACTCTTATCTCATCTGAGGATCTGTAGTAGTATTTATTAAGTTGCCAAATAGGTTTGATTTAACAAATATCTACATAGTTGTTGATTATTGTGAAACAAGAAAATAAATGAGAATATTATAGGGCAGTTGGAGGGGAGTAGTTTATTGAGATTCTGAGAAGGAAAGAGCGGCTCTTGCGTTTAATAGACAACATTCCCTTTCCTTCCCCAGGGTTAGGATTTACGTACCATTTCATTACTAAATTGACTTTTCAGATATGAAAGAGGCAACCACGTAACTTCTAAAGCGTTGGGGGAAGTGCATCGAGTAGACAATACAATTTCCTATCTACAACTTGCACCTTTTTTAAATTTGGGTTAATTGTCTATAAATTCCATACATTTAAGTAAATTTAGGTATTGCACCAGTTTTTAAGATTGTAGTATTAAAAATCAAAACGTTTCAATTTGTCTCAATTTAACTACGCCGATCGATTTCCCTCAATTTAAAATCTACGTGGTACTCTCCCGTTGCCACACTGTACACACCGGACGGCGAACGAGAACGACGTCGTTTTCAATTAACCCAAACATACCTAAAACGATGTCGTTTCTCCTCATTTAACTTATATCCCAATTTTCCCTCTTTCACTCAGTTTGTTGGGGCAAATAGAATTCGCGCGAACAATTGAAGTAAGGCAACATTGATTTTCTTCATCATCTGCGATACACCAATTGATTTTCTTGTGCGAAAGTGAGCGAAGTGGGTGAGTTCGGTGATGGCGAACGGCGGCAGTAGGAGCGATGTTGGCTCCGACTTTGAAGACAGGTATTTTGCAGCTCCCTTTCTTGTGCAAAATCTTGATTTTGAGTAGTAATTTTGTAGATATAGCTACATTTTGCATTCTTTTGGGTCCTTTTCGTTGTTGATAGTGTTCTGCTAGGTTAGTAAACGATGGGATTGTATTTTTATTCTTCGATTTTATTTGATTTTATTGCAGAGATCTATTTAAGTTAAATGAGGAGAAACGACGTTATTTTAGGTGTGTTTGGGTTAATTGGAAACGACGTCGTTCTCGTTCTCTGTCCGGTGTGTACAGCGTGGCAACGGGGAGTGCCACGTGATTTTAAATTGGGGGAAATCGATCAACGTGATTAAATTGAGACAAATTGAAACGTTTTGATTTTTAATACAGTACTACAATCTTAAAAACTGGTGCAATACTAGAATTCGCTGAAACGTTTGGAATTTAATTAACCATTTTAATTTCCATTCTATTTCATTTCATTCCCCCAAAATCATTTACAATTTGCAGTTTCTGTTATATATACCATAATAGATTATATTCTGTCGGTCAATTGTAACATTTATATAAGCACATAATTTCCATATATTCACCTTATTTTTAGTCTAGCTCCCGTAATTTGAGTGTTAATTACTCAACATCGATACAAAGTTAAACAAGAAAAGAAAGTTAATAGTTATGATATATTGGACTATTTAGCATGAATTATTCTCATTTGAGGATCACGAATTTAAAATAGTAATTCTTTTAAAAATCTTGAATTTCAATACGTATAATCTTTGGGTGGAATATATCAATATAATTTATCTAGTGTGATTCCAATAGGCTACGAATTTCCCTTCATGGCAAGAAAAAAAAAAGCAATAAACAGTATATTTGCAAATTGCAAAAAAAGGGCTCTCCTCCATTGTTGGATTTTTATTTTTATTTTTCTCTTAGTAAGAGGGTTGTTCACCACTTCAATTTGTTTGGCACACAAAACTTGCACAGTGAGGTTAGGCTTGATCCTTAATTATTTATATTATATAGTATTTGGGAACATTATTCTCCACGATTTTCTTTAATTTTTATTTAGGAAGACCACGCATGCATGTACTAATGGTAATGGAGGAGATATACATATTCTGATATTCCTTCTGAATTTTAATCATTGCAGAATTTAGTCTGTATAAGTGATAAGTTAGTACTTACTCGTAATTATGTAAATATTTTGTGGATGAAAGTTGGAGTAGACAAAAATGGATGGTCGTCGAGCTTCTTGAACCACATTACACAATCTACGAAAAATTAAAGAGGAAACCCATGCACATATATATTTATGCAGCGACCGAAAGCAGCTGATTTTCATCACAGCGGACCCCCACCGAATGTCTCAACTTTTATAGCCCAACACGACGACGTCACTTGCCACTCAATTAAATGCCCAACCATGGCATATCTAGGAATTTCGATTGGGGATGCGAATTTAGGAGTGAACTCCTCTTTCTCGCGGATTCGAGAATGGAGCCTTCCACCCGAATTTTTAAGTTGTTATATATATTTTTCGGTCCATGTATTTTACTTGTTTTACTAGGTTATGCCTATATATCGTGATCGAAGAAAAAAAGTTGTTTCTATTTTTGTTTCTCAATTCCCGTTGGTCGTAGATTTTATCTCTATTTCTTATTTGAGTAATGATATACAGACATAATGTGCACAACCACACGCGTGAAAAATAGGAAAGTTGACTGTAAAAATGGAAATAATCACATTTTCCCTCTAGGATTTATGCTTTCCAATTAGGGTATATTTCCATTTTAAAACCTATATTACCATTTTTAGCGTGTGTGACTGGCCACACTGTATCCGAATATCATTATTCTTTTTATTTTTATTTTTATTTTTATTTTTATTTTAATATCTTGTGGGATTAAATGAAGTCATAAGTATTTGGGCCTCTTAAGTTTTTATTATTAATTAAATGGGCTTTGGCTTTTGAGAATACATTTTTTTGAATCTCCTAAGTTAGGCCACTATTGGTGAATAATATAGGGGTACCCAAATTAATTTAGTTATATTGAGAGAAGGAGGGATATAACCAAATGAGCCCTTAGATTACAATGTTTGTCATGCAACATAATATGGTAAAATTTTAGCCAATTTTAAGACTTTTGGACGATTTTACTCTTCAACCCACCTACTTTTATCTCATCATTTTCTTTTCATTCATTATTTTTCTCTCCTCTCTTTTTTCTTTTTCTTCCAGGAACCTCTCTTCTCTCTCTTTCAATTCTTTCTTTCCAGTTTTCACCACCACCGTTGCCACCTCAATTTCACCGTCAACACCATCGTCGCATTGCTTTCACCGCCGCCACTGTGATCGCCTCGTCGACCATGTTGCTCCATCCTTCACTTTCTCCTCTCCTCTCATCTTTCTCTCTCTGTTTCCTTCTCTTTCTCTCTCTAGAAAAGTGCTAGATCTAGCCGGAAATAATGCTATTTACGTATTTGTTTTTATGATTTACAAGTGTTCATATGATTCCCGGTGATTCGTGGTATATTTAGGGTGATTTCGGATTGATTTTGGATGTATTGGTGTTTTACGATTTTTTCTCATACCCATGTTACGAAATTTGAATTTTGTATTGAATATTCTGTTATTATTTTATATTTTTGACTCAACCCAAAACACCTATGAATTGACTCGTAATCGTACGAGGTCTGGCGCAGGCGTCGTTTAAGCTGCGACAAAATACAATTTGTATTTCACTCCTATGCCTACCCCTAGGAACAGCTAGTTGGCAAGTACAGGGTCGATCCCACAGGGAGTTGCTCGCGATAATCTCTGGTTGGGTCACAAAAAGGTTGTGTTGAGTATCTATCTACTATGGCCTTGGGTAACTGTCACTATCACCTTTGGCAAACTGCTGAAAGTAAATAACTGTAACTTGACAAGCAAAAAGATCAATAATAAAAACAATCCAGATTTAGGTTTCGAATCAATGAGTATAACTTTATCTCGATCATCGGTTCAAAGATATTTGTTGCACATGTATGTCAGTGGTTATAGGCTAAAACTATGCAGGGTCCCCACTGTCACGTCGCCACGTACGCTACATAGTCCGCCCAGCTCCATCCTTACGTTTAGGTCTTGACAGGCATACCCTAGCCAATCCTCTTGCTTGCCCAAAAGTCCCCAGGCATTCCACCTTTATAAGGCGCATGTTGGTCAAGCAGCATTTGGTTCTAGATGGGCCCACTCCGGCAACGGGTGAGATACGAGGACCTCTCTTCCAGCTTTCTCCAGCATCGACACATCTTTGCAGGTCTAGACCAAGACTACAACCCGCTCTTGCCGCTCTCGAGGAACGTAAGGCAATTGCGACCAGCACTTGATAACCCTCCTGCGATGTAGGAATCCGTATGTGCCCAGGGCTCGTTGGCCTTCCGAGTTACCTATGACCACCGAACTTCTTTGGAATCGTTGCCCAATGCGTCGGGAACACACTTATGCAACTATCAAGAACACTTAGACCTCACGAGATTTACAAGTTATACATCATATCATCTATCCTAAACCTGGATTTAAAGGCTTAGCTAGACATAAAGTAAATAACGAAAGCAAAAGAGATATAGAAAAACATACTTGAATTAATAACGATAAGCAAAAGAAGTTCGCCCTATTGGGACTTAACAATAAACGTAAACTTTATCTAAGAACAAAAGCATAAATTGTTTGCTGCGGAATACTAAAGAGATAAAAGCTGAAAAAGTGTATCTTGCTCTTCGCATGCATGCATGTATTTATAGAGTACAAAAACTAGGGCAAACCCACAAACGGGCCTTCTAGAGAACGGGCCGGCTGCTTCCATGTGAAGCTCGATGGATAAGGTTGGAAAGATCTCATTCCTTATCACCAAAATAGTGTTGCTGCTGTAGTAGGAAACTTTGATCGCAATCTTGTACCGCAAGGAATTTGTTTCCTTATAGGACTCTAACAGCTGCATCTTCACGCGCCAGCGCCGTTGCCCAAGCTCTGCACTCTTCCTTCCTCAGTCTCTCTGCCATCTCTTGCCCACGGTAGTCTGCACCTTGCCTTCTAGAGTGAAACACGCAAACGTCTAGATTGACCATACCACTGAAAGTGGAGCAACTCTTCATCTTGATTTGGACTTATGCCCTCGGTAGCTTGAGCCACGAGCATGGCTACTATGGTCATTGCCTCGTATCGCCAGTTCCTTCTCTTTTTGCATATTTTAACTCCAGTCTTGCCCAATACCTGCCTTTCCTTGCCATGCAAACTCAAGTGTCCTCCCAGACACAAAACAGACACAAAAGCACTAAAACAGACTCGATCTAGACCTAAAACACACATGACAAGAGCACAGAATATAGGCTCGTCATACCCACACACTTAAAGTCATGTCTGTCCTCAGGCATGGTGTATGGCTTGCCCAAACAAAAGAAAAATAGAAAAGACTCACAAACTAGACTCAAAACACAAATAGAGGTTAGCACATCAAAGAATAAAGAGATAAGATAGAGCATAATCCAGTTCGCATACGACTCAAGCAAATAATCCAATCTAAGCAAATCATCAAATAGGTCAAAAATGAACAAGCGAGCATTTTCAAGGATGTTCCTCACCAACACTCTCACTCTTGTGTATGGGGTAGTGTTTACGCTCAAGATATGCCATTCTTAACCACACCATAGGCTTGCCTGCCTGCTACTCTTTCCACCTCTTAGACTAGGTTCGAAGCACTTATCATTAGGTCTTTTATTTGATTGTAACTTGGCTTTGGCAAGGGTAGGAAGTATTTGGAACTAGGCTTGAGTCATTCGGACTTAGGTTGGCCAAGCGTAGCGGCCAACCTTAGCTTCTTTTCCTTCGCCTTTTCTTCTTGCGGGCCTTAGCACAACTTATTTAGGACTTTTTTTTTTCTTTTTCTTTCTCTTTCTCTTTTTTATTTTTATTTTCTTTTTCTAAGTCCTTTATCCACTAGCCCTTACATTTTTCTCAAAAGGCTCAACTGATTTTTTTTTCCCTTCATCTTATGCACCAAAATCCTTATTGACCAGGTAGGATATAGTGTATAGGCTGCATATATCTAATCAAAGAAATTATAAAAGCTCAAAGGGGTTTAACAAGGGGAATTCAGTTGGGCAGGCTTTTTGGCTTCGTTGGGCTCACAAAAGAAAGAACATGCCTAATTCATCTAAGTTCTTCTAGCCTAAGTCAATGAGGTCTCGAGGAGTAGACATGCAAGTTCTAGGTAGCATTCAAATAAGCACATCATAAATCACACAAGAAAGAAACTGCTTGGTCATAATCATGCAGTGTAAAGCTCAAATCCTCACAACGACATGCTCACAAGTTCGTTCGTCATCCCTATCTACATACGATCATGCTTGGACATAGAATATACATATGCTCTCCTCATATAACTCAGAATCAAACCATGCTCAAACGTTATCCAATCATCCTGAATATGCTTGACCTCTAAAACGCACACAAAAGACGCTCCTTCCACCCACACACTTTGCTTGGGCAAAGTGGGTGAAAGGCACACACTGACTCTAAACAAAAACTCACAAAAACAGACGCTCTACCCCTTTTACCCACACACTTTGCCTATGGAAAAGCGAGTGAAAATCAAGGTAGATCACACAAACTCAGACTCTAAACAAAACTTTTAAAATCATTTAGACTCAAAACAAAATACGAAAAACACAAAATAAAACACGAAAATAAAGAAAACCTAAACTACTAAAACTGGGAGAACAAAATCATTGGGCAGGGGTAGGACCTGACCTGGTCGGGTCATTCTTCAAGGCACTCATGATATCGACAAGGGCTTGCTTGTTCTCCAATCCAAGTTGCTCCAGTCTAACATTGCTCTCCTCCAGCTTGGTCAAGCGCTCCATCACCGCTGCTGCGTCTTGGGCAGGCATCGCCGGGGTACTGGGCACGCCACCTCCAATTGCCTGAGGTGTAGTATCAGCAACTTGGGCAGACTCGTCGGGTGGAATCACAGATACCAGCATTCCTTCATCATCTCTTCCACATACGCCCATGGCAGTCAAGCAAACGAGGTCCAGGCACTCCTCTTGCATTGGCTGTAGCTGCGTATTGGCTTCGTCAAATCCGTGCATCTCCTTGGCATAGCGAGTCACCAGGTGGGCAAGGGAGAACCTCTGATTGTGGGAGTTCATGATATCCTTGAGATGGTGCATAGCAAAAGCCCCAAAGTTGAGCCTCTGCTTGTGCACCATGCTTGACAGTATGAAAATCTCCTGCCGCGTGACTGAGTTGCTGCTATCCTTCTTCCTGAAGAAGTTGTAGGCTAGGATTCGGTGACACACCCTCAAAACATCATCCTTCATCATATGCCCCTTTGCCGTGCCAGCCTTGAAGAAGGGGTCATCACTGGACTCCGCCCATTTCCTTGCCCACTCATCAGCGTCAAATTGAGGAATGTACCTCAATGCTCCCTTGTACTCCTCACTCATGATCGAGCGAAAATCCTCCATGCCCAAGGCCTGGTTCAAATCATTCACGGATGCACTTCGTGTTGTGACCTCCCACCGTAGGACTCTTCACCTGCAAACACTGGTAAAACTCATAAACCAACTCCGGGTACACTCTCTCTTGCCACTCTAAGAACTTCTCCCATCCAATCGCCGTGAAATACCCCAGTACTTCTTCCCAAACCCCCAACTCCTCCAATGCGCTTCGATCTACCAACTTGGGGACAATGATTCCCCTCTTCGGCATCTTCCCTACTCCGCGGTTCGAGGCTCTGCCCGGCACTGAGATGCGCTGCTTGGGTGGCGCAGTTGCCATCTCTTTGCCCTGAGCAACAGATCCTACCCCCTTAGCCTTCTTGGTTGGGGGCTCCTCCGACTCCTCTTTCACTTGATGTTCCTCCTCCGTAGCCTCTGAATCATGCTGTTCTTCCATAGCCGCATCCTCTTCGCCATCTCCGACGAGCACAATCTCTTCCTGCTCCAGCGCCTTGCCAAACGATGCGTCCACCTCAGACGCGGCAGTTTCTTCTTCGTTGAACGACGGAGCAGGCATGTCCGTGAGCATCCGTGCGACATCATCTTCTTCCTCCATGTGTGACGATCCAGACATCGGTGATGGCTTGGTTGGAGGTTTTCGAGAAGCTTTGGTGGGAGTGGCAGTGTTTGAAGTAGCTTTGGGTGACTTGGGGTTTTTGGCCGATTTTAAAGCCTTGCTGCTGCGGGTGTTCTTCATTGTGAGAGTGGTGAGGGTTTTGTTTCTGCAAAAGTAGAGAGGGAGAGGGAATCGAAGAGTTCGAATTTGAATTTAGAAGATGAATGAAATTTGTGAGAGAGAGATATAGTAATAGGCTAGGCGTGTGAGTTGGCAGTTGCAGCAACTGCCAACGGATGGGACGTGCTGACGTAAGCCATATTCTCCTGTTTTGCTTGCCTTGCATTCATCTGGCTCAGACTCTCCTCGATCAACACGAACTCTTCGCTTGCCTAACTTCTCTGCATACCTGCCCTACACACATAGACACAAAACGCACTTTCAAAATAAAAACTCCTATCCTATGATTAGAAAATAAAAATTAAAATAAACTACTGAAAAGAAAATACGTAAAGGGAAAAACTAAAAATAAAAACTCACTAGGTTGCCTCCTAGCCAGCGCCTTAGTTTACGTCGTGGACACGACGCAGTTTTGCTTGCCTCTAGACAGGCATCATCACATGGACTTCCTCCTTGTCCACCTCTTTATCCTTTTTGTCTCCATAGAAAAGCTTCAACCTTTGACCATTGACCCTAAAATATTTAGAGCTCTTTGGGCAATAAATCTCCACAGACCCATTAGGAAACTGGGTCACCACTTCATATGGTCCAGTCCATTTCGTTTTCAGTTTGTCCTTCATAAACTTGAACCTTGACTGATACAGCAGAAGTGCTTGCCTAGGCTCAAACTTCTTTGCCTTGATCAACTGGTCATGAGCCTTCTTCAGCCTTGTCTTGTACAGAGTGGCATTATCATAAGCCTCAATTCGAATCTCCTCTAACTCTTGCAACTGCAACTTCCTTTCCTTAGCAATATCATTCCAATCGTAATTGAACTTCCTCACTGCCCAATATGATTTATGCTCTAACTCCACAGGCAAGTGACATGGTTTCCCAAACACCAACCGGTATGGTGACATGCCCAATGGTGTCTTGAAAGTTGTACGGTACGCCCAAAGTGCATCGTCCAAGTGCAAACTCCAAACCTTTTCATTTTGCCCAATTGCCTTCCTCAATATGGTCTTGATGATCCTATTTGTCAGTTCTTCTTGCCCATTGGCTTGCGGATGGTAGGCAGTGGTAACTCGATGATGGACTCCATACTTTTTGAACAAGTTGTCAATGGTGGCATTGCAAAAATGCGTCTCTTGATCACTTATAATCGCCCTTGGAACCCCATATCGATTGAAAATATTCCCCTTAAGAAAAGTAGCAACCACTCGGGCATCATTCGTTGGTGTAACCTTCTCCTCTACCCACTTTGACACGTACCAAGGTTCTCCATGAAATTGAGCTTCCGTCATGTATAGATGCTTGTCAGGGAAAGTTTCCGTAATGGGCACGGAATCTTCTTCTCTGACTATCCTGCTCAAGTGATCCGCCACCAAGTTCTGAGCTCCACTTTTATCTTTGATCTCCACATCGAACTCTTGCAAGATCAAAATCCAACGTATAAGCCTTGGCTTCGACTCCTTCTTATTCATAAGGTATCTCAGCGCTGCATGGTCAGTGTAAACAATTGTCTTGCCTCCGAGTAGATAAGACCTGAATTTTTCAAAGGCAAACACAACCGCCAAAAGCTCTTTCTCCGTGGTGGTATAATTGATTTGAGCTGCATTAAGAGTTTTAGTCCTTTGACCAAGCACTGCTTCCACGGCATACCCACTTGCATTGCATATCAACTCGAATGGCATACCCCAATCAGGGGGCTGTATCACAGGTGCCGTGACCAAGTATTCCTTCAACACGTCAAACGCCCTTTGACAATCTGCATTGAAATCCCACTCTACTTCATTCTGGAGCAATCTCGTCATTGGTTGGGCAATCTTGGAAAAATCCTTCACGAATCTTCTATAGAATCCGGCATGTCCCAAAAATCCTCTCAATTGCTTGATGTTGGTTGGATAAGGCAGCTTGGAGATGACATCAATCTTCGCCTTGTCAACCTGTATCCCTCTTTCTGAAATCACGTGCCCAAGTACGATACCTTCTCGTACCATAAAGTGACACTTTTCATAGTTCAACACCAAGCTCTTTTCCATGCATCTGCTCAAAACCAACTCTAAATGCCCAAGACAAGCCTCAAATGACTTCCCATAGACGGTGAAATCATCCATGAAAACCTCGATGCAATTTTCCAATAAGTCTGAAAATATACTCATCATGCACCTTTGGAACGTGCTCGGGGCGTTGCATAAACCAAATAGCATGCGGCGATACGCAAACGTCCCGAATGGACAAGTAAAAGTTGTCTTGTCCTGGTCCTCTTGGGCAACCCATATCTGCATACATCCAAAGTATCCATCCAAGAAGCAAAAGTACTTGTTCCCTGTCAACCTTTCCAGCATCTCGTCAATGAACGGTAAAGGAAAGTGATCCTTCCTCGTTGCCTTGTTAAGCTTCCTGTAGTCAATACACATCCGCTAACCAGTTTGGAGCCTTGTAGGCACAAGCTCATTCTTCTCGTTCTTGATCACTTGTATTCCTGACTTTTTGGGCACCATGTGTACCGGACTTACCCATTTGCTATCTGGAACTGAGTAGATAATGCCCAAGTCTAGCAACTTGAGTAACTCCTTCATAACCACTTCCTTCATGGCTGGGTTTAACTTCCGTTGTGGATCTCTAGTTGGTTTAGCATCATCTTCCATCAAGATATGGTGAGTGCAAAGAGAATCATTTGACCAAAAGAGCACACAAAATAGAATTTTCCAACCACATAAATCAACCAGCTGCCCCCCCCCTTCCCTTCCTCACACACACACAAAGAGATAGCCTTGTCCTCAAGGCGATAGATAAATAAAATACATAACAAAAAGCAAACGGACCACCAAGACAATAACATACGAAGATAAAGCCAAAAGATAGGAATTAGATACAAACAAACCGTCATAATTAGTCACGCATTAGCCGGCGGGTTCTGTGGCGGTGGGTACTGAGGCGGTGGAGCATTGAGTGTCCAAGCATCCTACTGTGCTTGCAAAGCAAGAACATGGGCATCAGTATCTCTTATCTGAGTGTGGAGAGAATCCATGTGTCCATCCCAAGAAGAAGTATACTCTCTCAAATCATCGACTGTTTTATGAACCGTTGTGAGATGGCTATACATATCATGAAACTGACTGAAAAGAGGTGTGACGTGTCCTTCAAGACTACCCATATGTCCTGTCATGTCGCTCATCCGGCCATATATTTCATCTATGCGCCCATGCATATATGTCATGTCCCCACTAAGCTGATCAAATCGACCATAAATATCTTGGCGAAACTCGCCAAAGGAAGTGTCAAAATGAGTCTGAAAACCTGTCAACTGATCACTGAGTCGCTGAAAATCGACAAGCGGAGGAGGATTGAGAACTGAATGAGAAGTGGAAGCAAAAGGCACGGCAACTGAAGGAGATTTGTGCGACGGCCTGGCACCATCAGTATTTATATCCATGGCAGTAGAGAGTCCTTCCTCACGGCGGCATTTCTGAACAATACGCCGTTCAAAATGCTCAATTAAGTGACCATCTGGGCATCCAAAACTTTGATACTCAGAAAAAGGCATAAGAACACATTGCATCATGCGAGTATACTGTGGTGGATCCTCATCCTTATCTGTCATTTTGAAGTGTTAGGCTAGGCGGGTAGCATATTGAGACAAGGAGGGACGAGCCTTTGCATTGTTTTGAATTTTGTGAAGGTTTCGCCAAAGGAACCAGATTGGACAGACTTAGTGCCCCTTATAAGTAGACCACAACATAAAGAGCTCGTCTGCATTCACTTTGTTAACCTGCTCTTTTCCTGAAATACCGTAAGCTATAAACTTATAACAAATAGTCAAAGTAGGGTCAATTATGAGGCCTGCAGATACTCCAATAGTAGCCCAATTTTTAAAACCAGATAACTCAAACCACGCACTCTGTAAATCAAACTCCTTCGGTCGCTCTGTAACCCCAGATAAATTGAATTTAAATACTCTATTCATAAGTTGTGATTTAACCTCAAATGACTCATTCATCAATCTACACGTCATGGACCTCCAATTTTGAGTAAATTCCAAGCTCACTAGAAATTCATATGCTAATGGGCAAAAACTATGAAAGCACATATCAGCAAATTTATCCAAGCCCAGCAAAAACAAGTAGTATTTCACCTGAGTGGTTAAGCAAAAAGTATCAACTTCAATCCACCCAATCGTGCGTGGAGCCGGAAATTCCTTCCGAAGCGCTGAAAATTTTTAGCTTCCACATCGGAATACAGCTGAAATGGAGCACTATAATGAGCAGCACGGGCCTGGCGTTCATTTTACTCTCGTTGTGCGGTCGGATCAATCTATTTTGTTCGAGTCATGGCTATGAACAGTGCGACTGCACAAGGAGCGGCCACTAAAAATGTACGGAATGTAAGCGGCGGCTAAAGCGGAGAACATGATCAATGAGCAGCGGCTAAAGTAGAAAGAACAGCCGCTGTAAGAGATAAGTTTGTGGAAGTGAGCGGCGGCGTGAAGGAATGAGCGGCCGCTATTAAGGTGAGCAGTTGTGTGGCCGCTGTTGAGGTGAGCGACGGCTATGACGGTATCGCTCAGTGAGTGAGCGGTTGTATATCTGAAGGAGAAAGAGCGGCGGCTAGGTCACTGGCGAGATGAACGACAGCATAAGAGTAACGACGGCCGCGAAAACTGAGAATGAGCAGCGGTTGTGGTCTCTGGTGACAGGAATAGGCGGCAAGGTGGCGTGAGAGAGTAGACGACGGTGGCGCAGAATAATGGCCGGAGTGGAGTGAGTGGCGCCAGTTGTGTGGAAACAAAGAGGGAGAGATGAGCGGTAGCTGGTGTGGAGTTTTTGGAGAGAAGTGAGTTAATGGAGAGAAAGCATAAGCCGCGGCTAAGAAGCCCACTTAGGGTTACATGGTTTTCTTTAATGGCATAAATGAGCGGCCGTGGTATCATGAGGGCCGCGCCCTTAATCTACGAGGTAATTATCAACAGTGGACGGTGAGCGGCCGCTCTTAGATGAGTGATCGCGGTTCCCAACTGCGGTACTCTTTGGAAAAAGAAATATGAACGGCCACTCGAATTTGAGCGAGCGCGCTCTTCATCTACGATATCCTCTGTGTTCTCCATTGCAAATACTCCCATATGCATCATTCACACAACTTTTACACAAATAAGAAAAATTGAATTAGTTCAATAATAATAGGAAAGAAACACCAATTAACTTTAAAAGAGAAGAAATTGAAAATGGAAAAGAAAAAGATTTATGGGTTGCCTCCCAATAAGCGCTCTAGTTACGGTCGAGAGCTCTTAAAAAGCCGGATCGTGGAGTACATGAGACTCCACCATGAGAGGTGCAGAACTGTGTTCCAAATAAGGCTTCACCCTATGACCATTCACGGTAAAACTTTCATCGGAATTTTCCTTGCCCAACAACACTGCTCCATGATTCAACACTTCTTTGAGAATAAAAGGGCCACTCCATAGATATTTTAGCTTGCCCGGAAATAACTTCAACCTAGAGTTGAATAAAAGAACTTTCATCCCTGGACAAAGTTCTTTATAAGAAATATGGCGATCATGGAGCCGTTTCACCTTACCCTTATATATTCGTGCATTTTCATACGCCTCATTGCGTAACTCATCAAATTCTTCCATCTGTAATATATGTTGCTTCATTGCGGTGTCGAGATCACAATTTGTGGCTTTAATAGCCCAAATATGCTCTATGCTCGATCTCCACAGGCAAGTGACAAGCCTTTCCATAAATAAGGCGATATGGACTCATCCCGAGCATTCCTTTAAAGGTAGTCCTATATGCCCACAATGCATCAGTAAGCTTCAAAGACCAGTCCTTACGCGACGGTTGAACCATTTTTTTTCCAAAATGCCTTTAATTTGCCGATTGCTCGTCTCAGCTTGACCAGAAGTCTGTGGATGATAAGGTGTGGCCACCTTATGTGTGATGCCATTCTTTTTCATAAGTTTCGCAAACAGCTTATTGCAGAAATGTTTGCCACCATCACTAATAATAGCCTTTGGAAATCCAAACCTGCAAAGAATGTTTTCCTGGACAAACTTCAACACCACATTAGCATCACTTGTCCGTGTGGGAATTGCCTCTACCCACTTGGACACATAATCAACAACAAGCAAAATATACTCATATCCATGAGAAACAGGAAATGGACCCATAAAATCTATGCCCCACACATAAAAAATTTCCACAACTAGAATATTAGTGAGAGGCATCTCGTTCTTACGTCCAATAGTTCCTACTCTTTGACACCTATCACATGCAAGGTAAAAAGTGTGTGCATCTTTAAATAGAAATGGCCAGAATAAACCAGATTGGAGGACTTTATGAGCCGTTTTCTGTCCACCAAAATGTCCACCGCAATGGGCCGCATGGCACAAGTTCAGGACTTGTTGTTGCTCCTCCACTGGTACACATCTTCTAATTACCTCATCTTTTCCCAACTTGAAAAGATATGGATCTTCCCAGTAATAGTGCCTGCACATAGCAAGAATCATTTCCTTTCCTGGGACGCTAGATTTGGTCTTAACTCTCCACATGCCAGATACTTCACAATATCAGCAAACACCAAGGCACAGAGGTAATTTCATATGCATGCTCAAAAGGAAAAGAATCAGGAATAACACTGTGACTAGATTCAACCACATTATGTTCCAATCTAGACAAATGATCAGCCACAGAGTTTTCACTCTCTTTTCTATCCTTAATTTCCACATCAAATTCTTGCAACAACAAAATCCAGCGAATAAGACGTGGTTTAGCTTGTGCTTTAGTTAACAAATATCTCAAGGCAACATGATCACTATGCACAATTACTTAAGACCCAATAATGTAAGCACGAAATTTATCCAAAGCAAATACCACAACAAGCAATTCTTCTTTAGTTATGGTGTAATTTATTTGAGCATTGTTCAATGTCAAACTAGCATAATAAATCACACGCAACATTTTATCTACACATTGGCCAAGCACTGCTCTTACAGCAGAATTAGAAGCATCACACATTATTTCAAACGGCATAGACCAATCATGTGCAACCACAACATACTCAATTTCAACTTTAACAATTCAAAAGCATGCATACAAGAGTCATCAAAATGAAAGGGAATCTCTTGAGCAAGCAATCTACACAGAGGTTGGCTAATCTTTGAGAAATCTTTAATGAAACGCCGGTAAAAACCGGCATGACCTAAGAAACTCCTAACACCTTTCACGTCTATAGGAGGAGGTAATTTTTCAATAATCCCAATTTTAGCCCTATTAACCTCTATGCCATTTTTAGATACTACATGACCAAGCACAATTTCACACGTCACCATAAAGTGACTCTTTTCCCAACTTAACGTCAAACCACTCTCGATGCATCTTTTCAAAACTAAATCAATCTTTCCCAAACAATTATCGAAAGACTGACCAAACACGGAGAAATCATCCATAAAAATTTCCACAAAATTACCTATCATCTCCGAAAAGATCGCCATCATGCACCATTGAAAGGTCCCTAGCGCATTGCACAATCCAAATGGCATCCTTTTGCAACCAAACGTGCCAAACGGAGTAGTGAACACCGTCTTGTCTTGGTTTTCCGGCGCAATTCTAATCTGGTAATAACCTGACAAACCATCAAGGAAACAATAAAATTCATGCCCTGCCAATCTATCTAATATTTGATCAATAAAAGGAAGAGGGAAATGATCCTTTTTGGTAGCAACATTCAATTTCCTAAAATCAATGCACATGCGCCAACCCATAATAGGATGAGTCGGTACCAACTCATTTCGATCATTGAGTATGACCGTGATTCCACTTTTTTTAGGTACAACATGCACCGGGCTCACCCACTCACTATCAGCAATACGAAAAATGATTCCCTCTGCTAGTGAGCGACCGCTAACTCAAAATACGGAGAACTGAGAATGAAGAAATGAGAGGCCCCTCAAAAAAGTGAGAGGCCGCTCAAAGAAATGAAAAACGCTCAAAATGAGCGGTCGCTCAAAGGAATGAGAGACCTCTTAAGCGGCAGCTCATTTGTTATTCGGCTACTTTCTCTCGTTTCTTGTACTTTTCTCACCACTTCTATTATTCTCCCCAATTTCCTGCAAAATTACTTCCACAGTCATAAAAAGCTCACGAATAAGGCCAGCAAATGTATCAACTATATCACAAAGTTTACTCAAATAAGAACAAATACGCACAAAATTTCGTATTGAAGATTTGGTATTCATGTTACGATTTTTCATCATTCGTATCGTCATGCGATGCTTGTTGTGTTTCTTTGTGAGATTTAGTTACACTATAAATTCTGCTATTATGAATTTCGTAATCCGTAACATTTGCTACAAATTTCGTAGCTGGTGTTACGAAATTTGAAATTCGTCATATATTTGTGCCGATTCGAAAGTTTTGTATTGTAGATATGCTATTCATGTTACAATTTTTCATCATTTGTATCATCATGTAATGTTTGTTGTGTTTCTTTGTGAGATTTAGTTACACTATAAATTCTGTTGTTACGAATTTTGTAATTCGTTACATTTGTTATGAATTTCGTAGCTGGTGTTATGAATTTTGTAATTCGTAACTAACTCTGCAATGTGAGAAATGCATATTAAATTTCATTACACATTTGTGTCGAATTCAAAATTTCGTATTGAAGATTTGGTATTCATGTTACGATTTTTCATCATTCGTATCGTCATGTGATGCTGTTGTATTTCTTTGTGAGATTTAGTTACACTGTAAATTCTGCTGTTATGAATTCCGTAATTCGTAACATTTGTTACGAATTTCGTAGCTAGTGTTACGAAATTTGAAATTCGTAATATATTTGTGCCGATTCGAAAATTTCGTATTGAAGATATGTTATTCATGTTACGTTTTTTCATCATTCGTATCATCATGTGATGCTTGTTGTGTTTCTTTGTGAGATTTAGTTACGCTATAAATTCTGCTGTTACGAATTTTGTAATTCGTAACTAACTCTGCAATGTGAGAAATGTATATTAAATTTCGTTACACATTTGTGCCGATTTCAAAATTTCGTATTGAAGATTTGGTATTCATGTTACGAATTTTTCATCATTCGTATCGTCATGTGATGCTTGTTGTATTTCTTTGTGAGATTTAGTTACACTGTAAATTCTGTTGTTATGAATTCCGTAATTAGTAACATTTGCTACAAATTTCGTAGTTGGTGTTACGAAATTTGAAATTTGTAATATATTTGTGCCGATTCGAAAATTTCGTATTGAAGATATGCTATTCATGTTACGATTTTTCATCATTCGTATCATCATGTGATGCTTGTTGTGTTTCTTTGTGAGATTTAGTTACACTATAAATTCTACTGTTACGAATTTCGTAATTCGTTACATTTGTTATGAATTTCATAGGTAGTGTTACGAATTTTGTAATTCGTAACTAACTCTGCAATGTGAGAAATGTATATTAAATTTCATTACACATTTGTGCCGATTTCAAAATTTCGTATTGAAGATTTGGTATTCATGTTACAATTTTTCATCATTCGTATCGTCATGTGATGCTTGTTGTGTTTTTTTGTGAGATTTAGTTACACTGTAAATTCTGCTGTTACGAGTTCCGTAATTTGTAACATTAGTTATGACTTTTCGTAGCTTTTGTTACGAAATTTGAAATTCGTAATATATTAGTGCCGATTTGAAAATTTCGTGTAATGCCCCGTAAATTCCTTACGATCTTGAAATTTTAAAGTTAATTAAATAAATGGCTTTGCACGCCCAAGTTACGATTTTGAATTCTAAGACTAACGGTCGAATCCGTTTCTGAAAATAAATTGCAGAAGTCAGCTAGACGACTACTGTATTTAGGGTTAGCGCGTACGAAAAGTTTTTAGTTCGTGAACTCAGAACGGAAAACCGTCTGATTTTTACATACACGAAATCGCGATACGAACTCGCTCGAGAAAGTTCGTTTTTATGATTTTCCGAACAAAACTCGGACTGTGTCGTCCCGAGTTTTTGTCAAAATAATTTTTGTAAATTTATTTTTCCGATTAATTTTCGTACGTTAGAATTTGCGGTCGAATCGGATCGCAACGATTTTGTGCCGAACGACGTTTTTTGTCGAACGTTTTCCGTAACATCGGATCGCGCCGGAAAAGCGCGTAGTTTTCCTTTCTTTCTCACCTTGGCCGACATTCCCCCTCTCACATTGTTAGATTTTTGTGTTTTATATTGTTTAAGTGAGGACACCTATGGTAAAACTATTCACACTTTACACCTTAGCTAGTTACTATTCCTACTTTACACCTTGCATCTTATATCCTAAGTTAACAAATTAAAACAACTCCTTCCCTCCCAACTCACCCAAAATCGGCAGCCCCTATTCCTCCATCTCCATTTTCATTTCATCATCCTCCATTGAAGAATCCTTCAAGAACACCAAGAAGAAACACACAAGTCTTGATCCAACCATCCAAACCTCTTTCTCCTTTCATTAATTAGCAAGATAATTCTCCCCTCTCAACGTCAATTCGTGACACGTCATTTCTTTTTCTTCTCGTTTCGTGTTTCAATAGGGTTCGCCTTGATCGAACTCTATAAAGAAAAATCGTAGAGATTATTAGGAGTCGAGCGTGAAGCTTGATCAATTTTTCTATCGATCGCCCGATTCCAGTGACGACAACTGAAACCTAGTTTTCCAGAAAATTATTCTTAAGTTATATTCCATTTTTTCTTTTGGAATTTAATTCCATATTTTGTCTTAAGCGACGACTACAACTAGTATGGATATCAAGAGTCGTAAACTACAAAATTTCTTGTAAATGGATGTTACTTTTGAATAAGTAACATGAATGAAGTAAATATACTTTGTTTTAATAAGTAAAAGTCGTTAAGAATTAATGAGTTGAGAAATAAAAGAAGAATTAAAATGAGTAATAATATGGTGAAATAAAAGAATGAAAATAAAATCTTTAATTTTATGAATGTATATATATATGTTGTTGGATGCAATTTCTTGAATTGCTAGAAGTCTCGATAAGTGGTTGACTTAAGTGATGATGTTACAATTGAATAAGGAATATTCATTTTGTAATTTATGTTTTTGATTGAGATAAGTTATTTTCCCTACATGTTACTGATCCGTGTTTCCTTACAACTTTTGTAGGATGGCTAGGACTCGTGTGACGACTCAGAAGAGCCGACCGTTGGTAGAGTGCGAGCGCACCATAGTTGACATGTTGCAGGACGAGTACTACGAGTTTGAGGTAGACTATGGAGAGGAAGACGTAGGACAGATTGTCAGCAATTTTTCTTCAGCCTACTACCCAGTGTGACACCTGATCCGGGAGAGTCAGGCGATACTAGACTTGATCGTACACCTACTGGACGAGTGGCGCGGATGAGCGCACCGTGCGGCATGGTACTTCTTGGGGATTTTCGGTGATGACACTGAGCCGACCGGCAACTACACCGGATTTGCCCTGTTCGTACACAGGAGGTTCTTCGAGAGCAGATTCATGCTCCCCATCCCATTAGAGTAGCACATCCCCTACAGCCACTTTCCAGCCGAGACGGAGCTTGAGCAGCTTGACTTAGACCCGGAGTACTCAGCTTTGTTAGAGTTGCCACCAGACGGTGTACTGGTTGAGGAGTCTGACGCTGAGTTAGAGCAGCCAGAGGAGGACGAGGAGACAGTAGTTACACCAGAGTCACCACCGGTTGGACAACAGATCGAGGAGTTGATCCCAGGCCCGAGATTCGTGGAGGTTGACGCTGAGACAGCCGCGCTGTTGGGGTTGTCTTCACCGTTTGTGCCAGACGTTTGTGTTAGGGTCAGGGGACCGTTGGAGACAAGACTGTACAGGGAGGGGCCAGACCACCGAGAGATCGACGCGGAGCTCGCCGCCATGTTAGAGCTGCCTTCTCCACTTACGCCACTCGAGGAAATTTGCACGAAGTGAGGAGTAGTACGAGAGCAGATGGAGGTAGGACCGTCCAGGGTCCGTTCTAGGGAGGACTTCGAGTCAGGTTAAGGATCAGGTTCAGTCCCCGAGCACCTTCTTCCCCTGAAGAAGCGTGCGGTAGAGGTCAGCGAGGACTACTTGGTTTCCGACTTGGAGGAGACGGTTTCAGAGGCACCCTCACCCACCCTGCTTACACTGGACGACGGTTCTACTCTGAGGGTGGACGAGGCACTTCAGCTGGTTTTTAGTTCGGAGTCCGAGGAGGAGGACCCGGAGGAGGATCCGGAGGAGGACCCTGAAGAGGACCCGGACGAGGATCCGGAGGAGGACCCAGAGGAGGGTAGTTAGGGTTTTTGCAGACCACAGGGGATAGTTTTTGAACCCGACTGCAGTTTAGTTAGGCAGTGCGTTGTAGACGCGGGTAAATATCAGTAGTAGTATTAGCTCTTTGTCCTGTATAGAGTCGGATCAGTAACTAGTTAGTTTTGTAGTACTCTAGCGGATACGAAATTTTATGAATCGTTTCCGTTCTAGTACTTCTAGTAGGCATGGAGTGCAGCTTGTTAGTGCACCCGGTAAATAGTAGGCAGTCAGCCTAGCTTAGACTAATAGTAGTCTAACCCTTTTTGTATAAGTCCTCGTTGGAGGCAGAATTAATATTCTTTTTGGTGTATATATATATACATGACCCGTGAAGAGGGTTTTTAATCAAGAAAATTTCTTATGAATTGAGTAATTAAAATCAGAAGGTCAAATGAACTCGTGTAACGAGGAAATGAGTTTAACTCAAAAGTTAAAAGATTAATGAAATAATATCGAAGTTATGTTCGATATGTTATTCTGTGAACTTGTTTAAGTTGAGAACAAGCAACTAAGTACTGAGTGTAATTAACAGAAGAGAACTAATGAGAATTTCAATTTTTCCTTAGACTAAAAAAAATGCCGCCGAGAAATGTTAACAACAGAAGAGGTCGAGGACCTGGAAGATCTAGAGGACGTGGTAGACGTCAGCCACAAAACAACCAAGAACAGGAATATGAGCGGAATATCACCCCATCCCCAACTCCATCCCCATCTCCACCCCCGTCACCACCACCTCCACCACCGCCCCGTAGAGATATTGAGGATCTCTTCCTCAAAAGGAACCCTCCGATGTTCAATGGAACTGGTAGCCCTAGCGATGCTGAGCTATGGGTGAGATCGACGGAGAAAATTTTCAAGCTCCTCAGATGCACTGATGAGGAGAGAATGCTTTGTGTCGCATTCCAGCTGACGGGATCGGTAGATTACTGGTGGGAAGCAAGACAGAATGTGATACCTGCAGAGCATCTGGCTCGTTTTTCATGGGAAGAGTTTAAGGAGATTTTCTTTGACAAGTACGTCCCCAAGACGTATAAGGCTCAGAAGGAAGCCGAGTTTTATAATCTGAAGCAGGGAAAGCTGACTGTGACAGAATACGATGCCAAGTTTTGTGAGTTGTCAAGGTATGCGCCGGCATTGGTGGATACTGAGGAGAAATTGTCCAAGAAATTTCAGGGAGGTTTAAGACATGAATTGGGAATCGCTTTGGCTAGTCATGGAGGACTAGGCTATACGGATATACTGGGAAGAGCACTGGAAATGTAGGCCGTCGTGCCTGATGAGAAAAAGATTGTACCGACTGCGTCAGCACCAGCGCAGGGTCAGAACCGAAGCTACTACAACAACAATAGTAGCAACTACCAAGGGAAGAGGAAATGGAACGGAGGAGGTAGCGGAGGCTACAGTCAGGGTTATAACAACCAGGGAAATCAGAAGAGGGGTAACCAGCAGGGTTATCAGTAGCCTGGCAACAACAACAACAACAACAACAACAACAACAACAACAACAACAACAACAACAACAACAACAGTAAGAGGCCGTGGCAGGGAAACAACCAATCGGGGTTGTTCATTCAGGGAAACAAGCAGAACTCGCCGTGGAAGGGCAACAATCAGCTGAACCAGCCGCAAGGGCAACAGAGGAATTTTAACCAGGGAGCGAATAACCCAGGGAGGGTTACCATTCCTGTCTGCCCGAAATACAACCGAGCCCATCCTGGAGTCTGCCAGATAGGCACCCCCAACTGTTTCAACTGTGGACAGAAGAGGCACATGAAAAAGGACTGCCCTAAAACGCTTCAAGCAGTACCCCTCCGAGCCATCCAAGCACAGCCGCAGCAACCGCCAATGAACCAACAACAGTTTCAGCAGCATGCACAGCAACAACAGAATGCGAGGGCATGCGCTATCAAACAGGGCGGTCAGCGCAAAGGAAAAGGTAATCTAGCAGGTATGGGAAAACTCCACAATATCCCCATTAAGATACTGTTTGATACTGGCGCATCGCATTCTTTCATTGCTGGCTCGTGTGCCAATAACTTAGACATCAGACCTATAAGAGTTGCACAATCTATGAGAGTAGCCACACCTTCAGGAGAGATCACTACTTCTACTCACGTTTGCTCTAACCTAGAACTAGAAATTGGAACTCATAAGGTCATAGCGAACAACTTAAATGTTATGATAATGTGGGACGTAGATATAATCCTAGGAATTGATTGGTTGTCAGAGAATTACGCCACAATTCTCTGCAACGAGAGAAAAATCTCTTTTCAGCCGCCGAGTAAAGAACCGACCGAATTCCATGAAATTTCAATGGGTAGAGGCGTACCGATTATATCAGCCCTTCAAGCCACGAAACTTATGAAGAAGAAAGGTACCACAGCTTATCTTGTGTACCTAGTCGGAGAGCCAGGAGCCGAGAAGACCATTCAGGACGTAAAAGTCGTGAATGAATATGAAGATGTTTTTCCGGAAGTGCTACCGGGATTGCCACCAGATCATCATGTGGACTTCACAATCGACTTAGAACCAGGTGCCGCACCTAAGTCTAAAGCCCCATATAGAATGGCACCGAAGGAACTGGAAGAACTCAAAATCCAGTTACAGGAATTACTAGACCTTGGTTTTATCAGGCCAAGCGTCTCACCTTGGGGAACGCCAGTGCTATTTGTTAGGAAAAAGGACGGATCGATGAGAATGTGCATAGATTACCGAGAACTGAACAAGATCACGCTCAAGAACAAATATCCTTTGCCAAGGATCGAGGATCTGTTTGATCAACTTAAGGGTGCATGAGTCTTCTCCAAGATAGATTTGAGGTCAGGGTACCATCAGCTCAAGATCAAACCTGAAGATGTACCGAAGACCGCTTTTAGAACCCGTTATGGCCATTACGAATTTTTAGTAATGCCATTTGGTTTGACCAACGCTCTAGCCGTATTCATGGATCTTATGAATAGAGTTTTCCACCCCTATTTGGACAAATTTGTTTTAGTATTCATCGACGACATCCTCGTTTACTCTAAGAATGAGACGGAGCACGAGGAACATCTACGGATAGTGTTGGAAATACTAAGAACTGAGAAACTCTACGCCAAATTCAGTAAATGCGAATTTTGGCTGAAGGAAGTTATGTTCCTTGGACACATAGTATCGGTAGAAGGAATCAAGGTGGATCCAGCCAAAGTAGAAGCAGTGCACAACTGGAAGTGATCACCAACGAGTCCGAACGAGATCAGAAGTTTCTTGGGATTAGCTGGTTATTATAGAAGGTTTATCGAGGGATTCTCTACGATCGCTCGCCCGATGACGCAGCTACTCAGGAAGGATACCAAGTTTAAATGGACGGATGAGTGTGAGAAGAGTTTCCAAACTCTTAAGGAGAAGTTAACTACATCGCCAGTACTAGCACTTCCAGACACAAACAAAGAATATGTGGTTTACACAGATGCATCGAAAAATGGATTAGGTTGTATCTTGATACAAGACGGACGAGTGATAGCTTATGTGTCACGACAACTTCTACCTCATGAAGTTGAGTACCCAACCCACGATTTAGAACTCGCAGCCGTAGTGCATGCGTTGAAGATTTGGAGACACCATCTCTATGGTGTAAGAGTTGAGATATTCACTGATCACAAGAGCCTGAAATACTTTTTCGAGCAAAAAGAACTGAACATGAGACAAAGACGATGGCTCGAATCAGTCAAAGATTATGACTGTGGAATTAACTATCATCCAGGAAAGGCTAATGTGGTAGCAGACGCATTGAGTTGCAAGGCTCCAACGAAGTTAGGATGCCTTTTTGTAGAAGAAGAAACTTTAGTACGAGAATTCGAGAAGATGGATATCAGAGTGCTTAACACGCCAGCTACGATAACAAGTCAAATAGCAGCATTAGAAGCTACACCAGATTTGAGAGAAAGGATCATCAGTGCTCAGAGAAAAGATGAGTCAATGGAAAGGTTGCGAGTAAGGATAAGAACAGATAAACCAGAAGGATATTCTGAAGCACCTGACAATGCGATACTTTGTGAAGGCAGGATTTGTATTCCTGACGACGACAACGATTTGAAGAACGAGATCTTGAGTGAGGCTCACGATACGCCTTACACAGCACATCTAGGAAGTACGAAAATGTACCAAGATTTGAGGAGAAACTTTTGGTGGAATGGAATGAAACGAGACGTTGCCTCGTTTGTAGAAAGATGCCTAGCATGTCAGCAAGTCAAGGCTTTACACCAACGACCATATGGATTGCTACAACCGTTGGATGTCCCAGAATGGAAATGGGAAGGCATAGCTATGGACTTTGTCACAGGCTTGTCTAAGTCGAGAAGAGGAAACACAGCAATTTGGGTGATAATAGATAGGCTCACAAAGTCAGCACATTTCTTACCAATTAAGATCATGTACGGATCAGAGAAACTAGCTCAGTTATATGTCAGAGAGATTGTACGTCTGCATGGAGTACCGAAGGTCATAGTATCAGATAGAGACGCCAAATTTACTTCGAGATTTTGGATTACGATGCAGAAAGAGTTGGGAACAGAGCTTAATTTCAGTACAGCATTTCACCCACAGACAGATGGGCAGTCAGAGAGAACGATTCAGATTTTAGTCGACATGTTAAGAACAGTAGTTTTGGACCGAGGAGCGAATTGGGAAGAAATTCTACACTTAGTTGAATTCGCTTACAACAACAGCTATCAGGCCACGATAGGAATGGCGCCGTTTGAGGCTTTGTATGGAAGGAAATGTAGATCGCCACTTTATTGGGACGAAGTAGGTGAGAGAAAGAACCTAGGCCCAGATGCGATTAATGAGATGATTGAGATAGTTCGACAGATTCGAGATAGAATGAAAGAGGCCCAAAGCCAACAGAAGTCATATGCCGACGATCGTCGAACCAACCTTGAGTTTAAAATAGGAGATAAAGTTTTTCTTAAGATATCCCCGACCAAAGGAATCCTTAGGTTCGGAGTTAAGGGTAAGCTAAGACCCAGGTTTATAGGACCTTATGAAATCCTCGAGAGAATAGGACCCGTCGCTTATAGATTGGCCTTACCGCCAAGTCTAGGAAGCGTTCATAACGTTTTTCACGTTTCTCAGTTGAGAAAATATGTTTACGATCCTAAGCACGTCATTAGTCAGCAAGACGTAGTTCTTGAATCTGACCTAAGCTATGAAGAGAAGCCGATATCGATTTTGGATAGAAAAGTCCAAGAATTAAGAACCAAATCAATACCAATAGTTAAAGTGCTTTGGAACCACCACGGGCAAGAAGAAGCCACGTGGGAACTTGAGGAGAAGATGAATGAGCGATATCCTCATCTTTTTGCAGAAGGTATGCAAATTTCGGGACGAAATTTTTCGTAAGGGAGGTAGGATGTAAGGCCCCGTAAATTCCTTACGATCTTAAAATTTTAAAGTTAATTAAATAAAGGGCTTTGCACGCCCAAGTTACGATTTTGAATTCTAAGATTAACGGTTGAATCCGTTTCTGAAAATAAATTGCAGAAGTCAGCTAGACGACTACTGTATTTAAGGTTAGCGCGTACGAAAAGTTTTTAGTTCGTGAACTCAGAACGGAAAACCGTCTGATTTTTACATTCACGAAATCGCGATACGAACTCGCTCGAGAAAGTTCGTTTTTATGATTTTCCGGACAAAACTCAAACTATGTCGTCCCGAGTTTTTGTCAAAATAATTTTTGTAAATTTATTTTTCCGATTAAGTTTCGTACGTTAGAATTTGCGGTCGAATCGGATCGCGACGATTTTGTGCCGAGCGACGTTTTTGGTCGAACATTTTCCGTAACGTCGGATCGCGCCGGAAAAGCGCGTAGTTTTCCTTTCTTTCTCACCTTGGCCGACATTCCCCCTCTCGCATTGTTAGATTTTTGTGTTTTATATTGTTTAAGTGAGGACACCTATGGTAAAACTATTCACACTTTACACCTTAGCTAGTTACTATTCCTACTTTACACCTTGCATCTTATATCCTAAGTTAACAAATTAAAACAACTCCTTCCCTCCCAACTCACCCAAAATCGGCAGCCCCTATTCCTCCATCTCCATTTTCATTTCATCATCCTCCATTGAAGAATCCTTCAAGAACACCAAGAAGAAACACACAAGTCTTGATCCAACCATCCAAACCTCTTTCTCCTTTCATTAATTAGCAAGGTAATTCTCCCCTCTCTACTTCTATCCAATTGGATCTCCCATCTCTTAATTTTCTTCTTGTGATCGAAAATTAGAGTGTTGTTTTAGATGATTGGATCTTGGATTAATGAAATTGGATGTGTTAGATATGTTAATTAGGGTTTAAAATTGAACAAAATTTAAGAACCCTAATACTACATAAATACCGAAATTCTAGGTTAATTAGTAGGATTTTTGGATTTCTTCAATTGATGATAAATTCATGCTTAAGAGATGTTTAATTAGTGATTAGAACAAAGAGGAATCAAAAGCCCCATGTTTTTGTGAAATTCGATTAGGGTTTGAATATGATTTAGGGTTTTGTTGCATGATAGTTTGTAATTGGATTGCAATTGATTAATAGTTGTTATAATAGGTTGATTAATGAATAAATGGTGTTAATTGGAGAAGAAAATCACCCTCTTATCCATAGTATGAAAACCGAAATTATAGTAAGAATTAGGGGTTTTCATGTGTTCATGTTAATTGATGAATTGATGATGGAATTAGGTTGAAATTGATGTGAATTGACTATGAGAATTTAATTAGATTTTTCTAAAATTATTTATCGGAATGTAAGAGACGAAGAACACGTCATAAGTTGAAATATAGTGATGTTATGACATGATTGCATGCATGAAAGTGATTCACGTTAGATGTAGTTTAATGACGTAAAATTTGAACGGAATCCGACAACTTTGAAAATTGCATAAGAGACGAACAACTAGACGTAACTAATAACCGAGAAGTAGAATGAGAATTCTAATTGGATATTATTGTCTATGATGGACTTGAGAACAACTTTGTAGTTGATGTCATAAGCTTTCGAGTTGTTATAATATTAGCTATAGTTATAGTCGAGAACTAGAACGCGATTTGAATAATTGTTTAGTAATTGTTAGTTGGAAGCCGACGTTTAGAACGCCGTGCTATTGGACAAGTTTTGAGAAGGAGTTCATCACGTACGGGAGTACGTGATGACTGCCTTGAGGGTCCAGTTTCTAAATAAATCGAATACGAGAGCTTAGAACGAACCTAAGACGTTATACATCGAATCTATCGAGCAACTAGGGTTTTCGCGGCAGTTTTTGCGACCCTCGCCGGAAACTGTAATAACTTTTAGCTCGTTTATCGGATTTGCGATCCGTAAATTGGAGCGTAAACTAGACATCCCAAACTTTCAAATGGTATAGGGCTCATCCCCTGTTTCCAAATCCCCTGTTCTGAGCAGCCTCCAGAGTTACTGGATTGCGCAGTGAAATTTCAGTTTCAATTCTCTTTTGTTTCGTTCACAACTTAGTTTCTTTCGATCGTTTAAGCCGTAATAGCTAACGAATATCTTCCTACTGACCCTAGAGTCAAGTACAGGACCTTGAGTGATGAAAACCAGTCGAGATCTTATCTCTTATCCTTTTAAATAAAGAAGTAGTAAGCGAGAAATTTCATAAGTCTTTTAATGAACTAAAACGTAATTCTCCTAAGTTGATTCTTTCCAACTTAGTTCCTAATGATCTTTTAAGTCGTATTAAGCTATCGACTACCTTCTCTACTGACCTAAGAGTCGAGTATGAGACCTTCCGAGTTCTAAACGGGATTTGAACGAGTCTCATTCCCGTTTAAGTAAAATGAATCTAGTAAGCGTGCAAATGCCTAAAGAATGAAACGACTAAAACTTATTTCGATTCTCTTTGATCGATTATCTTTTACGATCCATTTTTAAGTATTATTATTTTACGATGAAGGAGGAAGCCAACTGTGAAGAAAGGACGGAAGATCCGAAGTTTGAAAGCTTTTGCTTTTAAGTTCTGTATATCAAGGTGGGCTTTTATATACAAATAAAACGAACAATGCTCGGAAAATCTTTCTTTATCGCTTTGATATCTGTGTTTTCAAAGTGATATTATGGCATGAACTGTTTTATGTTTTATGTGAGTTCTCTTGTACCTATCTGAGTCAACATTCGTGTTTTCTAGATTTAGAGTTAATCTAACTAGGTTAACTAACGATCGGCTCTGAGTTAGCTGCTAAGTGCTTTCCAGAGTTAGTGCACTTTGTAACCTGTGGTGTATGTGATATCCTGTTGAGGGATACCAGCCACGGTGAATGAGAATTGGTCAAGATTGAACATAGCATACCAGAAAATACTCGGCCGAGTAAATTGTGAAAATCAGTCAGAAAATGTTTAGTAGACACGGGCCTCTTTGAAATAAAACCCCGATGTGCTACAATTATGAAATGCCATATTTATCTATACTTATGATTATGATTTCGGCTTCGTGCCCACTAAGTACGTTTGTACTTAGCCCTACATTGTTTTCTAAATGTGCAGGTTGAAGCGACGGTGAGCGGCGACGGTTGATGTTGAGTTGAAAGATAGGATGTTTTAGTTAGAACTCTTCTGCTGCAGAACTCTGAATCTTTTGAGATGTATCTTTTGAACAATACACTGTAGTTTAAGTCTGTAATTATGAACTTAGCTTCTACCGTGTACTTTTCTCGAGTAATCAGTAGTGATTAACTCTTTCTTTTATATTCAAGTCTTGTTCATGGTTTGTTTGATGTCTTTTATGTATGTTTAGTCAGTTAGCCCCCTTCTTCCCCGCTTCTTTAATCCAACCTCAGTCGCACCCCGACTTCTGTCGTCCCTCGGGATTTGGGGCCGTGACATTTCGTATTGAAGATATGCTATTCATGTTACGATTTTTCATCATTCGTATCGTCATGTGATGTTTGTTATGTTTATTTGTGAGATTTAGTTACACTGTAAACTCTATTGTTACGAATTTCATAATTTCATAACATTTGTGAGTTGTATACCTTTTATATGTGTTATAACACCTGTAACGTTGTTTGCAATTTCGTAACATGAGTTACATGTTCTGAATTATTGATTTAGTTTTATTGTTTGTTTATTGTAGAATAAATGGGTTTTTAAAAGAAAGAATCTTGCATCCGTCGCTGCAGAAAGAGACCGAAGGAAGAAGAGGAAAGAAAATAAACAAATAGCAGAAGAAGAAGAAGAAGATGATGATGATGATGATGATGATGATGATGATGATGATGATGATGATGAACATGTTGAAGAATAAGAAGAACTGTCGAGGAAGAAGAAGCAAGAGAAAAAAGCGAAGAAGAAACCAGAGGAAGAAAGTGACACCGGCGCTTCTGAAGACAGTGCCGCCACTGAAACCGGTGAAACGAACGAGGAAGAAGATACGATTTGTGGTTGAATTGATAGGTGAATTAATACGAATCTTGTTATTGTCGCCTGATTTTTTCTCAGATTTGTTCCCCATGTTACGAAAATAGGAATTGCGTATTGAATATTCTATCTCGATTTTATATTTTTGTAATGTGATTTTCATAATCAGGTTATAACTATATTACAATTTTAGATTTTTGTATTGGATATTTTCTATCCATGTTACGAATTTCGTAATTTGTATCGTCATTTAGTAACACCGTTTATTCTGTTGTTACGAATTTCGTAATTCATAACATTTGTCACGAATTTCGTAACAGATGTTAGGAATTTTGTAATTCGTAACTAATTCTGTTGTGTGAGATGTGGATATGAAGTTACGAATTGTGAATTTTATAACACGTTTTTACGATTTTAGATTTTTGTATTGACGATTTTGAATCTATGTTACAAATTTCGTAATTTGTATCGTCATTTGATGCTTCTTGCGTTCTTTTATGAGATTTAGTAACAATGTTTATTCTGCTGTTATGAATTTCGTAACACGTTTGTGCGTTGTACATATTAAGTTACAATTTCTAATTTCGTAACATTTTGCGAGTTGTATAGCTTTTACATATGTTATAATCCTTGCTACGAATTATAATTTCGTAACATCATTTCGTATTATTATGCCTTGATTCCTTGTTACAATTTTAGCATTTCGTATCACTATACCTTGACTTTCTGTTAAGATTTTAGCATTTCGTTTTTGTATGCCTTGATTCCTTGCTACAAATTATAATTTCGTAACATCATTTCGTTTTCGTATGCCTTGAATGAAAAGAAGTAATGAGAAATAAGGTGGGTGGCTTTGGTGAGATGTGAGGGTAAAAGTGTCCGAAAATGCCTACTTTGGCTAGAATTTATCCAAATAAAATTGCATGTCAAACATTGTATTCCACTAGGTCTAAGAGGCTATTTAAATGTATTACCTTTTATTATTAATGCATAGTATATAATACTATTGAATTTCTTTCTTTTTTTTGGGTGCAGCTGCACCTTCTTATTCTATACCGGATACACTGCTATGCCAAAACCCCCTCTTATTACTTAATGTAAAACTACTAGCTAGTAGAGGTTTATTCGAACCGAGCCAAGCCGAATACTATCGTGCTCAAGCTCAACTCGTTTATAATCGAGTCGAATCTTGAGCTTTGTTTATCGAATATTTTGAGGCTTGTGAGCTTAAGCGAGTCCAAACAAACATTCTAAATTTAGCTTTATGTTTTAAATATCCATTAGTTTTATTCAAAATTAATTATTTTATTTTCAATAACATAATATATTATTAACTAATTTTTTTTTCTTCTAACAAATAAAGTTAGTTAAGTACTAATACAACTATTACTGATTAGAGTATAAAAATAGAAGACACAACTAGATAATAATTTGTATTTTCAATCTTAATCACTAAATGAGCTTGTTCACGAGCATGAGCCGAATACTGTCATGCTCAAGCTTGGCTCGTTTAGCAAACGAGCTTATCTAAACGAACTCGAGTGAACTTTTATCGAGTCGAATTCCGAATAGCTAACGAATAGTTTGGCTCGTTTACAACCCTACTAGCTAGTAGTTCTTAGTACTTTAATTAATTTAAAAAGTAAGTAGAAGAAAACTTGGCATAAGTGTAATACTAGTAAGGAGGGATATGAGAATGTTATTATTAAGGAATTATCTGTACTTAAAATACTTTATAGGTTTAGATGTTCCTTGATGTAAATATTAGTGTGTGTTTTACTCTTTTGCCTAACAAACATTGTAACACATGTATGTATATACAGGGAGATGATCAAATGACACTTTCTTAGGAATGAAATAGGAATACATTTGGACCACTAATTGATCTTTGTTTATCTATAGGCCAGATTTATGAGGTACATTATTTACTATGGTTTGCACATTAACATATATTAAAATATTGTATTTTGTGCATCACCTTGCCCGACGTGATAAAAATGCAGAATGCTAAGTATAATTTTACCTTGATTAGTATGAATCCCCAGGCAATATTTTCATTAGTCTTTTAATAGTGCACAAGCTCAAAAAGACATTGTTTTAAAATGGATAAATGAATTCAATGTGAAGCAACAAACCCAGACCTCCATGGCTATGCCAATGGGTATGGGGGGTTAGAAAAGTTGTGGGAGCAAGACAAGAGAATATCTTGGTGGTATTGATTATGCAGGGCTACAAATTAAAGTGGTGAATTTCCTATTCAGTAAGTGCAAGCAAGGTGTATAAAGCTTTGAGAGTGGATGGATGGATGCTCAAAGCCAGTGTACCGTGGGTGACAATTAAGATGGCAGCAGGTCTAAGTATGAATGCAAATCCAAGAAAAAAACTTTCTTTATCGAGTGGTGGTGTATAAGTTAAGGCGAATTGGATGGTGGCACCACCAAGTGTACATCCACATTCTTAATCTTCATACACGTGTTATTGATTTTTTTACGTTTTAAAATTAAATGGAAATTGAAAACTTTGAACTCTGGTTTGGCTTTGTAATTAAAGTACTGTTTGCTTTTTTTCATAAAGTATTAGTTATACAGTAGAACAACTTCTTCTCCAGCAAACAACTCTTCTCCAGTAAAAGCACAGAGATCAAGATATCATCAACAAAATTACACTGACAATGAAAAAAATCTCCTAAAATAATCTTCAAATCGCGAACTCAATTCAATCTCTCGCTCGTCAATTTTCAAAATATAATATAGGGAGAGAGAGAAAGATGTATAATGAGGGAGAGAGATGAAAACGTAGAAAGAGGGTGAAGAATGTTAAGCACTCTCAATCAGTTTTTTAGGAGCACGTCGCTTACCTTGCCATCATCATCCCCATTGATTTTGAGAAAGACGTTGATTTTGAAGACTCCCGTCATCATCATCCCTCTCGCCGGTCAGCCGGCCGTGCAGCGTATCGTTGCCGTCTTTGGGGGAGAGAAACAAAAAAAAAATCCTACTCTCCAATCCAATTTTATATAAAAAAAAATTAAAAGGTCCCGTTTGGGTCTTCATTAGTACCAATTCGAGAGTGATGCGGTGACACCTCTCTCTCTTTTCTCGTTAACCCGTCCCACGCGCCGCCTCATGCTCTTATCGGATCTGGATGGCTGGATGTTGAAGGTTTTGCGGCGTGGCTAGAGGAGTTCACGATGATATGAGAGAGAAGATAACCTTTTAGTATTTAATTACTTTATAAATTATGATTAAATAATAATAAAGGTATATTTTGATCCGCTGGTGACACACATGAACATGCGGATTTTTCGGCTATATGAAAATTGTAATTTCCCCTGATTTATAAATTATGAAAACAAATCGAAGAAAATGACAGCTTGGTGATTTTATGGATTATTGAATTATTAAATAAATGATAAGTACATATGTGAAATATTCTCCATTTTATATTTGGGTAGTGATATTGAGACATAATGTCTAGGACATAAACGGTTTTTTTTACCCATATAATTCAAAAACCGATTTTCTTTAAACCGGTTCATTAATTTCCGGTTTTTTGGTTTTTAAATTTCTCTAATTTATCCTTATGTTCATTTTGGAAAGATTTCAAAGTTTCCATAATCTAATTGAGATGAAGATTTCGTGTGAATAGGAGTAGGAAATTGTTTAGTGAATATCTAATTAATTTGGAAGATTATTTGATTTGGGGATTTTTATAAGATAATTAGAGATTTAGGTGATCAATATTAATCTTCCATCCGAAAATGATTTAGCTACTATAATATTTATCTTCATTTGATATTTAGTTATCAGCACACAATATTGTGTTATCTTGACTTTTATGGATGACTTTTTTTTTAGGGGTTTCATGACTGTTGGATAATATTTTGGAAGAGTTTGTTTTTGGTATTTCGTGGTTGTGATCATATACTTGTTCCTTGCATTTATTTTTGAGTGTTTTGCTGCATTTGTTGTGTAGTTTTTGATGAGAAGAATAGTGTGAGTATCTAATTTACTTACTTTAAAGAACCATATCTTTTTAATTCATGTCCTAAATTTTGATTATTGATGATGTATATCACATTCTTTGTTCTCTGTTTTAAAGTTTGATTATTGACCATGTATATCACATTCTTTCTCTCAATTTTACAACTTTATATTGCTGGCAATTCGTATTCTTCCCTTCCAATCACTGTCCGTGTAACTCATATGTTTTTCCTTGATGGTTACTGTGATTTCATTGCTCAGCTTTTATACAAAAATATGTTTGATGGTTCTTGAAGGTTATGATTTCAATTTAAGTTTCATTGGAAGCAGATGCCTGTAATTAGCTAACGTAAACTGATTTTGCTGAGGCTGAAATGAGGAAGTCATTGCCTTTAGGATCTACAAGATAAACAAAAATGAACTTGTAATCTTATTGTGTGCTTATTTATAGTTTTGTAAGTTCTTTATCAGCAAAATTATTAATCTTGAAACAACAATATATGTACTTCTAGCAGAAAAAGAAAAAAAAATGAATACATAAACAGTAGAATTGAGCATGAAAGATCGAACTATGATGTCAATTCATACTGCAGCTGCGTGATTGATATCCAACGATTGAGCTCGAATTCGAGATTTTTAAGAGTTATCTATTAATATATGTAGTTTTAATCTTTAATTCTCAGCCAAAATAGAAAAAGTAGTGCACTCTAAATTCTAAAAATAAAATTGCTAAGAAACAGAAAAAATTATTCTCAACCATCTCACCGGATTTACAGTATTTCATACTTCCTCTGCAAAAATTGCTGATTCTACTTACCTTGTTGTTGCAAGTGTGCTCACCGTCGCTCGTTCCTACGTGTCATCTCATGTTACAGCACAAGGGCCTTCCTACCTGTCTGAGTTTGTTCCAAATACTTTCTATGTTTTAATGTATATTCATGGCCTCCCGTATAGCTCCCATGGCGCCCGAACGGGATCCTCTGTCCCAAAACTCAAGTCCCACTCTCGTATATAACAAAATATTATGTCGAAAATTAATTAAAAGATGTAAAATATGATTGATTTGAGTAGTATTAGTTTCTTAGTTATACCATGATTTTGTGAAATAATTATATATTTAATTGTGATTTAAGTATAGAATAGTTAGATTTGAATCAATCATGTAATATATCCCTTATTTAGTTATATAAGGGCAAGAATGTAATAGGTTAATTCATTATTAAATTAATAAAAAACGAAATTAGTAATTGACTAATATAGCCCCATTATGTCCTAGACATTATGTCAAAAAATCTTTTTCCTTTATATTTTTATGTTTAGAAATATATTACTAATTCTTATATTTTCAGAGTCTCCCTTAAGTCAAAGTTTTATATTTTGTCACATACTTATATTTATTTTAAATTGTCAATTTTTTGCATTATTAATTCATATAGTTATTTTTATTTTTCTAAAATCTTAAATCTCATATCCAATTATAGGGGTAATGTTTATACAATACATTGGAGTTAGAGGCTTTTTAAGGACAAACTTATGGGGTAGTGGGGATTCAAGACACAAATTTGCGGGCCTTTAATTTGAGAACACTTTGTGGATTAGTACATGCTCCGTAGGACAATTTTTAGCGATCGGACTAAAACTCACATGCCTCGCATGTGATCGATTTTTTCAGTCCGATCACTTACGTGTCCAGCCACATCCCCACCACATCACCCTCATAAAATGAATATGGTTCATTGACAAAGAAGAAGATTAATCCGGTTTTTGTTTGATCTCTCCACCAACATTATGAACCATCTGAGAAGCAGATCTGGAAAACTCATCCATGGCACTCTCTCTCTTATCATAGTTAGTGAGAGAATGCCTGTGGTAGACGTAGTCGACGGTGGTAGAAATATTGCTGGAGCACTTGGATTCTGCGGGATTCAGAGTGTTTTTCACCCAGGTTTTGAGCAATCTGGTTATATTCTCAGTGTTGGAGGTGTACACGGGCGGCGACGATTCGGCTGCTATGTTTTCCAATGATAGGGCGTCGTGAAGGGCTTGTTTGGCAGTGGTAATGTCATCCTGATGCCTCTTTTCCCACTGGCCACTTGAAATTAAGTGTGATTTTGAGGGAATTAATGAATTGTTGGTGGTTTAGGATTGATCGATTGATAAGTTTTGAAGCTTTTTGAGCTTCTTCTTCAAATGGGTATTTCAGTAATTTTTTTTATCGTTGTTTGTTCTTTTCCGGGAGATATGAAGCTATAGCAGCCCAAGGAGATGATCATTTACAATTATTTTTGTCAAAGAAGAAGATGAATCCGGGAAATATGAAGCTATTAGCACCCCATAAAACAAGTTGTACCTCGCCCATCTCCATCTCCATGTAAACAGTCGCACGATTAGTCAGGATACAGATCTCTTCCTTCTCATGCTCAGCCTCCGCCGGCTACTTCCTCTCCGACGACCAACCAGACGCTATATCCACATCCTCCTCGGGCCCCATCCCTTGAATCTTCATGTTTAGCAAAACCCCCAACGCCTGCATCACCCTCTGATCCTTCAAATACAAGTTCAAACCGTTCAGGATCTTATCCACATCCTGCATTTCAAAAAATCGGGTTGTTGTTCAAACCATTCGGGATAAATTTTTTGGTTCTTGTTATAACCTGCCATCTTGAAATTTGGGAATTTGGGGATTTGGTCGATTGAGAGAATGAGGTTTGGGGCTTTCTCGTTTTTTTTTCTAAGTCTGAGGAAGTCAAAGAGTTTAGTGAGGGTGAAGTGGTGGGGACGTGGCTGACACGTAGGCGATCGGGCAGAAAGAATCGATCACGTGCAAAACACGTGAGTTTCAGCCCGATCGGGTCAAAAATTGTCCTACGGAGTATATATTAATCCACAAAGTGTCCTCAAATTAAAGGCCCGCAAATTTGTGTCCTGAATCCCCACTATCCCATAAGTTATTGTCCTTAAAAACCCTCTAGCTCTCTATATTGACATGATTTTGTTTGTTTTTTTATACTGTATTTTGTTCTAATACTTTATCAATTGTTATTAAGATCGTTAAATTTATAAATTAAAAAATTTGAACCTTGATTTGTTTAATTTATTCATTCTTTTTGAAATTAAAAGGGAAAATGAACAAATTGAGCTTTGATTTTATTAATTTATAAATTTAATAATTTTATTTACATTAAAATAAAACACAATCAAGAAACTTATAGAGTCTCATCTTAATGTTGTTGGGTTCACAGTATGGACAAATGTTTATATTTGAGACTAAGAGAAAACGAAGTTGGATGAATGAAGGTAATGATGTGAGAGAGAAAGAGAGCGCGAGATGACGCAGAGAGAGGGTTCGATTATCAATGGTGATAGAGACGGATTGGAAGTGTCGATCTATCGTCAATTTGGTGGTGGAAGTGAATTAATGGTCGGCGGGTTCATAACAAAATAGATGATACATGGATAATTTTTTTATTTAATCAATTTTATAAATTAATAATATACTTCATACACACACATTTTAGAAATTACATATGCAAAACTAGGGTTCAAAATCGGTTCGGATGCAAATCAAGTTAACCGATAACCGAAATAACCAAACACCATTTGACAATAATATGTCAACCAAACACCGAACCGAAACACAAATTCAGTTAACCAACAACCGCTTTGATTTCTCGGTGCGATTAACGCGTAACCAATATAACCAAAAAATTTAAACTAAATTTTATAATGATTGAAAGTTTATTTTTCTCTATTCGAAATCAAATATTCAGTAGAGTTATTTCAATCTACAAGTAAAAAAAGTAGAAGGAGTGGACAAATTTACGGAAAGAAGATAATAGATTTATAAGTAACTCACCCTCTTATCTTCCTCTCATTTCGATGTGGACACGAGGGCGAGTTGAAGAGGAAAAATAAAGAAGCGTTGATTAATCCTACTTTGCAAAAATAAGAAAAAGCGGGGAGAGTTGAGTAATCAAGAGGGAGGAGAAATATCACATTCGTTTGCAAGTAAATTAAACACGAGCCTAAGAAATAACACATTAAATATAATTTTAATGTATAATGTTTATATTATTAATTATTAGTAATTAGTAATTTCATTCTTTATTAGCAACATTTGTGTTAGTTCCGTTAACCGGAACCGAACACCAACCGGAACACTAATGATTTCGATTTCAATTATTCGATAATTGCACGATTATCCATTTCACTGTTAATAACCGTAAACTTGAACACGAATTTCCACGCCTATGCAAAACTACATCGTATTATTGGATAGTTGTTTCACTGCATATTTCCAATGGTCACGTAAACGCCAAATTAGATTTAACTTGGACTGAAATTTAGTTGTGGAGCAAATGAACAAGTTTAAACTTAATGATTGTAAAGAAAAAAAATTAAAGTTTGTGTGCCAAACAAAATTCTAATCGAAGTCCATATATTTAAATGCATTTAATCCAAGTTAAATATGAAAAACAATAATCAAATTTATCATGAAAAACCCATCCCAACAAAGATTATTCATGAAATAATCAATTCTATTAAGAATAATAATAAAGTAAAAAGGAAAAACTGAGACATAAAATATTGGTATGAAAATAACAAAAGGCAAAAAAGGAAAAAAAAGAAAAAAAAAAGTAGCTAGAAATCATACGAAAACTGTTTAAAAGAACACCAATGCAATTTTTGCCAACTAGAACTATATAACCTACTAAGGTTGAAGTATAAATATTACAAAATCCTACCAAAATAAAATAATTCAAAATAAAATTAAATCCCACATTGGATTTGGATGTGGATACACCCTAGGTGGTGCCACCATCCAGATAGCCGTAAGTTAAAGTATAATCAATCAATCTGTGGAATTGTTCGAATCTGTCACAAAAATATTTCCCCCCTTTCAAACAGTAGAATCGTGCATGCTATTTATTTTCGGAAACCAATGGCATTGGCATATATAAAAGGAATACCAAGTAAATAATTTTATCAATTACTTACAATTTTGTATTTTATTTTTTCAATTAACTTTAATTTGCATATCAATTATTTGCGGCGTGATTAATCATACCTGAAAACTGCAATCAACCATATACAAAATTACTCAAAATTACTAGTATAACTAAGTATACTTGATCCTGTACAACGACATTTTAAAGCTCATTTTCTATCATCACAACGCTTTCTTTGATTCTGTTCAACTTAATGTAACATCTTTTTGAAAAGAATTGCCACCTATAGAGAAAGAAATCGTGTTGGTGTTATTTTTGTATTAAAAAAAAAAGAGTGGAAGTTGCTTCCATATGCAGCAACATTACACATCTCTTCCAACCAACGCTACAATCACCAAGCAAATCAATCATCAAAGGTAAGGGCTACATAACATCACACATGTTCAAAATCATATACCAAGTCAGCGCGCACCCCAAAACTCGAGTGCCATTTGCTCTTCGATTTCATCATTTTTCACCAAGTAAAGGGGAATGCGAAGGACACGGGGAAGAGAACGCAATCCAGAATCTATGAAATATGCAAATTAAATATGCCATATTTATCAACACAAAACCATGATATTGAACAACAACAAGGCTCATAGTCACAGCTACATTCAGATATATGCTGCACTTTCTTTCCTTCATGTACAAGTACAATAGCATGCATATTCAGATTAATCTAAGAATTAAGAATATTATATACATATATGTTTCCTTCCCCAACAATGTGGAGAAGGAAGACACAAAAAAGAAAGGCGTTTGTCAAGGTAATTAGTGGGATAAAAGACCATTTCCTGTAATATTGGATACCTGGAGGAGTGAGAGAGTGATGCACTGCAAAACTGGCTAAGACACGTCATTTGCTCCGTTTGTTATTACATAGTCGCTGCTGCCTCCGTTAGGTCTGAAGGTTGTGCGTCTGTATGTTGTTAGCATCTATAGAAGAATGTCGAGTACAATCAGTTCTACGTCTCTTGTTAAGCTCATCGTACAAAGTCATGTTGTTGTATTACATGCGTTCTCAGACTAGTGTCTCGAACCTGTTAGATTCAATTCAAGAGAAGGAAGGGTCGCTGTAAATACTCGTAGGAAATAAATGTTTGGGTAGGTAAGAGAGCTAGGAGGTGAACTACCTGCATGGCTGCTAACACGGAAATAAAATCTGTGCATTGTTCGAGCAAAGCTCGCTCTTTGGCAGTCACTTGCGCGATTTCTGTCACTAAAGTGTTCACTTCCTCAACCTGAAAACAATTAGCTATTTCAGCATACGGCAGCCATGCAAAAATATAGTCTTCAATTGAAATTCACATGGACTTGGCAAGTTTTTTCTGCTTCTTGCAAATGAGCAATCAAAATCGATATTCGATAGTAACCTTCCACTTATTCTCTTTAGGCTGCATTTACTTTGGTTGTTAAGTTTATCATGTGAAAAGGAGGGAACAGGAAATTCTCACCCTTTAAATCGCTCCTTTTCTTTTCCAGCATTTTCTATAGAAAAGAATTTCACCTGCTCTTCTTCCTCCTTTTCACTCTCCATGGAGAGAAAATATTATCACACCAATACTTCATGATAATATTTTCCCTCTTTGGAAGAGTGAAAAGGAAGAAGAAGAGAGGGTGAAACATTTCTATAGAAAATGATGGAAAAGAAATGAGGAATTTAAAGGGTGGGAATTCTCTTTTCCTCCTTTAATAATTAAATAGGGTTTCAATGAAAAGAGCAGCAATGAGATTACCAGTGGCAGGAGCAAATATATCGATGATGCCATTCCATGCATAACATCAACAGCTGAAGCTATAGCATCCTTCAAGCCTACAACATTGGCCTGTCACAGTTGCACACATTGTCAACTTTATTCAAGCTATAGAAAGAATTTATTTCCGATGTAAAAATATTGCAAGACACATACAACAGCTCCTCCACCAACTGGAAGGCGAAGAGTGCTAGCCTTTAAAGCTTCGATAGCTCCATGAAGAGAAACTGAGTGGTCTTTTTCCATAGAAGCCCAATCTTCTAATAAGGTCATCTACACAAAATATAGAAACGGACGTTAAAGCCACCAAAACTAAGTTGTATTACTCTAACTATAATTCTCGATCTTTTCAACTGATTAGCGTGCTCCATCTATCAGCAAATTATAAAAGACTTGACAAAGAATCACTGATGCATAAACAAGTCATGTAGCAAGCCTTAAGCATGCTCAGCAATGGGAAGTGGATATGAAAACAAATGGAAAGATATGGATGTAACTTAGTTTCGACAGAATATTCAGCTACAATCACCACAAACTTTTTCTCAACTTCTCCGAGAACTACTCTTTCTTCTCAAGGACGATAACATAAAATCCACAAGACGGACCCACCACATACTTGATAAGTAATCAAAAAGGCACATCCAAAGCCCTAGCATGATGGGGCATTGTCAACCATTTCAAACACGAAGGGAAATATGGAGATAGCTGTAAACTGAATGGTTCAGTTAGATCATTATAGCAGGTAGATGGGAAGAGAAAAGATGACAATAATTTCTTAACTATATCAGGGTAAAGGCTACTTAACGAACTTGTCGTTAAAAGATCTTCAGGCTTAAGATAGAAAGTAAAAAAATAAGCCAATATGGAAATTAGCAATAATTATCAATTGAGAACTGAGATGTAATGCTTACTTGTCCTTTAAGAATAGAAGCTAGTCTCAACTTTTGCCTTAGCAACTGCAATCTATGTCTTTTTTTGATGACAGTATCACGTAGATCGGAGATTGCTATCCAGGCATTCCATAGATTTTTCTGGTTCAATTGGAAGAAAAAAATTACAAAATTTCACAAGGCAAGATTGTAACAGCCATGCCAAAAAAGAGTTTTGAATGGTACAGTTCATGTAGATTGTCATACCATAAGAAGATAACAAAGGATTGGGCCAAGCACACAGAAAATTCATGCATGAACATCAACACAAACGAAGACCACTAGCCACACATTTGGCAAAAAGGAGGGTGCTGCTTCTACTAAAAAACAATGGAACACATGAACACCAGGCTAAAATACAATAATAAAAGCAGTTTAGAGGGGCCCAGATTCAGAGACTGAAAGTTTTAGAAGACGAGTGAATGGAAATAGCAACTCCCTTTCAAGCAAACAACTGAAAAAGAAAGGAGTGGTCGAAATTCTATACAGAGAAGAGAAAATTATGATAATTTTCAGATTACATGATTTTTCCTGGATAAAATGAAATTTGGATTTATGTAACATGAAAAAAGACTTCCCATTTCTTAGCTGGAAAGATAAAGGAGGAATAAAGCGGAATAAAACCGACTTGATGATAGAGCGGTGGAAATGCCTATTTCGTTTCATAGTTGGGTTGGGACCTTAGCTCCTTGGAACGATGTGTTGCTATTTAATTACAAAAGAACTGAAAACCTTAGATCAAAACACCACAAATGAATGATATGAAAAGCACGAATTCTTGAAAATGATAGATAGCAGAAACTGCATCAATGATACCCAATTTGGTATCTACAAACAAAATCTATGGAAATAATTGCCAAAAAGAAGAATATGACAGTAGCAAGGAAAAAAGAAAGCAATTTAACACAGAAAATTCTTGATGGAAGTAAATACTAAATAGATCGACCAAAGGCAAGTAACACAAACTATATGCTCATCATGGACCTGTGTAAGTTAAAAACACAAAAGAAACATTAGTCTCTGAGGAAACTCAGATTCAATTGAAATGATTAAGCTCACAACAGATTTGTTTGCAACTATATTTATCTTTTACTGTTTCTTATCAAAAATAGAAAAATATTGCATCCTTTTACAGAGAAATGAAGAGAACCATGACATGCTAAACCACAAATCAGATAGAAGAGTTGTTCTTTTTAATTAAGCCTCATCAAAATAGATATATGAATTTCCATATGTTCAACTTACAAGCACGCATTGTTTTTAATAATAATAAAGAAGAGTAGCATTTCTCTTCAGTATTCCAGTTTTCACTAGCAATAGTGGAGTTCCTCTGACTAGTGGATCTACACACACTCAAAGCAAGGTATAAGAACCCCAAGCACCTCGAACTTTAAATTGATTTGCGATTAGATGCTTAAATCTTAATAATCCCTTTCAATTCTCATTCCATATATTTTCTCTTTTTTAAGAAGCATCCCCAAAAATGTACTCTCAATAATCATCCACCATACCCTCAAAAAAAATAATCTACCATTTTCAGTACACTAAATATAGAAAATTAGAGAAGCGTCGATCAGATCTATCTGACTATAAGAAGAAATAAAAAGTAAAGTTAAAGTCAGCAATTTTAACATAAGAATATAAAGGTAGGCAACAGCACCAACTTGTAATGTCAAATCAGAGACTGGAAATCCACTCTTCAATTACAAACAACTTAAAGTATCCAAGTGTAATTTAGCCTAAACTAGTCAAGACACTATCTGAAAATTTTCCAAGTCTAAGCACAATCAGTTGTATTAGTTCATCAAACTACTATTGAGTTTGAATATACCCCTTTGCATTTCTAATCACTCAAATCTCGAAATGTATTAGTATAGGTAATCTCTTAAACAACATCATTAGAGACGCCAAAGTTTCATGTATTTGAAGTTTCACGTGCAGTTAAACAAGCATTATTATGCCAGATTTTTAAAAGGCATCAAGGAAAATTTAGTCTCTTACATTTGTACCCTACATCTTCACCAAAAGAAAATAAGAAAAGACAGGTAAATTCAACATGTCAACTTGACAAATCCCAAACGAATTCATATTCTCATACTTGCGAGGGGATCTATGTTCGTTTTCCTAGTACTCATTTTCTCTAGGTGAACATGAAATCAAAATCAAAATGAAACACAAAAGAGGCATAGCTCCCATCACAAGAACAGATCCATATTATCATAATTTCAAAATGATGCAAGGCACATTGCAGATTTTCAAACAATAAGTAACACCAAAAGATCCTCACCTCTGCACTGTGTTTCTGCACCAACATAACCTCCTCAGTTCTTGCATTTACAAAGCGCCACTGTAGGTTCCGGTTGTACAAGAGTCGCACTAAGTGTGCATCAAAAATCCGGTTATCCCCGACTTTGGCCCTCCGAACATCAACAGCAAAACTAAGCACTGACGGTGTCTCAATGAAATTGTTATTAATGGTGCTAACAGCATTTTTTATCCGAGATGGACTGTGACCCCGCGATGGAGATGATCCTACAGGCGTCATAAGCTTGCTAGGCGACGCAGGTCTAACACCACCACGAGAAGGGGACGACATCAACGGACCATCACTCGAACTCCTCCTCAAATTTGGCGGCACCACCAGTTTTCTAGTAGGACTCATTGATAGAGGTGAACCTGGATCTTGCAGCCTCCTCAACCGGCTATTGGTTTCCTGCCAAAACCTAGCTGAAACAGCAATCCCACGTGGCCCATTTCGGCCATTGACAGCTGGAACACCAAATTCTTGAACTCCCGAAGTACTATCTGAAGACACACTGTCTGAATCAGATGCAGTGAGATCACAAGGCACAGAGATTTCATTATTAGCTGAATTCCCGTCAGAATTCCCCAAATCAAGACTCAACCTTCCGTCAACAGAAGGCCTCCTCTCATCATTCATCAATTGCTGCAGTGTTCGGGTTGCATTCGCAGATCCCGCCACCTTACTCCTCTCGCCGCCGCCGCCGCGGCAATCCAAACTCCGCGACAGCGGATTGACCACCCTATTTCTAGCAGGCCATCGGTTGTGATCAGCAGGCTTTGAATTCTCAACCTGATCTCCTCCCCCATCAACCTTCCCTCTCAACGGAGTGCTGCTCCTCCTCCTCTCCGGCGTCCCTTTCCTCAAATTAGGCGACGGCGGCGCTGCCTTAGTCTTACTAATGGGCAACGAAAAGGCTTCTCCTTGAAACGAGACCGACAAACTCCGGGTAGAAGTCACAAGAAGCTTCGTGGCAGCTGAGACTTCAGCAGCATTTCCATTCTTGGAATCGAGATCGGGCAGTAGAGGTCTGGACGCCACCGGCCGCCGCCGGTCGACGGAAGCGGACCTTTTGGGGACTGAAGAAGGCCCGTTCGACACCGGCGTCGAGTTCCGGGAAACTAAAGGGGAGGGGTACCTTCTGGAAGAGGATGAAGACGAGGATGAATTTGATGTGGAAGTCGAAGATGAAGGGGACATGTATCTAGAGGAAACAATTCTCGATTTCGGTTTCCTTTGATTATTTGCAACTCTATTACTGTTGTCTTTCTCGGACGGAAGCAACGGCGGCCTTCTAGAATGTTCGTCGTGAGCGGCGGTTTTGGGGTCAGTTGCTCCAAAAACAGCAGCCACCATCATCACAATCACAATCACAATCACAATCACAGTCGAGAACGCATGCACGCAGTGGACGTGGGATTTCACATATCACATTGTGAATTTAGCTGAGAAATCGAAATTTTGAGAAGCCATTTTGGTATCAACCTGCAAGTAAGATCAAGAAGCCGCACCGTAGCTCAAGAAAACACAATGGGCCGTCAAATGACACCAGATTTTACACAAGAACACTCTGGATGAACTTAAAATTACTCTATTTAACAAAGCTGGCCTCGATATATAAATCTGAGAAACAAAAAAAAAAAAAAAAAAAAAAAAAAAAAGCTTGTGATTTCCCGGCAAGGAACTTATTAGAAAGAGACAGAGAGAGAGAGAGAGAGGGGCAGAGAAAGAGAGAGAGAGAGAGTGTGTGTGTGTGTGGAGGTGAGGGGAGAGAGAGAGTGTGTTTGAGTGTGTGTGAGTAAGTTGGTGTGGGGGGCTGCTGAGATTTGGGGGCATAGAGTTTTTCTTTCTCGTACATTCATTCATTCACGGGGTGGGGGTGGGGGTGGCTTTGGGGTTTAGCGAAACTTTGGAGAGACGTTACGCAACTAACCTTAATCGTGATGTAGTGATTAAATACTACTCAGTAACCAATTTGATAATTGTGTTTAGTGAGTTTATGTTGATTTTTAATGATTTCGTCATCACGAAATTGTTTGTTTAATTCACGATTTTTGTTACTATAAAATTAGTGAGACATGACATGAGTGTTCATAGAGAATGATGGAGCTTTCCTAACTTTTGCTATACATGTTGTAATAACTCCCACCGGTTTATGGAAATCTAACTTTCTAATCCAATCAAATATTTGGAGTTTAATTAAATTAATTTCATTTCATTTCATTTTAACAAATGTTATATGCAATACTAGAATTATACTAGTTGAGTACATTTGATGTATATTTGCATTTGATATGATAAGATTCAGTCATTGCCGTATTTATTGAATAAAATTAGCTTGTTTTTCTTTTGTTGTACAAACCTTTATTTCATTTTATTTATGTGAAGAGGTTTTATATCTAAGTCTAACATGGGCCAATTATACATAGAACACAATGTAGATATTGTTATGAATAATTATATATATATATATGGACATTAAGATTAATTAAGATTTTCTATTCCATATCTAATATTATTATATATATATTTTATTATCTCTACCTTATACTTACAGATTTGAGAGTAATAATAATATTTCTACTTCTCTATATGTGAACCGTCTCCTATTCTCTTTCTCTCTATTTTATGTATTCTTGTTCTATTTACTTTATAACAGACAGAGACCCTAAAAACAATCGAATTGATTAAAATATGTCGTTACGTTGATGTATGCTCCTATTTTATTCTATAATTATATTTACATATCCTGCATATTAATATTACTTAACATAAAACAAGAGTTGACTACCTTCCAAGTTTCAAATTACAAGTCAAAATCATAAACGTACATATTATTATGTCACGTCGTATGCGAGCAATAAAATAAAAAGGTCATTCTCATCAAATAATTTTTTCGCCTGTACTCGAAATTCAAGCATTTTTTAAGGCTCAGTCTGTTTAATTATATTTAGGCCGCCAATAATATGATATATTCATATATACATATATGTGCAAGAGGTCTTTTTTTTGAGCAAACAGAAGTTTCATTAATTGATAGGACTAACGTCCTTAGCAACAATACGCAAAAGCGCTACAGAAAATGAATCGTCTGTATAAAGAGAAAAGTTCGGGTTCCGAGCTTGGGAAGCAAGGAAGTGAGCTAAATCATTTTGATGCCGACCGACCCATTGAAAACTAATACAAGGAAAAGAACGAGAAATATGAAGAATATCAGCAATAATCGTGCCAATCAGGGTACGAGGGATCAACCTATATTGAAGGGCCGAGGCAAGCATTTGATTGTCCATTTCAACAATGAGATCATGAAATCCACGATCATAAGCTTTGCGAATTCCTTGTAGGCAAGAAAGGCCTTCAGCAATTTCCACGTCTTGGCAAAGTGGTTGGAAAGAAGCAAGGGCGAGAATAAGTTTCCCTTGGTGATCACGGAAGGCACCCCCCAGCCCCGCATCGCCATTGGAACCAATGGAGGCATTGGAGTTGAACTTGAGAAGCCCCGGAGGTGGAGGAGTCCACTGATTAGGCAACGTGACAGTAGGTGGAAGTGGTGGGGTAACTTTGCGATTGGCATTGTGGTAGTCAGACAAGAGCTGAAGAGCGAGCTTGAAACATTCAACATGGTGAGAAGATTTCTGCTCAAAGATGAGCAGGTTGCGTGCTTTCCAGATGCTCCAAAGAAGAGTCGCAAATAATTCCACAAACTCGGGAGGTTTACTTTTGATGATAGCAAGGATCCAATCTTGAAGAGTTGCCGATGCAGCAACTGTCGGAATATGAATCCGAAGGGGATAAGCCTTCCAAAAGAAGTTAGTCCAGTAGCAATCACGAAAAATATGTTCGATGGTTTCTTCCGCTATGCCACACCTGAGGCAGATGGGATCAATAATGATTCCACGACCCTGGAGTTCAGTTTTTGATGGTAAAATACCTCGGAGGCATCGACAAACAAAGATGGAGATCTTGGGGGGCATGCGAAGATTCCAGCACCAACGCCAAAAAGCTGGATTAGTTGGGGAAGACGAAGAAGGGCTCGATGACGTGGCATCTTTTAGTTTCTTCGTTCTCCAATAGCCGGATTTGACTGTGAATGAGCCATTCTTCGTGAAAAGCCATCTAGCACAATCCGCGCGAGGAGATGATCCGATGGGAATGGATAATATCTTTCGTGCAACATCCACAGGAAAACATCGAGAAAGAGAGTTCATGTCCCAACTTAGTCCATCACGGGTGCATATTTTAGATTAGATCATAGTGCATTGTACTGTCGCAATCAGTCTTTTTCAACCCTTTCTTTCATTCCTTTTTTCTGTAATGATAATTATTTAGGATTGATAATTATAGGGGAAGTTCAAATAAAAACTTTTTTTCATAAGTTAACCTAAATTCTAAATCCATTCATTTGTGTTAATCTAACGTATATAACTTATTCCTAGTTCCCTGCCATTTTTTTTTTCATTTCCTTAAATCTAAAGGTGATGCTGGTAACTTTTTCTAAAGATCCCATGACCAACTAAAATCCTTAAATCATGGGATATTCATATTTGATATTTTTTTAATAATTAACGTGTTATAATATTTTAGTTTATATCTTTTCCCCACTTAATTTTCCTCTTCTTTTAGACACTCAATTTCCTATTTCACGTTTGCTATTATTATTATTTCAAGATATGCATTATATGCTTATTTATAGGGTCAAAAAATGCATTATAAATTGAAATACGTTTGTAGGCCATCCAAATTTAATATATATTTATTAATCTTGTTTATTCGGTATTGGAATGTTATGAAATTCAACATATTGCTTATTTTATTACATAAATGTTGCTTAATTAGGTTGTATTCATTGCTTATTTACTATTGCATATTACAATATGCACATTTTTTATTTGAGATGAAAATTATTGCTTAATTAAAACATAAACAATGCTTAATTTAAATAAATAAGTTGCTTATTTATACAATCCATGTTTTATATATATATTTATTAATTTTTATTTATTTATTTGGGGATTTGGGATGTTATGAAATTCAAAGTATTGCTTCTTTACTTACATAAATATTGCTTAAATAGGTTATAGTTATTGCTTATTTACTATTTCATAGTACGATATACATATTTGAGTGTTAGGAAAATTAGTAAAGGTTTCGGTTGATACCAAAACTCAACTGACCCCAACTGAGAAGATAAAAGCCATCAGTCTGAACTTAGTTAGAGCTCACTGTTTGAGCGTAGGGATTTTATCTTTACAGGTTTCAAGCAGAAGAAGACAACCGAACTGAAGAAGGCACTTCGTGAAGAACTTAGTTGAGACCCAAACTCAGCTGACCCTCAAACTCAGTTGAGACCCAAAGCTCAGTTGAACCACGGACTCAATTAGACAGCAACTCAGTTGACTCTTCAACTGACCCATGCAGCTCAAGCGTGAAGAGAAGTTGTGTCAAAGTCAGACGTCGCAAAGCTGAGAAGAGAAGACTTTGAAGACGTTGAAGGCAAAAGAGTTGAAGTCCAAATTCAAATCTATCCGGAAGCACAAGTCAGCTGGAGAACTTACCATAATGGACCGAAATCACAGGCGCGCATAAAACGAAGGTCACAGTTGCCATTTTAGGAAAGTTTCCAGAAAAGCAGGTGGAGTGTCATGCTTTTGGCAGAGATCAAACGACTCTTTCCAACGGCTAGTTAGATCTTTCTCTATAAATGAAGGTCTCCACATCAAAACTCGTTGGCACACTGGCAAGAGAGCCAAGAGAGATAAGAGAAAAAATCAAGAGTGAAGAAGCAGAAGCAGACCACCACTCTCTTCAGCAAGAAGACCTCAGCCGAAGAACCAGTAGAAGTCGAGTGTCCATCCTTCATCCTGTTCTTCCATCTAGCCTCTCAAAAAGCTCCTTATTTGATCGAGTCTAGAATATAGGTTTTTGCTAAATTAGTGTCCAAGGAGACTCTCTCCCAAAAGATCGAGTCTCTAAGACGAAGCCTCCACTTCTCTCTGTGTAGAAGGCTTCATAGTTAGATAAAATCCCCCAACCCCCAAACCTTAGGTCCGACTTTGAACCCGCAATCAAAGTTACTAGGTTCCTTTGAACCCGCAATCAAAGACCAAGTCCCTTTGAACCCGTAATCAAAGACTAGGTCCCTTAGAAACTGCAATCTAAGACTAGGTCCCCTTAGAACCCGCAATCTAAGCCCAGGCTGTACACTTGCCCGTGCAAGTATTGTAAGGTCTTATTCGAACCCGTAATCGAACTGGTTAGATTGCTTGGTACCCGCAAACCAAGTGGAACGTTTGATAAGCACGCCTAAGCTTATCTAGTGGATTACTTCCCTGAAAAGGAAGTCGTGGACGTTGGAGGTCAATCTCTGAACCACGTTAAAATACTATGTCCTTTACGATTTGTATTTACATTCAGTATTTTACATTCAGTTTCCTAACCAACTGACTCAGCATACAAACTGCACTTGCACACAAACTGCACTAACTTTGGGAACTTGACCTTCCTCGGTTTTCACAAAGGTTTTAGTTTTAGTAACGAGCTTAAATTTTCACCAACTTTCGCAAACACTAAACTCTTTGAAACCTCAGTTGGACTACACATCTGACCCTCAGTCCAAGAAGTCAGTTGTGCACTCAACTATGTGATCCGCTCCAACTGACCATCTCAGTTGTAGAGCAGCTCCAACCGACTTTTCTAGTTGTTGAGCGAACTGACTTGAGCAGTCAACTCAGTGAAAAGAGTTCGATACACTCAGCAAAGAAATAATAGAGCTTTCTCAAATTATGCTCATAAGGCTCAATTCTCACAATATTGAAGGCTTAAAAATATTCGATCAATTTTGCATTTTTTCCTCATCCAAGAACACATATGAGCATAAGCACAATCTTATCACAAGAGAAAACAACCATTCGTTCCAAAATAATATCTTAATCCCTCATATTCAAATTATCCATCTCCAAGTTGCTAATGACTCAAAAGACAAAAACAAAATAACTCTTTTTTTAACAAAAGAAACCTTAACAAATAACTAACTTCTTCTCCCCCCACACTTGGACGACACGGTGTCCTCACTGTGTGAAGGAAAATAAGTAAACAGACACGAAACATAATAAGATGCATAAAAAAATTAAAAAAATAAAGCAAATTAAAAGAATAAACTTCCTTGAACTCGCATCAATCGTGTGGTGGCTTCAACTTTCGCCTTGGATATTTCACAATAGACGGTACAAACCGATCAGAGTTGGTCAATATGGGCATCCTGCTCAACATACACGTAGCAAGAACTTCATCTGTGTAGTAAGCATGCATCCTGACCTCACGACTCTATTCATCACAACCTGCCAATGCATCTTGATGCTTCAATCCATAGAAAAGAACATGCTCAAGCTTATCTTCCTTTGGAACTTCCTTAATTTCCTCAATCAAAGGTAAATTGATTTTTATCTCCTTAAATATATCGAGGACCTCATTTTCATCTTCTTCATTGTGGTATTTGGACAAAGAAGGCTTGTCAAGTTGTTGCACCTCTTTGGCCACTTCATCCTTTTGAGCAATTTCTTGCTCTTCTTTTTCCTTTTCATCTTCCTCGGGATTTGGCTCAACAAACTCCATTTCACTCATTGAAGACATAGCATAGACATGCGCTATAGGATTTACTTCTGTCTCGGATGGAAATGTGCATTGATTGGCTTGCAACGTGTTCATCTGAATAGCAAGTTGTGTGATATGTGTGCCCATACTGCTCAAAGCAGCTTGTGTTTCTTGCTGAAAAGCATGCTGATTTTGCACCATAGCCTGCTGATTCTGCGCCAGATTCTGAACAATCTCACTGCTTTCGGTAAGACTCTTAAGAATGTCGCTCATACTTGGTTCTGAACAGTCAGTATGGGCATACCTGATCATGAGCATACATTCCAGGCCCTTCGTCCTGACTCCAACTAAAATTGGACTGATTTCCCCATCCAGTACTACAAGTGTTTGAGAATGGGTCATAGCTCGGCTCTTTGGAATGTAAATGCTCAAATTGTGCATAGCCATGGCCATAGCTCGGCTCTTTGGAATGTAAATGCCTTTGGGTTTGAGCTGTAGCAAAGCCTCTAACTAGAGAAGTTAGAGCTTCGATCTTATCGTTCACACTCGAACTATATGCTCCTTCTACTCCTTTCGCATATATGTAACTTTCATCATCTTCGTCTTCATATTGTTGGCCGTTATAAACCATATCCATAATTAGCTGCTTTGCATCATCCAAAGTCATGTTGCTTAAAGAGCCTCCACAAGCAGCATCAACAATTTTCCTATCAAAAGAAGACAAACCACGGTAAAAATAATTAGTGAGCAATTGATAATCAGAAAATCCGTGGTTAGGACATTGACGACACAATTGTTGAAATCTCTCCCAATAGTCAGCCAAACTTTCTCTTTACTTTTGCTTTATGCTACTTATAGCCATTCTTAGATTCGCAGCCTTAGATTCGGGAAAGAATTTACCCAAGAACTGCTCCTCTAAGTCATTCCAAGATCGAATTGAGGCGGAGGGAAGATCAAACAACCAATCTCTAGCTTTTCCCTGTAATGTATGAGAAAAAGTCAGTAATCTCAAATTATTTTGAGTAAAACCTTGAGAGCGTAAAATAGAGCAAACTAAATCAAATTCAGTGAGATGTTTATGTGCACTCTCTCCAGGTGAATCACTGAATTTAGGAAGAACTTGGACGAATTCAGGTTGGATTTCGGTTTTTTGATCAATCGTGGGCAGCACGATGCATAGCGGACGAATACTCCTATGACGTCCCAACTCCCTTATTAATGACATGTCGACTTGAGCAGTGGGATCACTAACAAACAGAAAAAAAAAATAAAAAAAAACAAACAAACTAAAAAATGGGAAAATTACTGCTTAAAAACCAGTTCCCGGCAACGGCGCCAAAATTTGGTGCGTCGTTTTTCACAAAAAATAATCCGACAGTCAGTCGGTATGCCCACACTGTACACTACAGTGGTAAGCAAGATCGTCTCTCAAAGGACCGGTGAGAATTCTTCTAATTTCCAATCTGCAAAATACTTAAACTAAACGAACTAAATAACAGATTTGAGAGTTTATAAACAAAGAAATTAAATTAACTAACGAACAAAAAATTAGAATTTAACAAAGATAAAAGGCACTCCGGTTTCCAATTAATTCCACCCTAGCTTGATTATTCCGATCCTCGATGCAATGATAACTTTAATTCCTACAAACAAATCGGTTATAACCACCGAAGACACTTCTGACGCGATCTCATCTCTCCTTAATTGTTCAATAATTGGGAAGACACTTCACCAATTATTTCTCTAATCGACTGACAACCGTAAGAGATACTCTATAGATTTAATGAGCCGACAGCATTAACAACGAGAGAGACCCGATTCAAAACCAATAAACTCTGACACAGGATTATCGAATTAAGACTGCTCTTCCCTTGATTCTGGAGAATCAATGTACCACAAATCAAATCTAAACCACAATTACGGATGGCCGATTTAATTGGCTACTATTTAATTCCGAACTACTAAATATTTGCAACTATCTAGCAGAATCGAAATAATTAACAACATTAAACACAGAGAATCACATATGCATGCTTAGAATTAAAGGAGAAAACAAATTCGATCTCACAGAAAATCACGCTAGGGCTTTATCAATCTTCACCGGAATAAAAGTGCTTAGCTTGAATTCATAGACAAATTCAAGCTAAAGCTCATGTTCACGTCGTTGGAGAGAAGAGAAGAAAAACATGTAAAACCTAATCTAAAAATTTGTAATCTCTGTCGTCTGTCTACTCCTAGAAGGAATCTTTATTTAAATACCTAATAAAACTTATAATATAAGGAAATAAAATATTTAATTCTAATCAAACTAGGAAATTAATTAAATAAAGTCTACTAATAATAATAATAAATCTAATACTAATATTCCAGCCCAAAAGAGATAATTTCGTGCAGCAGCCCAGTTAATATGCACACGGTCAGCTTCCATTTCATTTTATATCTTTCGCACAACTTCAGCCCTCCAAAATTCCATATGCAGTATGCCCATACCGCTCGACTCTCGTACATGCCAGCACTTGCTCTCAACATCATTTAGACTTCAAAAATCCTCTATAATCATGCTTATTCATCCAAACTAAGATGAACACCTATAATAAATCAAGAAATATCCAATTAACTCTATAAGCATGATTATGTGAATATTAAGAGCCAAAACGCCATAAAAATACTCTAAAATATATCACTAAAGCACGACCAATCATTATTATAATTTATATCCATATTTGCTTATCTTAAATCTAGCCACACAATTTAATTGAATAAGTGGCTAGGATATACTCCCTCCGTATTAGTTATAAAGTTCCAATTTAAATAGGCACGGGTATTAAGAAAACTGGTAAAGTATTTTTAAGTGGGGTAAAAGTTAGAAAGTAGGGGTAATAGTATTGACAAAAAAATAGTGGTATTGACAAAAGGTAGTGATAAAGTTATTGGAAGGTGGCCCATCAATAGTAAATGAGTGTAAATAAGAGAGATTCTTGAGGGTTTATGAGTCCATAAAGTGAAATGAGACTTTTTAAAAAGTACATGTGAAATGTATGAAATGAGACTTTATATGTAATACGGAGGGAGTAGTTACTAGTTACTCCATATATATATATATGGGAAGAAGATCATATAGGAACTCATTTTTAGGTAGGAACTATAAATTAATTTAGACGGTTGATGTTTTTAAATATACGGTCTAGATTAATTGATGCATTAGATTACTGTTGTTTGTGCATTAAATTAGTGTAATTTGTGCATTAACATAACTTACTATATTTTGTGCATTACGTAAGTGATATTTATATTGGTTTCTACGAACTCATATAAAGATGAATTCCTACCAGATTCACACATTGTATATGTATGTATGTGTATATCATTGTATGTATGAATATCCAACCTATAATTATTTATTGATTAGCTAATTACATTAAAATATAATAATTGGAATATTTTGCAGTTATAACATGGCTTTGTAATCAGTGGCGTAGCCAATTGAGGACAAGGGGTACAAATGTGCCCCAAAAAAAATTTAAAAAAAAAAATTAGTAGATATATATATATATATATATATATATATATATATATATACTTTTTTTTAAGGATATATATATTTATACTAAGGGTGCATTCCCTTGAAGTTAAAATGAGGTATAATATTATTTTACTTCCTTAAATCTTGTTTGGTTTCGATTTAAGAAAAATTCGGGCAGGAGGTATAAAGTTTCGGACAGCCCTTTTTCCCTTGCCCAGAATATAAATTTATACCTCCACAATGGAGGTTTAATATCATACCTTCCATATTTTATTAGATATTTTCTCCTTTATCCATCTATTTTATCTCAAGTGAATAGGATATAACTATTGTGGTATCTCCTTGAGAGTATAAAAAAGTATATTATTACTTCAATCAAAAAAGATATAAACCTTGTGATCCTCACACTGAAGTATAAATTTATATTCATAATTATATCCGTCCATTTAGAGATATAAATTTATACTACCAAGTAAACACACCCTAAAAATATAAATATTTAATTAATTTCACTACTTTAATTATTTTCGAATATAATTAAAAATGCACCCGAATCTAAAACAGATCCTGTGATAAGTCCAAAAAAAAATTTTGGGGCTTCGCCCCCGAACCCCCAACCAACTCTCCTTGTTTCTTACTCGTTTCGCACCCCCAAATCGAAAATCCTGGATACGCCATTGTTTGTAATCGTTTCATCAAAAACACTACCTGACCATTTTTGTAAAAATAACATGCCCAAAATTTTTTTGAAATAGAATTATTTTTCGTTCTAATAATACTTTCCATCTCTATACTCTACCTACAAAAATAAAACGACGATTTTAAAGTTCAAGCGGTAAATGATTGGTGGTAGCATCAATCCACGGATTCATTCATTAATTTCGGCTAATTAAAAGAACAAGTTCAGATAATTTAGGATTCCTTTTCTTTTTGTCGAAACGACACGACTCTAGTGAAATATTGTAAGGATTCATAAGGTACAAGTAAATTTTATTTATCGGATCAAAGTTATATGTCTATTATTTTGTCGTAACTGATAATATCACAAAGTATTGTCTCTCTTCTATAGATTATATATATACACACAAAATATTAATAAACATGTTACGCAACTTGTCCAAATCTCTACAACCAAGAATGGCTATGCACGTGTGTTTGTAAACTTGCATCATTTTGTTTAATTCAATGTATAGCTTCTTCTAGTTTTTTTTAAATCTCACCTTTAAACTTATTAACCGAATAAGAAAAATCCAGAGGAAGTTCATCTCTTGATTCATGTCCATTCGTGCCACAGCAATGGATATTTGTTAGTGAGTATTTTTCATATTTACTTCAATAGTAGATAACTACTCTTTATTACAGGTTTACATTTATAAATAAAAATTCATCGATCCATTGAGGGCCTGAAGCAGGTACTTCTTTTTTTTTTTTTAATTCGTTCCTATATTTTTTATTTTACTTTTATTCGACGGTGGTCAAAATAAATTTCTAGCAAATAACCAACTTAGGATACCCTGACACTAAATCTAACTGATTAAATTTACAAAAATAATACTAGTTGCAATTAAAAAATAAATCAGTGTCTGCTACAAAATTGCCAGTGTTTTTTTGAGTATAGTTAAAAAGAACTAGTAATTAGGCGGCGGTGGTCCATAAAATTGTTAGTACTAATTGTAGATGAATAATTTACTAATAAGTATTTTGTCTCTCATATTCTATAATACATATATAAATGGATCGATATTACTTCGTATCCTCGTTTTTTGCTTTTTTCAATTTTATCCCGACTTCTAATACTTAGCAAATTCTCAATGTGTGTTAATTTTATATATATATATACGTATTAGGGATCTGGTGTGAATGGATTTTATATGAGAATGTGAGAATGATACATTTTAATGCATTTTATTATATTGGTAATGCATATATTGTAGAAATGTAATAATAATACACATTTTAATACATAAACTGTAGAAACCTAATGCATAAATTACTACAACATAATGCATTGTTAAATCTGATCCATGATTAATGAAAATCAAGGGTCCATATTTATTCTCATTTCTCACATAATATAGCATTCTCACATGATCTTCTTCCTACATATATATCACTATGTCAATAAAAAGACTCTTGAATTTTCCATGATCTAGACTATCGATCCAAATATTCAATTTTATCGTCAGATTTCTGATGGTGGAATAATTAAGTGAGATGTTTACGAATCAAAGTAATGAATATCTGACGATATAAATTGATAATGTGGACCGACAACTTTGATAACATACTTCAAAAACCCCTCAATCAATTTTGAATTTCACAAAATCTTCTATAATTCTGATTATAGAATTGACATACACTGAAAATATCAGACAAACTTAATAAGTTTAAAATTGATCGAAAATTAAAATAAAATGCTGAAAGTTGGAATATAAAAGTGATATTAACCTCATACTATTTATATAATTGTAAGTGTATCGCCGCAAACATATTTTCACAATAGATTATTTAAAGTTAGTTTTAAGCCAACTCATGATCGGTAATTACTAATTAACTACAATATCTATTCATCTTTTCTTCGAAAACAAAAAGAAATGAAGTGTGAAAGTTGAAAAAAGAGAAAGGAAGAGGTAGGGCTTACTTTGGTGAGTAGTTTATGGACTGATTAACAGAATAATGGTGGTTGGAAAAGCAGATTGCATCAAGCCATGTGACTTAAAGTAGACTCATTTTTAAGTGCAATCAGTTCAAGAGTAATACTCCATCATTTGGTCATGTTTGATGGAGTATACAATTGTAACTTAATTAGTTAGACATTATCTAAAGTCATCACTTACTTGAACTTATAATTATTGTTACTTCTTATCTTCATATCTAAACTATATATTTCCATCATAAGATTGATTGAGTCTGACTAATCTAAACTTGAAAGTCACGGCTATAAGTGATTTGAGAATTTATTTTTTTTACTGTTTTTGTTTGTTAATCATAGTGTTTTCTGTTGTGTTCTAAGGGTTATTTGTGTTTTTATCATAATCATATAAATCATATTTTAGCTAGTTTCTAACTTAAATGAAATATATTAAAAAAAAATATGTATATATAGATATAAATAAATATATTCATATGTTTCCCTCGAGCTTATTCCACAACGTTTAATCAATGTTTAATCAAGATGTTTATTATGTTCGTTATGGAGAAACTTAACTATTTTGAGCAATTAATTCAAGTAGTGCATTGAATAGGCTGAATGAAAAAAGCTAGGGCTGAAAATGTGGATATTGGGTAACGGAAATAACCGATTCCCAGCCCAAAAGCCGACTGATAAACGGGTATCCCTTATCCGAATGAGGCAGGTAAGGATGGGTAGCGGCAGTGGCGTAGTCAGGATTTCGATTCAGGGGCTCCAATTTTCGAAAGTCCAATAATATGTATCATTTTTTAAATTTTCGTGAAAAAAGTCGACTTTGGATTTATGAGTCAATTTCTTAAAGATACTCCTTCTGTAATTGATCAAATGTCCTACTTACCATTTTTCACTGTAATTGATCAATGCCCTGTTTCACTTTATGGACTTATATACTTTTAAAAGTACTTACTTATTTACATCCTTTACCATTACATTTACCAAAATTATTTAATTAACCTACACTAATTAACACCCTAATCCAACACTAATAGCCCAATACAAAATTAACAAAATAAAACCCAACTCATTTGTCTGATCCACAAACCCAACCAAAATCCTATCCTAAAAACCTTAATTCCATTATTCATTTCTCCCAAATTGAATCGTCGTCTCTCTCTCAAACTCTCATTTCTCTCACTCGATTCATTCTCTCCCGCAATCTCACATTTCTCTGTTTCTCTCCCTCAATCTCTCATTTCTCTGTTGCGGTTCATTCTCTGTTCTTCTTTATGATGGTCGCTGCATCTGGTTTCATGTCTCTAATTCTAGTGGTCGTTGCATATGATTCGGATTCTCCTACTCCGGCGGTCGCTGCATCTGATTTGGAGTCTCTTACTCCGGTGGAGGCTGCATCTAATTCGGAATCTCTCTACGAATCAGAGATGCTAGATCTCCTCATCCTCATGGATTGCTTCCATCACGACCCTCTGTCTGAGTTTGGGGTTGATACTGTGGTGCCGGAAATGCTATGTGATGATTCGGAGCTGCAGATCACTGACGATGATGGCCAATCTGAGTTGGTGGTACCAGAGACTCCATTGTCGCCTCAGCATACGGTGCCGGAAACTCCACCACTCGGATTTGATGACTTCGATGATATGTATCTGACTAACAAGGAATGGCAGGAGAAATATATCTCTAGGGGTTTGCTGATCAGAGCCTCAAATCGTAAGATTAGGGCTTTTCTGCCCTAATGAGGTGACTCTTTCCATTGCTCTGTTTTCTGATACTTTTGTGTTTCTTTGGCTGGTGATACTTTAATTGTGGGTGTTGGCTGGTGATGCCTTAATTTTGTGGGTGTTTATCTTTGATTTCTGATGAATTCATGTTTTATGATTTATGATATTGAAATCATGGTTTCCGGTGAATGCATGCTCTGTGCTGGTTTCTGATGAATTCATGCTCTCTCATGGTTTGATTTGTGATGGATGAATTCATACCAGTGATGACAAATTTTGGTTTTAATTGTCTGAGGTTTCTAATGAATGATGCTACACTTGATTGGTGATTTTGAACTGATACTACACTTGGGAGTTGTTACTGTGATGCCTTATTTGTGCAAAGTATGTTAATTGTTGCCTTGGGTGTTATTTGTTGCATCCTATTAATGCCACCACCGGTTAAGATTATTGTGCTAGTTTTGGAGGCATGTATAGGGTAGTTATGAGTTAATGATGCTAAAAAACAGTGTACAGATTCAAGGACAATTTATATTCCAAACACAAAAGATGATCTATGATGTTTGTCCCTGTAAATCAAAAGCAAAAAACTGATCCCTACACACCAATAAATCTGTTAAATTCATTTGCTTTACTCCAGCAGCTAGTTGTTCACTGTTATATATGTCCCCTCTCTCAATATCATGCATCTTCAAATACTCTCAGTCTTCTCTTACAACTTCTTCATCCACAGTGAGGCATTCTAGCAGTATGTCAAGCCTCATCATTTTCTCCTTGTTCATATGTGGGATCTTATAGTTGTTACCTCCCTTGCACTTTATGATCTTCTGATGACATGCCTGCAATGTTAGAAATACATTGTTTAATTTCCATGGTTAAAATTCTTCAAATGTTTGCTTGACATTTCTGATCATCTCATCCACTGTGTTTGCTTGCATCTGATCCTTTAGTGACTGTATAGCTCTAAAAAAACCAAGATCATTGATGTTAGTGTCTGGTGAGTTTGCTGGTTGGCAGATAAGTTGTATGTTGAATCCATCTGTTGATGCAGCTGCTCTGAAATCTGGATCCATGTTATCTATGTGTGGTTTTACATTATCTTGCTGGATGATTATGTTTTTGCTTATCCCTTCAGGCCACTTTGCTTTTATAATTGGTAGCATCTGCAGCACTTAAGGTTATTACATGTACAGCCCTAAATGATGAATCACACAGATTCTGATTGGTAAAAGAAGATTATAAGTGATGTCTTACCTACTGCAGCATTGTCTGCTTCATTACAACCCTAGTTATGGCTTGAATTGGTTTAGTTATCATGGTTCCTTTCTCTCTATTCTTGCTATTTCTTTGAGCAGGCTCCTCATAAGTGAATGGAATTATTCCAAACTTACCATCAAATATGATAGTTCATGTTGTATCAATAATTGGTCTGGAAACCATATACTCAAACATGATTTTCTTAATGAATGATGTGGATTTACATGTTCTATATGGCTCTTCTTCACCTTTCAGCAGGTAATACTTCACATTTGTGTTTGTTAAATTGAACCATTTTTCATCCATGTGAATGACATTGTACATATTCTGAAACTGTATCTTGCCTTCTTCACTAACACAACTGAGTTGATTAAGACTAAATTGCAACCTATGCAGCATGTTTGTGGGAATAAGGAATGGTTTGATAGCATTAGTATGATGCGTTATCTTTTTTTCTTTCAACCATTGTTGTAATTGGAATTTGCTGACTCTCATGGCCAATGCAATCTTTCTTATTGAACTTCTTTCTAAAATTGACAAGCTTTTCAGTTTTTCTTCATCCATATGCTTTTTATCTTTATGAACTAACCCTTTCTTCATGGCTACAATATGTATAGGCTTGCCCAAGGAGTGTTGTGCAACTGTTTGCTTTCAAGTGCGCCACGCTGTCTTGAGATCCACCTTGAAGACCTCACATGTTTTTTTTTTTTGCCCCATACGTTCAATTGGCAATCATTGCTGTTTTGGAGGAGCCGCTGCGCCATTTTATTGCGTTCTTCATCAGTCAAATTGAAACTCTTTTGCCCAACCAACATGGCTGCAGATTTGCTGTATTTATGAAGTCTTTGAATGTTTAATTTTTTGCTAACTAATGTTGTATTTATTGAAGTTAGAATGTGGTAGGTGTACATTTATTTCCCTCCAAGTTTATTGTGGGAAATTTGAATTTTAGTGTGTAAATTTTGGATTTTGGCACCAAAACTGATTGTCATTTAATGCAACCACTGTTCTGCAGTTTTTAAGGAATTAAAATTTCTGTGTCAGATTTAAGAGCTGTTTTTTATGCAATTTTGTTTTTTTTAAGACTTCTAATTCCAGCTTTAATTTTAGTTCTAAGGCATTAAAAAAATCAACAAACACACACTCTCTCAATTTAATTCTGCACGATGCTGATTGTTTTAAATAAGGGAAGAGAGAGTTTTAATACACAAGTGTTAATTGTAATTAAAAGTCAAGATTAACACTACCCCTCAAGTCTTTTTACACCACTTTATTCAATTTTACCAGCTTTCTTAAACTCAACGCAGAACAGTAACTGGGGCATTATATCAATTACAGAGGAAGTATCTACTTTGGAAGAATTGTAGGCATTTGAAAGTTACCAATATAAGTAGAAGAAGAATAAGACTTAGCAACATGAAAGCCATGGGAGACTGCTCAACATACTATCCAGAACGAATAAAATCCAAAATCTAAAGTTTAAAAAAATATAACTGATTTGAAAATTTTATCAACACAAGGTGGGCATAATGTACAAATTAAAGAATAAACTACATATATATCACTATTTTTTGCCCAAATATCAGGGGGGTCCAGTGACCCCCCTGCCCACCCCCTAGCTACGCCCCTGAGTAGCGGATGCTATTTTCTTGCCTGGACAGGTATCGTGTATACCAGTCATGTCCCGTATACCAGTCAGTTACCCAGAACTTATTAAGTTGAGTATGGTAATAATTTTTTATACATTTCCTAAAATAATTATAATAACTTAATAATCAATATATATATATACATATATATTATATTTAATCCTATATATCTTTTTTTTTACTAGAGGAAGAGAGAGCGGTAAGGTATGAACCCGAGACCTTATTACATACAGACTGAAGTCGTACCGTTTAAGTGTTCCCTTGAGGACAATTATGTATTTAGTCTTAGCCACTTGGCTTCACATTCTTTGTTTTGTTGTGTTACTTCCCTAACTCGGTCTCTTAATCTCTAAGGTAGTGATTGGTATGATGGAATGAGGGTGGAATGGAATGGTCATTCCTTCATCCATTCCATTCTTTTGTTTGATATGTTTTACGAGCAGGAATCGTCATTCCTTCCGGAATGGTTATTCCATTCCTCAAAGGTTTAGTTATTTCTTAGTCAAACCATGGTATTAACTATTCCTAATACTTCTATTTTTATATTTTGACTCTTTTATCCTCATATATTTTACAATTTTGTCAATTTTACCCTAAAAAATCAAGGAATTATTTCTATCAATTCTAACTTATATACACACACTGCGGGCGCACGCATACACACATATACACACACTGCACACTGCACACATATACACACACTAAATACACTCAGACACACACACACTACACGCACACATACACACTACATACACGCACACACATTCACACACTACACATATACACACATATACACACACTCAACATAAACACACACATATATATTTACACACAATGCATAAAAAAATATCGATTTCATTCCTTTACTTATTCCTCGTGCATACCAAGCATAGGAATCAACTTACCCATTTCATTCCATTCCTAGCTCCATTCCATTCTTAGCCTCATTCCATTCCTACCTCATTCAATTCCATCATACCAATCACCTCCTAAATCCCTCTTCTTGCGGTGTCGCCCCTTCACCGTTAATCTCGACTTTCAGCGATCAACCCACAACTTCAACGCCTTCCCCAAACCCCTAATTCCAAGGTAATTGTTTTTTTTTTTTTTTTTGAGAAGTAATTCCAAGGTAATTGTTATGTACATGTATAATTTTTATTTTATTTTAATTAGTGCAGGTCTATGGTACCCGTTTACCTGACCGGAATACCCAATCTGGTATGGGTACCGGTCAAAACATATCTGACGTTGCTACAAAATTTTCTGATATTTTGGAGTCGGGTACCTGATTTTTCCGAGCAGTCCTCTTTCAGGTCTTCTCTATCGTTTTAAGAAAAGAAGGGGAAAAAATCACAGATAATTTAATATTCATAAATAGAAAAATTGGACCAGTTCACGTGAAAAGAGAAATTTTGTTTCTTTAGTACGAAGAGAAATACTACGTGGCCTAATTTCTGGCGTATTATTGTGTTTTAATTTACAGAGTAGGGTGTGGATGGCTTCATTCTTTAGCACAGAGAGAAATAAGAAACAATATTAGTCCTCTTTAAATAACTCAACTGAATTAGTTAATGTTAAAGCGATAGTATCTTTACGCTTTACAGCTATATACACGTTTAAAAGAAAAAGTTTAGAGAAAACATGACAAAATAATTAGAGAGAGAGTTATTTTTAAGTACAGTATATTGGTGTAGCAGCTAGCAAGCGTGTTGCCGTAATACATAACAATAAAGAATATTACGATATTATTCAAAAAATGCAATAAGAATCGTTAAAAAGGGAAATACTAAATCAAAGAAAGATCACAAGGTAAAACCAGAATTTGTTAGGTTAAATACTTTTTTAATTGTCATGGTTAATCGAGTTTCAAGACTACAAACATCAAAATAAATTCAACAAGTGGCTTCTTTGCAATATCAAAAATCAATTCATGCGAGAAATCGAGAAACATCTCAACTTGTTTTCTTAAACACAAGTCCATATGCGACGACGGAATGTCAATCCAGAAAGAATAACACAGTTTAAAAAACAACCCTAACAAATTAATATGAGAATAAATTACTGATTAGGTAAACAATGGAAACGCAAAAATCCTCTAAAATAGAAACATGTCGAGGAAAAATAGAGAACGAGTAAATGAGCAAGCGACGTAAGAAACACCAATACTAAGAAACAAAAATATAACCTGATTGTTCACAAACAAATCCAAATCACTGTCGTTACACATTTTTCAGAAATGGAAGGGGATAAGATGGTTGTCTAAAACATTTCAAAAATGCCCCATCAAAGTAGGTTCATTCCTAAATTGTGGCCATCTGATCATGTTTAACGGTACTGCAAAACAATAGCAAGAAGAATTGTATATATAAGATCACGCGCAGTCAAAAACGAAGATAACTGAAAAATCTAAAATAACAAAAAGAAGAAAAAGATTACCTTGATGAAGCCAATTTCCTTTGCATTGCTGCGGAAGCACTGCCTGCAGCACATTAGCCCATACTTTCTGATTATGCCATGAGGATTCCCACACACACGGCTGCCAAATTCAACACCAGACTTAGAAAATAAACTAACAAAGGCAAAGTAAATGCAAACCAGCAACTTTGACTACCGAGCACATGAGAAGAGAAGGCAACAGCTGAGTGAAGACAACTAACGTTCACGTGAGAAGACAACGGAAGGAAATAGCTCAGCTGATAAACGAGCACTAGTTTGTAGATGACTAAAGATGCTAGATTTTTCAGCTCAAAGCAAACAACAAGAAGTTATACAGCTTACAAGACTGAATTGCAAAGTTTATTGTCTACATGATTAAAAAAAAAAGAAAATGACAAGGAAAAATGTACAGTGGAATACAAGACAACATTTTAAAATTTGATTAAAAGTTAAAAGAGAGTTAGTTCATGATTCATCCCTAATTTCACTGCATACCCAAAATAAAGGACTACTATTTACTTAATATATACAGGTGAAGAATCATCATACACAATGTACTAATATGTGTCAAAATCAGTAGCAGGGTAATCAGAAAAATCACTAGTAAACATGATCAATATCATCAATGGCAATCTCCAACGAACAGAAGCAGTCATATACGACATACACTGTAGAACAAATAAGCTGCCATAATGTAATGGCAGACTAGACAGAACTATAGTCATATCAAAACCATTGTAAAAAAGTTGCAATGTCACAAAATCATTGGGCAAGTTCCATTTTTGATAAGCATGTATATTCATTGCCTAACTAGTGTAGCTACAACCAGTGAAATTCTTACTTTTATTGTGTTCATTTTTCAAATACTTCATTTTTAGAGGAAAAACCCATTGCTTAAATCTCAAGTTCATATTCTGATGAACGCTCATACAATCACACCACACATTATAGACCAAATTTCCAAATAAAACTCCAGAAGTAACCCGGTTTCCAACAAAATGGGTTCTCGCGTGTAAACAAAAACAGAACCATCATCACAGATACAAATGAAACCGATACATAACAATAATTATCCGTCAGCATAATCACAAGTTCATCAGCAAGCAACGACACCAAAAATCAAAAGGCGATAGAAGAATAGATTGGGGAATTAGACAAAAGAAGGTACCAAGTGCGGGATCCAGGGCCGTAGTTCTTAGGGTGAGAGTTCCAGATGTTGGAATGCCCCATCTTTCTCTTCTTGTCGGTTTTCCGCCGCCGATCAACTATGAAAAGGTCTAAACGCAGGAGGTGCTCAAGCTCAAGGGTTCGGAAAAGGCTGCTGGAATGCGTATTTATACCGACGTAGCTGCCTACAAAACCCTAATAACGAAATTGAAGTGAAGTGAGGGGTATTTTCGACTCTTGAGTGTCGTTTTCAAATTGGGCTTTGGGGAAAGTTAATTTTCATTAATGCTTACAAAAAAAAATTGAAGAAATTTTGTGCTTAAAACAATTTTAGAGCTCAAGAGCAACAAACGTAAGTACCTCTAACAAATGGCGTGTTTGTAAACAAGTCGAGTTGATAATGAATCGATTTATCAATTAAATATGAGCACGGCTTTGAGAATTTGTTTGGCTCAATACATATTGTTTAAATTTGAACACCACACAAACATGACACTATATAATTAAAACCTAAATCCATTTAATTAATTTTTATTTTATTTTTTGAAGTAAAGCTATGTACATTATAAACATTAAACGTTAAATTTAAGTATGCGTGTGTTAGTCTAGTGGTAGAGTGATTAATGTTCGAGCTAAAGGTCACGGATTTGAGTCAACCATCACGCTGCCTTTAAATTTCTTTTAATATTGTTAACAAAAGTTAAATTGTATTAGGTTAAACGGAGTGGACACAAATCTAACCTCATAATTTTGTGTGTGTTCGCGTCGTGTCATTGTTGTTTTGTGCAAGTCGGTTGCATTTATTTCCTACTCTAATGCCCTATTTGGTATTTGGTATTCGGCATATATTTTAGAAATCTGATAAAGTAGTTGTAAGTAGAGTTAAGATCTCACTATTGAGAGTGAAATAAGTGAATTGAAAGTTAAAATTGTAGTGAGTGAAATAAGGGTATCACTAATTGTGAGTGAAAAAAGTGAAATGGAGTTAAAGTTATTATGAGTGACAGCAACCCCAAGGTGAGCGCCAACCTAGCCTCTGCCGCTATTGTGAAGTGTTTGCCTTCTCTAACAATCATACTCTCCACGTCACAATTTGTAGAGTTGGAACAGTCCACCGCTACATCTAGAGTGGAACTGTTCCACTCCACATCTTTTTTCTTTTTTTTCTTTTTTCCTTTTCTTTTATTGCTTTTTCTTCATCTGCCTTTTTTATTTTATTTTAATAAACTTATTTCATCTTCCTTCCTTTCTTTAATTAACCATATAAACTCATACAAATACAATAATAGGTAGACATTACATCACTTTTTGCATTTAATAATAACATGGAATACATAAAAATATAATAACATAAAATTCTTAAAAATAAAAATAAGTGCGATAACATAACATGCATAAAAATAAAATACATATTAAACAATACAACAATCCTAATAAGATCCAATGCCATCTCCAAATCCTTCAAGATCATGATAATCATTTCCAAACAAATCGAAACTATTGTTGGCACTTGATTGCTCTTCTCTTTTCGCTATGATGTTTGCTTGTTCTCTTTTGATGTACTTGCGTCGAATGGGATCAGAAATAGTACATGTGCCTATCAATAACATTTTATTATCTTCAGCTCATCGAGTCTCTTCAGCTAGTCTTTTTTTTGTTGCAATGTTTTGCTTTTGTACTTTGATAAACATGGATTTTCTCATCTTTATAAGTTTATTTGATGTCAATTTGTATTGGGAAAACATGTTTGTAATGAGTTTTGTGCTTAAGTATTATTATTTTGTGAAATATGATGCTCGGTCGATGTTTGTTTGATTTTGAAAAAAAAATTGGAATTAATCTTATGCAAATTGAGTATAATAGGGTGAACGTACAGCTCGATAGGAGTTCATAGGTGAAAACGGATCCAAATTTGAAGTTATAACGAAGGCGAACGAGCTAAAACAAAAACGTTGCGCGCTGGCCCGGAATGACACGTGTACAGCGCTGGATTTTCGGGATTTTGCCTATTTTTGGTTATTTTTAACTATTTTAGTTATTTTCTACTCCTATTAGGATACAACCTTGTACTCCCTCACCTATATATATGTCCTCCAAATCACATCTCTTATCTTATATATTTCTTTTACACATCTTTTTATCATATTTAGATTAAGTTAGTTTAGATTTATTTTTTTGGAGAAGTTTTGAAGATTGTGTGATGAGAAGAAAAGAAGAGGCACTCAAGACTAAGGATTCACCTACGAATTTAATGTTATTTATTGGATATTGTCTACGATGTCTATGAGTAATTAATTTTCTTTTATTTTAGGATTAGAGAGTTAATGAATACTTGGATTTGATTTTTGATTTTATTAATTGATTGGGACATTATGTTGCTTTCTATATTCTTGTACTTATTCATGCTTAATTGATTGGCCACCAATTGGGCATATTTGTTGCGTTAGTTGAAATTCGAGAGATGAGAATTAACATGTGAACTCGAATATAAGACACACATTGCATAATAACCGAGAGGAAAATGTTTTGTGTGAGGGCTTTAATCTTAGGGTCTTTCTGGAGTTGCTTGCTTATGATGTTTATCGGAAACGAAAATCCTATTGAGTGATCCACGGTTCATTCGCTACGAGAGTAAGTTTAGACTATATATGTGATTGTCTTAGTAAGAGTCGAATATAATAAACCAATTAATTGATTGAATTGAATTTGAATTCGAGCTTTCATTGAAATCGAAGCTTTGAGATTACCTTTTTCTTATTCTAATCCTAATTATTTTTCCTTGTTTTTGCATTTTGTTATTTTATTTAAATATTTGTATAATTAGTTTGATTAAATCATTGAAAGTAGTACTCATTGGAATTAATACAATATCTGTTGAATACGACCTTACTTCCCTATGCTCAATTACACACGAGCACTTGCAGTGTGACATAAATTAGCGAACATGCTTCAATGTTTTGCAATTGTACTTGTAGGGCATAGTCCATCTCTGATTTCGTCAAGAACACCTGACATATCTTAATTTATTTTCCTCTTATTTTTAGTTTTTTTCATACCTTTTGGATGACGTGTGATGCAGAACCACTGCCACTGCCATTGCTTAAGTTGAGAGAAAATGAAGACAATCCATCACATGATAGGAGAGACTCTGGTATTGTCTCTGATTGGAATGACAACCTTTGTGCTCGAGAGTTTTGTGAAGGACCATCAAATTTTACAAATCTTTTACTACGAGCCACACATGTTGCTAGAACTTGAACCCCCCCTTTCGAATATTTTAGATCTAATGTCATTATTTCTTTGGCACGAATCATCTACATAATGAATAAAAATATGTTAAAAATAATAGATAAGATAGAAATATATAGCAAACTATTTAAATAAATCTTACAATATCTTTTTCAGAAACACCACTTGAATTGAACTATTCAATTTGTTGGACACATCCTTTGAATTTTAAAATAACAGCCGTATAACCTGCATCCGACACTAAATTGATCTTTTATTTCGATCATGTATCATTGGAATTGGTTTTTCAGAGTTATAGAGATCCATGACTCGGTTCCATAATTGATCTTTCTTCTAGTTTATACATATTTCTAAATCTTAAGATATTTTCAGATACACATGACAAAGATGAAGATCTTCATCATTAGTGTAATTAGGATTTCGAGAAGCAACCATAAGAGATAAGATAACAACTTAAAATGACTAAAAATAAAAAGACAAGAACATAAATGAAATAAAATGGTTGAGTTTTGTGGGTGGTATATTTTACAATGCACTGTATTTATAGAACAAGAATGGTATAGATAGATGGAATAGATAAATATGTTATGGTCATGATTAACATGCAATTGAAACAGATGGTGGAGATTGATGTTTCAGATTTTTGGATAAGATAAGATAACTATTTCAAACGGTGGAGATAAAAAAAAAAAAATTGAAAAAAATATGATGAAGATTCTATCTATCAAATTTCTAGATAAGATGAGTATTGGATAGTGGTGATTAAAATGAAATGAAAACGTATGGTCGAGATTTGATCTTTCAGATTTCTAGATGAGATAAGAATTGAATGGTGGTGATTCAAATGAAATCGAAACGGATGGTTGAGATTCTATATTTCAGATTTCTAGATAAGATATGATTTCTTCTTAAATTATTTAAGAACCGTACACTTCACAATCCCTTCCACACCTATCTTCAATCTTTTTCGTCATCTGTCATTTCCCTTATTTTCTTCTACTAAAAAAATGAATTCATACCAATTTTTTTCCTCAAATTCATCCGATGATGAGTTTGAACAAATAATCAATGGTTGTGATGTTGAACAACAATTGGTGGCTTAACATATTTACAACAACAATCTAGCCATAACAAAAAAAAATTGAATGTCAGAATTCTACAACAAAATGGGGAGGCTCGGTTCCTGGTCACAACGTGATCCATCGTGAACGCGAAGCGGCAGCCCAACATCTCTTTCCAAACTATTTTTCTGAAAATCCAACATTCAATGAAAGAATATTCCGTAGGCATTTTCGGATGTCTCAAGATTGATTCATGCGTATTGTGGAAGTTGTAAAAAATCATGATGGTTTTTTTGTGCAACGCAAGGATTGCACATGAAAAGATGGCTTATCTACATTGCAAAAAATTAACATATGCATTTCGAATATTAGCATACGCAACATCGACACGAGTACCTCAATATTGGTGAGTGAGTCCACTGTTCTTGAATGTTTCAAATTATTTTGTCGTGCAATGGTCGAAATATTTTTAGATGTTTATTTAAGGTCTCCTAATGCTAGTGATATTGCTAGACTACTTTATATTGGTGAACAACGTGGCTTTCCAGAAATATGAGGTAGTCTAAATTGTATGCATTGGAATATTAGGTAGTCTAGATTGTATGTATTAGAAATGGAAGAATTGTCCAGCTGGTTGGGCTGGACAGTATGCAGGTCGTAGTGGAGATCCAACTATAATTAGGGATGACAATCGCATACGGCGGGCACGGATAGTGGATATCCATGCCAGTACCCGCGAGCGAAAACCGTACCCGCCACCCCGACCCGCGACCCGTGACGGGTACCTTTCTCCATCCACACCCACCACCTGCAGAAACCCGCCACCCGCGAATCAGAATTTAAAAAAAAAATGAATGACAATTTAACAAAAATAAAAAATTAACCAAAAATCACAATGTTCAAATCCACATATTCCATCAAATTTCAAATCCATAAAACATAAAGTTCAAATCCACAGTTAATATCCAAATTCATCAACTAAAATTCAAAGTTCAAATTTAAATCAAATAAAGTTGTATTATTCCAAGTCAACGGTTGAAATACAACGATCTTCATTCAACTCTTCTTCTTCGTGTTCAAGACATGTCCAAAAACGTCCATTCTTTTCTTGATCTATGAAATCAATCGACATGAAATAAAAAATTAATATGAAATCGCACAGTACATACGGTTGAATTCAATCAGCTGAAATCAAAATCAGAATTAATTGACATAAAATTAATATGAATATTCACTTATAAAGTAAATTCATATATTTAATGAAATAGAAACACATATACATGCAGTAATTGAAGTAGTAATAATCTGTAAGAGAAAATCCTCAAAAAAAGAAGAAAAAAAAAATCTGCAAGAGAATTGCAAACATAACTAAAAATGAGTGTATTCAATTAATTAAATCAGTAAAAAATCAGTAAGAACTGCAAACACAGCTAAGAGAATTGCAAATATAGCCAAAAACATTTTCTAAACCAGTAAGAAATCCAAAAGCATTTTCTAAAATTATTAAAATGTGTATATGCAAATATGCAATCTGAGATGGACACATAATGAGAGAAAAAATCAGTAAGTGGCGGAAGACCTTGGAAACGGAAGGGGTGGAGCCAGAGAGAGAGAGAGAGAGAGAGAGAGAGAGAAGGGGTGGAGCCGCGGAGACGAGAGAGAGCAGCGACGGAGACTGGAGAGATTGAGAGAGGAAGGATCGGAGGGGATGACTGATGAGAAATTGAGAATATGAGAATGAGAGGGGGAGGCACAGACGTAGGGTTTACATTAAAATATTTTGAGTAATAATTTTTTAGAGGTGATGGGTTGGGCTTGGAAGTTGGACCAAATAATATTGCCTACACTAAATGATATTTGGGATAAGATCAAGAGTTAGAAAGAAATATTTTTTGCGGGTAAAGGAGTTTTGCGGGTAAATAAAGAGGCGGTGGTGAGTAAGAGAAGTTGAATTGAGAAAGAAAAAAATAAAGGAGAAAAGAGAAAAAAAGATTTTGAATTGAATCGATGGCTTCTTCCTCGTCTGTGATGCATGTGACGATGGTTGCAGAAGACGAAGAATTGATGTTGGACGGATCGGGATGCGGGTATGTGGAGCCACTAACTCACTGCGATCATCTCTCTTCCCTCTCCTCCGATCTCTTACACATCCCCTCCCCAGATACTCCTTGCCACAGGTCGGTCTGCCTTCTTAAACCCTAATCACCCATTATTTGTTTCTGCCACTTTGGGGCTTTTTCCTTTTCAACGATAATTCGGCGATTGGGGTTGGCGTTGTCCAATTATGCGGATAATAATTTCATTATTTGGTGTTCACCTCATGTTGCAAATGCTTATTCATTTATTCACCTCTAAGTTAACAATGAAAACGAACATCCAAATAATCAAATAATTTTAGATAGTACAAGCATGAAGATTAGTTCTCTTCTGTGTGCTCTCAACCTTGTCAATATGTGTTTGCTGGATTGTCTGCCATTCTATTGTAATCACAGAGTCACAAATCAGAGTATAACTACTTCAATCCGAATTTTTTTGTGACAAGGAAAAGCATGAGATTCGAAATATTGTTTGTTGCAGGTCCTGTTAACTGTTGGGATCATGGTGGGAGCTCAAGCTGAGCTAATATAAATGTATCTTTATCAATAAAAGCTAGGCCATAACAAGTTTTTAAATCTGGTATAATGGCATTATGATTCTGATGTAACGATTCTGGATAATTTGGAATATGGTGTGGTGTGGCCGACATCTTTAACAATTTCGTGTGCTGTATATTTCTTGCTAGATGTATTACTTGAGTTGAGAATTGTGAATATGATTTTGATGGTTCTGTAAATATGACTCGATTGAATGATACGAAGGTGCCAGCATCCACACGAGAACTGGCTATGCTTATGCTGTAAGGATGTTCTCTGCAGCCGATTTGTGAGCAAGCACATGCTAGAGCATTATCAACAGAAACATCATAATTTGGCTTTGAGCTTCAGGTTCTTCGCTTCTCTTTATGCTGTAAGGATCTTCTGTTTGTGTTTCTGTACTGATTGACCTTTGTTTATTCAGTGATCTTTCAGTGTGGTGTTTCTCCTGTGATGCTTATCTCGATGCTCAAGTAATACAGCCATTAAGGGCTGCTCATGAAACTGCATACATATTGAAGTTTGGTAGCGCCCCACCTTTCCGAGCAGCTGTGCCTGTGCAGAATGTGGATAAGGAAGCAAACACCTCGACTGGCAATTGAGGCGCGGGTCTTTATTTTCCTATAGGGCTCTGTCGAAAAATTTTCTCCTTGTTCCCCTTAACTGATGATGCACAACATTGAAGGATAAGTTATGTGATTTGGTTTTCATTTGGTTTGATTGCTAACTCGCTGTATATCTTATCTTTCCTTGTGACAATGATTTGTCTCTGTCATCCACACTAGAATAAAAAAATAAGTATAGCTATTCGAAAAATGCTGATCTGAGAATGATAAGGACATTGACACTAGAAAAACGTGGGGTTTTATTATTTTAGATTCATGTATTTGGCTTGTGTTGCAATCAATATCGTTGGCATTCGAATACTAGTTTAGTCAACTAGTTAAAACAAGTCTAAATTGCATTTGCATCAATATGTTGTGGAATTGAAAATCGGTTACAATTTATTCTCTAGTATATAACTTTCTGTCATAATTGTAGATTCAAAATAGTTCAACTTGTGTCTCTTCTAGGTGGTTTGGACTGATTACTAATTATGAAAGACGGCATCAAGTAAGAAACATCATAGAATAAAGATTCCAAAAATTATGATTTATGAGTGAGAATATCATAAACATTTCCAATTCTCTTACCGGATTTTCTATCGATAATTCAATATCAACGGAATCACAAGTTCCCAAGAAGGTGCACTTATTCTGCAAACAAATTGAGTTTACATTTAGTTCATTTTTTTTTTTTGCGAAAAGTTTACATTTAGTTCATTGAAAACGCGGATACAGTATTCATCAAATTTAGTCAAAAAAAAGAAAAAGAAAAAAATTGTTGTTCTTTTCCTTTTGTTAAATTTCTAGAGCATCCAAAATTTAGTCCACAGCAGAGGTGTAGAAACTACGCGAATGGAAATAGAAAGACTCGAAGAGAGAGAATTTGCATGGGTGATGATTGTGAGATTTGAAATCTTTTGGCATCAGCAAAATTACAAAAAAGAACTTTCAACTCACATCACCAATAAGAATCATAAGATTGTACTTGTACACTTGCCATAATACATTCAAAAAGGTAAAAATAAGATTCAAATATATAAACAATAATATAATAATGATAAGAAATAGGAGCCAGAAATAAAATGACATGATTATGTTGTCTTAAAATTTGGTTTGGGACTCCTGCAACTAAATAAAAATAAAAAAATAAAAAAATATTCCCAGTGTTGAGGAGCTTTACTCTTACTTAAAAGTAGATTAGATGTCTATAGTAGGGCAGACATGAAAGCAAGTACGTTGACACACACGACTTTAACTGACATTACATCTTCAGTACTAAATAAACGCACGTGTGAACTAATTTCCACGAATATCGTTCTTCTTCTATTTCGTCACTAAATTAATTAATTATTTATTTATTTATATTTCCTAATTACACACTCGACTCCACTCTCCAGCCATCCGATCAAACTAGCAGCAATTTTGCTTTGCCATCGAAAGGAGGAAAGAAAGAGGAAAAAACAAAGAAACAAATAAAGAAAAGAAAAACAAAACAAAAACCCCACGCTGCTCGTCGTCTCCTACTCTCGGAAACCAGGTCAATTCTCTCTTTCTACTTCGATTTCCACTTCAAATTGATTTTCAGTAATTGGGTATTTTCTTCGTCGTAGAATGGTGAAGTGGGGTTTCTGATTTTGATCGAAATTGTTTGTAATTTGGGGTTCAGTAGCTTTTTTTCCGCTCTGATTGAAGCATTTTGGTTCTGGGTTTCGTTTATTCGCTCTTATGAAGAATGGGTTTGATTTAATTATGCAATTTGAGATGCTTTTGATTTCTTATGGTCTTTCTTTTTTCTTTTTTTGTCAATGATTGTCTGAAGTTGATTATCTGCTCTGAGTTCATCGTTTTATGAAAGTTGAGGGTAAATTGGTGGTATATGCAGCATTTATATCGCGAAAAATAAAATTGAATATTTTGTTTCTTAGGAGATGTTTACATAGGAAAAGCTTTTGCTGAACTTCAATTTTGCTGATATCTATTCATGTGTTTTTTGCTTCAGTATTTAGATTGTAGAGCAGATGACGCGCTCTAATTGGTAATGATTGATTAATAGTTGGTGAAGCAAATTTATGATGAAGATTGGTGGTAGTAGTAGTAGTCTTAGTATTTTACATTGTTAATAGAGTATTTACTGGGATCTTGGATGTGAGCAGTGTGAAGTGAACTAAAATGGTGGCCAACCATCATTTTACTCGTACGGACACCTTAGAGCTGAAAGATGTTATTTATGAAAAGATTGGGCACAGAAGAGCTGAGACGTACTTCGATCAGCTCAAGAGATTCTTGAGCTCAAAGATGAGCAAGGTTGACTTTGATAAGAGCTGCATACAGACGATTGGGAGGGAGAATCTCTCTCTTCATAATCGGCTTATCCGATCCATCATCCAGAATGCTTGTCAGGCTAAAACCCCGCCCCCGAAAGCTCGTAAAGTTGAAGCACTTGGTGTCAAAGTTTTTAATGGGAACCCGAGGAATCATCTCCAATCTCTTTATGGAGATGCATTCCCTCATTCTCCTCGCAAATGTAGGTCCCCTATCAATCGCAAATTCCGTGATCGCCCTAGCCCTCTCGGCCCGCTGGGTAAGAGTCCTAGTATTACGTGCGAAGAAACGGTTTCAAGAATACAAGAGCAACAAAGTGCAGCAGAATTGCAAACTCTTTCTGACAGACCTCCAACCGGCATTGCATCAGTTGAAGATGGGGAAGAGGTTGAACAGTTAGCCGGGATGCCCGTTTCTCAGAGATGGAGTTGTATTACTGCTCCTCTTGGTATTTCTATTGACATGGGCAGTACAGCTCGTAAAGCTACTCGTTATAGTTTGTCGTATCACGATTATGCTGAGACTTGTCAAAGCAGCGGTGAATTGCCAGATACGAGATCTCTAGGGCGTCGTTTGCAGAAGAAGTTGGCATTGGAGGGAGTCGGAATTTCACTTGATGGTGCTAACTTGTTAAATAATGGTTTAGATGTGCATCTGAAGAAGATTATTTCTCAATGTAGAGGTATTGCAAAAGAGTCGAATGTTGGAAGCATTTCGGGATGCAACGGCATGTTGCCTAGAACACATGCGGGGATGAGAATGCAACCAACTCATGCAAGTATGTTGGACTTTCGGGTAGCCATGGAGTCGAATCCATCTATACTCGGTGAAGATTGGTCTACACAGCTCGAGAGGATATGCAATCACGCCTTACAAGAAGCTCCGTGATTTTGGGAGCAACTCAGATGAAGCGAGTTTCTTTACTATACACACAAATTTGACGAGACGACGGCAATAACTTAAGGAGGAAACAAGTTGTGATTTGTGAATGAAGCAGGAAAAATGAAGTTTAGTTGGTGTTGGCAGCTTTAGTTGTAGGAAGGGTAGAGAGTATGTATACTGGCGATTTTACACATCTGATTCTGATTTTTACTCAAGTCTCTAGAGTTTATCATTTTTTTACATGGATGTGTTGTTTTGCAATAAATTGTTAAGAGTAAATAGAAGTCATTCTATCATCTTTTCAACATGGTGTCAGAAATGAAAAAATGTTGAAAGTTGCTAGCAGAGGTGATGCAAGTGTATCGAATTAATTCTTCTTATTATTGTATACATGGCTTCTTTTTCTCCTTTGTCATCTTATGGTGTGGAATGGAATGACATGAGTACAATAGATGATGCTATGTATTGTTGTTGCTTCTGGATATATGTGGATCCTGGTCTTCACCCGTCAGACAAGATGCTCTTCAAGTTCCAAGTTATAAAATAGACATATGTGGATCCGGGTCTCAACCCGTGTGACAGGATCCGTCACACAGATGCCTTGATGATGTGCATGTGTGTGTGTGTGTTTGTGTGAATTCCTCCAGTAACCAGAATCTTGATATTGGCAGAGGTAGTAGATCTATAGAGTTCTGAAACAATAAATCAATCATTAAGGCAAGCAGGGTATAAATTAATTCAAGGAAGAATACATATTAAAATATACCATTAATTTTCAACGTGTTAGTCAGTATATGGAGTCTGAACAGACAAAATAGTCACTTCACAACTTACAGAATAGAAGAAATGATAAATAACTAATTACATTATTGAGAAAAATGTCAGTTCCTAGAAAAATTCATAAACTAAGAGGTGACAGGAGAAACAGATAATAGACGAAAAATTCATAAACAAAGCCAAAGCAAGGAGCTGCCAAAAACTTTGATTCACGAAAAAGCTTCCTGCATGAACAATAGCAAACTATAAGCCTTTTCTTGCTTCTCCTTTGGTCATATGTAGCAAGGTCTCCGCAGAGTTGAGCAAGCTGCTGCCTGGGGATGAATCGAGGATGAGGCGTTGACACTGATCTAGGTGGTCAAAACCTTCACCTCATGATCAACTTTTTCTAAGCCAGCCATGTATGTCAGGTAAACTGTCCATAAATATGAGAACGAGTTGCTCACCAGAGGCTGCCAAATACGAGAGAGCATAAAACGCATTAGCATATCTTCAAACATTTAAGGATGGAATCGACTGGAGGAAGCAGAAAAGAGAACAATATACTCCCACCGTCCCGCTCATTGTGTCTACTCTTCCTTAAATGGACATCCCACTCATCTTGTCTATGTTCAAATAAAGAAAGAATTAACCTTTCAAAACACTTTAAAAGTGGTAGGACCTATCCACTTTCTATATTTTTACCCTTTGTTCTTAATCTCCATGCCCAACACTATTAGACATAATGAGTGGGACAGAAGAAGAAATAATACATTAACTCACCTGTAAATGAACAGGGACGAATCTGAATGTAATAAAATCACATATCGGCCAGTACATTACGCCTCTAACTAGGGTAGGCACCAGATCGCGTTTCAACCTACCAACAATCTCAGATCCGCTTTCACCTGAAAACCACAATGCAAAGTGTAACTCATTAGAAGCTGGACTTGTTTATGAGCTCAAAGCACAACAGACAAAAGCAAAAGCCATCTCTTGTGTGGAACTGGAAGGCATGTTTTTCCATGCAGATTTGAATCACGTCACGATTTCACCGCATGATATTCAGATACGACTTGTGTGATGATCACAATATGATGATATGCAGATACAAATTGTGTAACTATGATACGAGCGTATGAATTATAGAACTACACTTTCAAATCCAGAGACAAAGTTTAAGAAAATCATGAAAGTTGAGCGCTGGCAGCAACAACTGCTGATCAAATTGCAGGATAGGATAGTACATAATCAAAATGTTAATAGACATTCGAAGTAGAATCCTCGATTTGCACCCAAAAATTAAAAATGTCAAAAGAAAATAGCAACATCCCAATGAGATTCCATATCTGATGAGAAAGCGCGCCTCTCTCTTCAGGTACTATCCATTGCCATACATGTCTCCTATTATTTTTCGTTTTTGTCTAAATATTTCAAGTCCTATTAAACTCTTCAGGTACTATCCATTATCATACATGTCTTCCTACTTTTTCTTCTTTTTCATCTAATTATTTCAAGTCCTATTAAAACAACCTCCTTCAGATGTTGCTAACAGCATTTCACGAATTCACGGTACCCCAGTGTTTGTCATAACAAAACAACTAAAACCATGTGAGACAACAAACATCGATAATAGTAGTAAGAGTTGAGAAGGAGGACAGTCATAGCCCCCATAATGTTTTTCCCTGAAGCAAAAACAGTCAACAAACTATTTTTAGCTTCAATAATATCGGATTTAAACTATTCATAATCCTAGTTAACAATTTAGCATCATTCCTACAAAAGCACAAGGGAATGATAAAACAATTCATATACTAAAATAAACCTCTACAGTCTACATTCAACAAGACAAGTAAATTATAGTAATAAAATTTAAAGAGTTATATGGTAATTCACAAGAAAGTAGAAATGAAATGGCGGTACCTTGTAAAGCGGCATTAAGAGAGAAGAACAAAGCAGTGACTGTGGGGCCATATACCGTCTGCCCCAACGCCATTTTTGCAAAGGTTGACCAAAGATCGCGTTTTGGTAATACTCGCGACACAAAATTGAACCAGAAATGCAGCGACGGCCCCACTATTAGCAATCCGTATCCAGCCATTCGCAGAGTCCTTATCACATCATACTCCTCTCCAATTCCCCCCACAATCGTCTGAAACATTATTACAAATCAGAATCTAGTATTCGCGTAGCTTATTCTTTTAAGTAGAGCTTACTTGCCTGCGAAGATAAATCGGCGGCGGTGTAGATGAGGGCGGCTGTGATGCTTTTGGTTGCAACTGGTTGGGTTTTGATCATGCCCAAGTACCAGCCGACGAACCCGAATCTCGGCGCAGAAGATCGGGTCGAGAAGAAAATGGTGGATATGACGTTGCGTGAGGGGAAGTCGAGTTGTCTGCATTTACGCGAAATCGAATGAGGAAGACGGGAACACCATTTTGATTGCTGGAATTGGTGCGCTAGAAGATTCCCGATTTTCTTGGGGGATTCATTTTGATTGTGATCGGGTAGAGAATGTTTGGAACGAAAGGCGCGGAGGAGGAGGGATTGGCGGTGGCGGTGGCGGTGGCGGAGGAGACTGGTTACTGCGGCGGCCATTGAATTGAGATGGAGGTTTATTGTTTGGCGTTGGGGTTTTAGGAGAGGTTTAGGCTTTGGAAGAAAAAGCCCACAACAATGGGAAATTTGTGGATTCATTTATTGACGCGCGTAATGGGCGCGTGAATTCACAAATTTTGTACTTCAATTCTTTTCTTTTTCTTTTTCTTTTTTTGGGGTTATAGTGCGAATACACCCTTATTGTATGAAGAAAAGTGCAAATATACCCCCAATGAAAAGTTAGGTGATGTCATGCCCCTAACGTCTCCAAAGCAGTGCATATTCCCCCTTCCTTTTTGACACTTGTACTCACACCGTTTGCAAAAATTTAACTTCTAATTTTTTTTTATTGGGGCCTCTACCACCGTCTTCACTTTGTTCTAATTACAAAACCGTGTAAAAGAATTCCCCATCTTAAACCTTCTCCGTCTCTCTCTACTCTCGTTTTCTCCAACGATGAGTTTGGTCGCAGGATCATACAAGCATTTTCGGCTCCGTCGCCGGTATTGATATCCACAATATGCGGTAATGTAGTTAGAGCTCTGATGGCAATGACAATTGAATCAAAATCTAAGACCTCTCTTCCTCTTTTGAGATAGGATCTTTCCACCACTCCGCCTCCATCACATCCGTCGCCTTCTTCTCTCTCCTCAATCCCGCGCAACCTCCTCGCCGCCGATGTAGATGGTCAGGTCTCCATATACGAGGCCGACCCCTTCGTGCTCTTCAAGACCGTCAAAATTCACAAAAAAATGATCATTTTGTTGTCGGTGCATCCTTCAGGAAAGATGCGCTAACCGTCGCAGCTTTTTCGCTCCCCATTCTCTGTCAAATGCCAAGCCGGCAGTCAGCAAATAGCCGGAGCTATCCTTCATCTACCAAGGTGTATGTCGTCCCATGGAGAGTCAGGTCGTCTCACATGCAAGAAGTGGTTTTCTACATATTGAGGCCGCCGCCTCTCATTCATAATGCATCGGTGGCGTTTCTGCACAATAGTAATTCGGAACTCGTCATCATTGTCTCCGGTTAATGATAAAAATTCAGACCACCAGTTCAATTTCTTCCACAAATTTCCCATTGATTACTTCTGTTGTATAAGCTTTCCAAGAGAGAGAGAGACATAGAGAGAGAGAGAGAGAGAGAGAGAGAAGGAGGGAGAGGGGAGAAGCGAGCGGTGGTGATGAAACTGACGTCATGCTCTTCCTCCAGCACAAACATACCTAGGTTGCAGGTTGGTCGTGTGTGGCGGGTGCAGGCCGCCGCCGGCGTAGTAGATGCGTGCAATAGGCAAGTGACCATAGCCCCCATGTTTTCGTTTGTGGCGCCCCAATTTTGCTATTCCTACTAAGCAGAAATTGCCATTGTCCTACACATGGGTTGCTCATGTATATAGATGTCATTACTTGTATGTACGGCCCACCAAAATATAAGAAAAATAAGAAAACAAAATTCAATCGACGGCGTTAACAAGCCCGTCAACTCAGGGGTTAATTCGCACCACATATATAGACGTTAGGGGCATGACAACACCTAACCTTTTGTTGAGGGTATATTTGCACTTCTCTTCATATAATGAGGGTATATTTGCATCATAACCCTTTTTTTCATGAACTTTAATGCTTTTTTAGCATAACTTTAATGTTATTTTTCGAAATGCGATTAATTAATTTTTTTTATAAAAAGTCAAAATCGAGGATGGAAACAATAACTGAGTAACATCCTAGCTAATTAAGGATCTTTACTAAACAACAAACAACATCCAACTCTTCATATTCTCTTACGAATTCCATAATTAACTTGTTCTTTCCTTGAAATCTGCTTTAGTTACTTTCTCGCCATATACAATACACTATAATAGAGACTAAAGCATAATACATCCTTTGCTTTTCGTGTTGGATTTGCATTGAGTATCTATGAAAATTTTCTCTCATCCAAACCTTGAATACTTCTTTATATTCCTCTCCATGTAATCATTGTTGTCCACACTATAGCTGAGAATTCACATTAAAAAAACTAGGTGGTTGATGCTATCATTCGCCCCACAACATAGGATGCACTCACAAATCATGCCAATTTTGCGCAAGTTATCACGAGTAACAAGTTGTCCAAGGATTGTCGGCCACACAATAAAGAAACATTTTAGAGGCACTTATTGCTAGATACGATCTTCTGCCAAGAAACCTTTTGGATTGGACATCTGAAACTACAATACATCTTTCTAAAATAGAGAATCTTTCCATCTGAAAAGTATGTTTATCCCTCCAATAATGTTTGCTAATAACTCTCGAGGACTCGAGCTGTCAGAATTTTCCTCACTACCCATGAGGCTTGGCTAGGAATTTTGTAGTGAGCTCTTGATGTTTGATGTAGAAGTCAAGAACCCACTTGGCCCGTATTTTATCCTTTTTCTTAACCACATTACAAAACAACTTACAAATGGTCGCCTTATTCCAATCTTATACACATGTAAGATTCCAGTCTCTTACTATTTTGGATAGGCATAAGTACTTCAAAATAACTAAAGCTCGTTTAATAACTCTCAAAGTTCCAGTCATAGAAATGATCTGCAAGCCGTCTGCATTTAAAATAATACTCCCATCGTCCCACCGAATACGGCTTGTTTTCCATTTTGGGACGTCCCACTATAGTTGGCATGTTTCCTTTAAAGGAAACAATTAGTTTATATACATGGCCCACCATCCCTCTAAATCCCACTAACCTACTCCCACTACATACTCAACCATCCCATCTATAACTTTATTAGCATTATAAAATATTGCATTCACACTACACTAAATACTTTCTTTATACCTAATACCCTTTTCTTAGTCTCCGTAACTATATGAATTAGGTCGTATTCGGCGGGATGGAGAGAGTAATATGGATGTCAATTGAATCAACAACTAAATTTTTAAGCAAACTCTTTGATCTATTACATCATACTATTCGATACATGTTAATTAAATGAGAAAAATATCATGCATGTCCACTTTGAGGATAATATGTACTCCTCATACCCACTTATATACATATCTACTTTCCATACCCACTTGGTCCATAAAAGGTATTTTCCACCATTTGTTTAAGGTTTTTTCTTTAATTTTATCTGTACAAAAATTGTCAACTCCACCTCAATTTCGCCGAGATGACTCATGATTGAATCATCATCAGTTGAACAACTTTTTGAATAAGGCCAAAATGTATGGGATGACAGATATGTAAGTTTGACGTGAATAAAACCTATTAAAATTGGCATACATGCAAAAATTATACCATTTTTAATAGTAATTTTGCATGCCGGTAGGTGCTATATTGAATGCATTATTGAATTCGAATTCTTCAGCCTATATATGATTAATAGTTTGAAGGATCTGTATGCAAACATAAGAAGGAAAAAATGAGAGAAAACTTGAACGAATATTAGATCTAAGAAATTATAATAGTTATTACCGTTGTTCACATACAGGTGAGCTTAATACAAGATTTTATTATTTTGTAAACAAAAAAAAAATTATATAGATCGGTAATATTCTACACAGATGGAGAGTAATAATACGAGATATGTATAGAATTGTTTCGATCAGTATATTTTTTTGTATCAAAAAATGTATTAAATTTGACAATCTTAACTTGTATTATTTTTCTAACATTATTGTTTATATTTTACAGAAAATATAAACGAACATTTTTCAAACGGGTCGAATCCAGGCTAGAAGTGAGTTACAGTTATTTTTGCAATTCCCATTTTCAAATGTAAGTCTTAAAAAATTACATTTGTTTTCTAAAACTTAAAAAGATGTACACATCGACAAAATACTGTACAGGTCGATAAAAGTAATAACGCGACCTATACAATATTTATAAGATCTGTATACTTTTTTTAAAATTACAATATTTATTTTTGTATTTCTATAACATAATTATATGTATTTTTTAGAAGTATAATCGGAATTCGAAATCCTATATATAGATATTTCTTCAAACGGGGTGAATCAAGATAAACTGTGTGTTATCATTTCCAATTTATAAAGGTGAGTCTTAAAAATATTAATTGAAATTTTTAAGAAACTGAAAAACTGTACAGATCTAACAAAAATTGTACATGTCGAACTATATTATAGTGCGATCTGTACAGTTTTTGTTAGATCTGTATAAAATTTTATTTTCTAATATTAATTTATTATTAATATGTATATTTAATTATTAATAATTGGTTTTTTTTATTGCAGATGGAATGCAAGATGTTCCGCATTAAATTTAACTACTTTTGGGACGATTGTGTTTATAATTGTGGAGAAGAGCACAGTTTCTATCATTTGTTGGATATGATAAGTTTTTCCAATATTATGGAACAAATCAATTTCATAATGATGTCTAGATCGTTAAGTTGTAATTTTGAAATATGCTATTTTTCAATGTCTCAATTTGGTGTCGAAAAATATAATTTGAGTAATGATGATCAACTTCGTCAATTGTGTTTTACTTAGTTTGAGCCTACGTTGTATATCATGCATAGTGATTTTATGTATACACCTAACTTCGATTTGAATGCGTCTTCACAATTTATCTATGATGATGTGTATCCGTCTCACTACTCGTTGTATGACAATTCCCTTGCATGTATGACTTCATGTAATTGGTTTGGCGAGACGCAAATTGATTCTCAAAGTGGAGCGATTGTTATTGCTCAGGGGCAATCACGAGCACCGGAGGTAAATTCGGATACTCTGGTGGAAATCACCGCAACGACAGAAGGTATAGCCTCGAGAATCCACGTTTGCAGTGCCCAGACCAACCCAAAAATGTTATACCTTAATCTTTTGAGATCCTTTTTGTTCTTCTCAATCACCGAGATATAGTGCTTCAAAACTTGAAATGTATATCCGCCCCAAGGAAATTGGTTCCATCGGTGGAGATTATCCACCAATACCCAGAGCCACGAATTTATCTTGTTTCTCTGATCGCCACCTAAACACATTGCATAGCCGACGAGCACATTTGCTGCTTGAAGATACAATTATGGATCAAAACCCTGCACCATCAAAAATCGAAGCAACACGTCCTTCGCAACCAGCTCATCCCCACAAAAGATCTGATAAGCTTCCACATTATCCAACGACAAATCTGCACTGTGTGGATCAAATGAAAACGCTCAAAAAATAAGTCCCGAAACAAGAGAGTATTCACGAGGTGAAAATCTCAAATTTCTTCCACCAAGACGAAATCATATATGGTTCGGATTAGCACCGGCCACAATTACTTCTCTAGCGATAACCATTTGAAGCGCTTTCCCGCACGCTTTACCCTCATTTCATCTAAAAAAATATCCTAAAGCACCAACGGAGAATTGAGTCACGAGCTCTGCACCCCCAACTTCGAATAGTCGTTTCTGTATCGGTTTCAACATGCTAATCTTGTTGTACGTGTTCGTTACGCAAGTCACATTTTGTAACGTTTTACGTACCTAACACCAACCATGCTGAAATAGAAATAAAAAAAATTACAAAACAGAATTAAAAAAATAAAAAAAAAAACATAATTTTATTATCTTGCATTATTTTATTGCTTAATATAATAATAATATAAATAAACAAATAAAATTCTCGAGTGACATAACAATGCTTTAAACTAGAGAATGTGGCAAATTATTAAATAATAAAACGTGACAAATTCTTTTTAAACGTGACAAATTATATATCTAATTATAATAGATCAATCATGCATCATTAAATATTTAAATCAATTCCAGATACTAATTTAAATCATAATCATAGCATAAAAACATGTTAATTAAGCAAAAACTGTATAGATCTAAAAAACAACATACAGATCGTATAAAATAAGTCACGCCCCGTATTCTTTTTTAGCAATCTGTATAGTTTTTTAAATTGTTAATCTAGCTAATTTCGATCTATAATACGATTAAGTTCAATAGTTTTATTAAAATTAAATTAACCATGTTAATTATTCGATGAGATTATAATTAAACTAACTAGTTATAGAAAATATACCACGAATTAGCATAATATGCAATCATAATTTAAGAAAATCATCCTAATAAGTTTATAGATTACGCAAACAAATATTAACGAAAACAAAAGCAAAAAGATCGCGAACAAAATATACATGTCATGTTAAAATAATGTATGACCTGTACATTTTTAACGCGATCTGTACATTTTATTATAATTGGTGCTTTATCTAATTCGAAATATATTATGATTAAATCCAATAATTGTACTAAATTAAACTAAATATATTAATTATTCGATTAATATATCATTAAACTAACTAAAAGCCTCCACATACCACGGATTAACATTATAAAAAATCATAATTTAAGAAAATCATCATGATAAGTTCTTAAATTAAATTAACTAATATAAATGTAAACAAAAAACATACAGATCGGTATAAAACCATACAGGACGGACAATCATGAAAACCATATATGCCCGATCTGTATAGTTTTTGTGTCGATCTGTAGAAAATCTGACCTCTTCTAGATGTTTCATATCCTCTTCTCTTGGTTCTTCAGTGCTTTTTGATTTTTTTTTTCCTTTCGAACATGATGACGAAGCCATAATTTGTTGTAGGATTTGAAGGATTAAGTGTTTAAGGTTCAAAATTTGATACAGGGAAGGGGGTATGAGTAAATAAGTATTGTCTTGGAGAGGGAGAAGGAGGATCTGTATGTTTCAAGATGGCCGTATGGAATTTTATAGCCAATTTTTTTTTGTTTTTTTACCGTTTCATCATTTAATGGAAGAATAAATACTCATTCAAGAATTTCACAGAGGTGGGAAGGAGTTATCTCAATCACTGAAAATAGAGAAAAATTCGGTACATATTTCCTCTCTTTACGTTACATACATACATGCAGATACGTTTAGGGTTTAAAGAATAAAAAAAATAATATAAAGTGGGGGCCAGAAAAGAGAAAAATTCGGTCAAGGGAGAATCTAACAAGAGAGATATTCTCTCACTTACATCTTAAATCTGATAAAAGGTGAAAGAAGTGGACCAAGTGGGTATGTGGAGTAGATAATTATCTAAGTGAGTATAAGGAGTACATGTTATCCCCATAATGGGTATTAAGAATTTCCTCTCTAATTAAATTGTACTAGCATGTCCACCCGTGCATGTTTCGGTACATAATGTTCTTCGTCATCATTTCCTGTTCTATTTTATCATTTCGAAAGTTATGTTACATATATACACCAATCATCAGAGCATGATAAATTTTGAACTTTTGAAGTTTGGACAACCATCCTCTAATAATAATATTAGAGTGTGTGTGTGTTAGCTTAGTGGTAGTGAGGTTAATGTCCGGGCCAAAGGTCACGGGTTCGAGTCCTCCGTCACGCGGTATTTATATTTCCTTGTAATGTTGTTAAAATAATAATAATAATAATAATAATAATAATAATAATAATAATAATAATAATAATATTTCATATGAAACCTAATGAAGCATAATAAACTTCCGAACTCCAGCAAGAAAATTTTCCATCACCAAAGACAACACAACCATCCACCGCACGACTCTCCTCCATACCTACGCTCCCCCATCTCCGACAGTGAACTGACCTCTGTGTTACCTACAAAATCAGAAAAAGAAAAGAGAAAACAAAATCAAAACATAAATAAGAGAAATAAAGTAAAAGGAAAAAGAAAATGAAAAAGAAGCTATGATCTGAAACAATATTATTAGAAATATTAAGAGAAGAAGTGCAACCTGAGCCAAACTTAAATACAAATATGATTTTTTCTAGTAGATAAAGACATAGCTCCGATGGATGGAAATAAAGTTTCTATGTTTAAACATTATAATTTGGCTAACAATGTGGTTGAAAAAGGGTAATGTTGTGTTAAAAGTGAAGTAATAACACTCTCCTTTGAAAAGTGGATGCAAAAATTAACGAACAATTTCTTTATTTCATGGTAAACAAAACAATATCTTGAATAAAAAATAAAATAAAAAAGAATTGAAGCTTAGTTGAAGATTTAGGTGGGAAAAAAGTTATGTTGTTTGGTCTTGAAACAAACATATATATGGAAACATACTCTCTCCGTCCCGTTCATAATGCAATATATTCTTTTTTGGATGTCTCATTCATCTTGCAACGTTTTCTTTTATAAAAATAATTAAAAAATTACTTTATCAACTTTATTCAATTTAAAACCACTTTATATCACATCAGTAACCTTTCTTCACTTTAAAAGTACTTTATATCACATTAATAACACTTTATTTACTTTAAAAATATTTTATATCACTTTATTAATACACTAATCACCATCTTTACTCTTAATACTCTTTTTTTTAATACCTGTGCCGAAAAGAAACGTTGCATTATGAACGGGACGGAGGGAGTATTTATATACAAACATGCATATATGAGATTTTTACATATGGTTTACATACTGAAGCCGTATAAACAAAACTTATAATAATTATTTAATCAACTAAACAATAACTAATTAAATTCGCAGCATTCCAAGTGGATTTATAAAACAAAATAACACAAAAGAAATAAATAGAAAAGGCAGATATGCCCTAAATCGTTATCGTCGCCGCTTCCTATTCTTTCTCACTCCGACTCACTTCCACCTAGTCTCCATCAATCCCTCTCCGGTGACAATCCTTCCAGGGACTCCCAACCCCGAATTTTGGCTTCCCATTGGCATTGATTAATGAGTATTTTTCTATGGTGTTACAAACAAATGGATGATATTATAGCTTTGAATATGTTTGCTAAGATTTTTGCAGGTTCGTAACGGAGATTCTCTGGACGCAGAAAGTTGAAATCAATAATTGCTCATTTTACAGGAATGAATTAACACATCATTATTGAAATTCAAATGGTGTTATCAAATTTCTGAAGAAAGCCGGACGAATTCTTTTGCATTGAAACACTTCTGTGTGAAGTAACATCAACACAACCTTTTGAAACACCTCTCAGCAAGTAATGCGATTCAGGGGCGATGATAACCTGGAGAAGAAAGGTAGGGAAGAGAGAGAAATTGTGAATTGGATGATGATTTCATTTTCATGCTTCATTTTTTAGAAATAAATATTGGACAGAAACTATATGAATTCCAATAGACTGAATAAAATATTCTATCATGATGTGGTGTTAGGCTATCTTTATCCCTTGGAGATTATTAGTGGTCTCTAAGGTTATCCACAATCCTTAGAGCACCCTTACGGTGCTCTAAGGGGTGCTCTAACACTAGAGCACCCTTAGAACACTCTACTCCTGCAACGCAAGGGTGCTCTAATGGTGCTCTATCTTTAATATTAAAAAATTCTTCATTTTTATTTATTAAATTAATTCATCTATTTGTAAATAAATTAAAATACACTAATTAATAAATAATACGAATTTTCCATTAATATTTGAAAATTGGAAAATTACATGTTGTTGACAATAAAAAAAAACACTACATAATTAAAAAAAAAATAATACATAAAACTAAAAATTACTTAAAAAAACTACGCCCACCCCCGACGTGCCTTCACCTCCTCCACCATCTTCCGGTGAACTTTCTGCTGCTCCGGCATCATAAATCTCGTGTCCCTGGAGACAATATCCAGGTCCATCTGATCACGTCGCTGCTGAAGATACTCGGACTTGAGGCGTGCACTTTCCATCTTCGCCCGAGCTGATTCCCGCATCGCCACCGCGATCTCATGCTTGGCCTCGGCGAACTGGCTAAGTCGGGAGCTAACTCGATCCATGACGGAATCGTACTGGGACGACCCTTCGACCGGCTTCTTTCCTTTGCCCCTTGCCCTGGCCCTTGCCGCATCTCGACCCTCCAGTCGGGAAGGCGCGCTTTCTCCTTCGGTGGACTGGGCCTCCTCTGCCGACGGCTGGGATTGAGAGGATGTGTAGTTGCCCTCCGCCGTAGTCTTCGTCCTCTTCATGGACTGTACGTCTGGGAAATTGGCTAGGTGGAACTTGGGGTTTTCCGTGAGGATCTCCCAAGCCGTGAAATAGCGGAAGGCAGGCGCCTGAGCATTTGCCTGGTAGATCTGTTGGGCCTGGTTTTTTACAAACTCGTCATCGACGCCGCTTGGCCGGCGAGCATTTGCCTGCTGCCAAGCCGAGATCCAGTGTTTCACGGCGGTTTGGATGCGGCCGAAGAAGCTCCTCACGGCTTTCTTGTTGAGAGCCAAGTTGAACCTCCGGTTGAAGCGCTCTTGGACAGCGCCCCAATATCTCTCGCCGGACTGGTCGCATCCGACGATGGAGTTGTTGGTCTCCTCCACCCAAATCTGTGCAATGTAGGTGGCTTGTTCGTCCGTGTAGTTGTGTCGCTTGGACCGGACGGGTTCCTCGTCATCTTCGGCGGTAGCGGCGGCAGAGGTGTCAACGGCTTTGCCCTTCCCCTTCTTCTTCCTTCCTCTGGCAGCGGGCTGGGACGGCGGCGAGGCCAAAATGATGCGATCCTCGGTGTTTGTCGCCGGACTGTCGGAGTCCGGGGAGAACGACGGGTAGGATTCGGCGGAGGGGCGGTGTTGAGGTTGATTGAATCGAGCCCCGCCCCCGTGTAGAAATTCGCGTCGTCGGACATGTCGGGATACCACGCCGATGAATATGGGTTGTTGGGATCCATAATTATTTTTTGAGAAGGTTTGCTTGAAGAATTGTGGAAGAGGAAAGAATTTGAGAGATGAAAATAAAATGAGAGGTGTGAAAATGAGAGAGATGAAGAGAGTATTTATAGGTGGTAAAATGAAAAAAAAAAAAAAAAAAAAAATCAAGCCGTTGCCGGAATGGAATCCAGCCGTTGGATTTTTTTTTAACGTTGGCGCGTACAATGCACGCGCCTGACGTTTTTTATTTTTATTTTTAAAAAATCGTATAGCGCGTGTAATGCACGCGCGTGCTCGAGCTGTGCTCGAGCTCGTCTTCTCCGCCACGCACCTGTCTCGAGCACCCCCCTGCTCGATCTTGGCTCGAGCACCCTTGCTCGAGCCGCGATGTGGATAGCCTAAGGGTCTCCATTACTAGAGACCTTTAGAGACCCCTACCCCTGCATCCCAACAGTCTCAATGGGTCTCCGGCACAATATTAAATAATTCCTCATTTTCATTTATTAAATTAATTCATATATTTGTAAATAAATTAAAATATACTAATTAATATATAATACGATTTTTTCATTAATATTTGAAAATTGGAAAATTACATGCCGCACACAATAAAAATAAATACTACATAATTAAAAAAAATTACATAAAACTAAAAATTACGGAAAAAAACTACGCCCATCCCCGACGTTGCTTCACCTCCTCCACCATCATCTTGTGAATATGGAGCTCCTTCGGCGTCATAAATCTCGTATCCCTGGAGACAACTTCCAAGTTCGTGGCATATTGTCTCTGCCGAACAGCTTTGCTCCTCGCTCGAGCATTTTCTAGCTTTGCATAAGCTAATTCCCGCAACGCCAACGCGATCTCATGCTTGGCCTCGGCGAACTGGCTAAGTCGGGAGGTATATCGATCCATGACGGTTTCAAACTGGGACGACTCCTCTGACGGCTTCTTTCCTTTGGACCTTGCCCTGGCCCTTGCCGCATCTCGACCCTTCGGTCGGGGAGGCGCGCTTTCTCCTTCGGTGGACTGGGCTTCCCCGCTGACGGCTGAGATGCAGAAGATATGTAGTTGCCCTCCGCCGTAGTCTTTGTCCTTTTCATGGAGGGTACGTCTGAGAAATTGGCGAGGAGGAACTTGGGATGGTTTTTGAGAATCTCCCAAGCTGTGAAAAAGTGGAAAGAAGGGCTGCCCGTTGATGTCTTGTAGATGGATTGTGCTTCGGCGAGCACCATCCCGTCATCGGCGCCGCTTTGCCGGCGAACGGTCGCTTTCTGGTAAACGACGATCCAAGCTTTAACCGTTGTCTGGATGTGGCCGAAGTAGCTCTTCACCTGCTTCTTGTTGAGGCGCAACTGGGACCTCTCGTTGAAACGCTCTTGTACCTTGCCCCAGTATCTTTCGTCGGACTGATCGCATCCGACGACGGAGTTACAGGTCTCTTCCACCCAAATTTGCGCCAAGTAGGCGGCTTGTTCGTCGGTGTAGTTGTGACGCTTGGAGCCCTTGACGACTTCCTCATCATCTTCCTCGGCAGCGGCAGCGGAGGTGGCGATGCCTTTGCCCTTGCCCTTGTTCTTTCTCCCTTTGGCAGCGGGCTGGGATGACGGCGCCAAAATGAGGCGATCTTCGGTGTTTGTCGTCGGGCTGTCGGTGTCGGGGGAGAAGGACGGGTAGGATTCAGCGGAGGCCGGAGTGTTGAGATTGATTTGATCAAGCCCCGCCCCCGTGAAACCATACATGTCGTCGGACATGTCGGGAAAGGGGGAGAAGGATGGGTTGTTGGGATCCATAATTTTTTTTTTGGATGAATTTGTTGGAGAAATGAAAGAGATGAATGAGATGAAGAGGTGTTGGAGATGAAAGGGATGAATGAAATGGAAGAAGAAATGATGTATTTATAGGTGTAAAAAATGAATAAAGAAAATAAAAAAAAAAAAAAAAATTGTGAAAGTAGCCGTTTTTCATCCGTTGCGTCTTTTAAAATTTTTACCGTTGGCGCGTGCATTCACGCGCCCGCCATTTTTCTTTACTTTTTTATTTTTCGCCTCCGCGCGTGCGTTACACGCGCCGCTCGGACCGGTCTCGAGTGCTCGAGCCGGTCTCGAGCCGCGGAGGCTTCCAGCTCAGGTGCCTCGAGTCGAGGGGGTCTCGAGCTCCCCTCGAGACGCCTCCTTCGAGGCGCGGTACATATAGCCTTAGAAAAATGAGCGGGAAAGTGAATTGGGGATTTGATTTAAAAAAATTGGGGATTTGGTTTTACTTTTATATATATATATATATATATATATATATATATATATATATATTATAGTTTTATAATCCTAATTCCTTGTTTTTCGATCTGTTCATTCTAATTCATGGAATCGGACTTGATTGACATCTATACAATTGAATCTGGCTCAAGGATAAATGAAAGAGATTAATTAAGTGTAAACATCATTTGCTACAATATGTTGGCTAATGGCCACTAATACAATCGTCCGACTAGGACTTTGATCACACTTCAATATAATTATTGGAATGCAATACTTTGACACTCAAGTATTCCTTATGTTATTCATAATCTGTTTTTTTATGCATGTGTATTTAAAAGTATTTTCACAATGTATTAGCCATAGGCCTACAAATTAAAAAAGTTTTTAACATCACAAATCAATATATAGCACCAAGAAACCTACAATGAAGATGCCCTCGCGTGACAGGTTTTCCTCATGCTGCGAATGGGCAAAGAAGCCATGTCGGCATTCAACAACTAGAGCCTTGCCAGCCACAGACAGATTGAGTGGGGCCTCCAAACGCACCCAACTATTTCTGCCACGTGGAGAATTTACCTCATATACAATAATTTATTATACTCTCTTTTTTCTGATCCACTTGTATTGTCATTCTTTTCTTATTCATGTGTCTCATTCATATTATCATCTTTTAATTTTTTTTTAATATTTTAAAATCCTTCAAATGTGATAGGACATGCCAATTTTCTATCTTTTTATCCTTATTTTTAAAATCTATGCCGAACAGTAAAATGACAATTTCAATAGATCAGAGAGTACAATTTTTCAAAAAATGCAGATCATCTAGAAACACTTCTTCGTTTTCTAAGACTGTCTGCAGTGGTAGTATCTCTATGGGTTTTCTGGAGATAGAGACAGTGAGCTGCGGTGAATTGTCTCTATGAGGTGTCTCTATCTAATTTCTGAATATGTATTTTGCATTAATTTTAATAAGAAAATTCTAATTTCATTAATTTAAATAAAAATAATATATTACTAGAATAAAAAAATAAATTACTAAAAAGAATTACATTACTAGAAAAAAAAATACATTACTAGAAATAAAAAGAATTACATTACTAGAAAAGAAAAATCAAAGTAGAAAGAATGAAAATAAAAGAAAACCAAAGAAGAAAAAAAAAATGAAGAAGAAGAAAAATCAAAGAAGAGAAAAACTAGAAAAATGAAAAGGAAAAAAGAAAAATTGAAGATGAAGAGAAAATGAAGAAAAGAGGAAAAGAAAAGAATGCAAAGGAAAATCAAAGAAGAAGAAAAAAACTGAAAAAATGAAAAAGAAAATAAAAGAAAACTGAAAAGAAAAAGATGAAAAAAAGAATTGAAGAAAAAAGAAATACATTTTTGCTCCATAGGGGGGATTCAAACCCCTCCCCCTCATGGAGAAAAGAAGGGTTGAACCACTAAGTCAAAGCTTAATTTGTAGTAAATATCATCACATTAATTTATATTTACGTATTTTTTTTCTTTTTTAGGGATAACGAGATTGTCTCGTTCCAAAGAGACAGTCTTCAGACGTGAAGCTTTGCAGTGGGGTATCTTCATAATTTGGGTGTATCGAGCCCTCCATGGAGTCACCCACTGTGGGTAGCCTAAAGGAATACTATAAGCACTTAAAACATGTTAATAAAATTTACGAACAAACTTTTAACATTATAAAAAAACTAGTGTATAACCCGTCGAAAATCGATAGAAAATTATAAAAATTAATAAAATTATTAAATAGTACTAATATGTGATAGATTAAAAAAAATATTATTTGTTAATTATTTTAGCGTTAAATAATTCGATTATGCAATCTACTAAACTCGCTTAGAATTTATATCCCTTGAACACATCTCAAATTCAATTAAAAAGTAATTTTACCACATGTTTACGTCTTAAACCCATATAGTTATGTTTGTTAAAAATTATAATTAATATATTCTCATTACTTTCGATAATTGTTAAAGCTCTGTTCTTCTACAAAATCGATGTGGGCAAAAATATATTTCTCTCTCAAAGGAAAGCGTCTCTTAAGCTTAATTTTTTATCTTTTTATGAAGAAAAAGAGGCAAGGGAAAGAGCGGGTTAAAAAAAAGAGAAGAGATATATAGATAGCGAATAATACTATAGATGTTAAGATTGTCTATAAGATGAAAGTGACCCTAAATACCCACATTATGAAACAACACAAGATTAAGAAAAAAATAATAAGTTAAACTACCGCTTCACAATCATCCCGTCTACCCCGACGGTTCCGACCTGGAACCGGCCTATTGACTACAATACTGATTTTAAATTATATAAATAATCATCTACCAAATATATTCACAAAAAAATTAATGATGACATTTGTTTTCTTTTTACCTGAAATTAATATTTAATTATATACATAACTATATTCCATAAATATTCACACAATATTTAATAAATAAAAATTTAATTATAAATTGTAGTATTATATAAATAATCATCTTCCAAATATATTCATAGAAAATAAAAGGCAAAAATGCATAAAAAATCTCGACCTTTTTTCCAAATTCTTGTTTAAAACTAATCTTTTTTAAATTCTCAAATATAACTATCACATTTAGATTTAACGCAATTGACTCTCGCGATTGATTTTCCCCCAATTTTTTGCTGATTTGGAAGCCAGAAATTCCTATATACACACATGGAATGCCCATCAATTCTCATATTCTACATGTCCAAGTGCGCCATGTAGGAATTTTCGGCTTCGAAGTCAGCAAAAAATTGAGGGAAAATCAATCTTGAGAGTCAATTGCGTCAAATTGAAATGTGATAGTTATATTTGAGAATTTGAAAAAGATTGGTTTTAAACCAGAATTTAGGAAAAAGTCAGGGTTTTTTAGGCATTTTCCCCAAAAATAAATGATAACATTCGTTTTCTTTTTTACCAACTTCGAGAATAACTTTTTTAATTGAGAATAGAACTTCAAGAATTGTTTCACTATGTATTTGGTAGTTTTTCTTTTTTACAAAACTTTATGTGGAATAATTGTGATTCATAAAATTCTTTAGTCAATGATATAAGATAAAAGTTGACCATAAATATTTTTAATTTTATGAGTTCAAAATTATATAATATATTAAAAAAAAGGTTGTCCCGCAAGTATTGAATTGGCCCATCTACGCCCACGATTATTGGTCGGAATTGATTCGTTGATAAATCGTTAGTAATTTTTCTGCTAATTTTCCTACATATTCTACGTTTTTCAACGGAGACGATTAATCAAACAATTTGAGATGATGTGTTTAGGATTATTCAAAATTGTTTAAAATTTATATACTCGTACTTGTTTAAAATTCAATTAAAAAATTAGTCATTTGTGTTTCTTTCTAAAAAAATATCCGTATATTAGTCTACCGTCACAGTTCTGCGTGGGAACTGACCCGTTGACCACGACTCTGATATATAAGTGCGTAATCTATAAAATTTATTTAGAATTTATATATATCCAAAAATTTAATAAAAATAATGATTGTACTATTCGTTATTGTCCTTAATCGTATAGTAATATTCGTTAATTAAAATAATAAATTATGCAAAGCTGGAAACTCAACTACAAATAACGTAAAAATTATTTCATGGAGGACGATTATAGATTTTAGAAAATACATGGAAAAAAAGCATAAAATGAAAAATTTCTCGAGTGTCGGTTGGAAATTGACTCTTCTACCGCCACGGTTTCGGGTCAGAATTGACCCGTTGACCACGGTTTTAATTTATAAATGCACAATTTATGACGATTCTAGATTTTAGAAAATACATGAAAAAAATGAATAAAATGAAAATTTTAAAATTAATAAGAATTAAGAATGAAAATTTATCACGTGGGATCCCGAGTTGAGGCCCGTCAGTTGGAAATTGGTCCGTCTACCTAATTAATTGACAAATTAGAAATTATTTATTTTTTATCAAATTAAATAAAAAATATTAGACTATTTCCAAATTTAATTCGGTCAACCAATAAATTATCCAAACTATTTTGGAACCATTTATTCTGTCAACTAATAAATTGGTTCCCTAATAAAAACAATTAACTATTCGGCCAATTAATAAATTGACCAAATTAAATTAAATTAAACTATAAACTATAGCAGTTATTTATTCGGCCGATTAATAAATATATTAGCCAAATAAAACTCTTACAAAAAATAATTATCTATTCGGCCAATTAATAAATTGACCAAATTAAATTAAATTAAATTATAAAATATTGTTATTTATTCTGCTGATTAATAAATAAATTGGCCAAATAAAACTGGTTGAGCAAAAGATGAGAAAATACACATTGATTCTAGGTATTTATAGGCTTTTCCATAGGTGAAGTTTTATTGAGAAACCGATGTGGGACACAAGATTTTAGTATAGATATTTAAAATCTATTATTTTATATTTAAAAATTCAAAAATTTAAGAATTTAGATAAATATGAATGGAGGATTGAGAGGGGTGTCACTTGGAATTTTTTCAAAGTAAGAATCATTTTTCTTTATGCAGACAATTATTTTTAAATTTATTATTTATTTAAAAAAACTAAAAAACTCATTTTTTATTATTCATATTTAATTAATACTGCTAATATTTGACTAATTTTAGTTGGGCGTAATAGATTCTAATTGAAATTAATAAACTCTAACTGAAATCAAGAAGCTCAATTAACCCACAATTACTTATTAATTATCTTCTATTCCCTAATTACCCCCTTATGACAATCAATCCTAACGTAAGGTTTGTTATATTGTACACATGTTTTTGTATTATTTTGGTGTTTGATTGGATGAATTAGACTGTACTTAATCTAATGAATATTGTTCAATTGGGTAGGTTCGGTTCGGTTGGGTACTAAATTTCGAAACAGGGCCACGCAAAATCAGTAATGTATTATGAGTTGAATTTCCTATGATAAATATAATCTTGAGTAATCGGCCTATTAAATCTCACCTAGTTTTGGGTCAATCTAATATTAGCAACCGAATTAATTATTATTTCGATATTCAATGTGTGTGCAATTTGGGCCTCAAAGTCTCACGCAAATGTGCAAGTTTTAGAAGATTAGAACTGAAGCTAAATTCAAATTGAAATATTAAAACATGTAAAAATCAACTTGATTTTAGTAGAGTTAATATTGGTAAGAAGGTTGCTCAATTACGTATATCTAAAATTATTCTAAAGAATTTTGAGATAAAATGTAAAATAAAAAAGTCTGAAAATTCAGCCAGAATATTACCAATATTACAAGTATTATGAATTTTCTTCTAATTAATGCATGGTTTGAGTTATTGTTCAACAGTACGAGAAAAGAATATTACTTAATCTGGCTTTGAGGCTCTCTCACAAGTTATCTACCATAACCCAATCTTTTAAAAAGAAATTAAAGTGATTAAAAAGCTAATTAGAGAAAATTTTTCTGATTTGTTCAAAGTAACAATTACTTTAGAAGTTCTCAATTTCCTTAATCTAAGTTAATCGAACTTCATTTATCTGAGTACTACGTATGGTCATAGAGTTCTGTACATATTAGAAAATGTAAAATAGTATCCCTCCGTCCCACATTACTTGTCTCATTTGCTCCCGGCACGGAGATTAAGAAAAAAAAGAGATTAGATATAAATGGTGTGATTAGTGTAGTTAATAAAGTGATATAAAATATTTTTTAATTGATAAAGTGATATAAAGTGTTTTGATGTGACATAAAGTGATATAAAGTGATTTTGAAGTGATATAAAGTGAATAAAATGATTTCTTAATTATTTCCTTAAATGGAAAGTGAAACAAGTAGAGTGGGACGCCAAAAATAGAAAGTGAGACAAGTTAAGTGGGACGGAAGGAGTACTAGTATGCAATAAATACAATATCATGAATTTAGTTCATGGCCAATGGAAGGTGATCACTGTCATTATTTTAATATATTAATGGGTTAATAATGATCTCCATTTTGCTCGTATTGATAAATGAGAGCGCGTCATGTGGCCACCAACTCACATTCTTTTTATCTCTTGCGATCACTCCTTTTAAAAGATTGCAGATGTGATCTGCTGCGATCTTCCCCCGTGATTAGCAATGGTGAGCGATCACCATTTTGTGATCGCAAAAAACAACGATCAACTTATGGTGATAAGGTGATCTCCATTGTGAATGGTCTTAGACGACCCACAGCGGGTGTCTCGTCGGCGGTCTCGAGACACCGCCGTCGACGAGACACCCCGATGCAGCAGGTGGTGGTTCGAGACCGTCTCGTCGCGACGAGACAGTCTTGAGATGGCGCGTGCATCTCATGCGATTCCGATTTTTATTTATTTTTTTTTTTTTTTTAACAGGCGCGTGCATTGCACGCGCCAAAAAAAAAAAAAAAAAAAAAAATGACAGAAAACGGTAAAAATCCAACGGCCAAATGTTTCAAACGGCTAGTTAGCCGATTTTTTTTTTTTTTTTTTTTTTTTTTTTGCAATTCATCCCTATAAATACCAACCTCCATACCACAAATTATTCCACACCAAATTTATCTTCCTCCTCTTTTTCTCTCTAATTTTCGCTCAAATTTCTTGCAAAAAAAAAAATGTCTTCGTCGTCCGACTCGTCAACCGACTACTCTTCCCATGGCACTGACGATGAGGTTATGTCGATGGTGACCAACCTCCAAGCTGCTGCGGCTCGGCTCATCGCCAAAAAGAAAAAAAAGAAGGCAAAGAGGACGGTCGTAAACCGCGATCGGGAGGCGGCCCTGCAGCAGTTGATGGCCGACTATTTCAACGACAACCCGACGTACGGGCCAATTTTTTTTCGCCGGCGTTTTCGGATGCACAAGCATCTGTTCTTGAGGATTTGCGAGGCGTTGGAGCAGAATGTGAGATATTTCCAGCAGAGGCAAGATGCAACCGGCAAATGGGGCCTCACGTCGGTGCAAAAGTGCACAATGGCCATTCGCCAACTAGCCACCGGTGGAGCGCCAGATGTTTTCGACGAATATTTGAAGATCGGCGATAGCACCGGCCGTCTTTGCCTCCGGAAGTTCTGCCGAGGTATCATCGACCTATTCGGTGACGTGTATTTGAGGAGGCCAAATGCACAAGACACGACTCGGCTGCTGCAAATGCACGAGGAGAGGCACGGCTTTCCAGGGATGCTCGGTAGCCTGGACTGCATGCACTGGATATGGAGGAATTGCCCGAAGGCGTGGTCGGCTGCCTACACTCGAGGAGATATAGGCGCGCCTTCCTTGATTCTTGAGGCGGTGGCGTCTCAAGACTTATGGATCTGGCACGCCTTCTTTGGAGTAGCCGGCTCCAACAACGATATCAACGTCCTCAATCAGTCTCCCATATTTTCGGACGTGCTTGAGGAACGTGCTCCGCCGTGCAAATACACAGTGAACGGAAGGTCCTACGATGACGGTTACTACTTAACCGATGGGATCTACCCGGAATGGGCTGCCCTGATCAAGGCTCCTCCGATTGCAGTTGATGACAAGGCGGTGTGCTTCAAGAAGATGCAGGAAGCGGCGAGGAAAGATATCGAACGGGCCTTTGGTGTTCTTCAGGCCCGTTGGGGAATTATCCAGAACCCGACGCGGGGCTGGTACGTACCACACCTCCGCAACATCATGTTTGCGTGCATTATTTTGCACAACATGATCATTGAAGACGAGAGGGGGGATGCCGAGAACTGGAGAGAGGACACGGAAACTAGTTCGAGTAGTAATGTTACTCATGTCCCCTACCCGCAATCATGGAAGAATTTCATCAAACGGGACGCCGCACTAAGAGATGTGAGGAGGCACCATCGGCTCACAAATGATTTGATCGAACATCTTTGGAGCCGATTTGGAGCAGTTGACGAGTAGGATGTTTTTATTTTTTTTTATTTCAATTAATGTAATGTTTTTATTTTTTTTATTTTAATTAATGTAATATTTTTATTTGTTTTCAATTAATATATTGTACTAGTTATCTGTTTAAATTAATGAAAATTTCAACTTTCCTTATTAAAAATAATGCAAAATAGAAATTCAGAAAATCCTTAGAGACAGCCCCACTGCAGCTCACTGTCTCTATATCCAAAAAATCCTTAGAGACACCACTTAGAGACACTACCACTGCAGGTAGTCTTATATGATACGTATGTAATTGTAATATTGATTATATGAGGTAAAACAATATCCTAAAGGAGGAATAAAGAGTAATTTAATTTTTTTATTAAATTTATCATGCCTTTGAAATATACAATACACCGTTAAAACAAAATATTATCCCGGCCTCCCAGGTCGCAATATAAACTTCTTCCTCAATAAATATACACATTATTTGCTTAAGAGAATTAGAAACCACCCAATCAGTTACTTTTCTTTTTAACTTCACACTAATAAGACTTTAAAAGATGATTTTATGGACGCGTGACGCCAATATTAGGCTTGCATGAAGAATAAAAAATATTCTTGATGGTTAAAATAAAGATTTGGGTACATGAAGATAATTGAATAATGAGTTTAAGACCACAGATTGCTCAATCGAATCATGTTACTGAAAATGACTACTGTATGTAAAAGTTTGTTTGTTTGTTTTTTTTTTTCCCTTTTCTTTGAGGGTGCGTTTATTTTGATAGAAATATTTCCATTGAAAAATGATGGATAAGAAAAAATGAGAAAATATTAACATTTTCATCCTTTTTTTATCACATGGTCCCCTCACCCCTTCCCTATTTTTATGTCTTTTCTTCATTGAAAAACATTATCACATCCCTCACCTCATGTTAATATTTTTTTACTATTGGTAAGAAATTGATGGAAAATGGACTGTCCGGAAAAATTATCTATCCTGCCCGAAAAAAAATTAACTAACCGAATAAACATGCCAAAAGAATAGAAAAATGGTGAAAATATTCCTTTTGCACATTTTTTCATCAAAGTAAACGCACCCTTAAATGAAAGGATGTGAAAATTTATTTGCATCTTTGAAACCTTTCACCATAAGACTGCAGAACTTATTCTGCTTAATTTGGTCGAATGGAAGCATTTTATGCACTATCCATGCCCCCCTCTCTCTCTCTCTCTCACACACACACACACGTACCCTTGTATATATAAGACCCGCATAGGCCACATCTGTTACATACAATTAAATTAAAGTGAGGCATGTCCATCACTGCAGGAATCAACAACAAAAAGATGTTGCTATTGAAGCCATTCTCCGTGTACGTATTATTTAATTAATTAATTTTCCCAACTCCATTTCCTTTCATTTTACACTTTCTTCTTTTCTTCATCATATTTTAATAAAGGAGGGTGAAAAATATTTAAAAGACTAGCTAGCCAAGATAATATATATATACACACAAATTGAAACGTTAGCATAATTGATCTTTGATCATATTTAATTGAACCATATATAGTAAAATTCAAACAAATATTTCCTCAGCTTTCTTTCTTTCATTTTCTATTATATCAATACTTGAATGGCGATATGTGATTGTGAGCAGATCGGGATTTCGGTGCATGAGCAATTTGGCAAGGCGGCCATGGCCATGTAAGGGGAAAGAGGCGGAAGGGCCACCGGAGAAGATGGAGGAGGAGGTGTGGATGCCGCACCCCCGCACCGGAATATATTTTCCGAGAGGACAAGAAAGGGTGATGGATGATATCCCAAGCGGCGCAGCTTCATTTGATTGTACCTTCTGGATGAGGGGCATTGATGGAGTTGATCATCACAACCAAGACAATCATGATGATTTCGCGCCAAAATTGCCCTCCTTCAAACTCTAATTCTAATTTCTATGTAATTTTTAATTTCAACTAATCTCTGTAATTTGAATTTGAACCAATAACTATTCTATTACCTCATCTTTCTCTTACGGTTTTACCTAAGAGCACTTACAACGGGTGTCTAGTAAGACCTAGGTCTAAGCACTGGGAAGCGTGATTTTAATGATTGGTGGTGTTGAGTTAGACATAGGTTGATTTCTCCACATCAATGGGGTTGAGTAAGACCTAGGTCTAAGCACTGAGAAACGTGATTTTAATGATTGAATAGATTTTATTTTGTTGTTTTTTTTATTTGTAATAAATTTTATAAAAATTAACTTAATTAAATTCAGAAATTAATAAATGACAATTTTATTGAATTTAAAAAAAACTACAACATACACTAATTAAAAAAAAATACAATAACAAAAAACTACTTCATTACAATAATTTAAAATAAATTGAAAGAATGAAAATTTTTTGGGAGAAGAATGGATGGAGAAATTAGGTTGTGTGGAGAATGAATGAGATGAATGGGTATATATAGGGAAAAAATGGGATATAGACGTTGGAGATGGAAATGTATACGTTGCGTAATTGAAAAAATCAACGTTTTTTTTTTAATTTTTAACGAAAAAAAAAAATAGGGGACCAATGGGGACACGACAAGTGTCCCCATATCGCGCTGTCATGAGGTCGAGTGGAGTGTCGAAGCAACAACTCCACCATCGACACACCCCTCGACATAGGGGTGTGTCGATCCCCCACAGCAGCTCGACATAGGGGTGAGTCGAGTGGGGAGGTGTGTCGATCCACTCGACCTCGCACTCGACACCCTCCATCGACACTTGATGTAAGTGCTCTAATTGGATGTTCCCGGATTCTTTGTCCCAAACCTTCCTTTATTAGATGTAATAGTAATATACTCCTAATAAAAAATTATAATAACATTGTAAGTTATAACTAATCCTAATTGATATTATTATTACTATCAAAGTACTCCCTCTGTCCTAAATCGATAGGCTCGTTTTCCTTATTTGGACATTCCAATTCAATATATCTTGACTTAAAATAGAAACTCGACAAATAATAAATTGAATAATGAAACATAACTCATATATATATTACACGGCGACAATAAAGTTACTCTATAATATATCTCTACTATTTAACTTGGCATAAATACTTTTCAAAAACTATTTTCTCTCTTAACTATATTATAAACAATTCAATTTCTTCGCATCGAACCTTCTTCAATAAATTGATTTGCAATGGATGGAGTAAAAGTTTATTATATCCTACACCACCTGAATCGGCCGCTTGTCTATCTCTTATACGGCCCAAGTCCACTGTCTTGTGATAGTTTATAGAAGTATAACGTATATCTCAAACTCCTATGTTATCTACTCTAATTTAAAATAATGAAACATAGGTATGGTTACATTTTATAAAATAAAATGTCATTAGTTTAAAAAAGTACTTCGTTCTTAAAAGTTAAAAGTATGTACTCCGCGCGAATTACCGTTTTTACTGAACATTTAGATTACTCCATCCGTCCCATCGAATACGGCCTGTTTTCTAGTTTGGAACATCATATTATATTTGATCTGTTTACTTTAAATGAAACAATTAGTTTATATACATGATCCATTATTCCATCTAAATCTCACTAATCTACTCCCACTACACACTTAACCATCCATCTATAAGTTTATTAGCATTATAAAATATTGTATTCACTCTACACTAAACACTTTCTTTATACCTAATATCCTTTTTTCTTAGTCTCCGTGCCAATATGAACTAAGCAGTATTCGGCGGGACGGAGGGAGTATTTTGGAACCTAAAAAGACTTGTAAATTAGGTAGTATTTGTGGAGTAAAATACCAGTAGTAGTATTTGTATGCGCCAATCCATTCTTCAAAGACCGAGTCTCCATCCGACGCGCCTCGAGTCCGACCCGGTCAACACCTCGCGTTGACTTTTTAGTGTGTGTTTATTTTTGTTTTTTTTTTCCAGATTTTCTTTTTCCGATAGAGCCTTCGGCTCTGAATTTACGGTTCTCGCCTTCGTTCTGATTACTAATATAAGGATAATCATCGGACAATAATTTGAATTTTTTCGGCTCGCTCCGAAGCCTTCGATTCCCTCGTTCGAATCTTGACTAAAGTAAAAGCAGTAAAAACAGTAGCAAATAAGGGGGGGGGGGGGAAATGTAAAGAAAAAAAATCTGAAATTAAAAAAAAAGTTAGGCGCTGGATCTCGCGCATCGGGTCGGGTCGCGGGTTGTCTATACTGTGAAAAATCTCCACATAAGTTTTTGCCTTAAACGACCCTCAGAAGTTAATATTTATATATTTTCCCCCCAATCTGTATTTTGTTTTACTTGTTCTTTGCTGTTTGCCCTGTTCTCACTAAGAAATTAATTGGCGAAATCCAAGTGGATCTGGGATGAACGTTTCAAATCTGGTAGCGGATTCTGTTTGGCAACAGATTGAGTCCACTCATTCAGGTTCCGTTCCGTCAATCAATCTCCTTTCCTTTCCTCTTCTCTTTTATGAAAAATGAAAATCTCCATGCTAAACTATCAACTCTATTGTATTGTTCAACAGTGACCGATGATCAGCTCTCGATGTGGGTATTGCTGCTTAATTTCTCTTTTTTCTTTATCAATTATTTCCGTACGGTTGCGGTGTTTGCTAATTAATCGATGTTTTTGGGGTCGTCTTCTATTTGATTAACACAGATTGCACTTTATTTTTGGGAAGAATTTTGAGAGAGCAACGCGGATATTTGATCAAGGAGGCGTAAAGAGGATTTCTGGTGAGCCCAGTGGCCGATTCATTTTTCAGGTAATTTTTTTCTCTTCTGCTCTCTCTCTCTCTCTAGAAAAATTGAAAGGATATTATTGAGTGGTGGAGTTCCGCGCTAGCAAGGTTAAGGAAGTAAAGATTCGCGCCTCTGCTAATAGTAATAGGCTAATAGCAATAGACATATCTTTTGCTGCATTAGTGGGAATTTTGAACCTGCTTTTCTAATAACTCAACTTTCCCAAATATTAACTAAAAGAAATGTGAAATGAAATAGTAGCTCGAATTTTGAAGAATAAAGTTTGCTAATCAGGTAATAGGAGAATCGAGGAAGAAGGAGGAATATCTGTGCTTCCCGGAACACTATTGTTCTTGCTATTCCTTCTTCTATGACGTTGTCAACAGAGGGGAAGAGCTCTCTGTGAGTAGTTCCACTTCTACTTCTACATCTACATGCTTCTGTTTTTGGCTCTCCTCTTCCACCTCAATATCTACAAATTTAAACTTGCTTTGCAATTCTTCAACATTCAGTGTAAGCATCAACTTGCTGCAAGACTTGCTGCCTCGACTGGGACGTGCCTCGATGTTAAGGTTTCCGACGAGGAGTTGGCTCTGCTGTTGTCCAAGCTCTAACCCCCCCAACAAGCTCTGGATGTTGTTGTAGTGGCTAATGCTATACGTGTTTGTTCATCGTGTCGTCTGCCTCTAAGTCCTTTTTACACAGCAAATTTGATTCTACATATTGAGGTTTTATTTTGGTGAGGACCAGAATTCCAAATCAAAATCGAGAAATCGGCCTAGAAGCAACGCAAAGCAATACTACATGTCCAATAATATGAAAGCATGCATTCAGTTTGTTTCTCATTCCAACCTGCAACAAAGATCTATTTGTGGTTACCTAAAATGAACCGAATTATATAAATAAGTTTCATCATCGCAATAATATTCACATAAACCACATATTATCAATCTTCGCCTTCACAAGGGGATCATCCGCACTTCTCATAGCAAACATAAATGATACAAATTTTCGATAGCAGAATACGCAGATGAAAGACCACCCATGAACCAGTGAAAGCTTGAAAAACAATCAAGAATCCAGACATTCAAGAATTGCATTTCGAGGCTGCAAGTTGGATCTACAAAAGGCAAAATTACTCCCCGATTGCTCCTCTCACAGGCGAGCGAAAGATCTAGTATAAACAGAAAATAAGAGCTTGAGTTTGCTAGTATTTCCTAGTACGATACCATCAACCAACATAACACTTCATTTACAAAAAAGGGCACTCTACTTCCATGATGTGCAACAGTGCAAGGCCAAATTATTGTTATTCTCACTTCAAAAAGTGAGGACTAATCAAACCAGCAATCTCAAGAAAGCCAACACGATCCTTTCCAGCAAAAATTGTTTTCAGTTTCTCATCACAGACAATGACCTTTTTGTTGGCTGGATCCTACAATGATGAGAAACAGAAAGTCAGTTCTACTATATCTTTAAATGTACAAGAATAAAATACAAAAGTTCAGCAGTAAACTGGTACATGGAAGAATCATTTACAATAAGCAAAATAAGTATGACCACATGTTCAGCATTAAAATGACGGGAAATCTTTTAACGAGTAACAATAGTGTATGTGCACAGTCAATTTGCAGTCCATGTTCCACAATTTAATCAATCTTCTAATAACCCTCAACAGAATATAGAGAATATCTCAACCAAGTGCAATGGATGGAGAGACAATAATTTCCACGTAACATATAGGTTAGGAGATTGGTTGCACTAAAACAATGGGATGTTGACACCACATTTTTGAATAAAAGGCTCACCTTGTAGTAATACAACCAATTTATGATGAGCTTAAAATTTTGCTTGATAGTAAGATGTTGGTGGCATGCTAAAATAACTAAAACCTTGAGCTAAAAAATCTCGTTTGAGTTCTCTACCATATAAAGTGCAGGTATTGCACTTGTACTTCCACTATATTACTATAGCCCCCAGAAACTTGAAACCTAATAATTCCATATCCACATATTTAAGCAGGCATATTATTAAGTGGATGTAATTCATCCAAACGAGCAGACAAACAATAGAGCAGAGAACAGTCAGTAACAAAGGAACAGTCGATATCAAAAGTTTTTCAACCAGCTTAAAGCCTTAAACCCACACTTCCAAAGATGGACATTCTTTGCAATGACAATTCCTGAATGAAACTTCTCTGAAGAAGCACCAAAAATACTTGTAATACCGAATCTAAGAAGTGATGATCACACCAGATAATGCACACGTGTTAAGAAGTATAAACCTCTAACAATGCAAAACAGTAGTTGGAATGAGTAATATAGAAATCATATGAGTGAAAACTCCATGATCGTAGTATTTGCCTCCGACCAATCCTATAAGCAAGGCACAAATAGAACCTCCTTCAAACCAATACCAACACCATAAAGTCAAGCTTAAGTCATGCATCTATGTCAAATAATTCTGGCATTAAGCTTCATATTCCGATTTAATTCAACAAGCACAAAATATACTACCTCCACATTAGCATACATAAATTGCATTCTAAAATGCATAATTAGCTAAAAACATCTCAAAATCATTAATAATACACTCACAATCTCTCACACACGCACACACAGAGTAGTAATCATTCTATGGTATCCCACTCTACTAAATCAATACTTTAACTTGGAACACCCAGACACAAACAAACAAAGCAGCAACGACAATCATACAGCAGCAATACAACAGCAAAACATGTATCGGTTTAATCTCGACTACATATACCTGAAGATCTTGCTGTTTGATGTAAGCCCAAATCTCTTTAAGTGCTTGAGTTCGGGGAATCTCAGCCACGCCGCCGAGGAAAGCCTGCATTTCCGGCGACACTCTCCGCGGCTTCATTATTCCCCTGGGCTCACGCTTCTTCGTCTCAGTCGCCTCCTTCGACGCCGCCGCTGTTATCGTAGCCGCGCGCAGAGGAAGCTTAACCGGTGCGAGCTTGACAGTGACGGAAGATGACTTCACAAACGAGGCGGATTGGCTGACGAAGAAACATGAGAACACTCCCGAAGAAACCGCCATTTTGCAGTAGTTGTAGATTTCAACTTTCAGCAATCGAATTGACGACTGCGTGCACAGTGTGTGAAGAAGATAAGACTTGAAAAAAGTGTGGCAAATCAACAAGGGTTCTTCCGGTGTGCTTCTTGTCTATCTTTGTGTGTGTGGGAGAGAGAAATTAAATGGGGAACCCGACCCGGACGATCTGATCCGTTTTCGGGTACAACAAATTCTATCCTACATGTACAAACAATTGATTCCCATTTTGTCAATATTTTAATAATATGAAAGGGAATATTGAGTTTTTTTTTTTTGAGTTAAAAAAAAAAACTAAAGAAAATATTACTCTGTTTTCATATGAAATAAAGTTTAGAAACCAAAGGATGTACATACGTGTACATTATACACATACATGGGTGCAAGTTTTTTATGGTAAATATGTTTCCAGATGGGCCTTTATCCATTTGCTATTTTGGAGCCCATAAAGAAACCTAATGGGCCGGAATTAGTCTATGCAATTAAATGACTTTTTTTTAATAGTATGCAATTAAATTACTTGTCTGTTTGTGACTGTATAAAACTGTAATTTGCATAGTTTTGGTTCTTAAATAATAAATAGTACTACAATTTTTTGTAATGGTTCTTAATTCTTATTCCTCGCTATAAAATATAAATGGCAGATACAGTAAAAGACATCATAATCATCAATAAAAAACACACACACACACCCCATTGCATTACGACTAACATCATACTACTAATTCTAGCAATGACTTTGGAACTGAATAAAAATTTAACTCAATCTTATGCAATGTCATATATTAATAAAAAATCAACGTATATATGTGTTGCTCCCTCCGATCATAAGATTGTAAGAAGTTTTTTGTGACACGGGTTTTAATAAAAGTGTGGTAGCTGTTAAGTGAGTGCAGAAAGAGACTTACCATTGTAAGTGAGATAATGTCCAAAAATAGAAAAAAATAAAACTAACTATAATCTTCGTGGACGGACGGAAAAGAAAAACTAGCTATAATCTTAGTGGATAAAGGGAGTATATATTAATACAACTATTAAATATTAATACCTCAAGACTTAAGATTTCGATTCAATATTAATACAACTATTAAATAGTAAATATTCAATTTGTATGATGAATGAATTAGATGAATTGATGTGGTTGTGTGGTATGGATGAATTGATATGTGGTGTGGTGGGATATATATAGGAAAAAATTGGAGATATTACCGTTGCTCCTTCACATATATACGTTGGACACAAAAAAAATATACCCGTTGATTTCTTTATTTTTTAATCAGAAAATGAAAAAAAAAAATAGGAGAGGACCAATGGGGACACGCCACGTGTTCCCATATTTCATCCGGTGTGGAGTCGAAGGCTGGGTCGAGCGAACGACACCAGTCTCGCCACCGCGATCGATACAGTGGGGTGTCGATCCCCCACTGTGGACTCGACACAGGGTGTGTCGAGTGGTGGGGTGTGTCGAAGGCTTCGACACCGCCGATCGACACCCCTTCGAACCTTGCTGTAAATGCTCTTAAATGTTAAAAAAAAGAAAATAAATTGTACCTCAGATATGGAAACACACGTGCACTTATGTAAGCGTGTATGTCTCTTTTATTTTAGTTTAATTATTTATATTTGTAAGATTTGGCAGACATGGTACAATAAATGAATAACATGGGTTATTGTCCGTTGAATATGGTGATGACAAAGGAGTTAATACACCGTTTAATACGCATGTCCAACTTTCCTCTACCGACGATTTTGAATTTTCACTCATAATTTAGAAAATACTAAAAATGAAGTAGTAGAAGAACAGAGATCTGCATTTTCGTCTCGTCCTTGATAGAAAACAATAGTGCATAGATTTTGACAATAAAAATACGTACTCTAAAATATCACAAATTCTCCTGAACTCTTCAACGATTATCATAAATAATAGTATAATCATTATCGATTTGAGGCAGACTACGTAAGGGTATTGTAGCCAAATTAAATCATAAATATAACGAAATGACAATATTACTGTAAAATACACTCAAAATTTTAAAAAATTGAAAAAAAAACCACTCTATTGTTAAGGTAACTCATCATGTGAAATTAGCATTCGCATGAATTTTTTGTAAAAAGAAAAAATAATACTCCATGTTAGTTGGAGTTAGTACAAGTGCATTTTGAAGTTTCAAATTTGTAATTTGTCAACCCATTCAAACGCATTTCCTCACATGGCTTCGAAACTCGATCATGACAATCAATTATTTGTTTAGAATTCGAACTACGATTATGTTAGGATTTAGGAATAATTCAATTTTGAATAATATGCACATGGTTGCTGATGCTGCTAAGTTGTTTTTACTTTTACTTTCATAAAATTTTTAGTACTGTGGCCTGCGTAATGTGCAGGAGCACTGTTGTAGATCTACTGTTGGATTGTGATTAATGTAAATATTATGTGTGAGATGATGAATAAAAAATGTAATCTTGAAGTGTAGATAGGAAGAAAGACAAAAGATGAAGAAGGAGGCGAGATAAGAGAAGAGATAGGAGGAAATTAGAATTTCATTACTTAGGTTTTCTCTCACGTAGCAGCATACATATTTATACTATGGTCCCCCCATGCAAGACAACTAAGCATAAAGTAAAGTAGGCAAAAATAAAATTAAAAGATAACAGATAATAAACGTTATTTGGAGACTAGCAACCATTCTCTCCAAACACGCCTATTTCCCCAGCTCTTTTCCATCTGCCTTAGCCACTTGGACGGTCGAGATCGACACAGGCGTGACCTATATTTTCCACGGTGATCTCATCCTAGTCAAAAGCTTTGACATCTTCCTTACTACCCATTCCACTTCTTTTCCCAAATTCAACACCCTTCTCCTTCTTCCATTTTTCATATTCTTCAATTCCTCCAGATTCCACTTTAATTCCAGATTCCACTTCAATTCCCATGACAATACCCCCTTCGGAATTCGATCCTTGACCCCAAGGATCAAAAGTAGGGAATCATATGATGCTCGCATCTTCCCAAGTTGCAGATTCTTCATCTTCTTGGATCCACTGAACCAGCCACTGCGAAACATTATTGCCGGCACGGTGAATCTCCCGTTGCGCCAAGACAGAAAAAGGCGAGACCTTGAATTTTCCTTGACTGTCAACCTCTGGAAGTTCACTAACAGGTACTGTATCTTTACCCACACACTTTTTGAGCAGAGAGACACGGAAAACTGGATGTAATTTTGAGGATTCCGGTATATCTAACCTGTATGCAACCTTGCTTATTTTCTCTAGAATTTCAAAAGGGCCGAAGAATTTTGCCGACAACTTCAAATTTCTTCGCAAGGCAACAGAGTTTTGACGAAAAGGCTGCAATTTGAGGTAAACAAAATCTCCCACCTCAAACATCCTTTCACTTCTTTTCTTGTCAGCATAAAACTTCATGCGTCCTTGTGCCTGGTGTAAATTTTCCTTCAATTCATTCACCATTTGTTGTCTCTGGGAAATCCACTCTTTCACTTCTTGATTGTTGGAATTTAGATAAGCCCCTAGGCCAGTGTGGGGAGGAGGAATCCCATATAGTGCCTGAAAAGGAGTACACTTGAGACTGGTGTGGTAGTTAGTGTTGTACCAGTACTCTGCTAAGGGTAGCCACTTCAGCCATTGTTTAGGATTGGAACCAACCATACACCGTAGGTAGTTTTCAAGGCATTGATTGAGTCTTTTAGTCTGACCATCTGTTTGTGGGTGGTATGTTGATGACATCTCCAACTTAGTGCCCATCAACTTGAACAACTTCTTCTAGAATAAGCTAGTGAAAATCTTATCCCTATCAGAAACTAGACTGATGGGTGGTCCATGTAGCTTATATACATTGTCCAGAAATAGTCTTGCCACTGTTTGTGCTGTGAAAGGGTGAGATAGAGCAAGAAAATGCCCATACTTGCTCAGTCTGACCACAACTACTAAAATAACATCCTTGCCCGCTGATTTTGGTAATCCTTAAATGAAATCCATAGAAACATGAGTCCAAACCTTGTCAGGAATAGGAAAGGGCTGTAGCAGCCCTATATAAGGTGCATGTTCAGACTTATTTCTTTGACACACATCACACTGTTTCACAATGCCTTCCACATCTTTCTTCATGTGCGGCCAGTAGAAGAAAGATTTGAGCCTAGAATAAGTAGCATTAACCCCTAATGACCACCAAAAGGGGAATTATGCACCTCCTGTAGTATGACATCTCTGACTCCATGAGCTGACCCAATAACCACCCTTCCCTTATACTGGATAATATCAGAAACAATGGTGAATTCTGGGTAAGAAGTAGGATCAATGGTTTTAGAGATTAAAACCTGGGAGAAATAATCATCTCCTTCATAACTCAATTTGATCTTCTGCATCCAAACTGGAATGGCATTTGTTGTGGCTAAACAATCAACCTCAGTCATAGGATGCCTTGATAAGGCATCAGCTGCCTTGTTCTCTGCCCCTTTCCTGTACTGAATTTCATATCTCAACCCCAATAACTTAGTTATCCACTTCTGTTGGACTGGGTTCATGACCTTCTGATCTAACAAGTGCCTCAATGCTTGTTGATCAGTTTTAATAATGAACTTGTTCCCTTGCAAATATGTCTTCCATCTTTGAACTGCTAAGATAACAGCCAAAAATTCCCTCTCATATACTAATAAAGCTTGATCCTTGGGACATAGAGACTTACTCATATAGGCTAGTGGTTTTTGGTTTTGCATCAATACTGCTCCCACTCCCTTACCACTGGCATCAGTCTCCAGCACAAATGGTTGACTGAAATCAGGTAGAGCCAATACATGTGTTGTAACCATGGCTTCCTTGAGATCATTGAAAGCCTGAGTTGCTTCTGTTGTCCACTTGAAACTGTCTTTCTTTAGCATATCAGTTAGAGGCCTACTGATTATACCATAATCCTTGACAAACTTTCTGTAGTAACCTGTCAACCCCAAAAATCCCCTCAACTGCTTAATGTTTTGGGGTAATGGCCACTCTCTCATACTGGATATCTTTCCTGGATCAGTAGCAACTCCCTCTTTAGAAATGACATGTCCCAAATACTCTATCTGCCTGTGGCCAAACTGACATTTGCTTCTCTTAGCAAACAAAGTGTTTTTTCTCAAAACTGATAAAACTATTCTCAGATGATTAATATGATCCTCCCAAGTTTTACTATAGACCAATATATCATCAAAAAACACTAGAATAGATTTCCTCAAATAGGGTTGGAAAACCTGGTTCATCAAGGATTGGAAGGTAGCAGGGGCATTGCACAATCCAAATGGCATCACTAAGAATTCAAAATGGCCATGATGGGTGCTAAAAGCTGTTAAATACCTATCCTCTAGCTTAACAAGAATCTGGAAGTATCCTGATCTCAAGTCCATCTTAGAGAAAAAAAGTAGCACCATGTAGTTCATCCAACAATTCATCAATCAAAGGAATAGGGTAATCATGCTTAACAGTTAAAGAGTTCAAATACCTGTAATCCACACACATCCTCCAAGTTCCATCTTTCTTTTTAACTAAAATAACTGGAGAGGCAAAAGGGCTTCTACTGTGTTGAATCACACCAGAATCCAGTAGTTCTTGCACAATCCTCTCAATTTCTTCCTTGTGTGCATGTGAAGTTCTGTAAGGATATTGATGCTTGGGTTCACTTCCAGTTTTTAATATGATCTGATGTTCCACCCCTCTTTCTGGTGGCAGTGAATGAGGCTCAACAAATACATCTTGGAATTCATCCAACAATTCATCCAGATTGGCTGGAGGTACTGGAGCTGTTGAAAAATCTTTGGGTTGCAACAGGTATATCTCTTGCATCTCACTGAAGTGGTAATGCACCATACTAAACAGGGACTCAGCCGTTATCATTTGAAATTGTGCATTATCTGTTATAGCCCTTAGCTTTAATTTTCTTCCTCCTGAAAAAACAGTGAAAGTCATCCTCTTATAGTCCAAAGTAATGGGGGTGCAATGCTCTAACCAGTCACTGCCCAAGATTAGATCATAACCCGCATTGGCCAATACTCTAGGAGAAAAAAACAAAGTTGTGTCCCTGAATATTCCAAGAGAAATCACTGGCCACCTTTGTGCTTACCAACCTCTGCCCATTAGCCACCTTCACTAGAATAGGCCTGTCATTCTGCAAGTTGATTCCCAAATCCTTAGCAACTTCCTCTTGCAGGAAACTCAGAGTGCTCCAGTGTCTAAGAGTATCCTGAGTTTCTTCTCTCCAACCTCTCCAATCACTCTCATAGTTCTAGTGCATGGACTTCCCATAGCAGTATTTATTGTCATGTGTATCTCCTCCACATCTTCTGCAAGACTCAAATCAACAGCTTCTTCCTCATGTTGGATGTGCTCTAATTCCTGCTCTTCATCCATTTCCATGTAGAAAACTTTATGCTTACATTTATGACCCTTGACATATGCTTCATCACAGTTGTAGCATAGCCCCTTATCTTTCCTTGCTGCCATTTCTTCACTAGTTAGCATTTTAATTGGGGTTCTTGCATTTGTTGGGGTGACAGACTTGTGCATAGCCACAACTTCTGGTCTCTTGTACCCAACTCCTTGATTCTGAAATGATTTGATTGGGGGTTTAACCCTTTTTGACAAAGCATCCAATGTGAAGAGTTGCCTCTGCCCTACCTCAATAGCCTCAAGCAATGTTTTGGGTTTGAACAATAACATAAACCCTTGCATTTCATCAGATAATCCACTTATAAAACTAGCAACAAAATACTCCTCAGTGTAGTTCATGTTACTGCTGATCAACAAACATGCCTTAAGTTCCTCAAACTTTTCCACATACTCTGAATAAGTGTCATTCTGCTTGAGGTTTTTGAATTCCATTATGATTTTTCCCTCATTTAGGTCCTCAAACCTAGCTGCCACTACCTCAAGAAATTGATTCCAAGTTATATTCAACATATCATCAAACCCAGCATTTTGAAACCATTGTAAGGCCTTACCCTCAAAGTTATGTATGTCCATCTGTACTATATGTTCATCGCTCAACGCAGAAGTGAGTTTAAAATAACTATTGCACTTAATAATCCAAGCTCTAGGATTAGTTCCATTAAACTTAGGAAAATCAACTTTATGCAAAGAGTTTCCTGAACCAGTTTGTGATGAATAATCAGTCTTGAATTTAGATGTAAAATGAGTTTGTGGAGACTGACTACCTTCAGCTTTTGTAGGTGATGGAGTTGGGCCCAAAATAGAACTTGCTTTGCCCGGATTTGAGTGCATAAGGTGTAGCTTGATCTCAGCCAAGGTGGAAGACAGGTACTTACACTTCTCATCTATTCCACTCATCTTCTGATCCACCTTCTGATCCATATTACTGATCTGCTCCCGGAATTTTTCCTCTGCAGCTGTTCGCTTCATAGTTTCAGCTTGAAGGGCCTGATCAAGCTTCTTTTGTGCCTCTATCAGTTCTTTCATGCGCGTGTCATCCGCCATAACAGCCCAAGATTTGCTATACACAAGCTAAACCTTGCTCTGATATACCAACTGTTGTAGATCTACTGTTGGATTGTGATTAATGTAAATATTATGTGTGAGATGATGAATAAAAAATGTAATCTTGAAGTGTAGATAGGAAGAAAGACAGAAGATGAAGAAGGAGGCGAGATAAGAGAAGAGATAGGAGGAAATTAGAATTTCATTACTTAGGTTTTCTCTCACGTAGCAACATACATATTTATACTATGGTCCCCCCATGCAAGACAGCTAAGCATAAAGTAAAGTAGGCAAAAACAAAATTAAAAGATGACAGATAATAAACGTTATTTGGAGACTAGCAACCATTCTCTCCAAACACGCCTAATTCCCCAGCTCCTTTCCATCTGCCTTAGCCACTTGGACGGTCGAGATCGACACAGGCGTGACCTATATTTTCCACGCTGATCTCATCCTAGTCAAAAGCTTTGACATCTTCCTTACTACCCATTCCACTTCTTTTCCCAGATTCAACACCCTTCTCCTTCTTCCATTTTTCATATTCTTCAATTCCTCCAGATTCCACTTTAATTCCAGATTCCACTTCAATTCCCATGACAACTTTGTATTTTTGTTTTACTTAGAAATAAAAATATAAATATTAATTCAGTTATTATATATAAAAGTTTTAAAATAAAAATACAATAAAAATACTATGATAAAATAATTAGAATATAGTGGTTCCATTATTTTTTAAGGTTCAATATGTTTATTTACAGAAAGAGGATATTCCAAAAGATATAAGTAATGTGTTTTGAGTGCTACAAATTTTTTAAATTTGCATTTTTGTATTTTTAATATCATTACTCTTTCTAGTATTTTAGATTAAAATTCATTACTTAATTACTCCAATAAGATGCATATTCTAAGAAAATTTCTAGAGAAATTTACCTTAAATTTGCATTTGATAAATATACGGCAAAATAAAATTATTTTTGGTAAATAAATAATGATATTTAAATATTTTGATTTAAAGATAAGATTCTCAAACATTGAAAATGTGGGAAAGATTAGAAGTTACATATTATAGTATATCTTTTTTAAATAATACGCATGGTACCTTAATAGAGTACTAATGCTTCATACATCATTGATCCTTGTTTAAAAATTAATATTTGAATTCAACTAAAATGTCGGCAGAAATATTGATATTTACCCAGGTAAATAATAATTTGAATATTTTTTTAATATTTTCGATAATTTATTAGATATATCTTCTTAATATTAGTAGGTTGTTTTTCTTTAGTTTGTACTTTTGATTGATATTAGTATCACTATAGAAATTTATGAAAATTTTGTAAGTCGACCTTTTAATCCATATTCTTATAAAAAAATAAAACTGTTCATATTTATAGGAAATAACTTCTTAACTGATAGTCAAAATTGTAAAAGAGTCAAAATTTAAAAATTTCACTCACAACACTTTTGTTTTAAATAAACTAAAAAACATAAATTAAACAAATTATTATATATTACGAACAAAAAGATAAATTTTTAATATGAAAACTATACAAAAATAATAGAAAGTGTTCCTCAATATTGGTGCATAAAATAAAACCGCCTTAAAAAATTGATTATGAATGATGATTGTACTTAGATGTTTTGTTTTATTGGATGTGTTAATTGTTTGTAAATTCAAAACATTTTGGCGAATTCTGAATTGTGAGAATGTATTTTAAAATACCTTTTTATAAAACATACTAGTTTTTTGCACTCATTCATAAGACTATAAGTTTTCTATACCAAATTGAGTTAAAAGACTAAAATACCCTTAAATAAAAGTTGACTTGTTTTTTTTTTTTCCGCAGGTTTCTCTTTCTCTTTCTCTTTCTCTTTCTCTCTAATAAATCCTAAACTAAAATAATATCACCAACCAACCTTGATGACATTAAATTTTGAATAATGCTCATTTATGTTTTGGAAGAGAAGTTGTTTGCTCTCATTAATATATCACAACAACACTACAATTGTGTAGTGCAAAATTCTCAAACACACGAAGTTGAAAACTCACGACATAGAGAAGAAGAGAGAAGTGGGTCTCCAAGAAAAAAACTCACGATAGTTAAAAAGAAGAAGGAGGTAAAGCTCAAACGGAAGACTTTCGTATTTCTGGGGGTAGAAAGAAGGTATGCAACTATATTCACCACGTAAAATATGATTTTTTCGACGAGTTTTTATACCCACGGTGGCAGCCTACGATGGACTCATTTTTGCATACGATGGTAGAAAATTTTCATGTACATGAATTATATGTTGATATTTAGTCATAAGAGAGTATATTTGCATGTTTAGAAACGTTTTTAGAAGTAAAATAGCTGTAAAAATATATCTATTGTCGTGTGTATAAGATTTCTTCATTTCTGGCACGTTTTTTGCAACCCACGGTGGCAACCAACGATGGTTACCACCGTGCGTGTATCCATCGTGGGTAGTGACGAGGGGCGGTCGTCACACTCTTCGCACAAATAAATTTATAAAATACCTTTTGCCCAACAAGATAGTAGTAATGGCAAGTGAGGTCGATCCCAAGGGACTTGGCGTAGATCTGCTCTTCAGGTAGTTCTCAACAAAAGGGATTATGGTCGAGATGTATCTCAATATCCTGTAACTCAACAAGTGAAATATCAAATAACAAAGAAGTTTGGGTTAGGGTTTCGAATCAATGATCCTAATTACTCATTGCTCGTTCATTGGTGCAAAGATATTCAATTACCTGATCTTATTACTTGGTTTAAGATAAAGATTAGTTTATACCCTAATGGTCACGAAGTCACGATATAAACACACCAAGCCTATGTCTATCCAATTTTACAAATCTTGATCAGAAGGCAAGATATCCTCCTTTGATCAACAAAGTCACGAAGACACTTCAGTAACGATGCTGCCCAAAAGGCATTAAGAATAAACAGACCCAAGACAGCCAAGAGGTAGGTCAATACCGACTGCTCTCCAACACTCTTTACCTTCTTGGGCACGAAAGACTCTCTCGAGTTTATTCCCAAATCCTGTTAATGACTTAATCTCAATATCTAGATGGTGATCAAGCATATGTCAATATCAATTAAGTCGAGAATTATCCCTAAGTGTTTCGGGAACAAAATTAAATAATGAACTCACACAATTCGACCTCACGAGTTTAGAACGAGTAATTAAGATCACATCATCTACATCCAACCCAAACAATAAATTTAGCTTGACATAATATTAAACGAAAACACAAAATATATAAGGAAAATCATAACTGAAATTGAACTGGAAACGGTTGCTGCTCAAAAGCGTAAGTCAGCAACTAAGGTCTTGACTTCAAGTCAACAACTAAATACTAATGCAGAAAATACTGGAAACAAAATGTAAAAGCAAATGCCCGTAGGACTTGTTTCTTCCTCCCACTCTCTCCAACTAGAATGCAGAATTAAATCTCGAACTAAACTCTCACCCGTTACAACATGAAGTCGGCCATATATATAGGCGATGGAATTAGAGTTAGGTTAGAATCCTTGTTTGTAAAGGACTCTTTCCATACTCATCCGCCTCCTTCCTTATCATTATAGCTGCGATTTTACTTCCCTTTCGTGGTAGATATCTTCATTGATTAGGTTTAGCTAGGATAAGGAAAGAAATCTTCGATCCTTATCCTCTTCCTTGGAGAAGAAGAAATCTGCAGCTGCTACCGACTACATCTTGACTTCGACGTCTGCATCCTGTATCACTTCCTATGCTGACCAAGATCCTAACTCCTCCAGGTACTCTGTCTGTTGGCTTCAAGGATATGGGGAGGTACTTTCTAACTTGTAGATTGAATAGAACGTTGTTGCCCAGCTACAAGCTTCCAGCCCTATGCCCATTCGCATTGTACCGCCATCTCAGCATCTCAACAACAGATTTCCACCGAATTTGCCCATGATCCCACCTGTTCTTCCCTGCACACCATATCTCGACTTTGTGTCCTCCTAGACATACTTTAACTCGATAAAGACCAAAAAGAACAAGAAAAACACAAGAAAAGATGGACACAAATATGGGTTCATCAGGTAGGCAGTAGATGCATTAGAAACGTGTTCGATTGGATTTTTTATAATTTCTTGGCTATTTTGTATTTTTCAAATGTCATGGCTACGTGTTGATTTGAATAACCCCCTGAAGATACAGAAGAGGCCGAGGGAGAACAGGTAAGGCAAAGGCGTCAGCGGAAGAAAAAGTGTAGCATTTGTCGTCTTGATGATCATGATGCGAGGAAATGTCCCTACCGTGAAACATAAATATGTTTTTTGTGGTTTGAAAAATATTTATCGTGTTATTTGTAGTTAGTTTATTTAATTAAACAAGAGTTAATTTGGACTCATTTTTATTGTGTGCTTATTGTTTGAATGAGATTGAAAAGAGGAGGTGAAAACTCTCGGGTTTGCGCATGGTGGCCACGCCCACGGTGGTGGATACCTACGGTGGTGCCCTCCGTGGGAACCAACGGTGGAATACCCACTATGGGCAACCCACGATGGTGCCCACCGTGGGCACAAGTACATGAGTCAATTTTATTTTTTGTTCGGTTCCTTTTTCGATTTTGTTGTTTAGTGATTCTATAATAGCTTATTTTTCAATTAAAAACTACTTCTTAACAAAATCCAAACACCCACACATAACCTTCATTTAATTCATTAGTAAATCAGGTACTTCGTACAAACGCTGAAGTTAGTTATACATAACCATTATCAAGAGAATCCCCACATTATACATATAATATATGATAAATTTTGTTAATTCAATGCTTACTATTTCAATTATGTTACATTTCGTGCAAAATATAACTTATACTATACGTATAATGTTGGGATTCTCTTAATAATGATTATGTATAACTAACTTCAGTGTTTGTACGAAGTACCTGATTCACTAATGAATTAGATGAATGTTACGTGTGGGTGTTTGGATTTTGTTTTTAAGTAATTTTTACTTGAAAAATAAGTTATAATAGAACCACTAAACAACAAAATCGAAAAAGGAACCGAACAAAAAATGACTCATTCTTATGCTCATGGTGGCTGCTCACCGCCGTGCCCACGATGGGCGCCATCGTGGGTACCATCGTGGGTTGCCCATCGTTGGGCACAAGATTGAAGGAAATCTTTTGCCCACAGTGGGCACCACCGTGGCAACCCACGATGGGCACCACCGTGTGTACACACGATGGGCACCACCATGGGTTGCCCTATACCGTGGGTACCAGATTTTCATCCTACGGTGGGCAACCCATGATGGTGACCATCATGGGTATTGCCACCGTGGACAAACTCGAGAGTGATAATTTCACCTGCTTTTTTCAACCACACTCAACAATATCACTATTTATCTTAAAAAAAAAATTAACACATGTCCAAATGTTAATAACACATAAAATAAGTTTAAATATTTACAAAAAAAAAGTATTTCGCGATGTTCTTTTCGCCAATACGAACCCTCTATTGTTAACCAAAAAATTTTAGTTACAATAAAATGCCTATAGTTGGCAATGTATGTATCATCAATTGACACATTACGACGTGTCACTGAAGCATTGATGAGATGATCGACATACATGCAACTGTAGGGGCCACAATTTGTCCCTTCAGCCTGGATGAATTGCTCCTCCTCAGGCATCTTAATCAACAATAGAGGATTTCTGAGCTTCTCCCTGGAGCCATTTTGCTCGCAAAAACCTGATGCCTGCAGCAGTCGCGGTAAAAGATCTGTAACACACTTAATTGCTCCTCGCGCACATTGGTTTTCCTGTGATGGATCATAGTTGAATCATACAATTCGATTGTCCAATCCTTCAGACAAATGCGTATTGTGACCCAATGATTCGCCCCCACATTACATATTGTAATGACCTGTACATGAGAAGAACCAATTAAACTATAGTTAAAAAAATATAGCAAACTAGAAAATAAAATATTTACTTTAAAATGTAATTAACTTACATGTTTAGCATTCCACCAAGCCACGGCGTCGGGGCTTTCTCTGCCATCAACCATTTGTATAAGATACTGAGGTACTTGCCAATGATGATACATTTTAATCCCTTTCTCAGGTTTCTTTCTCCTTCCAGTAGTAGCATCAAAATAGTACAACTTATTCCACTCATTGTTCAAATGGTTCTTGTACTACAACAAAGATTAACATAAATTGAAGAGTACATTAATATAATAAATATTTACATTACTCGAAGATAAATAATTATAACTAAGTGAGTGCTGACTACAATAGTGGTTGCCTCACATACTCCATCAGCTGTCAACCGATCAAAAAATTTCACCTTGTATCGCATGTGGATAAGGTACAGATCCATCCCTTGCAGTGTTATTTATATTGTTAGTTAATTAATATTATTATTATAAATAAGTTTTAAATTATTGTAACAAAGATAGAATTGTACCTATGCCCACATCATTTGCCGGCTATCCTCCAGACGCTGGAAAAAAGATTGTAAAACCTCGTGGCAAATCGACTAAATTGTGACTATAGCATCGCTTCCTGATTGTCCATGCTTCTTGTACATAGATTTCAACCTTTTCACGTTCTTTGGAGTCATGGCCACATAAGGCGTCTTCAAAGCGGCAGACGATTTCATCTTACGACGACCTTTAACCTCGTCTTGCTCCGCCAATTCATAATCAAACTCATGAGACTCCTCAGAGGATGACGACCATTGAATGCCCACGGGTGACACTGACAGTCTGAGCTACTCGTGTGTGGTGTCCTCAACAATAGGAAAAAATGGCTGCTACTGCCGGTACTCAGGCTGGTAGGGAATCTGCTACTCATGTGAGGTGTACTCGTCAGTAGGAGTTGAAGTAGTAGGAATCTGCTGATCATACTGAAAGTGACTGTTGCTGCCGTCGCTTGGAAACACTAACTGGTGCTGCCAGATAGGAGGTTGAAACATCGGAGGCTGGTACGTCGAAGGGTCGTACTGATGCAGTAGGTCTCTCCTGATAGACCGACTCTCCTGTCTCAGTTGTATGTACTTGTTGTGGGTTGCTCTTTTGGCGTCGTTTTGGGATTTTCTGTGCCGATGAGGTCGGTTTAATTATCTTCCCCACAACTTCCGCAGCCTTCGCCAATTTTCTCTTCTTTTTCGGGGAAACCTCTTCTGTATTCTTCTCTGTTAATTTTTTCGGAGGTTCCCAGTGTACATGATACACCGAGTCAAGACTGAACCAATACAACTCCATAGTGTCTTCTACGAGATTAGGCATCGGGATATGTATGACAAGACCCTAAACAAGTTATGTAAAATTATTATTAGATCACAAATTAAACATGTAATATAAATTATAAAATATTATAAAAATAAAGGCACGTACCTCTCTCTCGAAGAACGTACTGAAATCTGCCTTGAGGAGTCTCGTAGTCCACATAAAACATCGAGGAAATCTAACGGCGGCTGCTCGGGTTCCACAATACTCTCCCAACCGTGGAATACACTCGTAAGACCAAATTTGTAAAATCCAAACCGGTCCGTAAAAGTGATAAGTTGATATGTCAACTTGGTTGGGTTTCTTGGCGGTGTTGTTGATGTAGTAAGTGAATACTTGATATGTGTAATCACCCCAAGGAAACTGTTACCAATGTTTCGGATCCTCAACTAATGCCCATGCCCATTCATCGACCTCCATATTACGGTCCCGACAAAGAAGAAATAGGTAGAAAATCAAGAGCTTGACTACCTTCACATAGTCTGCAAGGTCGTTTCCCAACTGTAAATCTTTGAACATATCGCGCATCTCTACGACTTTAGTTTTGTGGCCTTTGAATACTCTATGGAAAAGACTGTCAGGCCGGAGGAGATGTCTCTCATTTGGGTCGAAATCTGTCCTTTCAAAAATCAATCCACTAATGCACGCATATTCGCGTGCGGTGAAGCGGAGGGTTCGTCCGAAAATTTGGAACCACGTCTCATCCGGGGGGATCTCAGAACCCGTCACCTGACGGGCCAATAAGTGATGTAGGGCACTGTTTGTACTTCCAATTCTCTTATGTTTAATGTAACGGCCAACAATTCCGGCCGTAAATTTATCAAAAACTTCTTGATACCATACTGGATTGCGCGTAAAATGCCGAAATACCTTCGTTATTTCTTTAAATACGGTCTCACGACAATGTATATTTATTAATTTGTTATGATGACACAATTTAGGTCTCATCCAATCACAACCGGGCTGCAATATAAACACATAAATCATAAGGAAAGAAGTTCGGTAGCTTAAACCAACAAAATTACAAAACACAAACCCTATAAAACAGTCTCGGGTCAACCCATGACGGGGCAACCTATGACGGGGCTGCCCACGACTGGGCAACCCAAGACGGGTCTGCCCACGACTGGGCTGCCCACGACGGGGCTGCCCTCGACGCTGCCCACGACGGGGCTGCCTACGATGGGGCTACCCACGACGGGTGCCATCGTGGGTACAAAAACACCCACCGTGGGCAGCCCGTTTCTCACCTTCAAACCCCAATTATTATCAACAAATCTTAAATATAACACTTCTAATGCTCATAAAATCATGTACATTGTTTTCATATTCAATAAATCGAACATAAACACACACTTAGAAGCATACATTTTTCAAACCCAAAATTCAATTTCGTGTGAAATTTTAGCACTAACCGGTGGTTCGTTGTCGACGAGTGGTACTTCCTCCTTGCCGGAGGTAGATGTCGACGCCGTTGACTCCCCATCGTGGTCGGATTGATTGCTCATTGCCGGCGCGCGCGCGTGTGTGTGCCGTCGGGTGTGTGTAGACCGTCAAGGATTGAGAGGGAGAGAGAGAGAGAGAAAGAGAAAGTGATGTGTGGTGGGGTGGGGTAGTCGGGGACCGATAATAGATAAGGGTTTTTAATTTTTTTTTGTCTTTTCTTATTTGTTTATTAAAAGTAAGGGTATTTTAGTCATTTAAGTGATTTTGGAATAGAAAATTTATACTCTTATAAAAGAGTGCAAAAAACTTCTATCTTTTATCAAAAGGTATTTAAAAAGAGTGTGCCCTTCTGAATTTGCACACAATTTTAAGATTTTAGTTTTAAAAACCAACACCTTTTAATTTTTTAATGAATTTTCCCCCACAACTAGAAACTCTCAAATAAGAAGTAACGTGGCTACCGGGAATTACACATTGGACGCCCAGGCGACAAAACGATGTCATTTTACATATATAAAAATTAAATAAAATAAAAAATATTTCATCTTATTTTTCTCAATCAAAGAAATAAAAAATTAAACAAAAAAAATAAAGAAAAAAAAATCGCACCCACTCATCCCTCATTTTTCTGTAACCATAAATATATATTTTTAAAATTTAAACAATCATAACTTATTTGTTTGAAATCCATAAATTACGATTTTTATATCAAATTAAAGATCTTGATGAGATCTTTAATTTAAAATGCATTTTCACTATATTTAAATTAGTCAAATTAGATAAATGTTAGAAAAAAGATTAAATACAATAGAAATAAAAAGAAAAAATATTAAAAAATTGTCCCACCTTCGTGAGGAAAAAAAATGGAACTGGTCAAAATTAATTTTAAGATTTTCTCTTTCCTAACTTTTCTTTATATATATATATATATATATATATATATATATATATAATATGATTTACATATGATCTCCTCCCTATATAAGGGGTTGGTTCATGTATAAAATACTTTTTCCGTAAAAAATAAAAATACTGCATTTTATATATTAAAATAATGCATTTTGTGTATTATTACAATGCATCCTCGTCATAATGCATTTTTGAAATATTATAATGCATTGTTATGATAATGCATTCTGTGTTCAATTATAATGCATCGATCAATGTCAACAGTAGATCTACAAAGTTAAATGGTCCAGCTCGCTTCTCATTTCTTACGGGAAAATGGATTTACATATGATCTCCTTCCTATAGGTGATACTTATAATAGAAAAGATTCCCCTTGTGTTAAATAGAAATGATACCGAAAATCCACCTTAGGAAAATTCCATTAATCTCAACCGCATATTTATCAAAATGAACGTTTAAGATTTATTTCTATTTAATACATATGAAATCATTTTTATTTGATCTCTTTCCTATATATATATATATATATATATATATATATATATATATATATATATATATATATTAAATGCATTAACATTGTAATGCATAAATTACAGAAACATAATGCATCGTTAAATCTAAACCATTGATTAATAAAGATTAAGGGCCGAGATTTATTCTCATTTCTCACATAAGAAAGCATTTTCACCTGATCCTCTTCATATATATATATATATATATATATATATATATAGGAGATAGATCATATGAGAATAAATATTATCCTAAGAAATGAGAATAGATCTCCACCATAGATCTATTGGTGATGGAGGGTCAAGATTTGGCCAAGTCAAAGCGGGTCAAACTCGAGTCAACCCGTTGATTTTTTTTTATTTTTATTTTTAAACTGTCACCCAAGATGCACAACTTCACATATTCGGATGCACCACTCTACATAACTAGATGCACCACTAAGTGCATTTAGATGCACAAGATTTTCAAGTTTTTTTTTCATTTTTTTTTAATAAACTGTCACCCAAGATGCACAACTTCACATATTCGGATGCACCACTCTATATAACTAGATGCACCACTAAGTGCATTTAGATGCACAAGATTTTCAGTTTTTTTTTTTCCAATTTTTTTTTTAAAACAGTCACCCAAGATGCACCATTTCACATATTCGGATGCACCACTATACATAATGAGATGCATCACTACGTGTAGTGAGATGCACCGAATTCGTAAAAAAAAAAAACTGAAAAAAAATTGGATGCACCACAATGCGTAACTAGATGCACCACACAGTGTAACTAGATGCACCACATATTGTAACTAGATGCACAATGTTTTACGAAAATAAAAAAAAACGAAAACAAAACTAGTGCATCTTAATGCACTTAGTGGTGCATATGAATACATGATGTGGTGCATATGACCTAACCTTAAAAAAAAAAACGAAAAAAAAACATAAAAAAAAAAACTTAAAATCTTGTGCATCTTAATACACTTAGTTGTGCATCCGAATATGTGAATTTGTGCATCTGAATATGTGAATTTGTGCATCTTGTATGACAGTTTATAAAAAAAAAAAAAATCGGAAAAAAAAATCGGAAAAAAAAGTCAACGGGTTGACCCGAGTTTGACCCGCTTTGACCAAGCTAAATCTTGACCCTTCATGTAGATAAGATCAATGGTGGAGATTAATTCCTATTTCTCACTTTAAGGGGAGTTTGCATGAGAATCACTCCCTATATATATATATATATATATATATATATATATATATATATATGAAAAGGATCAGGTGAGAATGCTATCTTAAGTGAAAAATGAGAATAAATCTAGACCTTTAATTTTTTTTAATCAATGGCTCAGATTTAATGATGCATTAAATTAATGTAATTTATGCATTATGATGTTAATACATTAAGTTATTGCAGTTTATGCATAAGAATATGTATGCATTACATTTCTGCAATATATGCATTTCCAATGTGATAAAAATGCATTAAAATGTGTCATTCTCACGTTCTCATATAAAATTTATTCTCACCAGATCTCAACCCTATATATATATATAGGGTAGAGTTTAGGTAGAAACTTAATATATAATGAAACATAGAAACTTTTGTAGACCATTGATTAATAATACCTAATCATGGTGAAAGATGATGGCATGTGTAAATATATAACACCAATAAAATGCCTTTTTTTATTACTTTTGAAATCGGAAGGTTAAATTAGTAAAACAAATGAGTTACAGAAAATCTCATTATGCCAAGATTGGCGATAATTGTGGGATACGATACAAAAACTTATTTAAGCTATAATATGATAGGATAATTTGTTATGCACATAATGACATAATCGTGATTTAGCAGGTTTTTTTATTTTATTTTAGTGTTTTAATTTATTTTTATGGCCTACCTGATTGATAAATTGTCAAGTTATCATATAATAATTAAATATAATACTATTTATTGATTATGCATATATATAATACATGTGATGCACATATTTATTGATTATGCATATTTATGATATATGTAATGCATATTTAAAATTGTTATATCGTTCATGTTTTTTGTTCTAAATGATTGTCATTCAACAGAAGAAAAGTTATTATATAGTGTCCTTGGTATCTATACTTTATGAGTATGCATTTACAGTAATATAATTATGCATTATTGAATATTATTCTGATTATGCACATACACAAATTTGATTATGCACCTTGGCAATATATATGCATAAAAATCATTAAGTATAACTAATTTAGGATGATATTGTTTTAATATTGTCATAACAAATAGCAAAAGTTATCATCAATCATCATTGAACCACACCTCATAAATTGTACGGAGAAGTTATATCTAAATCTTTGAGGAAAAAGATTAGATCAGATCATAGCTGTGTTGTTGAATAAGCTAATGAATTTTTAATGACAATGTTGAACCAACCAAAATGTTGACCGTAATATAAAGTATATCCCCTATCAGAAGATGTGAAGCTACCAGAAAATGGATATGGCAAACAAAAATAAATTGCAATGGATGAAAGAAAGAAAAAAAACGTGGTAGAGAGGTGAGAGAAATAATTAGGAAATGAAAATAATTATTCTTCCTACATTTAAGGGATTAGACGGTTACAAAAATAAATTCATAGACAAAACCACCCTTTTTAACTCCAAATAATAAAAATAATAAATGTAAAATTGAATTAATCTACAACCATTGATCCACTAATATCAATGGTACAGAAAAGTTTCTAGATTCTACGGAAGAGTTAGTTTCTATTTGAACTCCCCCTATATATATATATATATATATATATATATATATATATATATATATATGTGGAGAAGATCATGTAGGAACTCAACTTTAGGTAAGAACTAGGAACTAATCTGGACCGTTGATTTTTTTTTAATCTACGGTTCAGATTAATTGATGCATTAGATTACTGTTATTTGTGCATTAAAAATGTGCTAAATAATTTATGCATTAAGTTAGTGTAATTTGTGCATTAAGTTAGTGTAATTTATGCATTAACATGTTTGTGCATTAACGTATTATATTTTGTACATCACGTAATTGATATTTATGTTGGTTCCTACGGATTATGAGTTCTTACCATATATATATATATATGGAGTGGTTCACGTGAAAACTCTTCCCTATGAGTTAACTAGTACCTCGTTCTAGACCATTGATGTATATATCATTTACGGATAAGATTTTTTTTCACAAATATACATAATTAATGAGAAGATTTCGATTAATCCACTTTCCCATGAGTAAAAGGGTATTAAAGTAAAAAAAGAATACAAAAAGATTATATTTCCTATCCGTGAGTGCCGTAAGATTTGTGTATCTTTACAAATCCTGCGATACTAAAAAGATAATGATAATATCAAATCTTCCATCCGATTACTGCATATTATTATATAAAACAATGAATCAAGCAATATATTCACACGATTGAAGCGACCCATCGACCACACTACGAGGAAGTACAGGAATGGCCAAAAAACGCAGGCCATTTGATGGTGAAATTGATGGAGGTAAGTGATTTTAAATTCATTCATGTTGGTTAGTTGTTGTTATCGTGGAGTCTATCTCCATTTTGTGGTAATTTCTTCGTCTATTGATTTTTTTTTTCCAATATCTATTTGTAACATTTGAAAAGGAAAGAAGTATTAATTGTGTACATATTTGACTTTATTCTTGAGGTTTGTTGCTCCGATATGATAATTTTGGTGTTTATGGATTGTTAAGATCCATTTTTATTGAATATATTTATCGAAAGCATAGCTTAATATGTCTGATTTTATTGCTTATTATAAAATATATACATAGTTTCGTATGAAAGCATGTTTCTCATATGCGTATACAGTAATGCTTCTTTTCCTTGATATTACTGCATATAAAAAATAATCTAAAATTTGTTTTATCGTTGATTTACAAATTAAAATGTTGTGTTAAGTGTTCAACCTAAAATTCTAGATTGCACGCAACTAAACGTGATCGAAATAGAATTAGCAAGTTAAACTTGAATATCGTATGTCACAAGGAAAACTTAATAAGGTGATGGTTGTATTGCGAAGAAACAGAAAAGAAAATAAAAACAGTAAAGAAATTGATGTTGATTGGTTTTAATCTAAAATATTAAAAACAATTATTGAATCTAGGCAGAAAAATAAAACTCTAGTTCTAAGAACATAAATAGAACCATAAACATAACTGAAACTAAAAATAATAACTCACGATTTAATTGGAAGAAGAACGACGAAGAACTGAAATTAAATTGAATCTGTGGTGGAAATTCTATCATAAAAATCCTTACGAATCGAACGTAGTAAAGCTATCTAAGATCGTGCGAAGAACTGGAATAAAAACTGGAAAGAAAATAACAAGGATTTTGTGTTTTGGGCGAAAGAAAAAGCGTGAAAAAAGAAATAAATCTGATCTCATCCCTATTTATAGGGATTTAGCGCCGGCTATAGTACGAGCGATCACCTAGAACGAGCGACCGCTTCCTTTGTATTCTTTTATTGACGCTGCCTTAAGCTCAAGTGATGGCTTGATCTAGGTGATCGCTTGCGCCAAGCGATCGCTTGTCATAGGCGATCACCTAATGTTGCTCTCTGTTCCTACTCACCAATCTTTCACAACCATAAGACAGACGATCGCTCAACATTGCTCTCTGTTCCTCGCTCATCATTCATTCACCATCATAGGCGGGCGCCTGAGATAGGCGACCGCTTGACCACACAAGTTATCCCAAAAAAAACAAAACCGCCTACTTCAAGCGAGCGCCTACTCTAGGCTCTGTTCCAATCGTTCCATCTCTTAACTACACAAGCGGTTGCTTCCTTTAGGCGATCGCCTAGCTTTTGTCCCAAACTTCAACATTCCTTCAACTCCACACAATTAATCTATAATTTTGGAGCAAAAACCTGCATTTCTCACACAATACTAGATCTAAAAGATTAGTGCATTTTTAACTTAAAAACAACACGAACCAAGTTAAATACTATAAAAATTGCACCCTAAATTATATTCAAAATACGACCAAAAACAGGTAAAACAGCCCCTCTACACACAAAACCTTGTTTGTCTTTAAGCAAATCTTATTTCCAATCAAAATGAAAAAGTAATAAATTGAACTAAACAATTCATACTTCAATAAACTCTCAATAACAATAAAAATTCATCATTCATTGATCTAGCACAATCATCACAAGATAAATGAGTTGTCCTCCACACAAGAACTCAATCAACTTAACATCTAACTGCAAGATCGAGGTGAGAAAACTTGAACAACATAGAGTATCCCAAATTCATGCCATTTCTTATATTATAAAGATTAAGTGAATTTCGAGTAATGTTCACTAGGTTTAATCACGGAAATTCCGGCTTCCTAGCGTGGTTTTTCATACCCATTTCTCGTATAGTATATTCAACATTGAATAGACAAGAAAGAGGGGTACAACCCTTCAAATCACAACAATTTCGAACAAACGACTTAACAAAAAGTTCTCAAGTCAAGTCGGGTTATATGGCCAAAATTCATGAGGTGTGAACATTTAGAGATCATCTAAAGTGTCCTCATGTGGTTTTCCATACTTATGGTTCCCAGAAGAGCAAAAGTCTCTCAACTAGACTAAATAAATTTAGATAATTAGAGGCTCATTATTCGAGATACCCTTCTTACAATATAGATTTTCTCATCCTTCACCTACACTCAAACATCAAGCATCAATCATCCAAGTGTGAAATTCCCCACAATCGATATGCAATAGCCATTTCAATCAAATCATAAAAAATTATACCGATCAATCAAGTGTAACAAAGCATGAACTATAAACTTCAACTCCTACTTCCGCATCTCAATTATAAAATAAAATAAATCAAAGACAAACAAGATAAGCGATCAAGAGAAACATATTGAAAAAAAACTAATTAAAGGAAAAAAAACTTAACGATTACCAAATCGTTGGTTGTCTCCCACGCAACGCTAAGTTTTAATGTCGCCAGCCGACGAGAATCGGTGTTATCCAAATTCTTTCTCGATTTTGAGCCATTGCATCGCTTGAATTCACTCATCTTCATCCCGCACGTCAACTAGTCCTACTAGTAGACAGTCCTCACAATCTCCCTGCAAGAAATGACCATCGGCCACTATGTCAGTAGCATCAAGGAAAGAGCAATTATGAAGAAATGAATCAGATGATATGAAGAAAAAATGTGAATAAGAGAAAAATTTGGCAATAATCTCGGGAAACCCGAACACTGGCAAATACTGTTCTCCATTCCCTTTCCCATCTGTCAGATCTGGAAGGCATAGCTCATCTGCACATTCCACCACAACAGGCTTAACCAGATACTCAGTCTCATCGTTCAGTTCTTGCTCGCATAGCTCCTCTACATCCTCTAACACTATCAGCTCAATCAGGTAGTCATCTTCATCCAATGCCTCTGGATTGGTCAACTCCTCCTGATCATAGTTATCAGAATTCATGCTCCTTTGAAAGGTAGTGTCCTCGTGTGCATCCACTTCATCGCTCTCGCCGTCACTAAGATAAGTGTCGGTATGAGCCTGATGAGGCTGCCATGGAAATTGTCGTGCCGAATTCTGTTGCATCATCACACTCACTGTTTCAACAATCTGCTCCACCTGTCTGGTGAGGTGCTCAAGTGCATCCCCTTGTGACTTTCTCGCTTGTTTGCTTTCCAGGATAAAAGCATTCATTGTATCCTCCAAAGAAGATTTTCGAGGAGAAGGATATTGAAATTGTTGATGTTTAGGTTGAAATTGAGCTTGTTGCACCGAGTATGACATCTGCGGAGACGAGTATTGTGGAGGAAAGTATTATTGCTGAGGAAAAAAATATTGCTGCTAAGGCGAGTATGGCATTTGCTGCTCATAAGATGGCCCGAATGGATATGTTGAACTCGAACTCTGCCATTAGTTTTGATTCTACGTAGAACTCGACTCATTAGTCCAATATGGCTGGTAACCTTGCATATTCTCCGGATCCTAGTAACCCGAAGAACGCCCCCAGTATCTCTAGACTATTTCCATAGTTCTTGCGTACACAAAAACAAGAAAACACATCACACGCAACTGGAGGAGAAAAGAAATAAAAAATAAAAATAAAAATAAAATAAAAATAAAGCAACATAAATAATCGCCTAAAGTTTTCCCCGGCAACGGCGCCAAATTTGTTCAACCTAAAATTCTAGATTGCACGCAACTAAACGTGATCGAAATAGAATTAGCAAGTTAAATCCGAATATCGTATCTCACAGGGAAAACTTAACAGGGCGATGGTTGTATTGCGAAAAGAAATATAAAAGAAAATAAAAGCAGTAAAGAAATTGATGTTGATTGGTTTTAATCTAAAATATTAAAAACAACTATTTAATCTTGGCAGAAAATTAAAACTCTAGTTCTAAGAGCATAAATAGAACCATAAACATAATTAAACTAAATATAATAACTAACGATTTAATTGGAAGAAGAATGACGTAGAACTGAAATTAAATTGAAGCCGTGGTGGAAATTCCGTCACAAAAATCCGTACGAATCGAACGTAGTAAAGCTATCTAAGATCGTACGAAGAACTGGAACAAAAACTGGAAAGAAAAATAATAAGGGTTTCGTGTTTTGGGCGGAAGAAAAAGCGTGAAAAAATAATAAATCTGATCTCATCCCTATTTATAGGGATTTAGCGCCGACTACAGTACGAGCGATTGCCTAGAACAAGCGACCACTTCCTTTGCATTCTTTTCTTGACGCCGTCTCAAGCTCAAGCGATGGCTTGAGCCAGGCGATCGCTTGCGCCATCCTTTTGCTTCAAGACAGGCGATCACTTGTTATAGGCGATCGCCTAATGTTGCTCTGTGTTCCTGCTCGCCATTCTTTCACAACTATAAGGCAGACGATCGCGTGTCATAGGCGATCGCTCAACATTGCTCTCTGTTCCTCGCTCATTATTCATTCACCATCATAGGCGGGCGCTTGAGATAGGCGACTGCTTGACTGTCACAGCCCCAAATTCCGAGGGACGGTAGAAGTCGGGGTGCGACTGGGATTGGATTAAAGAAGCGGGGAAGAAGGGGACTGACTAATTAAACATACATAAAAGACATCATACATTCAATGAACAAGACTTTACTATTAAAAAGGAAGAGTTAATCACGAAGGATTACTCGACAGAAAGTACTCGAAAGCATCTAAGTTAAAGATTACAGACTTAAACTATAGTGATTCACCAAATGTACATAACGTCAAAAAGGTTTAGAGTTTTGCAGCGGAAAGTAGGTCATAAGCTAAAGACTTCCTAACAACTCAACTCAACTTCAACCACCGCCGCTCTCGTCGCTTCAACCTGCACATTTAGAAAACATATGCATGGGTAAGTACAAAAGTACTCAATGGGCACGTTGCCGAAAACTTAATCATAAGTATAGATAATCTGGCATTTCATAATTTGTAGCACATCAGGGTTTTATTAAAACTAGCCCGTGTCTACTAAAATATTTTCTGACTCATTTTCATAATTTGGCTTGATCAAGCACTTTTTATAGATGTTACGTTCAAATATTGACCAATTCTCATTCACCGTGGCTGGTTACCCCTCAATAGGATACCACATACACCACAAGCTACAAAGTGCACAAACCATGGAAAGCATATAGCTAACTCAAAGCCGATCGATAGTTAACATCCTAGCGGTTAACTCATAAATTCTGGAAAATACGAATGTTAACTCAGATAGGTACAAGAGAACTCACATAAAACATAAAACAGTTCATGCCATAATTATCACTTTGAAAACACGGATATCAAAGCGATAAAGAAAGGTTTTCGAGCATTGCTCGTTTTGTTTCATATATAAAAGCCCACCTTAATGGTACAGAACTACTAAACAGGTTCCCGTTCTTCTGTTATTCCGTCATTTTCTTAGTGTTGGCTTCCTCCTTCATCGTAAAATAATCACACTTTAAATTCGGTCGTAAAAGATAATCGAATATGGAAATTCGAATTAGGTTTTAGTCGTTTTGTTTCTTTAGGCATTTGCACGCTACTAGTTTCATTTTAATTAAACGGGAACGAGACTTGAACAAATCTCATTTAGAACTTGAAAGGTTTCTTACTCGACTCTTAGGTCAGTAGAGAAGATAATCGTTAACCTATTATGGCTTAAACGATCGAAAGAAACTAAGTTGCGAAGAAACAACTTAGGAATTCAAGTTCTGAAAAATCACTGCGCAATGCAGTAGTTCTGGGGAATGCCCAGAACAGAGGAATTGGAAACAGGGGATATGCCCTGTACCGTTAGAAAGCTTAGAAAGTCTAGATTACTCTCCAATTTACGGATCTCAAATCCGATAAACGAGCTAAAAGATATTACAGTTTCCGGGAAGGGTCGCAAAACTGCCGCGGCTAACCCTAGTTGCTCGATAGAATCGACGTATGACTTCCTAGGCTCGTTCTATGTTATCGAAACTACATTTTCACGATTTTAGCACTTCAAGGCAGTCAACACGTACTCTCGTACGTGAAGAACTCCTTTTCAAAACTCGTTTATAACCACGACGATCAAACCTCGTCGTTTCAACTACCAATTACTATACCAACAACAAGTTAACAATTCTCGTTTCTATTTCTCGATTATAACTACAACTCATCATTCAACAATCCGAAAGCTCATGTCGTCAACTACAAAGTCGTGCCTTAGTCCATTATAATCATTATTATCTAGTTAGAATCCTTACTCGACTTCTCGATTATTACTTATGTTCACTTGTTCGTCTCTTACAAAATTTCCAAAGTTATCGGAATTCATTCATTTTCTACGACATTAATCATCATCTAACGAGATTCATTATTATATACATCATCACCTCATATCATTACTTAAACTCAACTTAATTCGAGTTCTTAGTCTCTTAGGATTTCTATAATAATTTTAGAATAAATCCAATTAATTTCTATCATCAACTATTATCAATAGCATCTATAATCTATCATCATTTCATCAATTAAAGATCGAACTACATAAACTCCTATTTCTTCACCAAAATCGGCATTAACACAAATTTGGGGGAATTAGTTTTCTTCATCAATTAACATCATTAATCCATTTATCCAACTACTACAACATCAATCTAACTAATTACTATACCACTTCATCATTAATTTGAAATCCCCCAACTCAAACCCTAAGCCTAAAACTCGGTCCTCTTCTAGTTCATAGGAGTTTTGATTTTTCTTTGTTTTAATCATCAATTAAGCATCTCCTAAGATCAATTATACATTCAATTTTGGAATTAAATCGTCCTACATAGAACCCCTTAAATCGGTTCTACACTAGAATTAAGGGCTTTTAATTCTTCTTCCAAATCAACCATAGAAATTGATTATTAATCATCTAATTACAAAAAATAAGCTCAAATCATCATCTATTTCATCATCCTAATTTCGATCAACAAGAAAAATTAGAAGAAAGGAAAACTAATTGGATAGAATAAGAGAGGAGGAGATTACCTCAAGCTTTAATGAAAGAAGTTAGAAGATTGATGGAGGATGATGAACTTGTGTGAAAATCCTTGCCAAAGCTTCAAGCTTTTTTCAATGGAGGATGGAAGAAAATTGAGAGAGAGGGAGTGTGAGAGGGGGCGGCAATTGTGAGGGAGGAAGAAAGAAAATGTGATGACTAATGGTAGGAAATAATATCTAACAACTTAGGTGTAAAGTTTTGTTAAATATCTAATGGTGAGTCATAAGGTATAATACTATATAAAATCAAATATCAAGCTTGTGAGAGAGGGAGAGGTCGGCTAAGAGGGGAAGAAAAAGGAGAAAATACGCGTTTTTCCGGCACGATACGACGTTACGGAAATCTAAAGACGAAAAACGTATCTCGGCACATTATCGTCAAATTCCAATTCTACCATAAATTCCGACATATTTAACTTATTCGGAAAGTAACATTTAAAAACTTAATTCCGACAAAAACTCGGGACGTCACAGTCCGAGTTTCGTCCGGAAAATTAAAAAAATGAACTTTCTCGGGCGAGTTCGTATCGCGATTTCGTGAATGTAATTTATTTTTAGACGGTTTTCCGTTCTGAGTTCTAGAACTAAAAAGTTTTCGTACTCGATAACCCTAAATACAGTAGTCATCTGACTGACTTCTGTAATTTATTTTCGGAAACAGATTTCACCGTTAGTTTTAGAATTTAAAATCGTAAACTTAGGCGTGCAATGCCATTTTTATTATTAACTTTAAATTTTTAAGACTGTACGGAATTTCTGGGGTATTACATCCTACCCCCCTTGCGAAAAATTTCGTCCCGAAATTTGCATACCTTCTGCAAAAAGATGAGGATATCTCTCCTTCATCTTCTCCTCGAGCTCCCACGTGGCTTCTTCTTGCCCGTGGTGGTTCCATAGCACTTTAACGATTGGTATCGATTTGGTTCTTAATTCTTGGACTTTCCTATCCAAAATCGATATCGGCTTCTCTTCGTAGCTTAGGTCAGATTCAAGAACTACGTCTTGCTGACTAATGACGTGCTTAGGGTCATAGACGTATTTTCTCAATTGAGAAACGTGAAATACGTTGTGGACACTTCTTAGACTTGGCGGTAAGGCCAATCTATAAGCGACGTGTCCTATTTTCTCGAGGATTTCATAAGGTCCTATGAACCTGGGTCTTAGTTTACCCTTAACTCCAAATCTAAGGATTCCTCTGGTCGGTGATATCTTAAGGAAAACTTTATCTCCTATTTCAAACTCAAGATTGGTTCGACGATCATCGGCATAAGACTTCTGTCGGCTCTGGGCTTCTTTCATTCTATCTCGTATCTGCCGAACTATCTCAATCATCTCATTTACTGCATCAGGGCCTAGGTTCTTTCTCTCACCTACTTCGTCCCAATAAAGTGGTGATCTACATTTCCTTCCATACAAAGCCTCATACGGCGCCATTCCTATCGTGGCCTGATAGATGTTGTTGTAAGCGAATTCGACTAAGTGTAGGATTTCTTCCCAATTCGCGCCTCGGTCCAAAACCACTGTTCTTAACATATCAACTAAAATCTGAATCGTCCTCTCTGACTGTCCATCTGTCTGTGGGTGAAACACTGTACTGAAAATTAAGCTATGTTCCCAATTCTTTCTGCATCGTAATCCAAAATCTCGAGGTGAATTTGGCGTCTCTATCTGATATTATGACCTTCGGTACTCCATGTAGACGCACAATCTCTCTAACGTACAACTGAGCTAGTTTCTCTGATCCGTAGGTAGTCTTAATCGGCAAGAAATGTGCTGACTTCGTAAGTCTATCGATAATTACCCAAATAGCTGTGTTTCCTCTTCTTGACTTAGGCAAGCCTGTGACAAAGTCCATAGCTATGCCTTCCCATTTCCATTCTGGGACGTCCAATGGTTGCAGCAATTCATACAGTCGTCTGTGTAAAGCTTTAACCTGTTGACATGCCAAGCATCTTTCTACAAACGAGGCAACGTCTCGTTTCATTCCATTCCACCAGAAGTTCCTTCTCAAATCTTGATACATTTTGTACTTCCTGGGTGTGCTGTATAAGGCGTATCGTAGCTGGCGTGTCGAGCACTTTGATATCCATCTTCTCGAATTCTCGTACTAAAGTTTCTTCCTCTACAAAAAGGCATCCTAACTTCGTTGGAGCCTTGCGACTCAATGCGTCTGCTACCACGTTAGCCTTTCCGGGATGGTAGTTGATTCCGCAGTCGTAATCCTTAACTAGTTCGAGCCATCTCCTTTGTCTCATATTCAGTTCTTTCTGCTCGAAAAAGTACTTCAGGCTCTTGTGATCAGTGAATATCTCAACCCTTACACCATAGAGATGGTGTCTCCAAATTTTTAACGCATGCACCACGGCTGCGAGTTCTAAGTCGTGGGTTGGGTACTCAACTTCGTGTGGTCGAAGTTGTCGTGAAGCATAAGCTATCACTCGTCCATCTTGCATTAAGACACAACCTAATCCATTTTTCGAGACGTTGGTGTAAACCACATACTCCCTGTTTGCGTCTGGAAGAGCTAATACTGGCGCTGTGGTTAGCTTTTCCTTAAGCATTTGGAAACTCTTCTCGCACTCGTCCGTTCATTTAAATTTGGTTTCCTTCCTGAGTAGCTGTGTCATCGGGTGAGCAATCGTAGAAAATCCCTCAATAAACCTTCTGTAATAGCCTGCCAAACCTAAGAAACTTCTGATCTCATTCGGACTCGTTGGTAACTTCCAGTTGTGCACTGCCTCTACCTTGGCTGGATCCACTTTGATTCCTTCCGCCGATACTATGTGCCCAAGGAACATTACTTCCTTCAGCCAAAATTCGCATTTACTGAATTTGGCGTAGAGTTTCTCGGTTCTTAGAGTTTCCAACACTATCCGTAGATGTTCTTCGTGCTCCTTTTCATCCTTAGAGTAAACGAGGATGTCGTCGATGAACACTAAAACGAATTTATCCAAGTAAGGGTGAAAAACTCTATTCATAAGATCCATGAATACAGCTGGAGCGTTGGTCAAACCAAATGGCATTACTAGGAATTCGTAATGGCCATATCAGGTTCTAAAGGCGGTCTTCGGTACGTCTTCAGGTTTGATCTTCAGCTGATGGTACCATGACCTTAAATCTATTTTGGAGAAGACTCCTGCACCCTTGAGCTGATCGAACAGATCCTCGATCCTTGGCAAAGGATATTTGTTCTTGAGTGTGATCTTGTTCAGTTCTCGATAATCTATACACATTCTCATCGATCCGTCCTTTTTCCTAACAAACAACACGGGTGCTCCCCAAGGTGAGACGCTTGGCTTGATGAAACCAAGGTCTAACAATTCTTGTAACTGGATTTTGAGCTCTTCTAGTTCTTTAGGTGCCATCCTATATGGGGCTTTAGACTTAGGAGCTGCTCCTGATTCTAAGTCGATCGTGAAGTCCACATAACGATCTGGTGGCAATCCTGGTAACACTTCTGGAAAGACGTCTTCGTATTCATTCAGAACTTTTACGTCTTGGATGGTCTTCTTTGCTCCTGGCTCCCCGACTAGGTACACGAGATAAGCTGTGGGACCTTTCTTCTTCATGAGTTTCGTGGCTTAAAGGGCTGATATAATTGGTACGCCTCTACCCATGGAAATTCCGTGGAATTCGGTTAGTTCTTTACCCGGGGGTTGAAAAGAGATTTTTCTCTCGTTGCAGAGAATTGTGGCATAATTCTCTGACAACCAATCCATTCCTAGGATTATATCTACGTCCCACATTATCATAACGTTTAAGTTGTTCGCCTTAACCTTAAGAGTTCCGATTTCTAGTTCTAGGTTAGAGCAAACATGCGTGGAAGTAGTGATCTCTCCTGAAGGTGTAGCTACTCTCATAGAATGTGCAACTCTTACAGGTCTGATGTCTAAGTTATCGGCACACGAGCCAACAATGAAAGAATGCGATGCGCCAGTATCAAACAGTATCTTAATAGGGATGTTGTGAAGTTTTCTCTTACCTGCTAGGTTGCTTTTTCCCTTGTGCTGGCCACCCTGTTTGATAGCACATGCCCTCGCATTCTGTTGCTGCTGTGCATGCTGCTGGAACTGCTGTTGGTTCATTTGCTGCTGCGGCTATGCTTGTATGGCTCTGAGAGGTATGGCTTGCAGCGGTTTCGGGCAATCTTTCTTCATATGCCCCTTCTGTCCACAATTGAAACAGTTGGAGGTGCCTATCTGACAAACTCCGGGATGGGCTCTGTTGCACTTAGGGCAGACAGGAATGGTAACCCTCCCTGGGTTAGTTCCTCCCTGGTTGAAGTTTCGTTGCTGCCCTTGCAGCTGGTTCTGTTGATCGTTGCCCTTCCATGGTGCGTTTTGCTTATTTCCCTGAATAAACAACCCCGACTGGTTGTTTCCCTGCCACGGTCTTTTGTTGCTGTTGTTGTTGTGGTTATTGTTCTGGCCAGGCTGCTGATAGCCCTGCTGAATACCCCTTTTCTGATTACCCTGGTTGTTATAACTCTGATTGTAGCCTCCGCTACCTCCTCCATTCCACTTCCTCTTTCCCTGATAGTTGCTATTATTGTTGTTATAATAGCCTCGGTTCTGGTTCTGTGCTGGGGCTGGTGCAGTTGGTACAACTTTCTTCTCGTCAGGCACTATGGCCTCCATTTCCCATGCTCTTTCCAAAATGTCAGTGTAGCCTAGTCCCCCATGACTAGCTAACGTGATCCCCAGTTCATGTCGTAGTCCCTCTTGAAATTTCTTCGATAATTTCTCCTCGGTATCAACCTAAGTCGGCGCATACCTAGACAGTTCGCAAAACTTGGCGTCTTACTCTATTACGGTCAGCTTTCCTTGCTTCAAACTATAAAACTCGGCTTCCTTCTGAGCTCTATACGTCTTGGGTACGTACTTATCAAATAGTATTTCCTTGAATTCTTCCCACGTGAAACGAGCCACCTGCTGTATCACCTTCTGCCTTGCTTCCCACCAATAATCTGCCGATCTAGTTAGTTGGAACGCGACACATAGCATTCTCTCCTCATCAGTACATCTGAGGAGTTTGAATATCTTCTCTGTAGATCTCACCCATAGCTCAGCATCGCTAGGGCTGCCCGTTCCATTAAACATCGGGGGGTTTCGTTTGAGGAATAAATCCTCAATATCCCTACGGGGTGGTGGTGGAGGTGGTGGTGATGGGCATGGTGATGGGCATGGTGATGGAGTATCATTCTGTTCATGCTCTTGTTCTCTGTCGTCAGGAGGACTACTGTTCCAGTCAGCATAGTAGACATTTCCGGTTGGCGATCGATTTCCCAACAATATGACTTGCTTTGATCCGACATTTTTAACCCTGCAACCCTGTGCATCAAACTTGACAGAGAAACCATTATCACATAATTGGCTGATGGAGAGCAAGTTATGCTTCAATCCATCAACATATGAAACATTAGAAATCGATACATGATTGGTTTCAAGGGTACCGTAGCCTCTGGTGTGACCTTTTGAGTTGTCACCAAAGGTAACTGAGGGTCCTTCTTTCTCCACGAAACTCCCAAGCAAATCCTTCAGATTAGTCATGTGTTTCGAGCATCTACTATCCATCACCCACATGGTTCGTGAAGCTTTATTCTTCCTCAGCTGTCTCTCTTGTACTTGCAAAGAGAAACTCGCTTAGGTCCCCAATTTTAGTTGGGTCCTGGAGGGTTAGAACCAGTTCCCCCTTGAACTGTGGGTCGTTTTTCCCTGTATACTCGGATAGATTTATCATTCCAAATCACTTTCCCTTCATCATCAACTATAACAACACCTCGGTTATCCTTAGGCTTGTTGTTAGTAGTGATGTTCTGTTTCTTGGGAGGAGATGGATCTCTCCCATTGTGAGCTTTCGGAGGAGATGCTTTCCCCCTGTTTTGATGGCGCTTTTTATCCTATTGGATTTGTCTATGAGGTCGGACGCCATGTTGGAATCTTTGTTTCTGATTCTGATTCCAACTCCTTGAATGTTGTCTATAGCTGTTCATGCACTGTTGTTGGTTCATGTTGTGGCATGAATATCTCCAGCTGTTCGAACTGTTCCTCATCGGTTGACTCGGTTGGAACCTCTGGTTGAACTGATGATGGAACTGCTGTTGATTCAGATGGTTGGATCCTTGTCTGTTCTGCGGTCGATTTCATTCTTTCTGAGGTTGGCTCTGGGGTCTGTTCAGAGGTCGGTTCTGAGTTCGGTTTCGATTGTATCTCCGACGTCTCTGGTTTCTCTTTTGACTCTTGGAACATTCCCCCTCGGTTGATGTCCCAACCGATGGAATGTTTTGTTCTCCATCCACTGCTCCTTTTCCTTTCTCAGTTGTGGTTCCCTTGGTCGGTTGAGCTTGCTGAGAAGTGGAGGTTGGATTACTTTGGGGAGATTCAGACTCAACTGTGTTAGGTTCGACAACCTTGACTTCCACAGCTTTGATGAAGGTTGCTAGAGGAATTCCAGTATCCTTGATCACATCATAACCGAGTCCTGATACGTCATCCATCTGTCGGCTGTAACTGATGAGATTCTCGATGATCTTGGATGACTGATATAGCTTTATCAAATTGTCCTTCTCAGTTTGCAACTCTTTGAGGAGGACAGCTATATGCTCGGTTTGTCCGTTTGACTTCTTTATCAGCTGGTCGATCTGAGCCTCTTGCTTTTTCAACTGATCTTGCTGCTCCTTGATCTGCTTCGTCAACTCCTCGTCGGTTGGAGCATTAGTTCGGTTGACCGCATTCAGTTGACTTTTGAGATTATCTATCTCTTCAGTTTGACTCTTAATCAGATCGTCCTTTTCGGTTAAGGATTCTTCAAGTTTGGTGAACTGTTCTTGAAGACTATTAAACTCAACCGATTGCTGATGTAGTTCCTCACTGAGTTCTTGAAAGTCACTCCAGGAGGGTTCCAACTCTTCATCCAGTGTTTCATGCATGTTAGAAATATTGGAAGAATTTAAATTAGCAGGACTAGAGTGTACCTCAGTATCATCCTGGTTGGTTCCAAGTGCCATGAGGCATTGATCCTGACCGATAGCGTTGTTGGTGGAAGTCAGCTCATCCTCATCTTCAGTGTCGGTGAAGATGTCCATGTCGTCAGCTGCTTCTTCTGCAACCATGGCCTTGTTCTTTCCAGTTTGCTTGGCCCTCAACGCTTCTCTCTCTTTCTTTGAGAGGTCTGGACAATCTGCTTTGAAATGTCCCTCCTTGCTGCATTCAAAGCAACCGTTGTTCACAGGCTTTGAGTTATCTCGAGTTCGGTTAGATTTGTAGAACCTCTTGTATTTTCCGAACCGAATGTCCATGTCAGCTAGCTTTTTTGACAGGGCGGCTATGTTCTGTTGCAGCTCTTCTTTGCTTGGCTCCTTCGTAGCTGTGTCCGCTGATCTTGTTGGCCTTGATGTTCGCGGCTTTGAATAGTCAGCTCGGAGCGCTACTGACTTTGACCTTTGTCGGTTCACCTTGTACTCATTTCCCTTCAGAATTGAGAACAATCTTTCAGTTCCCATCTCACCAAGATCAGCTCGACTCTCATGGATATTGGTGAAGGTATCCCACTCAGCTGGTAGAGCTTGTAATACTTTGAGGTTGATTTCTCTTAAAGTATATTTTCCTCTTCAGATGGACTGGATCCTTCTGATGATGTCCATGAACCGGAGCTCTAACTGATCAATGGTTTCATCAGTTTTCAGACAGAAGTTGTCAAAGTCTTGACAGGCATGTGAGAACTTGTTCTTCTTTGTTTCGTCGCTTCCTTCACTCAGAGATGCCAAGATATCCCACATCTCTTTAGCGGTTTCGCACTCTTCTATCCAAGGCAGATAGTCTTGTCCAACTGTGGACATGATTGTGCTCTGAGCCCAGATGTCCAACTGGCTCACTTTGGCTTCTTCTGGAGTGAAGTCTCCTGGCTTCTTCTCCACTAACTCCACAGTTGCATCCCCATCGTTGGGATTTGTAGGAGTGCGAGTGACTCTCTCTCTGATGATGATCGGTCCGGATGTGAGTACTTGTTGCATTCGATGATGCTTTGACAGTAGGATCTTCTTCATCCGAGTTCTCCAGGATGTATAGTTCACAACCGAGAACATGACCACGATCTTGTCTTTTACATCCATCTGCACACAACAACAGAAGAAAAATGCAAGCAGATATGCACTAGCGTGATAAAGAGATCTGTTCAGTTGACCACTGAAGAAAACACCTCGAATTCACACCTTGTGAAACAGAGTCAGCAGTCTTTTGAACCACTGCTCTGATACCACTTGATGGTCCCGAAACGAGTTCTGGTGTATGGGAGGGGGGGAATACACCAGATAAAACTTTTTTTAAAAAAACAACCTCCTAAAAATAACACAACCCAGTAATGCAACTCAGTTGGAAATACAACCGAGTAAGAAACACTCAGCTGGAAGTGAAGTGTTGTGCGGAATGTGGTGGATATTAACTCGTAAAATAACTCACGCTAAAGTGCAAGGTTGGTCAATAACCAAGAAAATTGATATGGAAGAATGCAGTTTGTATGCAGGTTAGTTAGTCAGTTGAATATGCAATAATATAACTGAAAAATAAACACAACACACAAAGATTTACGTGGTTTGGAGATAACTCCTACGTCCACGGGGAGTTGTGAGTCCACACAACTCAGTCCAAGTTCTTCTGGACAAACCACAAAGCTTATGCGGGCTTTGCAACCGTTGAGATAAGTTTACGGGTACTTATCAACCTTACAGATTAGTTTGCGGGTACTAATCAACCTATCTACTCAGTTACGGGAAGAGTAGGGTCCTAATAACCTTTTCAGGTGTAAGAAAGTGTGGGTTTCCAACTAATAGCTCGAACAAGAAGTGAGCTATGATCTAACACTCTACGAACTCTCAACTAGTGATGTTCTCAAGGTTGGATCGAAAACTACAAAGACAGAATCTAACTCTTTAGAACTCTCAACTAATGATGTTCTTCGAGGTTTTGCTTGAGTGCAGAATGAAGTTGTTCTTTCGCTTGTATATCTCTTCTCACACTTGTCTGTCTCGTAAGTCTTGGTGAATGAATGAAGGCCTCTATTTATAGGCGGAGAGAATCAACTAGCCGTTGGAAGAGCTGTTGATCTCTGTTCTTTGAAAGCGATGGCTTGTCTCTCATCTCTGCAGACTTTCCGAATTTGGAAACTGCATGCTTCTGCTTTCCATCTAAGACAACCTTGTGTTGGGCCAAATGAGGTAATGACAGAGAGTCAAACCTTCACGTGACTTGCTTGTTTGAATTTCAAATCTCAACGTTAGTCTTTCAACAATGGATGGTCGGTTGAGAGTTTCGATCTTCATTTGACTTGTTCTTCAGCTGATGTTCTATCTGAATGCTAACAATTGAACTCTCAGCTGACTTGAACTTCATGTTGTTGATCTTCTTGGTTCGAGTCCTACAACTGATGTTCTGAAACTGAACGCTCAGTTGTCTTTCTTGTATCTGATCAGTTGGCTTCGAACGCTCAGTTCTCTTACTTACAGCTGATGTTCTCTTGCATCTTCCTTAGTTGACTTTGGCATCTTCGTATCCGATGAACGTTCAGTTGTCTTTCTTACAACTGATGTTCTATCCGAGTGAAGCCTTGTTGTCGTCTTCAGCTGGAGTCCTGTAAAGATAAAATCTTAATAATGCTCAAACAGCGAGCCTAACTACTAACATTAGGATCTGACAACATCTACTCGGTTGGGGTCAGTTGGTTTTGGAATCAATCAAAACTTTAATAAATTTCCCAACACACCCACTCCACTAATTTCCTCTCTTTGATACTCTCTGCAATCTCATTTCCCTCTCTTGAAACCTCTAATATTCCGCCACTCCTCTTCGTACCTCTCTCATCTGCTCTCTTCTCTTTGTATCTCTCTCATAATGGAAACCCCTTTGATGATGAGTTCCTTCCAAATGGAATCGAGCTCCATCGAAATTGTGCCTGAAACCTGCTTCGATTCTCTTCTCCCTTCTCCTCTGTGACGCTGACCACGTCAGAGGTATTAGTCAACAGATCTGTCGACTGTGGTTCGTTGGTGCCGGAGAAATTTGTGGAAGGCTCCGATTTGAAGATTTCTCAACCTTCCCCGGAGAAACCTTGCTGATTCTCTGATGATGGTGCCCGATACTCCATTTTCGCCGGAGAAATTTGTTGATTCTTTGACGACGATGCTCGATACTCCACCTTCGCCGGAGAAATCTGTTGATTTGCTGCCTGCTGTGGCTGATACTCCATCTTCGCCGGAGAAATCTGTTGATTTGTTGGTTGCTGTGGCCGATACTCCACCTTCGCCGAGGGAGAATTTAGAGCAGATTGTGGCTAATTTGCTACCTACATATGATGCTTATTTCCTGCTGAGTGAGGTCTTAAAATTTCGCAGAAAAGGTAAGGCCAAAGAAGATGAGATTCACGTTGGAATTATGTGATTCAGTTCTACTCATTTCCTTTTAGTGGGTGGGCTGGTGATGCCATTTGTGATTTCTGTGATTGATCAACCCTCGATGATTTCTGTTGTTCCTGATTCTAAAGATTTGTGATTTCTGTTTGGTTGATACTTGATTGAGTGATGAGTTCCTTCGATGATTCAGTTCTACTCATTTGTGAATAAGTGGGTGGGCTGGTGATGCTATTTGTGATATGTTGGTAAATTTCAGTCCATGTGGTTCATGTGATTTCTATGATTCATTTCAGTCCCTGTGGTTATTCGTGAATTGATGAATTATGTGTGAAGTGAATGTGATGCCTCTGTCAGCCTAACAAATGCCTATTTACATGATGATGCATTTGTGAATTGATGAATTATGTGTCCCTGTCCCTGTGATGACAATTAAATTATTTTGTTTGAGGGCTGTCCCTGTGATGACAAGTGAATGTGATGCCTCTGTGTTTCCGATTGAGTTCTATGCTTGCCATATGATGCCACCACTAGAGTTCTAATTGAGTTCTAGTTTAGGAGGTTGACTTATGCAACTTAGGAGTCAAATTAAATCAGTCAATGATGCAAAAGTAAAGCTGAGACTAAAAAAGCCCCTAAATCAGTCACAAAAACAGTTTACATTCCAAACATTTAAAGACTAGCACCACAATGTTTGTCCCTGTAAACCTGTCCACAAAAACATCCCATGTCTAGCCTTAATCATGGATTGCCACCTGTTGCAGCTCTTGCACTAGATCATCTATTTGAATTACATGTTCTTCATCACTTCTTTGGCTGTTTATGAAGTCTAAGCTTTCCCTTACAAGCTCCAACTCCACTTCAATGCATTGTGGGAGAAGTCCTTCCCTTTGTAGTTGTTCCTTTCCCATGTGAGGGATTTTGTACTTGTTGTCTCCCTTAACCTTGATGATCTCTCTTAGGCATCCTTGTAGAGTTAGAAAGACATGATTTAACTTGTGTGGTGAGTACTCTTCATATGCTGTCTTGACATTGTTCAGTAGCTCTTCTACATTCTTTGCTGGTTTCTGATCCTTAAGGGTTTGTATTGCTCTAAAAAACTCTAGATCATTTACATTGGTGTCTGGAGAGTTAGGGGGTTGACACACTAGCTGGAAATGAAAGCCATCAGATTTTGAAATTGCTAGGAAATCAGGATCATCAGCTTTGATGTGTGGTTTGGCATTGTCTTGTTGAATCAATATGTGTTTGCTTAAAAACGGAGGCCACCTAGCCTTAAAAACTGGAATCATCTGCATGAATATGATGATGGATGCTAAGTGATGAATCTGAAAATTTTTCTTATAGCAAAAACTTAACAGAAAACTTACCTAGTTGAGTAGGCTGTCCTTTGTGATTGTTTTTGTCACTGCTGCAATTGGCTTCACTTCCATGGTCCCTTTTGCTCTGTTCTTTGAATTCCTCTGAGCAAGTTCTTCTGTTATGAATGGGAAGATCCCAAACTTCCCATCAAACAGAACATTTCTCTCTTCATCTATTATGGGTCTTGATACTGCACAATTAAACATAATTTTGGGAATGAATCTCTTTGATTTACAACTCCTATGTGGCTCAGTTTCACCTGGGACAAGATAATATTTGTCACTGTTCTTGGATAAGTAGAACCATTTCTCATCTATGTGTATGGTGTTGTACTTGTTTTGGAACTTTTAAACACCATTCACAGGCTCTGAACAGAGCTGACAAAGACTCCATTTAAGTCTGCACAGCTTATTGAAAGGGGTTAAATATCGTTTGATGGCATTTGTGTGTGGTTTGAGCTTCTTCTCTTGCACCCATCTGTGAATTACAGATTTGAAAATGCCCAGATTTCCTGCCATGACCCTCAGTGATGTTCTTTGTTGCAAGGACAGACTCTTAACATTTTCTTCATCCAATTGTTTTTTGTTTTTGTAATCGATTCCTAACCTTTTTTATTGCAGCCGCACAGGAACTCCAAGAGCTTGTTGAGCTGTTACAGCTTGCCAAATCCTCCACACGGTCTTCAAATCAAGCTGGAATTTCTCTGCAACTTCTTGCTTTTCACCGTACAAAAGCTTCTCATCCGAGCTATGTTGGAGTAACCACTGTGCGACTAAATTTTTTGCTTCTATAGTCAGTTTCCTCTTGGATTTAGGAGCTGCCATTTTTGCTGTATTGAATTTTCTGCAGCTGTGTAGTTGAGATAGCTTTCAATAACATTTACAGTCATATTTATTGTAGTAATGGGGGTGTTAGGTGTAGTTTAAACTTCCCTCCATTTGTTTTTAATCACATCAATATACTTTTGATGATTATTTAATGAATAAAACAGTTTTTTGGCTCCAAGTTGAATGAGTTTTGCCTCCAAAATTTTCATTTCAGATTTCCTGTGAATGTGTATGAATGAGTTTTAATTCCTGTTTCATGTTTGCTTTTTAATTTCAGTTAAGCAGCCTAAATTTATTTAACACAATTTCCTTTATTAGCACGATCTAATTCCTTAATTCCTCTATTTATGTACGATTTTCATAACACGATTCAAACATTTCGTAATTCCTTTCGCGATTTAATGCTCGCGTATCAATTTAAGTCGGCATACTAAAAAAAAGAAGTGTCAAAAATACCTAAAAATAAAAATCAATTGGAATTAATGAAGCAAGTTGATATGGGCTCCACTCTATTTATTTTAATGTAAAGTAGTCTCTCTAATTAAAAAATTAACAAAATTAATTCAACATCATTAACACTATTCTTTTCTCTCACCCACTACAACTTTTTCAGTTTTCCTAATTTCCGTGCCCAGTCCAAAGTAGGGCACTAAATTGGGGACGGAGATAGTATTATTTTTAGTTACTTCATTATAATTATTTGGTAAAATGACATTTTTCCCCTTTTTAGTTAAACGAAAAAGTAGTTGAAGGGATGAATAATCGTTGGATGCAAAAGTTGACAAGCTAGGTATTATCAATAATTATGTTGATATTCCTTCAGATTAACTGCTTACCTGCACACAAATAATTTGTTTTGTTCATTCTTAAATTCTAGCTTTTCAAAAATAAAAAAAGTTCTAGCTTCGACCGGCGCCCTACCTCTAGGCTCTAACCGCCAAATGCATTCAGAACGAATATAAAAATGATGGTAATATTCATTCTGCAATAATCATGCTGTATTACACTTCCATCAAAAAAAGTAAACCAATTAAAATCAACCTCCATTTGCTCTATAATTTAGCAGCAAAAGTGGAACTCCAACCCCTTCCACAGATTTGTGGGAGGAACCATGGAGAATTCAAGGTTCTAACAAGATTGATCACCATCAAACTGAGTCTTGTTTGTGTTAGTAATTAAAGTAGAAAGAAACAGCCTACTCATATATATATATAAACATTTGCTGAAAGCTGATTCTACTCTATCATCATCAAATGTCTACCTTCCATACTACATTACCAATGCCATTGTCATCATCACTCTCCAGCGCTGCTACTTTTGCACGACGTGCTGCTTCCGCCAGCTTCCCCCTTTCTCCCTCACTGAAAGAACTCGATCTCAACTCAGCCGGTGGAATGAAGCAGTCCACTGAAAGGCCAGGAACATTGAAAGCTACCTCTTCGATTGTCCACGCCTCCTCCATCCTGGTTTTTGAATGGCTCATCGCCATCTCCCCAAACCGGAACAGGGTCACAACAGAGTGGCCCGAGTGAGCAACCATCACTCCTTCAATGGGGCGGTAATCATCCATGTACGAGTCAGTGGTGGTCTCCCAATAGACAGCCTCCCCGCCATTAGGCTGCTGTATGCGCGTGAGATGGGAGTCCTCCATTTGTACGAGAAGCCCCGTTCTCTGGCTGAAGAACCCAAACAAGACGTGCCTTATGATTTCAGCCGGTCCTTCGCTCCTAGCCTTTAGCGTGTGATGATCAGCAGCAACCTTCAGAATGAAGCACTCATCCCCATTGATGTTCTTCTCCCCAATGCAGACTGCATTCCCAAACATACTGGCCGTCGTCCTCGGATCTAGTCCCTGCACAATCAAAACTCAACACAATCACAACACTAGAGAGAGAGGATTGCAATTTGCAACACTGTGAAAAAGCAGAAATAAATCATTTAAACCTGAAGGGCGCGGCGCAGGGGCCTAACAGGGCCCTTTGCAGTGTGTGCACCGAGCCACGGTGTGTGCCTCCACACGAGCTTCCCGTTGCAGCCAGCGTGAACTTTGCTTCCCCCGACTGCAAGCTCCACATACCACATATCTGGATTCATCTGCCACAGGACGAAGCTGCCACACTCAGCAGCTCTGGCGGCATTCCTGTTCTTCACCACCTTTGTCGCTGTCTCAAACTCGGAGGCTATCATTTTTACCTTCCCCAATGCATAAGCATTCTTGATGGAGGTCTGAGTTTTTTGCCCTCCTGAAGCAGCAGTATATTGCTGCAAAATATACTGCGCTGAGGAAGATTCCTGCAAAAATGGATTGCTATACTTGATTAGATAAATATTTAGCATTTCTTTACTAGGACACAATTAAATTCATGCTTGTAAGCCCTAAATAAGTATCAGCATCAATCTTTGTTTTACACGGTACAATTTATTAGCATATACCATACATTTGATCAAGAGACATAACAAGATTCTAGTAAATTGAAACTAAATCTCAAGTCTACAACAGTTTTCAAAAACCAAAAAGAAGAATTATCCTGACAAATTAAGAAATAAATCTCTTACAAAAAAAGGAGAAAACATCAATATAAAATTAACCACATAAAGCATGAAAAATAGCTAAAATTGACCTATTCTATTCCAGTAAGTAGATGCTATTCTAGATGGATTAGTTAATAATCAACTATCTTTGTAGTTCATATACCTGGTTATAGTATGTGTTATGTGTGGGAATAATTGTATTTGTAGATACAACACCTAAGCATAAAATCCATAAGCTTCAGCATGTATTACACAACTACTAGTAAGTAATACGCATGCGAACAGAGAGAGAGAGAGAGAGAGAGAGAGAGATACAAATGAAATCATACAATTGGGATGTCTTTAACACTGAGGTGAGGGAAAGGATCAGAGGTGCTAACGTGCACCGGCGCGAGTGGCGCACCCATCACCCCCAGCAGCAGCCTTAAATCAGACCTCTTGTTGACGTACTCACTCTCACTAACGCTTACAGAAGGATTGCGGCTCAGCCCCCGGACCCACTGCCCGAGACCCGATCCCACGCGCTTCGACCCGACTATTTCCCCGCCATCCGGATCCGGCCCCTCCATCAACGGCGCCAGAGCCTCCCCCACCGGCCTCAGGCTGCCCGATCTCGCGATCAATGGCTCGGGGTTACTCGTTCCCACCTTTTTCCGCCTGAACATACCCGACATTGGCGAAGCAACCCGACCCGTACTCTTGGACCGTGACCTCGCCGGAGATAACCCGCGCGCCACCTCCTCTTTCAATGCCGAAAAGAATCCTTGTTTCTTCTCCATCCTTTTTTTATACTACTATTCTTCTTCAAATCATCATGTGAATAGTTGTTTCTATATCTGCAACGAGCAAGGATTGCGTGATACAGGTGCCGTCATTTGTTGAGGCTGAAGCAGAGCATATGAGGAACAGCTCTGATTAGAGAGAGAAAGTTGGTAGTTAGAGAATATGGCGGACTGGGGAGTGAGGAAATCGTTGACAGGAAAGCAACGTTATTTAGTCCTCGACTAGAGAGAGCAAGAGAGAGAGAGAGTCGGGAGTGACAGTGTAGCTGCAAAAGCGACTGGTGGAGAGAGAGAGAGAGAGAGAGAGAGGGGGGGTGCTACCGTTCTAGTATGCTGCTCCCTGCTTTCTGATTGTGGGGTAACCTAACATAGAGTCAAGCGAGTGAGCTCACGCTCCGGCGTAAAATATTACTACTACATTCCACCACCCCCCCCCCCCCCCCGGTAATATATTCCTTTTACCAGATACTCCCTGAACAATAATAATATTCCTATTTTCCCCCAAACCTATTTTACATAAGTACGAGTTACGAATACGATCGTGTGAGTTACATTGTGTCAATCTTCTTTTACATTTTTCCTTCTCAAAAAGATCTTCTTTTACATTTTAACTAGATGAATTTTGTTTATCCATGAACAAGCAATTTAGTGTACTTTAATTTGGAATTAATTGCTGAACGCGTTTCCACAAATAAATTTAGACGCACTAATCTAATTTTTAGTATGCTATAGGCCTATTTATGTGGGTTACTAGCTACCATAGTAATGGACACATTATCTTACTTTTTTTTAGAGGATTATAATACAATGGGAGATTTTTTTTTCCGTCCACAATGAGAATGCCAAAATGAAAAATACGTAAGGGGCAACAATTTCGGCTGACACAATTTCAATTTCGTGTTTATCGCCGACATGAATTGGGCCCAAAATACTATACCTAATTGATTTCCAAGCATAGGCCATTGTCAGCACCTTTTGACCTATGTTTCTGTCGCTACCCCCTACTCCTGTCATTCAATTTTCGCTTTGCATTATTTAACCTTCTTCTCTCATATCCCGCTCATACAAATTCCTCACTACAAATCTCGTCCATCTACACCTCTAATATCTCACTGTAAAATCCCTCCTCTCACTTTCACTCACCGTCAAAAATCCACCGACTCCACCTTCACCACCAACATGGCAAATTATGGAGATGTTAGTTAGTATTTTATTTCATATGTAATTAAATTTTTTTAGTGCAGATTTGATACGAATTCTTCGAAATTTAATGTGAGATTTCATCTGTTAGTTCTAATAAAATTTACGTGCTACTTATGTTAAATCCCGCTCGAACTCGCTCGAGCGGGATATGCCATAGCCGAGCGGGATATGTGTTATGTCCCCATGAATTAATGATAATAGTGTATAACTTGCCCTAGATCCTCATTTTGCTCGCATTGTTGATGTTTCGATTGTTTGATGCTGAATTTATACCAATAATTTTGATTTTTATATTATTGAATTTTTTGAATGTGTAATTTGCTCGTAATTTTTCCCTTAATTTTTACATGTTAATTACATTAAATCGCGCTTGACAAAACCTAAGAATCACTAAATTCCGCTCGAGCGGGATTTGGTTATTTAAGTTTATCGATGTTTTAAAATGTTGTGTACATTAAATCCCGCTCGATTTGTTGACGTGTGAGTCAAGATCCCGCTCGAGCGGGATTTATTTTTTTCGAGCGGGATATGGTATTGTAAGTGAAAAATAGTGTGAATTGTGTGAATATAATTTTGCATTTTATTATATACTGAATATTTGGAATTTGCGAATATTTTGATATTAATTTTGATTGGTTGCAATTTTTATTGTTTCAGATTACGTTCAAGAGGCCCCCGAGACTATTAACCGGAAGTCATTGGTTAGCACGGCCTACAGGCACAACATTTTAGAAGACGTTGAGTCTACATTGATGCAGGTTGGGGGATAGGATCTCCTGGAGAGGTGGCTTGCAGGTTGTTTTGGCCACTTCAATTACTGGCAGCCGGGGCAGAAGTGCGTTATGGGCGTGGATCACGTATTGTCCCTTGAGATTAAGTATCCATTCGATGAGGCACACGACATGTGATTTCACATCAACGGGGCAAACATTCGTTTTTCTTCTGCGGAGTATGCCCTTGTTATCGATTTGTCATTCGGCTCGTCAGATTTTCGACCTTCAGACAACCACGGCATACGGGATGTGCAAGTGTATCGGCGGTTTGCCAACGGCATGCCGATTAGTGTGGTGGACCTCCTTGATATGTTTTGCCCGAGGCGTGTGACATATCAGAGTGGACTGCTCTACCTGAAGGTCGCACACATGTTAGTTTTGTATATGCTGCTAGAATTGAAGAAGTATGTTGCGGATTGGATGTGGAAGTTGGTAGATGATCTGGAAGCGTTTTCTCGATTTCCTTGGGGCGCCTACACATATTTGAATCTGGAGCACTACGTGGACAACATCAAGCGCACGCCCAAGTACCACTTCTACGGTGCAGTCTGGGCTTTCCACGTTTGGTCGTTGGAGGTGCTACCAGACTTAGCCGCTACAGATGCGGTCATTGATAATCCGGATGCACGGCCCAAATGCATTAGATGGAAGTTCAAGAAGATAAGTGGAACAGACCTTCAACCATTATTTTCTTTGCAGGTATATTTTAATCTTTTGATTGGATGTATTTTTCTAAATTATTTTTATAGTTGTATTTGTGTTTGATAATTTTTTTTGCACTGTAGGTTGGTCAATTCAACCCTTTTGGACCGGATGATGCTGAAATGCAAAGTTTCTATTTCCAATCCACTCAGTTTCTAAATGCACTTGGAGTGGACTATTCAGTGTCGCGCAATCCGTTACGTGAAGGGGAACAGTTCCCCCGTCAGGCACGCGAGACCATAGTAATTAATGATGAAGATGAGTATGAAAGACCTCCTTCAAGGAGAGGACAAAGACAACGAGGTGGATGGAGGCAGCCTGTTACCTACGAACGGCAGAGGCAGATGCAGAGGCAGAGGAACAGGATCCTGAGTACCGAGAGCCACCTCACCGTCGAGACCACGGAGAGCGTGTTCGTCAGGGAGGATCTTCATCCTCCAGTGGTGGGGCCGATCACGTCCTACGATCGAGTGATCCGTGCTGGATTCGATCAGAGATTGCTCTTGCAGAGGATCGTATTGTAGAGAAAGTGGAGCGGAGACTGTTCCCCAAGCTCAAATCTTAGAATGAGGGCTTGTTTGACAAAATCCGATGTGGATCTACATGCCGATCCCCTGCACATCAGCCCACCCCGTGATCCATGCCTATGCAGACACCAGAAGACCAAAGCCGCCCCTCAGTGCGAGCCCCACAGATCCAGGCACCGAAAGACCAAAGTCGCCCCTCCGTGCATCAGCATGCATATGGACGGGGAACGGAGGAAGATCCTTGTGCAGCTTGTCATTCCATCCAAGCAGAACGGTTTTTATCGCAGCATTGTCCAGCTCGGCATTCAATGCATGAGGCAGGATCGTCGAGTGCAATGTTTGATGAGTACAGTACTTTTATACTCGATCCATCTCGGCATTCAATGCACGAGGCAAATAGCAATTTGAATGCATTGTGGTCCGCTCTTACCACGGTAGGTAACTATTTCACAGATATTAGATAAGTTTTTTTTTACTTTTCTTATGTTTTACGTAAGATATTGATATTTATTTTGTTTGTGTAGGGCCATGGACAGAGTTTTGAGGCTTGTCTAAATGAGGTGGCGTCACCGATCCCAACAGTCCCTATTTCACAGAGACCGACAGAGGAAGAGGACGAGGCAGGACGTGATAACGTGCCATTACAGCAACTAAGAAGAGGACAAAGGACTCGAAAGCATTCCGCAGCAGTTTTGACGCCCATGGTTGCCCAAAGAGATCTGCCACGACTTCCGCTTGAATTGATCCAGACGTATGAATTGTTTTTGCAAGGTGATCCAAAGGATTTCATGGTCACCAATGCAAGCAACACATATGTGCCGCATCAGTGGTGGAGGCTACTTGAAAATCAAAAGGCAGATATGGGAATCGAGGTAAAAAAATGTTGGCGTATTATCTTATATATATTTTTATGCACACGAATTAAACTTTTGGTTTTAGGTCCTAGATTTGTTCTTAGCCTACTTGAGAAAGTGACTTGTGGACCGAGATCACATCTTGGACGCCGTGATGCATAACAACATTGTGATATTTGACTGCGATGTTTTCGTAAGTTGATTATCTATCTTTATAATTTCATTGTAATTATCTTTCTAATTTAATTCCGTTGCACATTATCTATCTTTGTAACTGGCCCAGTTTAAACGGGGAATGGAAGGACAAGATTTTAGCGATAGATATCGAAAAAGAGCTTCGGGGATCGTGGGGCACTTATGCAGAATATGAACCTGCAGCCAGCATATTATTCCAAGCATATGGACGGGGAGGTGGTAGCCATGTGAAAATGAACCATATTATAGTACCCAAGTGGAAATGAACCATATTATAGTATTAATTAATTATTTTCCATTGATGATTTGGTTGAGGTAAATAGCTGATCATGCAGTTGAATACCGTCTTCTTTTTAATCTTTTGAAAATTTTACATCACTTAACATTTGAAATGATTAACTACTGATATCAAATGTTTGCAGATGTATACTCCCCTAATAATCTCGTAATATATGAATATAATTATACACCTTATTTATACTAAAAAAACAAAATACTTAATTTGTTTTTTTTTTTTGATGATATGAACATCTTTTAAACGGCACATACATATTAGTGATACTTAGATAAGATAAATTTGTTCCACTGTTGATTTGGTTGAGGTAAATAGCACTTGAATGAGAATACCGCCTAGTAGATTTAAAGTGGACTTTAGTGCATTAATTTTTGCCAAATAAGAAAATGAGACTTATTGAGTGAGACATCCAAAAAAGCAAAATGAGACTTATAGAACATGACAGAGGGAGTACTTAATATATGAATAAGAATATAATTTTAGCTCCTTATTTATTACTACAAACAAACAAAATAGTTTGAACATCCTTTAAAGGGCATACACATTAGTGATAAGATAAAGTTTAATTTCCATTTTCCCTTAAGTTTAATTTTAATTATGTTAGCAATTACGCGTACACTAAACATTGAAGATTTATTGTCGGCCTATATCAACATACAAAACAACTTTAGAACATATTCAAGACTATTATGATAAGACGAATAGTTTATAGTTTATATATAGTGAAAAACATATATGTCTCATCAGTCATGATGCGAGTTGTACAATATGATTTGTTCACCACCAACCATGCAAGGGAACTTAGTTAATTAGAACGAAAAAAAAAATGACTCATTCGCGTAATTATCTACACTCATATACTATTGTTGTACTTTTCAATTTTTAATTAATGAGTGCCCCACAAACATAAAGAAGATTGTACGGTACTTCTGATTATGCTTATATATTATCCAAAAAACCATGTCGTCAGATTTAGACCATTGTTGGGAAATAAAATAATCAATGTCCAGCGTTATTTTGGGTGAGAAAAATTGTGATCCAGCAGTTATACTCTTAAACTTCATTATTGCAATGTGAGTGACTGGTGTTATGCTATTTCAAGCGCAACACTGTTCTGTTCACAATGCTACTCATTTTATTTTTCAACTAATGTCATATGATTTATATTTAGATGAGCGGGCTGATTTAAAATTATGAACTGTTTGAAATATTACACAAAGTGATTATAAGTATTACACATCAGCAGCTAACGCAGAAAAAATTATTTCAAGAAGCCAATTTTCCTACAATTCAATTACCTAAAATGGGGTTTTGCAGAACATGAATTTACCCAACAATTTGATATGTTTATAAGAACAAAAAGAAAAACACACCCCAGTCATATGACTAAAATATTTTAGAATACCCTTAGTAGGTCCGCCATTGCTACACATTTAGTGCAAAATTTGGAACAAAGATGAGTGCATACTCAATGCTATTTTAGGGCAGATTCTTGTACACCAAAATAATGTAAACCGTTGGAGATATAACTTTCTTAAAAGTCTAGCGAGTGCATTTAGCTTTTTAAGTAATTGTGTTTAATCAAATTAGATAAAATCCAGCTAACCACCAATTCCCTGTCTACTTAAGTTGAATGAAAAAAGGTAAAGGAACTCAACTTTTGAAAACATCATTTTCAAGTCGGAATGGAAAGGACAAGTTATTGTTGATCAATTAATAGTTTTATTGTGACCAACAAGGACATATCGAGTTAGATTCTTCACATATTGCGTTTCTTTTAAGGGGTCATGATCATCTTATTAAGTATGCGCACATTCCATGAGACCTAATTCAAAATTAAATAATATATATAGGTGGATTAGTTAGATAAATCGTGATAACGGATCATAAATAAGGTTTGTTTGACTGATAAAGACAGAGGTCCTCAGATCTTCAACCTAGATTTTATTGGGTGTACCTTTTTATTTCAATTGTGCCGGTTGTTTATATTTGACTTATAGCTCAAATGAGTTACTATTTGATTTGGATCCATTCTTGTAGTTGTAATTTAAATAGTAATTTCTGAAGAAAAATATCTCTTTGAATTATACTATATTATTCTATAATTATTGCCACTTATATTTAGCCTCTTATTGTCATTGATGATGTGCGACTGTTTGTATGGGCTATGAAGTCCTCGAGTGGGCATTTGAATATATCAAATGTAATTCATGATTAACTACCTATCAACTTTAATGAATTTTGCCTTTTGATTCACTTTCTGTGCTCGTTTGATTTAAGTAGATGAAAAAAATTAAGTTCAATAGAGGAATAGTTATAACAACCGTTACTTACGGAAAGGAATTATATGTAAAGAAAAAGATTCAACAAGTAGATGAAAAGATTTTGTTACTCAAACCAAATAAAAAGTAATAAATTTAATTAAGTGAATTCTCCCTCCATGCTTAACCAAACATGGCTTTACAAGTATATATTGATCTGTGAATTATACTCCCTCCATCCTTTTTCTTTTTATGTTTTAAGTTTCGTATTTAGTTACTTTTTATATAACGTTTTGGAATCTTTTTCCAAAGTTAGCCTTAATTGATTCCTATTTCATTAATTTACTCAAAAGATAATTATTGTTAAATTTTTATTTTTCCACAAAATAAAGGTTGTGTTATTAAACATAAATTAAATAGGGTAATGTTAATGAAGAATAAGAAAAAAGAAATATTATCACACTTATCACCATATTAAAAATCAATAATGACAAACCACAATTGAAATGAAAAGAAAGAGAAACGGGCAGCCCTGGAAAATTATCTCTCATTCTCAAAATTATTTGCATTTCACCATTTTAAAACTATTTGCATTTCACCATTTTTCATCTAATAAACAAACCCTGAAGTGAATAGGAGGGAATACTCAACTAAAAAGGATGTCGCAGAGGTCATCAAGAAGTTGGAAAATAAAAATCTTAATGCTTTCAAAATAAAAATTTGGGATTAAGAAAAAGATTAAAGGACTTTGTGTTTGGGAACACTCTCACTTCGATTTTATTTAGAGAAACCACCCTTAGATTCTAGTATAATTCAAGATTTACAATAGGTAAAAGTCACATTATTTCCTTAGAGTAATTTTGAGTTTCTTTAATATAATTTTGATAATTTTGCTTTAATTAATATTATTTCTCTTTATAAATAATGTGTTTTTAAAATATATGTTTTAAAGGGGGTTTACCTCACATTTATAGTTTACAAGCTATTGTAGCTGAACAATAATTTATCCTGTTTACAGCAAAGATAACATATGCCAAGTAAGTTTCCACAACATCCAAGAAAAAGATGGTGTTACATCTTATTCGAGAATATTGGTCAAAATATTGGTACCGGAATATATGGAGTTTGTTGAAAGAGAAGAAAAAAAGTTGGGCAACGAAGAAGGTTGTCTTCGCTTTAGTTGGAAATTATAACACACGTTAGAACAAAAACTCAAAATTTCCCTTTTTTTAAATGAAAAAATAATTTTGTTACTAAAAAATTAACACTCTTGGAATGTCCACTCATGAATGAAATGAGGTGTGAATGGAATGAACTTAATAATAGAATGAAGATGAGAATGGAATAGAATGAAGAATGATATTCCTATGTCTCATATACACAATGAATGGAATGGATTTTTTTTTTTAATTTTTTTTCATAATTAGTATAATTAGTTTAATAATAATTATAATATTAAATAAATAATACTAAATTCTTATTTGTTATTTATTTATTATTTTAATAATTGATATGTATACTAATATTAATAATACTAATAATAATAATTTTTATAATAACTACAATAATAAAAATAATAAGAAATATATAATAAAAATAATAAAAACTACTTTTTATTATCATTTAATATTATTATAATACCCTTAATAGTTAATTAGTATAATAATATTGAAAATATAATAAATAATAATATTATTTAAGTAATAATAATAATAATAATAATAATAATAATAATAATAATAATAATAATAATAATAATAATAATAATAATAATAATACAGTTCATTCTTGAAGATGTGAAATAACTAATACCAGAAGGGAGGGAAGGAACGACTAATCCCATACTCATGGGATTAGTCATTCCTTACGATAAAAATATACCAACCGTGGGATTAAGAATAGAGGCAGTATTGACCATTCAATTCTCATTCCATTCCAGCGTACCAACTGATGGGACACCTTTGGTACGTCATGGTTGCTAGAAGGCAACCTTCCACTAATACTCTCAGTATTTCCCTACTTGAATGACAACCTTGCCCCAATGCTTATAGTAGCGGGGGGAGTATGCCTTGCATCATGGAACCTTGCGCTTAAGGAAGATTGCCTTGTGGTAATCTTCCCCACTTATACTTTATTGACAGTTGGTCTATAATACAGTACGGATTTATCTTCTCGAGGCATAAATATCTTAGACAGACGTCTGTGCCGACCTATCACATCAACTAAAGTAGGGAAGTTTTCCCTACTCAAGTCGGCTTGGAGACTTCCCAAGTCTCCCGAAATGACTAAAATTCCCTTATCATTATAGGTATATATGCGATTTTACAGCAGAATCTTAGGAATCACGTTCATTTACCTCTGATATATATGATAGAACTCGTTGATTTCTTTCAATTTTCATGTTGAATACACACTGACTTGATCGTCGGAGACGCGACGCCGACATACAACCCAGCGTTACGCTTTGCAAGTTGGAATTCAAGGATTAAATCCACGTGGAGAAGCTCTTCTCAACATAATCTTGTCGACACAAGGTACTTATTATGTGTTTACGATTCTTGAACATCTGTGTGTTCGAGGGTTACAAATCTCGACCCCATCAATTGGCGTCGTTGTGGAAAATTAAAACTAAGGTGTGAGATCTGCTTTATCATTTTCTTCCAAAAACATCTTGAACATCAAGATCGATATATGCATGAACTTACTTTTTCCAAATCCATATCTGCATATATGATTAATTTTGTGTGGATAGACCCATGAATAAGCATGAATATGGAAATATTTCTTACATACGTGCATATCGAAGTATATCGGATCATATTGAAGCATATCGGAGCATATTGAGGCATATTGAAGCATATCGAAGCATGATTATTTGTTATTAAGAAAAATATGACCATTATTGTTTGTTGTCAAGAATAACATAAAGCATGACGAAGCATGATTATTTGCTAGAAACATATGATTTCGATGGATATATTTGATTGTATATTTGCATGAATATTATGGGATATTATTTGGCTACCTATTATCTGCTCGAGCCATGAAAAGGCGAAATGAAAAGCTAAAGCTATTCCTCGAATGTTATAAATAATGACCACTCCTCCCCGAAAACTGGGGCAGAAATTCGAGGAATCTGTTACACCACATAGCCAAACAACTCTGGGAGGCCCTCCCTCTGTAACTGGGATCAGGCGAGGAAGCTTCCAAATACCTTTAACTCTCAGAGAAGAGTTGGGGTTATCAGCACTCCCGCAGAGTCAACCTAATCAGGTTACTCAACCCGACATGGTTGCCTCATCCTCAAACATAGAGTACATGTTTGGTTTGGATCCGACTCAGATATGTCAACTACTGGAAAAATTGTTGCGAGAAAATGAAAAAGGCCAGAGAGGATGCTTAGAAACAATTCAAGAAAACCCTAATCAAGAACAAAGGGAACATTCCGATGAGAGAAGGTTTCCCTCTCATGAAGGGCAACATTCCGTGTAAGGCCTGAGGTCAAGAGTGCCCTATATTCCTGAGAAGGGTCACATGAATAAAAATGAGTGGTTGGAAGCTACCTCGGCAACTCGAATCAGTGAAGAAGATCAGTCTGCTTCTTACCAGACTACCAGCCTTATTCCGAATCGGCATCTGCCACCGGCACAGAGGCGGCTGCTTTAAGAAAAGAAATGAAAGAGATGAAGAGGCGTTTATTGAAGCCTAACCCAAATGATTTTGATGAAATAAGTTCTCCTTTCATTGATGCAATACTGCAGGAAACCTTACTCGCAAATTTCAGAGGGATACGAGAGCAATATGATGGAACTACAGATCCCATGGAACACCTCATGAGATTTGAGAACAGTTTTACCCTCCACCAGTATAACAATAGAGTCAAGTGTAGAGTCTTTCTCACAACTCTCACTAAATCGGCACAAAGACGGTTTAGTCAGTTGAACCCGGCGTGCATACGGACTTTTACCGACTTCAGCAACCTTTTCTGACATCAATTTGCGAGTGCTCGGAGGCAAAGTCACACTTCTGTATATTTGATGTCCCTCAGGCAAGGTTCACATGAAAGTCTCAGAGATTACCTTCGAAGGTTCAACTCTGCCGCCTTGGAAGTTCTCACCCGCCATCTCAGAGGTGAAGATGCACGCCTTAACACAAGGCTTATGCAATGGAGACTTCTTCAGTTCCTTGGCCAAGAAAGCATGCACTTCATTCAAAGATCTCTTAGCTAGAGCAGATAAGTTTTTAAACTTAGAAGAGGCCAGGGGAATGAAGAAAGAAGAAGATCGAACCATCCGCCCACGACAGGAAACATCCTTGCCTATTCCAGAAATGACTCCTCGTGGGGTAGAGGAAAAGAAGGAAAAGAATGATAGAAAAAAAGAACCCCGTAATTTTCCAAGAAACGAGAAATTTGATAAAAATAATTACACTTACACCCCTCTCACGATAGCACCCGCTGAGCTCTTTGCAATATTGTCCAGGCAGTAGATAGGGTTCCCTCTACCTCGGAGCTATCGGAGGGAACCTCAAAATCCCAGAGTGGATCCCTATTGTGAATACCATTATGAATTTGGTCATGAAACAAATCAATGCAGACATTTGAATAATGCCATAGAACGATTGGTAAAAGATGGCAAACTAATGGAATTTATGAAGAAGAAACGTGGTCACAAACGGAAGGAGGATGACTGGAAAGAGTACCAACACCCTTGATCACCGAAGAAGGAGTATGAGCATCCTAGATCTTCGAAAAGAGAGGAGCCCTCCCAAAAAAAAGGGATACATCCAGATGATAGTAGGTGGACCTTCAGGAGCAGATTCCAACAGCGCAAGAAAGGCCTTCGCCAGAGTTCCAGATATGCACGCAGTGGAGCGAGTGCATGAAGTGAGGAGTGTGAGAAACTACCCCTTAATACAATTCAGCCCTGAAGATGAGATTGTTGTTCTACGACTACATGATGATGCTTTGGTGGTCGCCATGGAGATTGGTGGTTACAATGTCTCCAGAGTACTTGTGGACACGGGAAGTTCGGCGAATGTAATATTCGACCATTGCTTCGAAAGCGTGAAGTTAAACATTGGTTTGCAGTCCATCGAAACCCCTTTGTATGGATTTGCAGGAGGAGCTATTCATCCTCGAGGATTAGTTTTATTGTCCATGGCAATGAGAGAGTTCCCCTTGAGGAAGGTGCGCATGATAAAGTTCTTGGTGGTGGATACAACATCATCTTACAATGTGATTTTGGGCAGACCTGCCCTTAATGAGTTCGAGGCATTAGTGTCCACTTTCCACATGAAACTGAAGTTCCCTGTGAAACATAGAGTGAGAGAGTTGATTGGAGAACAAGATGCTTCCAGAGCATGTTATGTCAAGGAAGTCAAGGTGTGCTGCCAAGCGACCCAATGAAGGACTGGGAGACTCTACTGGAAAGAAGATGAAGCAGATGGAAATAAAAGAAATGCACCCGGAGATGCAAATGTCTCCCGGAGAGGAACTTATGCTAGTGGAACTTTACCCTAATAAGCAAGGTTATACTACTCGAATAGGAACTCAGATGGCACATGCGTATTATGAGGCAGTGATAGCTTGCCTACGGAGGAACGCTGATTTGTTTGCTTTCAGCACAGATGACTTAAAAGGCATTGATCCTAAACTAGCTATGCATCATTTGAATGTGGATCCAGCTGTCCGCCCCGTCAAGCAAAAATTGAGAAGATTTGATCTGAAAAAGGACAAGATTATCATGGTTGAAGTGGAAAAATTGCTCAAAGCTGGACATATCGTAAGAGTACAGTACCCTGAATGGATTGCCAACACAGTCATGGTACCCAAAGGGGGGGGGGGGGGGTGAAAGTGGCGAATGTGCATAAACTTCCGGGATTTGAATAAAGCATGCTCGAAGGATCACTATCCACTACCCAGAATTGATCAATTGGTGGATTCCACTTCTCGATGTGAATTGTTATCATTGATGGATGCCTATCAAGGATATCACCAAATCTTGATGAATCTAAAAGATATTTGGAAAGCTTGCTTCATTGTTGGAGGAGGAACATTTGGCTTCAAGAAAATGCCCTTCGGTTTGAAGAATGCGGGGGCAACGTACTAAAGAATGGTGGATTTGGTTTTTCGAGAACAAATTGAAAGAATCATGGAAGTTTACGTGGATGGCATGCTATTCAAGAGTTTTAAAGTCGTTGATCACGCAACTGATTTGGAAGAAGTCTTTGGAGTAATTAGGAGCAATGACATTCGATTGAATCCTGCTAAGAGTGCTTTTGGAGTACAATTTGGAAAGTTCCTGGGTTATGTTGTCACACCGAGGAGTATTGAAGTGAATCCGACGAAGGTTGCCGCGGTGCAAGAGATACAAGCTCCTTGCAACTTGAATGAAATTCAAAAACTTAATGGCAAGATTACCACACTGAGCTGATTTATTTCTCGTTCAGCCGAGAAGAGCTTATCTTTTTTCAAAATCTTGAGAAAAGGTAACAAGTTTGAATGGACGGAAGAGTGTCAAACAATGTTCAATGCTTTGAAACAACATCTGACTGCATTGCCCTTGCTCACAAAGCCTGTGACACGAGAAACCCTTTATCTGTACTTCTCAGTGGGAAAGGAGTCGTTGAGTTCGGTGTTGATACAAGAAGAAGGTGGTGAACAAAAACCCATCTACTACATCAATTATGACTTCTGCCCGAAAGTTACGTCCTTACTTTCTTGCACACAAAGTGATTGTAAGGACAACCTTCCCATTCAAGAACATTCTAAGCAGACCAGATTTATCGGGAAGGAAGGTAAAATGGGCTGTAGAGCTGAGGGAATACGATATTGAATTTGATTCACGACTTACGATAAAAGCTCAAGCCTTGGCAGACTTCATCCAGGAAACTACCCGAAATGCAGAACTGGGTGAATGAAAAGCTTATGTGGATGGTTCTGTTACCAAGAAAGGATGCGGTGTAGAAATATTGATCACTTCTCCCACCTCAGAAGATGTGCAATTTTCGATCAAGCTAGGATTCAAAGCTTTGAACAATGAAGCTGAATATGAAGTGTTAGTGCAAGCCATGCAAATCATGGAAGGATTGGGAGCTGAGAAGGACTTGATATTTTCTGACTCCCAATTGGTTGTATCCCAGACGGAGGGAACTTACCTGGCTAAAGAAAAAAGGATGGCCAACTATGTAGCAAAAGTGATACAATTAAAGACAAAATTTACAGAATTTCGAATGGAGCAAATTCCACGAGAGGAAATACCCGGGCGGACAAGTTGGCAAGATTGGCCAGTTCTATGGAAAAGGGAATTGATGGCCCAATTACATATCTCGAAGAGGAAGAGAGAGTTTTTGCCTTGGATGTAGGAGCTATTGAAGAAATCAAGGATTGGAGAGTTCCCATCATACACTTCTTGATGACAGGAAGACGCATGGAAGGTTCCCTCACATCCAAACGGGCTTCCTATGCTCACTTCGACATGATTGGAGATTATCTATACAAACATGCCACGACTTACCCCTATTTGAAGTGCATATCAAATGCGGAAGGTACGAGTGTTTTGCAAGAAATACACTCAGAAAATGGAGGAGGACACACTGGAGTAAGGGATATTGCTCGAAAAGTGTTGCGAGCAGGATTCTATTGGCCTAACATCGGCAAGGATGCCAAGGAGTATGTCAAGAAGTGTTCCCAATGTCAGATACATGGACCTTTGATTCATCTTCCCACTGAGGAATTAGGAGTTATGTACGCCTCTTGTCCCTTCGACAAGTGGTGAATTGATTTGGTTGGAAAGTTGCCCACCGTGTAGGGAGGGATGACCCACCTCATAGTAGTTGTAGACTACTTCTCCAAATGTGTGGAATATGTACCCATTAGCAAAGTTGATGATACAACGATCATAAAATTCTTATAAAAAAATATATGTTGTCGATATGGAGTGCATCGAGTCTTAGTATCGGACAATGGTGCCCAGTTCATTAGCGAAAGAACTATAGAGTGGTGCTCAAAGCTGAAGATTGAGTAAAGATTTGCAGTAGTTACCAACAAAACAATTGTCAATGATATCAAGGCAAGGTTGGATGATAAGCGTGGCTTGTGGGCAAAAGAGCTTTATTCAGTACTGTGGGCTTATCGCGAAGGGCTACCAATGAGACTCCTTTCAATCTAGTCTATGGATCTTCAGCGGTGATACCCGCAGAAGTGATCTCAGAAAGTCATCGAATTTGATTCTATGATGAGGATCGAAACTAAGAATTCCAGAGGGAAGAGTTGGATCTAGTGGAAGAAGAAAGAGAGCAAGCTTGTTTAAAGATAAAGTGGAATGAAGAGCAAATACGTAATTCGTATAACAAGAAGGTACGAGTTCGTCGGTTTGGCAAGGGAGACCTCATATTGAGAAGGGTTGATGCCTTGAATCCAACTAGAAAGTTTGAGCCCAATTGGGAAGGATCTTACAAGGTTGCAGAAGTCCTGGCTAGCGGAGCCTACGAATTGATGGATGCCAAAGAAGAAGTTTTATCTCACCCATGGAATATTAGCAAGCTGAAGAAGTACTATGTGTAGGGGAAGATAACCCTTACTTTTTGGTCACCACTCGCAGATGACTCATTCTTTCCCGATGACTCATTCTTGCCAGATGAGCGGATGTTGCTTTCCTGCTTGTACATACAAATTGGATTTTTGGAACGTAAATATGATGCAACTCCTTTTGAAGTTTGTGGTTATACGAGCCTTAATATCTGAAGATGGGTTCCAGGTTGCTAATGAGCAACCTTGTCCATGGGGAACCAGAGCGTTCCAAGGGTGAGAAAGGTTGTCGGCATGCAACCTTGGCCCGACAGTGGCTACATGCGTCTCTGAAAAAATAAGGGTGAGCAAGATTGTCGGCAGGCAACCTTGGCCCTATAGTAGCTACATGCGCTTCTGGAAAATTTGGCATTTGGATGGTAGCAATGCCCCTATGCTACAGGTTGAATAAGATTGTAGACATACAATCTTGCCCGAACCCAATGATTACCCAGAATGAGTATTCTAAACAACTATCCGTGTGACAAACTTCTACTTCTTTAGAAAAAAGGGGGGAGGAGAACACATATATGAACATATCAAATAACATGCAGAATGCAAAGAAAGAGCAAAGTATAAGAGCAATTGCAAGAAAAATTTCACGCATGATGATCAAAAAGCACGATTGGCATAAAGGCTCACAGGCCACAGATTGTTCAAGCAAAAGGAAAGTGCAGCAAAGATAAAAATAAAGTGGCGGCTAGGAAGCCATTGTAGCAAAAACAGAAATAAAGGCAGCTAGAAACCCATTATAGCAAACACCATTGTAGCAGAAATTACAACACTTCACCCTACGTAGAGGGGTTCTTAGAAACTTTACCTTCTGGCTTCTCTTCCGAGGCAGAGTTGATCGCAACCTGATCTCCTCTTTCAGCTCCATCTTCCTCTCCTATGGGATCCTTCTGAAGAGAGAGGAATCCCACCTCTAAAGCAGTCTTCTCTGTAGAAGGAGTGGTGACATTGGGCACAGAAGTATCATCGATTGTTGGCAACTCTATCAGATTGGAGCTAGAAGCACCTGCAGAAGAAAGATCATGGAAGGGATTTTCCATGACGGTGAAGGAAGGATCCAGGATAAGGTTGAGGGCAAGTTTCCTTATGCAAGCTTGCACCATTAGAAGCTGATATTCTGGCCCAGGAGGAAGGTCATTCAGGGGCTGCAGATGAGGAGGGAGCTCAAGGTTCTCCATGAGAGCCTTTGTGTTCACCTCTCCTGAATAGGAAGGCTCCCTCATCTGTGCAGCAAGGTTGGAAGCTCCCTGACGGACAAAGTGGCAAATGGTGCCGCCTAGATCACGCGAATACTGGCCACTTCCTTTGTACGCTTCCACCAACCCCTCTGTCAGTTCCTTTAGAAAGGCTTGACCTGCAGCTGTGCGAAAAAGCCCTTGTTGGCAAGCCTGGATGCCACCCTTGTATCCTTCTTGGCGAGCTCTGACCAAACTCTTCACCTGATTCTTCTCAAAGGAAGCCTTCTCTTCCTCCATTTTAGCAAGTAGCTTGCTGAGGGAATCCACCTGCATCTAGGCATCGGCAAGGCTGCCTTCCATCTTCTTGCACTTAGTTTCCAGATTGGAAACTTGGAGAAGGGCTCTGGCAATCTCTTCATTCTTTGCTTGAGATGAGGCAGTGAAACCTTCCTACCTTCTCTCCTCTGCCTCGGCAAGAAAGCATCGGTCTGAGAAGAAAACAAGTAAGTCATTTTGCCAAATGATGAAAATTTAGATATATATGAAAACAACTGCTGGAAAATGTTCAAACTTGGATCAAAACACACCCTATGGCATTGTGGAGGGCTTCAGTAGAGAATCCAGAGGCTTGGTTGCTCTCAAAAGAGTTGGTCATGTGGCGGAACAGAGCCACGCACTGGGAAACCTCCATGAAAGTTAGAGGTACAGGGAGATGAACTTCGAGTTGATTGGAAAATTGTTGGATAGGCATAGTTGGAACCTTGCTCCCAGAAGCTTTTCTACCCTTCCCCTTCTTGGCTGGAGGAGGAGGAGGGGGCAGATCAGTCATTGCTCAACTGCGAGTTTTTGGACGCAATCCTTTAGAGGAAGGATTTGCAGGAGAAGTAGGAGTAGACTTTCCCTGGGACGAGGCCCCCTTGGAAGTTTGCTCCTTAGTCACTTTGCTGGGGGGAAAGTTGACCTCAAGTTTTGGGAACAAAGGCAGTGGAACAGAGCCTGGGGTGGATCCTACCACGATAACATCGTCCTCCTCCTCAGCACCTTGAGCCGTTTTCAGCCAATCCATAACTGCAAAAATCAAGAAAATAAAGATTGTCACATTTTTGCAAGATGCACGAAGTGTTTGAATTTAACTAAACACTGGAGCAAACACCTACTCATCCCTGGAGTGGAAGGTCGACGAGGAGGATGAGCCAAACCGAAATAGGCCAATGTGGAAGAGTCCGTAAGAAGGTCTCAAATATTGAAGTCATTATCAGAATTAAGACGAGTGCTCAACTCTTTCATGAGCTCCTCATCTGAAGGGGAAATGGGGTGCACCTCCACCTGGGAGAGTTTCTCAAAAGAATACCGCTAGTGTTGCACGGTGAAAGGCCAAGAATTGTCAACAGGAGTTACAAAAATGTAATGGGGCTGCCAAGTTTTATCATTTCTGGTACTCTTACCCAGAAACTGAGCGGGGCTATTGGTTCGAGAACTGAACATGACCATCCCTTTTTGATATTTCATCTGATAACAAGCATGAAAAAGCTCCGGAGTAGGATTACCTTTGTTGGCTTTCAAGACTATGTAAAAGGACAGAGCAGTCCTAATGGAATTAGGAATAATCTGGCTAAGGCAAACACGGAAGAGATCGCAAAAACGGGCTAAGTATGGGCATATCGAAAGCCTAAGGCCCATCTCGAAATGCTTTTTCCAGAAAGGCAAAGTAGGGAGAGTTGTATAATTCGGTCATTAACTAGGGCTGGGAACTTGAAGGCGGAATCCTTCTATTCTCAAATCTTTGATTAAGGCCTGAACTTCGGCCTGCTTAACGAGGGATGGAGATGTAGTAACCAAATTCCAATTGTCCCTACTCGAAGAAGAATCGGGTTCTACGGGTACCGAAAATAAAACTGATCCCGACCTGATGAAGCCCAAGGATCGTCGTTGGTGCAAGATCCGGTTCGTGTTCCCATGGGTCCAGTTACACGAGCTCGAGCCAAGAAGTTTAAGGAGGACTTGGCAGGCTTGGTTCGAGAAGTCTGGGATCAAGAGTTGATGAAGAAGTCCATTGGCAAGGGCGAATTGGACAACCCAAGTTATATTAATCTTATCATGTGCGAGTGGGCTCAAGTTTGAAGACTTGTTTTGTTTTGAAGACTTTATTTATTTATTTTCGTTTTATTTCAGCCCATTAGTGTTAGTCTTGTTATTTTTGACATTATGAGCTTTGTTTAGTCGAATAGTTAGTTGGGTTATTATTATAAGCCCGTCCATTAGTACTTTCCTTCGTAGACTAGGTTTTTGATATTTGCCTATATATAGGCTATGTTGGACGCCGTTTTTCATACCTTTTGATTAATATAATTCGTGAGTTTTAATTCTCTCTTGAGAGTTTCGAGTTCTTCTTGATTTTTCCAAGACGAGTTCATTTATCGGCGTATCAGCGAGTCAATCATCCTTCGTTGTGTGTCATTCATCGTCTCCTAGTTGCTGTTTCATCATCAAGTTGGGTTTTAGGGAAATTATTCGCCTAATTCACTTCAAGAGATAGAGCTAGAGGTTTTGGGATTTCCATCCTTCGGTTACTTTGTTCGAGTCTTCCGCATGCATGATCGAAGTTCATATCATTTGGTATCAGAGCCTGATTTGAACCTCTATCTTTTATTTATTTATTTTTGTTATCTCTAAAAAAAGAAAAAAAAAAGAAAAAGGAAAGAAAGAAAATGTTGTTTTTTTTTTATGCAGGTATGAAGATTTTGATTTGAGGACAAATTCCTTTCAAGAGGAGGGGTATGATGCAATCTAAATTGGAATGAAGACCTTTATTTATTTTTATTTTTTATTTTCGTTTTTTATTATTGTAGGCCAAAAATAAGGCTTTATTTTAGTTATTTTGGTAGTTTTATATTTTATTAGGTTAAGGATTTATTTTCTTATTAGTTTAGGATTTGTTTCCTTATGGTTCAATGAATTGTTACCTTACTAGATTAGGATTATGTTTTCTTTTTTATTTAAGGAATTGTTTTTCCTTATTAGATTAGGACTCTACTGTATTCCACCCCTATAAATAAGTCTAGTAGGGCATGGATTAAATAACGATTTGATGAATAATATTTTGTGAGTTTATCTCTCCTTCAGTTCGTTCACCGAACTAGCGGATTGGCGACATGCCAAAGTGATGTTCACATCGACGTATCGGTGAGTCAACCATCCCTCATTCGTGTGTCATTCATTGTCCCCGAGTTGCTACGTCAACATCACGTTGGGTTATAGGGAATTCTTTTCGCCTATTTCATTTCGTGGGTTAGATTCAGAGGTTTTAGGATATTCCATCTTATCGACTTATCAAACAGATCACCATCACCGTCTGTGTATCATTCATTGTCCCCGAGTTGCTGTTTCATCATCAAGTTGGGTTTTAGGGAATTCCTATTCGCCCAATTCACTTTTCGCGAGATAGAATCAGAGGTTTTAGGATATTCCATCTTATCTGGTTCGGTTCAGATTTGGTCTTGGGTGTATACTATTCACGTCGACGTCTGCAACTTCGACGAGGATCGTATTATTTGGTATCAGAGCCAGGTTTCGTATCCAGGTTTCTTTGTTTCTTTCTTCGTATTTTAGGTTTCGTCCTTTTGTTCAGTTTCGTCTTCGATTTTTTCTGTACAGTTTTCATTTCGTGTCATCGTGTTCTTCGTTCTTCATGTCCGTGTAAAACAAATATATATATATAGTAATAATAATAATTATCTTCCAGATCCGTGTCTGTGTCTAAGTTCGCGTCCAGATTCGTTTCTTTACCATATCCGAGTCATACATGTCTTACCATAAATATATCATCCATATCTATCTTACCATATATCTCATATCTTTCCATATCTTTTCCTCATCTTCTACACATACTTACCATATATACGCCATATCTCCCATATCCTACGCGTTATACCATATCTACTCGAAATTTCCATTCGACCTTTCTCAAGGCCATAACACACGCCATAAGAGACCCTAATTTTTATCCTACACACATTACACTACAAAAATTCCGTTTTAGAGTCGTGTAGAGTCGTTTGGACCAGTTCCACTCGAAATTTTCCATCCGACCTGTCTCAATACCATAATATACGCTCAAAAATACCTTAATATACATTGTACACTCCTTACACTACAAAAATTCAGTTTCACCTAAAAGTGATCGCCAAAGGCGCATAATTGAGAATTTGGTCTCGTTCTTCGCATTTTTGGAATCTACGTTTCGAGAGAGTACAAAATTTTCCAAAATTCATTGTGGGAAAAAATTTTCTTAGGTTCCTTAGGTCGTGTAGAGTCGTTTGCACCAGTTTCTGCGTGCACTTTTTCTGACTTTCGATTAAGCCTCGTAGTGATTTCTGGGTTCTTTGGATCGTGTAGAGTCATTTGGAATAATTTCTGGGCAGCATATTTTTGGGTCTCCAGTTTCTGTTTCTTTGTGTTTCTGTTCTTGTGTCCAGTTTTCTGTGTCTTTTGGTTGTTTCGTTGTTTATTGGTGGTGAATTCAAGTGGTAGATTGAGGGAACTAGTTTCCTTGAGAGAGAATTTTGAGTGGAAAAAGACAAGAGAGAGTGAGATTATTTGAGTGAAAAGAGCCATAATTGAGTGATACACAAGTGCTGAGTGATTCATTATTGAGTGATACACGAGTGCTTGTGAGGTGGTGAGGATTCTGTTTTACTAACCTTTGTTTTGTGTCAAGATGTCAAAAAATGGTAAATAGGTTGCAGATGAGGCGGACCAGTCTGTTGGTGATCCAAAGGCGAAGCTCATGATGGAGGCACTTACATCAGAATTGAGAAGGATGTTGAAATTCAAAATAGAAGGGGTGTATGAAAGGATCTACCAGATTGAGCAGTCTCAGACTAGAGAGACCAGTTCCACTCGAGGTCGAGATGGTAGAGGAGGACGTGGTGGTAGAGGACATGGTGGTCGAGGAGGCCGTGTTGAGTATGAGGACTATGTGGAGTATACTGAGTTTGATGAAGATGATGAGGGCAGCTGGCATAGAGGCGGCGATAGAAATGCCCAAGATAACTATCTGGGCAACATCAAGATGAACATTCCCTCTTTCCAAGGGAAAAATGATCCAGAGTTGTATTTTGAATGGGAGAGAAAGGTAGAGCTTATGTTTGACTGTCATAACTATTCAGAGCTCAAGAAGGTGAAGTTGGCAGCAGTAGAGTTCTCAGATTATGCACTTGTTTGGTGGGATCAGTTGGTTACCAGTAGGAGAAGAAACGATGAATAGCCTATTGAAACTTGGCATGAGATGAAGGTTGTGATGAGAAAGCGATTTGTGCCTAATCATTACTACCGGGATCTTTTCAACAGGTTACAGAATCTGAAGCAAGAGAGTAGGAGTGTGGACGAATATTTCAAGGAGATGGAGATGGCCATGATTCAAGCCAATGTTGTGGAGGAACGTGAGGCAACCATGGCGAGATTTTTGGCTAGTTTGCAGTGGGACATTCGAGATAAGGTGGAGCTGCAACATTATGTCAAGCTGGAGGATATGGTTCACATGGCCATAAAGATAGAGAATCTGTTCAAGAGGAGGGGCAACGACAGCAACAGTCAGAGACAAAGTCCGGCGAATTAGAGACAATCCCAGTCACCTTCCAATGGTTCGTCGGCAAAAGGAAACCAATGGAGGAAGGAAGAAGTGCCGAGAGATGAGAAGAAGCCATTCTTAAGCCCCACATAGAAGCTTCGAGTTCAGCAAATCAGGCCAAGCCAATTACCCCTGATAACCAAAATCGAGATAAGAAGTGTTTCAAGTGCCAAGGATTTGGGCATATTATAAGTGAGTGTTTGAACAGAAGAGTTATGATTTTGAGAGATGACAGCGAGGTTGTGATTGATGATAAGGAGGATGATTCGGAGATTCCAGCTTTGGAGGGTTCCGATGAAGAAGAGGAGATTTTACCACCTACCGGGTAGCTGTTTGTAGCTAGGAGGTTGTTGAGTGCCCAAACTCAACCCGATGATAGAGAGCAGCAAGAGAACCTCTTTCACATGAGATGTCACGTTCGAGATAAAGTGTGCAACGTCATCATTGATGGGGAGAGTTGCACGAATATGGCTAGTGCAGACATGGTTGAGAGACTGAGGTTGCCCGTGGTGAAGCATCCCAAGCCGTATCGATTGCAGTGGTTGAATGCGTCCGACGTTATCAAAGTGGCGAAGCAAGTAAAGGTTCCTTTTCGCATTGGGAAGTATGAGGATGAGGTGATGTGTGATGTGATTCCAATGCAGGTGAGCCATATTTTGTTGGGGCATCCGTGGCAGTTCGATAGGCGAGTGACTCATGATGGCTTCACCAACAAATATTCCTTCGAGTATAAGCAAAAGAAGGTATCACTTATTCCTCTTACTCCTAAACAAGTTTATGAGGATGAAGTGCAATTGCAAAGAGAGGCGGATAAGGTGATGTTCAAGGAGTCGGAATAGGAAAAAAAATGCGGGTTGGCGCATAATTCGTTTCTGGCCAGACCAAGAGATTTGAAGTTGGCCGTGAGGGAGGAGAGATCGATGCATTTGTTGATGTGCAAGGAGATTTTGATTGCTGATAACGATTTCTCTTCTCTACCCCCATCTATTAGTTCTGTTTTGCAGGATTATGATGATGTCTTTCCCAACGAGATTCCACCAGGTTTACCGTCAATTCGTGGGATAGAACATAAAATTAATTTTGTTCCCGGAGTTGTCCTCCCAACCAACCAGCTGATAGGACCAGCCCCGAGGAAACAAAGGAGTTGGACCGACAAATCAGAGATTTGATGGTGAATGGGCGCGTGAGAGAGAGCATGAGTCCCTGTGCCATTCCAGTTCTGCTCATTCCTAAGAAGGACTCATTGTTGAGAATGTGTTGTGATTGTAGAGCCATCAACAATATCACGGTAAAGTATCGTTTTCCTATTCCTCGTTTAGATGATATACTTGATGAGTTGCATGGTGCTTGTATGTTTTCTAAGATTGATTTGCGTAGTTGGTACCATCCGATTAGGATTAAGGAGAGTGATGAATGGAAAATTGCTTTTAAGACAAAACTTGGTTTGCTTGAGTGGTTGGTTATGCCTTTTGGTTTAACTAATGCACCGAGTACATTTATGCACCTTATGAACCATGTTTTACGTGCTTTTATAGGTAGATTTGTTGTGGTTTATTTTGATGATATTCTTATTTATAGTAAAAGTCATGATGAGCATGTTGAGCATTTGAAGGCTGTTTTGGATGCACTTAGAAAAGAAAAGTTATATGCTAACTTTAAGAAGTGTGTCTTTAGTACGGATAGACTTGTGTTTCTTGGTTTTGTTGTTAGTGCATAGGGTGTACAGGTTGATGAAGAGAAGATACGAGCTATCCAAGAGTGGCCGACACCAAAGAACGTTGGAGAAGTGAAAAGTTTCTATGGACTTGGTAGCTTCTATCAGCGGTTCGTACCTTACTTTAGCAGTTTGGCAGCACTTTTGATGGAAGTCATTAAGAAGAATGTGGAGTTCAAATGAGAAAAGGCGCAAGAAGAGGCGTTTCAACTATTGAAGCTTAAATTGACTCAATCCCCGGTATTATCTCTTCCTAACTTTTCTAAGTCTTTTGAGATTAAATGTGATGCTTTTGGTGTTGGTATTGGTGCAGTATTGATGCAAGAAGGAAGGCCCGTTATGTACTTCAGCGATAAGCTCAGTGGACCGACACTGAGTTATCCTAAGGAGCTGTACGCGTTGGTGAGAGCCCTCAAAACGTGGCAACACTGTTTGTGGGCTAAGGAGTTTGTCATACACACCGACCATGAGTTATTGAAGCATTTGAAGGGGCAGCACAAGTTGAACAAGAGGCATGCTCGTTGGATGGAGTTCATTAAGACGTTTCCATACGTCATCAAATATAAGCAAGGTAAAGAGAATGTTGTGGCTGATGCACTTTCTCGGAGGTATGTCGTGATCTCTACTTTAGATGCTAAGTTGTTTGGTTTTGAGTGTCTTAAGAGTTTGTATGAGCATGATAGTGAGTTTGGTGAGATTTATCGAGCATGTGAGCGATCTGCTAGTAGTGAGTATTTTAGGCATGATAACTATCTTTTTAGGAAGAATAAGTTGTATGTTCCTAAGTGCTCTATACGTGATTTATTGTTGCTTGAGTCTCATGGTGGGGATTTAATGGGACATTTTGGTATTGTTAAGACTTTAGCTGTTTTGCAAGAACATTTCTTTGGCCTCATATGAAACGTAATGTTGAAAGAATTTGTGATCGTTGTGTTACATGTAAACAAGCTAAGTCTAGAGTAAATTCTCATGGATTGTATACACCGTTGCCTATTTCTACTGCACCTTGGATTGATATTTCTATGGATTTTGTGTTAGGTTTGTCTAGGACTAAGCGTGGTTGTGATTCTATTTTTGTTGTGGTTGATAGGTTTTCTAAGATGGCACATTTCGTTTCATGTCATAAATCCGATGATGCATCTCATATAGCTGATTTGTTCTTTAGAGAGATTGTTAGATTGCATGGCATGCTTAGGACTATTGTTTCTGATAGGGATTCAAAGTTTTTGAGCTACTTTTGGAAGACTTTGTGGTGTAAGTTATGTACTAAGCTCTGATTTTCTACTACTTGCCATCCACAAACTGATTGTCAAACCGAGGTAGTAAATAAGACTTTGGCTACTTTACTTCGAGCCATAATTAAAAAGAACATTAAGTCTTGGGAAGAATTTTTACCTCATGTTGAGTTTTTATATAATCGTTCTGTTCATTCTACTACTCAATTTTCGCCATTTGAGATTGTTTATGGTTTTAATCCTTGAACTCTGTTAGATTTGTCTCTTTTACCAGAGCATAAACACACTGATCTTGATGGTCGAAAAAAGGGCTAATTTTGTGAAACAGATTCATGAGAAGGCGAGGATAAACATCGAGCGACGTATTGAACAGTATGCCAAGCAAGCAAACAAAGGACGTCGTAAGGTGGTGTTTGAACCTGGTGATTGGGTGTGGCTGCATATGCACAAGGAAAGGTTTCCATTGCAGCGACGATCTAAGTTACTTCCACGAGGCGATGGTCCATTCCAAGTTTTGGAGAGCATCAATGATAATGTCTACAAGTTGGACTTACCCAGTATAATGTGAGTGCTACTTTTAATGTTACTGATTTGAGTCCTTTTGATGTAGGTGACGCCTTGGATTTGATGACAAATCCTCTTCAAGAGGAGGGGAATGATGAAGTCCAAGGATCGTCGTTTGTACAAGATTCGGTTTGTGTTCCTGTGGGTCCAGTTACACGAGCTCGAGTCAAGAAGTTTAAGGAGGAATTGGCAGACTTGGTTCGAGAAGTCCATTGGCGAGGGCAAATTGGACAGCCCAAGTTATATTAATCTTATCATGTGCGAGTGGGCTCAAATTTGAAGACTTGTTTTGTTTTGAAGACTTTATTTATTTATTTTCGTTTTATTTCAGCCCATTAGTGTTAGTCTAGTTATTTTTGACATTATGGGCTTTGTTTAGTCGAATAGTTAGTTGGGTTATTATTATAAGCTCGTCCATTAGTACTTTCCTTCTTAGACTAGGTTTTTGATTTTCGCCTATATATAGGCTATGTTGGACGTTGTTTTTCATACTTTTTGATTAATATAATTCGTGAGTTTTAATTCTCTCTTGAGAGTTTTGAGTTCTTCTTGGTTTTTCCAAGACGAGCTCATTATCGGCGTATCAGCGAGTCAATCATCCCTCGTTGTGTGTCATTCATCGTCCCCGATTGCTGTTTCATTATCAAGTTGGGTTTTACGGAAATTATTCGCCTAATTCACTTCAAGGGATAGAACCAGAGGTTTTGGAATTTCCATCTTTCGGTTACTTTGTTCAAGTCTTCCGCGTGTGTGATCGAGGTTCATATCACGACCCATCCTTGTTAGGAGATAAATACGGTACAGAAATGGGGGCAGAAGGGAAAGAAGCCTCTTCGCCGGTGGAAACAGTCCGGCGAATGGACGATTCTGAAGGGTTTAGGTCAAACCCTCTCCTCAAATCAGGCAAGAACGACATTACAACTACAAAGCACTAAAAAAAGTAAAGCTCACAAGGAGAGTAGCTGCGAAGTACCTGAAGGGATGAACGGAAAAGCTGGGGCGAGGGCAAAGAATTCCGATGAAAAGGAAAAATCAAAGAAGTAGAGCGAGAGAGAAGTTGAGCGCGAAATGAAGAGAAAATAAATGAAGGAACGGTAATAATTTAAATTATAATTGTGCTGAGGTTGTTCACCTTTGAAAATGCTCCACGTGTGCAACTGATGCGACGCGGGGTGTCCTATCTCTGAAAAAGCAAAATTTGCAAAGATAGAGAGAAAACTCTTCAACTGCTTTACCTTATCCGAATAGGCAAGGTTGCCTCAATGGAATGTTACTACTGAAAATTCCTCACTTAGTCAAGACATGTTTCCTCTTTTCAGACTTGAGGGGGGGATGAGTTGATGGGATACTTTTGGTACGTCATGGTTGCCAGAAGGCAACCTTCTACTACTACTCTTAGTATTTCCCTACTTGAATGACAACCTTGCCTCAATGCTCGTAGTATCGGGGGAAGTATGCCTTGCATCATGGAACCTTGCGCTTAAGGAAGATTGTCTTGTGGTAATCTTCCCCACTTATACTTTGTCGACAGTTGGTGTATAGTAAAGTACGAATTTGTCTTCTCGAGGCATAAATATCTTAGACAGATGACGCAGCCGTCGTTTAGCCTCGTGCAAATAATATTTATTTTCTCCTTTTGCCCAACAGGCAAGTAGCCAGTAGCAAGTAGAGGTCGATCCCACGAGGAACTGGTGTAGTCTTCTATTCGGTATCACTAAAGTAGTGGGTTATTTTGCTCACGAACTAACTCAACAACTGTAACTCAAAACTGAAATCTAAACAAGAAACTTATCAAATAACAAAAGTACTTGGATTGGATTTGAATCATTGATCCTAATTACTTCACTCGTTCATCGGTGCAAGAATATTCAATTACAATCTTTTATCACTTGGTTTAAAGCAAAGATTAATTCATGCCCTAATGGTCACGAAGTCACAACATGAATACTCTAAGCCTTTATCTAACAGATTAAATAGATCTCGACCAGAAGGCAAGATCCCTTCTGTTGATCAACACAGTCACGAAGACACTTCAGCAACTGTATTGCCCAACATGCATTAAGAACAAATCAGACCCAAGACAGCCAAGAGGTAAATCAATACCGACTGCTCTCCAACACTAATTACCTTCTTGGGCACGAAATACACTCTCGAGTTTTATCCCAATTCATGTTATTTTCTTAATCTCAATATCTAATTGGTGTACAAGCAATTATCAATTTTGATCAAGAACTAATTATTAGACCTAAGTGTTTCGGGAATAAAAGTCATGCAACGAACTAAACCGATTAGACCTCACGAGTTCAAACAGCCAGTAGCAAGTAGAGGTCGATCCCACGAGGAACTGGTGTAGTCTTCTCTTTGGTGTCACTAAAGTAGGGGGTTATTTTGCTCACGAACTAACTCAACAACTGTAACTCAAAACTGAAATCTAAACAAGAAACTTATCAAATAACAAAAGTACTTGGATTGGATTTGAATCATTGATCCTAATTACTTCACTCGTTCATCGGTGCAAGAATATTCAATTACAATCTTTTATCACTTGGTTTTAAGCAAAGATTAATTCATGCCCTAATGGTCACGAAGTCACAACATGAATACTCTAAGCCTTTATCTAACAGATTAAATAGATCTCGACCAGAAGGCAAGATCCCTTCTGTTGATCAACACAGTCACGAAGACACTTCAGCAACTGTATTGCCCAACATGCATTAAGAACAAATCAGACCCAAGATAGCCAAGAGGTAAATCAATATCAACTGCTCTCCAACACTAATTACCTTCTTGGGCACAAAAGATACTCTCGAGTTTTATCCCAATTCATGTTATTGTCTTAATCTCAATATCTAATTGGTGTACAAGCAATTATCAATTTTGATCAAGAACTAATTATTAGACCTAAGTGTTTCGGGAATAAAAGTCATGCAACGAACTAAACCGATTAGACCTCACGAGTTCAAACAGCCAGTAGCAAGTAGAGGTCGATCCCACGAGGAACTGATGTAGTCTTCTCTTTGGTGTCACTAAAGTAGGGGGTTATTTTGCTCACGAACTAACTCAACAACTGTAACTCAAAATTGAAATCTAAACAAGAAACTTATCAAATAACAAAAGTACTTGGATTGGATTTGAATCATTGATCCTAATTACTTCACTCGTTCATCGGTGCAAGAATATTCAATTACAATCTTTTATCACTTGGTTTTAAGCAAAGATTAATGCATGCCCTAATGGTCACGAAGTCACAACATGAATACTCTAAGCCATTATCTAACAGATTAAATAGATCTCGACCAGAAGGCAAGATCCCTTCTGTTGATCAACACAGTCACGAAGACACTTCAGCAACTGTATTGCCCAACATGCATTAAGAACAAATCAGACCCAAGACAGCCAAGAGGTAAATCAATATCAACTGCTCTCCAACACTAATTACCTTCTTGGGCACGAAAGACACTCTCGAGTTTTATCCCAATTCATGTTATTGTCTTAATCTCAATATTTAATTGGTGTACAAGCAATTATCAATTTTGATCAAGAACTAATTATTAGACCTAAGTGTTTCGGGAATAAAAGTCATGCAACGAACTAAACCGATTAGACCTCACGAGTTCAAACAGCCAGTAGCAAGTAGAGGTCGATCCCACAAGGAACTGGTGTAGTCTTCTCTTTGGTGTCACTAAAGTAGGGGGTTATTTTGCTCACGAACTAACTCAACAACTGTAACTCAAAACTGAAATCTAAACAAGAAACTTATCAAATAACAAAAGTACTTGGATTGGATTTGAATCATTGATCGTAATTACTTCACTCGTTCATCGGTGCAAGAATATTCAATTACAATCTTTTATCACTTGGTTTTAAGCAAAGATTAATTCATGCCCTAATGGTCACGAAGTCACAACATGAATACTCTAAGCCTTTATCTAACAGATTAAATAGATCTCGACCAGAAGGCAAGATCTCTTCTGTTGATCAACACAGTCACGAAGACACTTCAGCAACTGTATTGCCCAACATGCATTAAGAACAAATCAGACCCAAGACAGCCAAGAGGTAAATCAATATCGACTGCTCTCCAACACTAATTACCTTCTTGGGCACGAAAGACACTCTCGAGTTTTATCCCAATTCATGTTATTGTCTTAATCTCAATATCTAATTGGTGTACAAGCAATTATCAATTTTGATCAAGAACTAATTATTAGACCTAAGTGTTTCGGGAATAAAAGTCATGCAACGAACTAAACCGATTAGACCTCACGAGTTCAAACAGCCAGTAGCAAGTAGAGGTCGATCCCACGAGGAACTGATGTAGTCTTCTCTTTGGTGTCACTAAAGTAGGGGGTTATTTTGCTCACGAACTAACTCAACAACTGTAACTCAAAATTGAAATCTAAACAAGAAACTTATCAAATAACAAAAGTACTTGGATTGGATTTGAATCATTGATCCTAATTACTTCACTCGTTCATCGGTGCAAGAATATTCAATTACAATCTTTTATCACTTGGTTTTAAGCAAAGATTAATGCATGCCCTAATCGTCACGAAGTCACAACATGAATACTCTAAGCCATTATCTAACAGATTAAATAGATCTCGACCAGAAGGCAAGATCCCTTCTGTTGATCAACACAGTCACGAAGACACTTCAGCAACTGTATTGCCCAATATGCATTAAGAACAAATCAGACCCAAGACAGCCAAGAGGTAAATCAATATCAACTGCTCTCCAACACTAATTACCTTCTTGGGCACGAAAGATACTCTCGAGTTTTATCCCAATTCATGTTATTGTCTTAATCTCAATATTTAATTGGTGTACAAGCAATTATCAATTTTGATCAAGAACTAATTATTAGACCTAAGTGTTTCGGGAATAAAAGTCATGCAACGAACTAAACCGATTAGACTTCACGAGTTCAAACAGCCAGTAGCAAGTAGAGGTCGATCCCACAAGGAACTGGTGTAGTCTTCTCTTTGGTGTCACTAAAGTAGGGGGTTATTTTGCTCACGAACTAACTCAACAACTGTAACTCAAAATTGAAATCTAAACAAGAAACTTATCAAATAACAAAAGTACTTGGATTGGATTTGAATCATTGATCCTAATTACTTCACTCGTTCATCGGTGCAAGAATATTCAATTACAATCTTTTATCACTTGGTTTTAAGCAAAGATTAATGCATGCCCTAATGGTCACGAAGTCACAACATGAATACTCTAAGCCATTATCTAACAGATTAAATAGATCTCGACCAGAAGGCAAGATCCCTTCTGTTGATCAACACAGTCACGAAGACACTTCAGCAACTGTATTGCCCAACATGCATTAAGAACAAATCAGACCCAAGACAGCCAAGAGGTAAATCAATATCGACTGCTCTCCAACACTAATTACCTTCTTGGGCACGAAAGACACTCTCGAGTTTTATCCCAATTCATGTTATTGTCTTAATCTCAATATCTAATTGGTGTACAAGCAATTATCAATTTTGATCAATAACTAATTATTAGACCTAAGTGTTTCGGGAATAAAAGTCATGCAACGAACTAAACTGATTAGACCTCACGAGTTCAAACAGCCAGTAGCAAGTAGAGGTCGATCCCACGAGGAACTGGTGTAGTCTTCTCTTTGGTGTCACTAAAGTAGGGGGTTATTTTGCTCACGAACTAACTCAACAACTGTAACTCAAAACTGAAATCTAAACAAGAAACTTATCAAATAACAAAAGTACTTGGATTGGATTTGAATCATTGATCGTAATTACTTCACTCGTTCATCGGTGCAAGAATATTCAATTACAATCTTTTATCACTTGGTTTTAAGTAAAGATTAATTCATGCCCTAATGGTCACGAAGTCACAACATGAATACTCTAAGCCATTATCTAACAGATTAAATAGATCTCGACCAGAAGGCAAGATCCCTTCTGTTGATCAACACAGTCACGAAGACATTTCAGCAACTGTATTGCCCAACATGCATTAAGAACAAATCAGACCCAAGACAGCCAAGAGGTAAATCAATATCGACTGCTCTCCAACACTAATTACCTTCTTGGGCACGAAAGACACTCTCGAGTTTTATCCCAATTCATGTTATTGTCTTAATCTCAATATTTAATTGGTGTACAAGCAATTATCAATTTTGATCAAGAACTAATTATTAGACCTAAGTGTTTCGGGAATAAAAGTCATGCAACGAACTAAACCGATTAGACCTCACGAGTTCAAACAGCCAGTAGCAAGTAGAGGTCGATCCCACAAGGAACTGGTGTAGTCTTCTCTTTGGTGTCACTAAAGTAGGGGGTTATTTTGTTCACGAACTAACTCAACAACTGTAACTCAAAATTGAAATCTAAACAAGAAACTTATCAAATAACAAAAGTACTTGGATTGGATTTGAATCATTGATCCTAATTACTTCACTCGTTCATCGGTGCAAGAATATTCAATTACAATCTTTTATCACTTGGTTTTAAGAAAAGATTAATTCATGCCCAAATGGTCACGAAGTCACAACATGAATACTCTAAGCCTTTATCTAACAGATTAAATAGATCTCGACCAGAAGGCAAGATCCCTTCTGTTGATCAACACAGTTACGAAGACACTTCAGCAACTGTATTGCCCAACATGCATTAAGAACAAATCAGACCCAAGACAGCCAAGAGGTAAATCAATATCGACTGCTCTCCAACACTAATTACCTTCTTGGGCACGAAAGACACTCTCGAGTTTTATCCCAATTCATGTTATTGTCTTAATCTCAATATCTAATTGGTGTACAAGCAATTATCAATTTTGATCAAGAACTAATTATTAGACCTAAGTGTTTCGGGAATAAAAGTCATGCAACGAACTAAACCGATTAGACCTCACGAGTTCAAACAGCCAGTAGCAAGTAGAGGTTGATCCCACGAGGAACTGGTGTAGTCTTCTCTTTGGTGTCACTAAAGTAGGGGGTTATTTTGCTCACGAACTAACTCAACAACTGTAACTCAAAACTGAAATCTAAACAAGAAACTTATCAAATAACAAAAGTACTTGGATTGGATTTGAATCTTTGATCCTAATTACTTCACTCGTTCATCGGTGCAAGAATATTCAATTACAATCTTTTATCACTTGGTTTTAAGCAAAGATTAATTCATGCCCTAATGGTCACGAAGTCACAACATGAATACTCTAAGCCTTTATCTAACAGATTAAATAGATCTCGACCAGAAGGCAAGATCCCTTCTGTTGATCAACACAGTCACGAAGACACTTCAGCAACTGTATTGCTCAACATGCATTAAGAACAAATCAGACCCAAGACAGCCAAGAGGTAAGTCAATACCGACTGCTCTCCAACACTAATTACCTTCTTGGGCACGAAAGACACTCTCGAGTTTTATCCCAATTCCTGTTATTGTCTTAATCTCAATATCTAATTGGTGTACAAGCAATTATCAATTTTGATCAAGAACTAATTATTAGACCTAAGTGTTTCGGGAATAAAAGTCATGCAACGAACTAAACCGATTAGACCTCAATAGTTCAAACAAAGTAATTAGATTCAAATCATCTACTCTAATCCAAGCAAAGGAATTTAGCTAGACATAACAATAAAAGAAAGCACAAAGAAAATTAAAGTAAACATACTTGAATAAATTCTGAAAATAAAACTGATCAACAGCGAAGTCAACAACGTAGATCTTAGTCAACAACTAACAGCAGAAATCTAAAGTAAACTATTAAAAACAAATCTAATCTAAGAATTCTCGAAACTTAAATGTAAACTAACTAAGAACTAATAAAAGACAATATGAAAAGTGGTGGTGGTGGTATCCATTGAGTTGTGGTCGTCCAAAGTCTTCCACACGTATATAGGCGATGGAATTAGGGTTTGGTTAGATTCCTTGTTGAATAAGGGCTCTTTCCATCCTTATCGCCTCCTTCCTTGTATGGATTGCTGGGGATTTATTTCCTTCTCATGATAAATATCTTCTAAATCACGTTCAATTAGGATAAGGAAAGAAAAGTTTCCATCCTCATCCTCTTTCTTGTAGCGAAAGAAATCTGCTATCTGCTGCTGTTACGCATGTTGCTCAACAGCTTCTGCTCTGTGCCTGCTACGCCTGTCTTGCCCACGATCCACTGTGATGTGTTTCTTGCCCAACATCATATAAACAAATTTTCTGCCGGTTTTTGCTCAACATCTATCCTGTAATGTCCTGCACATACTTTCTCGACTTTGTGTCCTCCCAAACACATATTGACTTGAAAAGACTCAAAACACGAGGTAAAAACACAAGAAAAAATGAACACACATTTGGGTTCATCAACAGACGTTGGTACCAACCTATCACATCAACTAAAGTAAGGAAGTTTCCCCTACTCAAGTCGGCTTGGAGACTTCCCAAGTCTCCCCGAAATGACTAAAATACCCTTATTATTACAGGTATATATACAGATTTTACAGCAGAATCTCAGGAATCGAGTTCATTTACCTCAGATATACAATAGAACTCTTTGATTTCTCTCAAGTTTCGTGTTGAATACACACTGACTTGATCATCGGAGACGCGACGCTGACACACAACCCAGCGTTACGCTTTGCAGGTCGGAATTCAAGGATTAACTCCACGTGGAGAAGCTCTTCTCAACATAATCTCGTCGACATAAGGTACTTATTATGTGTTTACGATTCTTGAACATCTGTGTGTTCGAGGGTTACAAATCTCGACCGCATCACCAACCATGATTTTAAGTGTTTCATTATCCTCCCTTGTTCACGCCAGCCACCACTCACCATACACGAAAATCATCATACACGAAAATCTCAACATCTCTTAGAATTCATCCTACTTTCCACCGCCAACCCCATCCACCGTGCCTTTGTTCTGACGGCACATACAAGAAGATTTATACATGAAAGTTAGTTGATACAAGAATTCAGCAACATTCATCATTCCTTCCGCCGCCACCATCCTTCCGTCGCTACCCCTCTTCCATCGTGCCTTCGTTCTAGCATATATAAGAAGATTCATACATGAAAGTTATTCTTCAGGTATGATATAAGAATTCAGTAACATTCATCCTCCCTTCCGCAGCCACCCCCTTCCGCCGCGCCTTCGTTTCGGCACCACATACAAGAAGATTCATACATGAAAGTTAGTCTTCATTATTGATACAAAAATTCTGTAACATGCTTACAAATTTTGAATATTTGTCGCGGGAAATTTTCATCGAAAATCGCACCTCCATCGCTGGAAAATCCTGCCACCGCCAGAAATTTGCAAAAAGTAGCAACATCTTGTACTATGAGAGTGGAGGTAGATTGGAGAGAGAGATAAGAGAGGAGAGAGAAAAATTAGAAAAAATGGTTAATTTGGTATAAAACCATAATGAATTCACAAATTCCGATTTTTCCCATAAACTGTTTATTTTGCGTCTAAAACCATAAATTTTAATTATTTCCAGAATTTTCCCCAAAATTGAATTCCGGCCAAATAGCACCGGAAATTGGTAAGATGTACTTTTTATTTAAGAGTTAATTTGGTATAAATCTATAAAGAATTTCAAACTTCCGGTTTTTCCCGTAAACTTTTTAATTTTGTCTCTAAATCCATAAACTTTCATTTTTTTCTTCAAAATTTTTAAAATAAATTTATTTTGCCTTGTTAATTACTAAACCAAGGTGTATTTGTTTTTTCATGTTAATTTGTATCCTATAATACACTTACAATATTTGTATGAATAACTCTTTTTGTTAATTAGATTGCACAAACCAAGAACATAACGGTCGATGTTTTTGCTTCTGCCTCAATCAATGCAATTAAGCTGGTTCTAAGCCTCTGTTTTAACAAAAAAAAATATAATATTATTGTAAGTGTATACAAATTAACTTGAAAAAATAAATACACCTTGGTTTTGTAATTAACAAAGCAAAATCAATTTATTATAAAAATTGACAAACAAAAAAGTTTATAGATTTAGAAACAAAATTGAAAACTTTATGGGAAAAACTTGGAAGTTTGAAATTTTTTATGGATTTATACCAAATTAACTCTTAAATAAAAAGTACATGCGAGCAATTTCCGGCGCTATTTGGCCGGAATTCGATTTTGAGGGAAATTCCGGAAATAATTAAAGTTTATGATTTTAGATGCAAAATAAAAAGTTTATGGGAAAAACCAAAATTTGAGAATTTTTTATGATTTTATACCAAATTAACCCAAAGAAAATCATTAAAAATGTTTTAGACATTTTACAAATTAAAGTAACATTCCATGTGTTTTAATTAATGAGTAACACTTTAGATTTTTTTCTTAAAAAAAGCGACATTTTCAAAGATTACCTCTTTACAAATTATTGTGCTCTTTGTACTTTTGCTGTTGTCCACACTTATGTCTTACCATCAATCTTTCTTTGTTTCTTCTCTTTCTTTTATCTGGTGCTTGTGTTTGGTCATGTTCGAATTATAAATGGTGTATGGGCAACAGTATTATTACCGAGATCTAATTGATTGACAAATCAAATACATGCAGTTATATACTGAGAAACTTAATAATCTAATGTCCGACACAATAAATAATAGTAAAAAAAATTGATGGATATATAGGTCAGCAAACGAGTTTATAAAATATGAGAGAATTGTGTATATATCCAGATCGATCGTAACACTGTCAGCAGCGGCGCGCTCGAGTGTGCGCTCACTGCATTTGCGAGCTCGAGCGCGAGTCTGAATTCAGCGGACACGTGGTTCCGAGAGACTTTATCAAACATCATGTATGCTTGTATTATCTTGTATAACATAATAGTTGAAGATGAGGGTCAGTCTATAAATTGGAGCCCAAACGAAGAATCAACCTCTACAAACAACATCAGTATGAGTCGAGGAGCTCCTCCGAGCTTTCGAGAGTAACTTCGAGATCGAAGAGCTCACACAAAGCTCGAAAATGATTTGATCGAAGAAATATGAACACGCTTCGAAAATTAATGTAATCTCTATTATTATTAATGTAATTTTTCTCATTTCTACAAATTTTAAAAAATATATAGCGATCTCCATAAATTGGAGATTGTCGTTGCAAGCAAATTGGCTAGCACGCTCACGGGCCCACAAGTTGGCAAAAATGTGGCAAGCGAGCTCGGCTGACAAGCTTGCCATTCTCATAGCCTTATTCGTAACATGAATTCATTACCTAAATGGCTAAATCTATAGATAAATGGGTCATCAATAAAATTATAAATATGTAATTAGATAAGAATATGAATCCTAAGAAAGATTTTTGAGGGATGAATCTAAATAAAGATATCGCCTCGTCTCGTAATTCTTGATCATGATATAATTCAACCAGGTTTTGAGACTTTTGCACAAGGAAACCGTCGTTTGCAGAGTATCAAATTATAATTGAAGTCCAGTCAAGATGTCTAATGCAAAGAGCTCGAATCCCCTTAACACTTAAAAACCCATTATAAGGTAATGTGTTTTGCAAAGCTATGAGCTTTAATGTGTCCAAATCCGGCCCAATAATGGCTATACCATGACACCAATCCAAAACTATGGATACTTGGTCATTTCCGTCTTTTAAAAAAAATTATTTTCGCCCGTCCTTAAAGAGTATCATTTTCATTTTGGGATATGATCTCATGTAATGCCTTACAAACATATATTACATATTTTAAAATGATAGGTCTCATTTTCCATTAAACATGATAAAATGTTTTTTTTTTAATTCATGTTTGAGACAGATAGAATTAATAAAGTCAATCTCTTTTTCAATTGGGTTTAAGACGTGTGCATGTAGTGAAATTTTAATGCATATATGTGAAATGTTTAATGGTGTGTACCTGTACGTTCTAATTCCTAACCGAGCCTGGTATGGATGATCCAAAAATTGAGATTTGAGATGAGATCATGTAGTAAAATTTTGAAATGGGTTTGCCATAGCTACATGTATATACATTCTAGACAAGTTCATTTAGGAGAACGCTAGCTTCATATGGTTCACATCCGCCGATTGAGATACAAAATGAGTATAAAATGTTATCCCTTCCTACTTAATTTTTTTACTCTCTCTGTCCCGCGAAAGATGAGTCATTTTCCTTTTGGGCTGTCCCACGAAAGATGAGTCGTTTCTATTTTGGGAAATAGTTAATTGCATTCACACTGTTTTTACATTTGCATTCACACTGCTTTTACATTCTTTATTATTTATTCATATTACTTTTACCTTCTTTATCAATAAAATACTTCACTAAATACACCCACTACTATTTCTTCTTAATTTCCATGTCCAAACTAAAGGGCTCATCTTTAGTGGAACAGAGGGAGTATTATAATTTTGATTTGCCGTGTAACACTTATTTCAATAAGTTATCGCATAACTTTTGCTTAAACAAAATATTTCATGAAATTTCACTTAGAATTTACATAGTATAAAGGTATTCCCCGTCGGAGTTATACATTAATATTTACTACACATTTGTGGGTCTGTTTCTACACTAACATACTTTCAACTAAATACTTTTAAAACTTATACTGGTCAACTTGTGATATATTCTTTAGGACGAAAGGAGAACTTTTTATCAATGGAACTGAGCAGGTTTTTCATAAGCTTCGATTCCGATATGTAAAATTACGACAATTACAATTGTAGGATTTCTTAAAATACTTTTGTCTTAATGTATATATACTTAATGTGATTTGAATTAATAAACATAAAGCGTAATTAATTATATATAGACGATCGTTTAGTTAAACTTTTTTTCCCACGCTCATATTGATTTGGATTTGGAGTTATTATTTAGTTTTTTGATACATGTAAACTAAATTATACTGAGATCGATATAATTTTTTCTTACTAACCATATAGGTACAGAAGTGAGGTACTCAAACTAGAGAGTCTAGGGGTTCCAAATACCCAAAAAAAAAAATGTTTCTTTATTCCTAAAAAAAAAAAAATTTATAATGCATACTTCCCTTCGTGGAAACCATTAGCCTCACTCTAAAACTCACTCTTGAGACTTGACGCGCACGCTCAAATAAGATTTTAGTTTGATTTCTTCGCTCTTCTTTCACACACACAGTAGAGAAGAAACTATGACTCTCGAAGCCCTCAATTCGGCGGCGCCGCTCCATCCCCACTTCACCCATGTTGCCCCTGTTTCATGGACGAAGCGGAAGCGCTTTAAGCGAGAATTCGATGATGTCTACATTGCCAGCTGTCTCATCGCGCTCGCTCGAAGCGGCGGCGCCGCTTCTTCCTCCGCCGCCGCCGTTGATGCGATAAACCTCTCTTCCTCTACAGCCACGATCATTTCCTACAACTGCACTCTCTGCGGCAGAGATTTCTCGTCACGCCGAGCTCTAGGCCGTCACAAAGCCAGCCACCGCAGTAAACAGCCGACCGCCGCCGGCGACACGACGCCGTCAAATTCAACATCCACCGCCGAAACCGGCGCCTCTGATAGTACATCCGGTTCCCACAAATGCCTCATCTGCGGCGATATTTCTCCCACCGGCCAAGCATTGGGCGGCCACAAGCGGAAGCATTACGGCGGCGTTATCAGCAGAGACGGTGGTCGTAAGAGTCGCGTGAGATCTTCCGAAGGTGGAAACGACTCTACTGATGTTACCTCCTTCTACGACGGGAATGGCGCCGTCGACGAGGCTCCGATTGCGCGCAATTTGGAATTGAAGCTGCCGGTGCCTCCATCCCCATATCTGGATTTAACGATTAAGTTGTAGTCTTGTTTTTCGGGTGTTGTAGGCGGTATCAATTTACCACAGTATCCCTGTCTCTATCTGATTCAACATTTAATTTTCCATTTTATTTTTATCTAGAAATTCGTTGGATGATCAAGTAAGACCTGTTTTGGCATGCAAGTAACGCTAATGATAACTATTTTTCTCTCTCTTTTTTATATTTCCTTAATATAATTATTACTAGTATTGTTGCAATGGACATAAATTATCATTTTTAAGTACAAAAACTTTATATATGATTTTTCGTTAGAGTGTGAAATAATTACTGAAAAAAATTCAACATTTAACTTGCAATAATAGAAAAATTATATGAAATCATAATATGGTGTTAAAATTTGCAATTAGTCCAAAAAATTATATTAATGATATTTAATGGAGGAATATTAATTAGTCAATACATCAATAATCAATATAGTATATATAATAGTGAAATGTATGTTCGCACTACGTGACACGCTCAACATTAACCATTCATATTTATCTTGATTCTCGTATTTTCTCCAGTAATAATGTACTATCTCCGTTCCGATCAACATGTCTCACTTTTCTTTTTGTGTGTCCCGTTCAACATGTCTCATTTTCATTTAAGGAAATAATTAAGAAATCACTTTATTTACGTTATATCACTTCAAAACTACTTTATATCACTTTATGTCACTTTAAAAACACTTTATATCACTTTATCAATTAAAAAAAATACTTTATATCACTCTATTCACTACACTAAACACAAAATTTAATCTAATCTTTTTTTTCTTAATCTTCGTGCTGAAAAAAAAGTGAGACATATTGAACGGGACGGAAGGAATAATATATATTCAATAATAATTACATATATAATAATAATCTATTCTATATATGTAAATCCTCATCTCAATACATATCAAATCTATTACTAATACTATACCTCAATATGTTATTGAAATTTACTTAATTAAATATTCCATATTTATCATTATAATTGTACCATATTTATATATATCCACGTATTTTCTTAAGTTTTGATTCTTTCTTATAATTAATATGAACTAATAACTCTGATTGATCTTTCACTTTATTCTCTATGTTCTTAGCATTTTTTTTTATTTTTTTTGCGGAATGATTTTCATTAATTTATATAGTTTGAGCATGTTGATGGTTCATATATGTCTCTGTGTATTGCTTTATACAAATTCGCCAAAATTGTTTTTATTGATTTAGACTAATACATTTTTTTTTCTATTTAATGTTCAAACGAATCTATGAGCAGTTTTATATCTCTAACAAACATTACACTTTCGTTGAGATAAGTATATAATGTATTTTACATTATAATGCAATTTCTTCTATCTATTTTTTATGATGTTTTTAATATATAATGGAGTATTGATTATGTTAACTTTCAAAAATGATAATTAATTTAACATCTATATCCATATATATATATATATATATAGGAAGAAGATCATGTGAGAATGTATTTTTAGACGAGAAATGAGAATAAATCTGGACCCTTGATTTTTGTTGATCAATGACTCGAATTTAACAATGCATTACATTATACTAATTTATGCATTACTATGTTTATGCATTAAATTAGTGCAATTTATGCATTAGAATGTGTATGCATTTCATTTATGCAATATATGCATTACCGATATTATAAAAATGCATTAAAATATATCATTCTCACGTTCTCACATAAGATCTATTCTCACCTAACATCACCGTTTTAATATTAGTGCCTTTAAAGAGATTTAATCCTTCATTCTGGCGGGTTCTTAGTATAGGCAGGATTTACGCTATCATAGCAACCTTCACTAAGCCTGTCCAGACCTTTTAGGCCTCAAAATCTTCAAAGGCTCTGATACCAAAAGGGGAGGTTATGGCGTGTTTTTTGTTCTTATTTGTAAAAAAAAAAAATCTTGTGTTGATAAAAATATATTTGGGATATGTTTTATCTTTAGAAAAAGGAAGGTAACTATAAGCATAGAAACTAAGAATCTTTCATCATTGATTCAAACACTCTTAAACGACTTGAATTTCTTGATTTAGAATATTCAACAAAAGAAAGTCATTCTGTCTCTATCGATAACTTTAAGTTTAACTGTAAATTTAAAAAGGTTTATAATCATATTCTTCATAGTGAAAATAATCATTTAAATAGTATTACTGATCTTATTTTAAATCTAGGCTTTGGACTAGAAAAAGAAAATAAAATTTTTAAAATTTTAACAGAATTAATACAAAAAAGTCTTGAAAAAGAAACTTTTATTACTAAAATTGCAGAAAATTTAGACTTTATAAAAAATCAAAATAATCATATTATTTCAGAATTAGCAAAACTTAAAATAAAAGAAACAAAAAATTCAGAACCTTTTGACTTTACTAAAGAATTTGATACAGTAACAAAAACAATAAAGAATTTAGATTTAGGTCCTATTGAAAGACCCAGAAAAGAAGTTACTCCACCTATTTATAAACATTGGAAAGCTAAAAAATGAATAATTTCATAGGAAGGTCTAGAACCATACAAGAAGGAAGAAACAGTACCTCAAATATAAATGACATAGTTTCAAATTCCTTTTTTAATAGAATAACTACAAAAGGATCAGGAAGTAATTCTTCAGAAAATATTATTCAAATTGAAGATGAAATTAATATAGATAGAAATCTAGAATTATACAATAATCATCAAATTAATGTTTTAAATCCAAGAATTCTATATCAAACAGGTATAATGAATATTAATACAGTATTAATAAGAAGCAGTAGAGAAGAAAGTTTGAGAATAGTTGATAATGCTCAAATTATCGATTTAATTTCACCAGAAACAATAATAAAAATTAAAAATTCTAAAAAACGATTTGTCCATATTGGATTAGCCGTTATAGGAATAAAAGGATTAGGAAGAAGAGAGTTAGGAACTAAAGTTTTAACAATAATAATGGATAAATCTTGGAACAATAACATGAAAAAAGCTATTATTTCAGGAATGGAAGTAGATATGAGCCAAAATAGTGCAATATTCTACTGTTTGCCAGCAATATTAAAAGATATAAATGATCTAAAAAATTTAAAAATAGGATTACAAACGAAAGAATATGATGATTATATAGGAAACAATTTAATTGTAAGTGTAGGAATCTTAGGAAAAGCCAGTAATCGGTCTAGTATGAATTTTAAGGTAAACATAAATGGCATTGTAAAAAATATCAATAGTAAAGGAATATAAATGATTGATCCTATAAAAATTAATCCGGAAGAGCCTGCTGGGTTGGATTGGTCATTAGAAAATTTTAACATTAATGGAGAAAACAATATTTTAGTACCACAGAGAAGTCTTATGTATGAAACAAGTACTGGATCTTTTAATTTAAGATTCTCAGACTATATTAAAAAAGAAAACGAAAAAAGTGATGATGAAAACATTGAGCATACATTAATGGCAAATATAGAAGAAAATTCTTTTTATGATTCAGAACCTATTTATGATACAGAACGTGAATCAGAAGACTATGAACAAATTGATCTAATTGGATATAGCAAATTTAATGAAATAAATGAGTATTCAAATAGTAAATCAGAAATGGAAATAGAAACGGGTTTTAAAATAGAAGAAGCAAAACCTTCTATTGAGCAAGTAATAAATAAAAATTTCACTGAATTAAACATACAAGAACAAGTAGATGACATGATAATTGAATGTATGACAGAATTAGGTATGAATTATGAAGAGTCATATATTGAATTAGAAAAATATTTTAACTTACCTTTAGTAAGTGATATAGTAAATGGTAAAAGTATGATTACAGATTTTTATAAAAAAGAAGCAAATTTTATGGATACAACTATAACAGGATATAAAAGACCAAAAATAGAATTTTCACATATAAGACCAGGTACAACATAAAATATGGGTAGAGAAAACTGGGCTCCTTCTAATTTAAAATATGAAGGAGAATCTCAATTTAAGGGAAAAGGAAGTAGAATGCCAATAGGAAAATTATACAGTAAAGAAATGTTATTATTAGAACAACAAAGTCCCCAATTATGGCCAGATGAAATTTTAGTTTGGGAACAAAATGTAGTAAGAAATTGGGAGACTAATAAAAGAACAAATATTGATATGTTTGCATATTTAGAAATAACTCTAGGACCAATTGCCTTAGGATTATGGCAAAGTAAAAAGAATCAAGCTCCTGAATAAATTAATCAAATAAAGTCCTTAGGAGAAAATCCTTATAATTTCACAAGTCAAATTAGAATATTATTATTAGGAGTTGATCCTACAAAAGAAAATACATTTATACAAGATACTGCAATAAGAAATTTAGAACAATTAAGTATTTCACATTTTAAATATATTAGAGAATTTAGTACAGATTTTACTCGAATAATATCACAAACAGGAAGAGCTATGGAAGATGAATTATGTGATAAATATTTTATAAAATTACCAGGAGATCTAGGAAGAAGTCTCCATGAAGAATGAAAAAGACTTGACCTAAAACCTACAAATATAGGAATTGGACCAAGAGTATCTTTTGTTTTTTTATAAATTAGAAGAAAAATGCAAAAAAGCTGTAATGCAAGAACAAATTAAAAGTCAAGCATGGGCTTTTTGTAAAACAACAATTTATACACCACAGGCATATGGATATTATGAAAAACCTAAAAAATATTAAAAAATAAGAAAAAGTACTACTTTTGATAAAAATAAAAGTTATGATAAAAATAAATATGTGAAAAAACCACAAAATAGAAATTGTAAATGCTTTATTTGTGGGGATCCAAGACATTTAGCAAATAGATGTCCTAATAAAAATAAAGATAGTAAATACAGAGAAAGAAATAATTTAGTTGAACAAATAGGAGATTTCGAAATAGAAGAAATTAAAACAGACTCACATAATAATTCGGCATATAGTATATATAGTGAAGAAGAAAAATCACAAATAACTTATACATATATGAATGTAGAAACAGAATGTCAACATGATTGGATAAGATTTAAAGGAAATAATCATATTAGTTGTTTTATTTGTAAACTTTTTCCAGCTATTGATAAAAGATATCAATGTAATAAATGCTTTAGAGAAATATGTTTCTTATGTATACATGAAATATTTAAAATTAATACCGAACTAGAAGGAAGCACATCAAATACAATAGAACAAAGTAAAAAGTTAAAATTTTACAAAGAAAGAATAGATAAACATGAAATTATTATTGAACTCCTAAATCAAAAAATACAGCAATTAGAATTTAAATATAATGAATTAGAAGAAAAATATAATACAAGAAAAAATATACCTATAATAGAAAATGAATGTAATAAAATGTCACAACAAATAGAAGAAACACAAGAAGTCATTTCCATGAATAATAAAAGTCTTGAAAACATTAATAAGGGAACTCCAAACCTAATAACTTTACATTGTAGAGTTTGGGTAGATCAAAATACTTATATATCACTAGCAGCTACACTTGATACTGGGAGTACTAAAAGTTTAATAGGACATTGTCTAATCCCAGAAAAATATCATAAAAAATTAAACTATAATATATTAACAAGAACCGTAGAAAATAGAACAATGACAATTATACACGAAGTTAAAGCAATAGGAATTCAATTCTTAGACTTTGCAGGAAATTTTGCTTATAAATACGAATTACCACAAATTATTGTTACTCCAAAATCAGTAAAATCAAAAAAAATTTTGTTAGGATTAAACTTTATTATAAGTTTACATGGATCAATTACAATAGCACAAACCAAATTACTCTTAGTAAACAAGTTTATAGTTTTCTCACAAATAGATATAGCCAAACATCAGAGTTAGCTCGCAAGCGTGGTGGAACTGCTGAATTAGATTTTCTCAAAAAATCCCAAAATCATAGAATAAATCACATAGAAAATGAAATAATGTTTTATTTAGGAAATTTTTTAGGTCATGAATTAGAAAAGGGACCGAAAATTATAGAAAGTATAAACTACCCGATAATTCAAAAACTTGAAAAAATAGGATTAATAGGTGAAGATATAACTAAAACAAAAATAAATTATTTAGTTAAACAAAAAATAAAAAATTCGGATATAAGGATTATAACATCAAATATAGAATATTCTTCTCTTGATAGAGAAGAATTTAAAAAACAAATTCCAAAAATGATAGAACAAAAATTAATAAGAAGATCAGAAAGTCCACACAGAACAGCCGCCTTTATAGTAAGAAATCATTCAAAAATTAAAAGGGGAAAGGCAAGAATAGTTTATAATTATAAAAGATTAAATGACAACACAATAGATGATGGGTATAATATTCCAAATAAAGATGGATTAATTAGTTTAATCCAAAATAAACAGATTTTTAGTAAATTTGACCTCAAGTCAGGATATAATCAATTACAATTAGAAGAATGGTTAAAACCATGGACAACTTTTACCTGTCCAGAAGGACATTTCGAATGGAATGTTCTAAGCTTTGGATTAAAAAATGCTCCATCAGTCTTCCAAAGATTTATGGACTCTATTTTTCTAAAATATGATTTTTGCCTAATTTATATAGATGACATTCTTGTAGCAAGTAATAGCATTAAAGAACATGAATATCATTTAGAAATAATTTTTAGAGAAATAGAAAAACAAGGCATTGTAATAAGTAAAAGCAAAATGGAATTATTCAAAAGAAAAATATCCTTTTTGGGATTAGAAATTGGAGATGGAAAAATTGAACTACAACCACACATTGCAGAAAAATTATTAAATTTTCCAGATAAGCTAGAAGGATTAAAACAAATCCAAGCATTTTTAGGATTGCTAAATTACGCCAGAAAATTTATACCGAATCTTAGTAAGCTTGCAGGACCATTATATAGTAAGACTACTATAAACGGTCAAAGAAATTTTAATAAAGAAGACATTAATTTAGTAAAGAAAATAAAAGAAGCAGTTAAAAAAATTAAACCACTAGAATTACCTCTAGTGACAGATTATATCATCATAGAATGTGATGGTTCCAAAAAAAGATGGGGAGCAGTTATGTTATGTAAAAAAAAATACTGCATGAAAAATGAAGAAAGAATTACTGCATATAGTAGTGGAAATTTTGAAAAAATAGGAAGTAATTGGATTTAAATAATTTCGTTAGAAAAATTTAAAATTTATTTAAATAATGAATTTACAGTAAGAACACATTGTGAAGCAATTGTAAAATTTCTAAAAAATGATAACAGCAGAAAAGTTAATAGAACAAGATGGGTTAAAGGAAAAGATAATAATCTTGCTGATCTACTTTCCTGTAATATTTTTAAATATCTGAATACATGTCATGAATAATAAGAAAATTATCAGACCAAAAGGAAGAGAAAAAATTTCTACAGATATTTCCCCAATGAAGACGTCAAGCTCAGAAAGTAGCCCGAAATTTACAAAATTGGGATATACTTCGACTACGTTTCCCAGTTCTAAATTTACACAGATGGGAAGTGGCTCTCAAATTTCTCCCAGTTCTAAATTTACACAGATGGGAAGTTTTTCTCAAGTATCTCCTATTTCTAAGAATTCAAAAAAAGGAGAAAAAGTTTTGCAAACACATTTCCAATTTGGATCTGTTATGCTTTCTGTTTGCACAGATCAAAATAAAAAGTTCAAACCATACACTGGGATTGAGGTTACCCCTCAGTGTCTGCTTGATAATCTGTGGCATATTCAAACTCTTTCAAATGTCACATCTTTCAAAGTTCAAATTTTTAATGCCCTTAGTTTTTATTTCTCAGAATTACAGCCATAAAAGAATTTAATCCCACAAAGAAGATTTTCTCATTATGTTGTTTATAGAGGTCTACAATTAGGTGTTTATCATAACTATGATACAGTTTTAAAAAATATAAATTGCAAAGATCCTATTTGGAAAGGATATTATTCTTTTAAAGAGGCTCTAGATAATGCCAGAAAAAGTATAGGTTTAAATTTTTTCATTGAACCAGAAGAGGTTAAAAGTTTTTCACAAATTGTAGAAGAAAACCCGAGTAGGGTTATTTCAGCCCAAGCAGAGATTATACAGCAGTTAGAAAAATAGATCTCTGATTTACAGAGTCAACTCTCTCTCTCTAATTTAAAAAATCAAGAGAAAGATGAGGCTCTAAATTTCAAAGATCAAACAATTTTTACAATGGAAAAAGGAATTACAAATCTTAATGCTCAGATTTTTTCTTTGAACACTGAGATTAATAATTTAAAAAATAAAGAAGATCCATTTCCTCAGAGAAAATTTGAAATTTTCAAAGCAAGAATGCTTGATCTCCCTTATCAGGAAGTTTTAAAACCTCTTTTTGATAAAATCCCTGAATTAGATCAAGTAATCTTAACAAAAGCCTCAAAAGGAATGATAGAAGATTTGAAAAATCTCCAAAAATAAATTATAAAAATCATTTTTGGAGAAATTAAAGCCGAAGGAGTAAAAGTCATTCAAAAATCCAAAAAATTATGTGATCCTCAAGAAAATCCAGAGATCCCAGAAGGAATAGTCCCAGGCCTCTTTAAACTCCAGATTGACTTAAATTTATCCACTATGAATTGTGAAAATATTTTAAAATTTTATTACAATGGCATGGTGGATTACATTGAGTTTCGCCTCGAAGAAGAAGGCTCAAAAATTGAAGAAATTCTGAAAAAATTCGGGGAAAAATTCTTGCTTATTGGAGGAAACATGGCATCAAAATCCCTCAAAGGCAAAATTTTCTGCAAAATTCAATCCTCTCTTCCACAAGTCATCAATGGATCTTACGTGCCATCTAGAAAGAGGATATTTATGGATGAAAGGGATAGATTAAGAAATCACAATTCCACAACATTTGACTTCAAGGACATTGAAAATTCTGACATGTACAAATATTATCAAAAAAAATATTGGTTTCGAAGTAATATTCTGGACCCAGTATAGACTCCTTGGAGAATGACATTTCGCCCAAATCTTTGGGGCAGAAAATTGGAAAATGCTTTTACCATTCAGTGGTGAAGGAGAAAAATTAGAAGACGACGAACACATTATCAATACTGAAGAAGTATTCGGACACCAAGAAAGTAATACAAATGAAGAAATTCCCGAAACTCACAGGGATTTCTAGAAGATGATGACGAAAGCAGTAACAAAAATTTATCGTTACTAGCATTTCTGTCAAAAAGTTTTCTTTACTTTTTGAATTTTGGGCTACGATTGTTATAAATATTCTAAAAATAGTAAAATATTTTGTAGATAGCTTTATTATAGATTAGATAGCCTTATCTTTCTTTCCATTTTTGTCATTGTCGGCCATATGGAAAAAGCAAGCAATAATGTTAGTAATATGTTATTCAATAGTTTGTAAGTGTTGGGAAATTTATTAATATAAGTTTTGATGAATTCCAAAACCAACTGACCTCAACCGAGTAGATGTTGCCAGTTCCTAATGTTAGCTGTTAGGCTCGCTATTTGAGCAATGTTTAGATTTTATCTTTACAGATCTCCAGCTGAAGACGGTAACATAGCAACACTCGGATATAACCCCGGATGAAAGATCGGACGAGGAACATCAGTCACAAGACTTTGCCTGATGAGAAAGCTATGCCAAAAAGGGGAATGTTTTTTGACAGCTGAGAGTTCAAGCCAATTGTTCAGTTGGAACATTAGCTATAGAATGCCATCCGATAAAGAGAATGTTTCAAGAAGGGGGAAGTTATAAATAAGTCTCAACATGAAGTTCAAAGTTAGCTGAGAGTTCAACGGTTCAGACAGAACATCAGCTGAAGACCACTCAGATAAAAATCAAGACTTTCAACCGACTAACCGAGGTTGACTGTCAGAAAGGTTTGAATTTGAATTTCAAAAGGAAGTCACATGAGGGTTTGACCGTTCAGTCATTACCCTATTTGGCCCAACACAAGGATGTCTCAGATCGAAAGCAGAAGAACTCAGATGCCATATCGGGAAAGTCTGCAGAGATGAGAGACAAGTCATCGCTTTCAACGATCAGAGATCAACAGCTCCTCCAACGGCTAGTTGATTCTCTCCGCCTATAAATAGAGGCATTCATTCATTCGACAATAGAAGACACTGATAAGAACGAGACACACACGCGAGAAGAAATCTGAAAGCAAAAAGAAAAGAGCAATATTCTTCACGAACTGAACTGAATCTCTTAGAACATCACTAGTTGAGAGTTTTAGAGTTAGATAGTTTTATTGTGTCTTTAGATCAAACCTTGAGAACATCACTTAGTGAGAGTTCGTATAGAGTTAGATCTTAGCTCGCTTCACGCTAGAGCTTTTAGTTGGAAACCCACTTTCTTTCACCTGAAAAGGTTTAGGATTCTACTCTTCCTGTAATTGAGTAGCCAGGTTGTTAAGTACCCGTAAACTTAACTGTAAAGGTTGATAAGTACCCGCAAACTTATCATTAACGGTTGCTCAGCCCGCGTAAGCTGAGTGGTTTGTCCAGAAGAACTTGGATAGAGTTGTGTGGACTCACAACTCTCCGTGGATGTAGGAGGGTTATCTCCGAACCACGTTAAATTCTGTGTGTCTGTGTTTATTTCTGTTCAGTTACTATTAGCATCTTTCAACTGACCAAACTAACCGGCATACAAACTGCATATTTGCATATTCAACTATTTTGGTTTTTGACCAACCAAGCATAAAAGCGTGAGTTGTTATAACGAGTTTATTTTCCACCACTTTCCGCACCGCACAACTCTTTCAGCTGAGGTTGCTTACTCAGCTGTGAGATTGCAGCTGAGTGTTCTTATTCGGTTGAAGTATTTTTCAGGGTTAAATTTTAAAATCCTAACTGGTGTATTCTCCCCCCCCCATACACCAGTAACTCGTTTCAAGACCATCAAGTGGTATCAGAGCAGTGGTTCAAAAGACTGTTGACTCTGTTTCACAAGGTGTGAATTCGAGAAATTTTCTTCAGTGGTCAACTGAACAGATCTTTTCACGCTAGTGCATATTTGCTTGCATATTTGTTCTGTTTGTTATGTGCAGATGGACGTCAAGGACAAGATCGTCGTCATGTTCTCAGTAGTCAATTATACATCATGGAGAACACGGATGAAGAAGATCCTTCTTTCGAAGCATCATAGGATGCAACAAGTTCTCTCTTCCGGACCGATCGTCATCAAAGAAAGAATAGCTCGCACTCCCACTAATCCAAACGATGGAGATACAGTGGTGGAGTATGTGGAGAAACAACCAGAAGACTACACTCCAGAGGAGGCCAAGGTGAGCCAGTTGGATATCTGGGCTCAGAGCACAATAATGTCCACAGTTGGACAAGATTATCTGCCTTGGATAGAGGAGTGTGAGACTGCAAAAGAGATGTGGGACATCCTGGCATCACTGAGTGAAGGAAGCGACGAGACAAAGGAAAACAAGTTCTCACATGCATGTCAAGATTTCGACAACTTCAGTCTGCGACCTGATGAGACCATCGATCAGCTAGAGCTCTGGTTTATGGACATCATCAGAAGAATCCAGTCCATCCGAAGAGGAAAATACACACTAAGAGAAATCAATCTCAAAGTGTTGCAAGCTCTACCGGCTGAGTGGGATACTTTCACCAATATCCACGAAAGCCGAGCTGACCTTGGTGAAATGGGAACTGAAAGATTGTTCTCAATCTTAAAAGGAAATGAGTACAAGGTCAACAGGAAGAGATCTCAGTCCTCAGGTCAGACAAGTAGAATTGAGGATGTTGGCTCAGCCTCAAAGTCAGTTGCTCTCCGAGCTGACTACTCGAAATCGAGATCATCGAGGCCAACCAGATCGGCTGACACGACTGCAAAGGAGCCAAGCAGAGAGGAACTGCAACAGAACATCACAGCTTTGTCAAAGAAGCTAGCCGACATGGACACTCGGTTCGAGAAATACAAACGATTCTACAAATCAAACCGAACTCGAGACAGCTCAAAGCCAGTCACTAATGGTTGCTTCGAATGCGGCAAGAAAGGATACTTCAAAGCTGACTGTCCAGACCTCTCAAAGAAAGAAAGAGAAGTGATAAGGGCCAAGCAATCTGCAAAGAACAAGGCCATGATAGCAGAAAAAGCAGCTAACGATATGGATATCTTCACTGATACGGAAGATGAAGATGAGTTGACTTCTACCAACAACGCCATCAGTCAGGATCAATGCCTCATGGCACTTGGAACGGACCAAGATGATATTGAGGTACAATCTAATCCTGCTCAGTTAAACTCTTCCAATACTTCTAACATGCAGGAATCTCTGGACGATGAGTTGGAACCCTCCTGGAGTGATTTTCAAGAACTCAGTGAGGAACTGCTTCAGTAATCGGTTGAGTTTAAGAGTCTTCAAGCTCAGTTCACCAAACTTGAAGATTCCTTAACCGAGAAGGACGATCTGATAAAAAGCCAAACCGAGGAGATTGAAAATCTCAAGAGTCAGCTGAATGAAGCTAAGGTTTCAACTGATGAGGAGTTGACAAAGCATATCAAGGAACAACAAGATCAGTTGAAAAATCAAGAGGCTCAGATTGAACAGCTGATAAAGAAGTCAGATGGACAAACCGAGCAGATAACTGTCCTCGTCAAGGAGTTGCAAACTGAGAAGGACAATCTAATCAAGCTGTATCAGTCATCCAAGATCATAGAGAATCTTATCAGTTATAGTAGACAGATGGATGACGTGTCAGGACTCGGCTATGATGTTGTCAAGGATACTGGAATTCCACCAGCAACCTTCATCAAAGCTGTAGAAGTCACAGCTGTCGAGCCAGACACAGCTGTCGAGCCAGACACAGCTAAGTCTCCAGAAGCTAATTCAACTTCCACCTCTCAGCAAGGTCAACCGACCAATAGGATTACAACTGAGAAGGGAAAAGGAGTAGCTGATGTAGGACAGAATGTTCCATCAGTTGGGATATCAACCGAGGGGGAATGTTCAAAAAGTCAGAAGCGGAATCAGAGGCGTCGAAGGCACAACCGCAATCGAACTCAGAATCAGAACCGACCTCTGCATCAACCTCAAAGTCAACATCAGAAGGAATGGAACCGACCTCAGAACAGACATGGGCTCAATCATCTGAATCAACAGCGGTTCCAACATCAGTTCGACCAAAGGTTCCAACCGAGTCAACCAATGAGGAACTGGTCGAACAACTGGAGATATTCATGCCATAATATGAATCATCAACAGGGCATGAACAACTACAGACAACCCACAGGAAGTTGGAATCAGAATCAGCCACAAAGATTCCAACATGACGTCCGACCTCACAGACAAACTCAACATGATAAGAATCGCCATCAAAACAGGGGGAAAGCCTCACCTCCTAAAGCTCAACATGGGAGAAATCCAACTCCTCCCAAGAAACAGAACATCTCTATTAACAACAAGCCTAAGGATAACCGAGGTGTTGTTATAGTTGATGATGAAGGAAAAGTGATCTGGAATGATAAATCCATCCGAATATACAGGGAAAAGCGACGCACAGTTCCAGTGGGAACTGGTTCTAACCCTCCAGGACCCAACTGAAATTGGGGACCTAAGCTAGTTTCTCTTTGCAGGTACAGGAGAAACAGCTGAGGAAGAAGAAGGCGTCAACTACAATGTGGGTGATGGATAGTGGATGCTCGAAACACATGACAAATCTGAAGAATTTGCTCGGAAGTTTCGTGGAAAAAGAAGGACCCTCAGTTACTTTTGGTGATAACTCAAAAGGTTACACCAGAGGTTACGGTACCCTTGAAACCAATCATGTTTCAATTTCAAATGTCTCTTATGTTGATGGATTGAAGCATAACTTGCTATCCATTAGCCAATTCTGTGATAATAGTTTCTCTGTCAAGTTTGATGCACAGGGTTGCAGGGTTAAAGATATCGGATCAAAGCAGGTGATATTGTTGGGAAATCGATCACCAACAGGGAATGTCTACTACACTGACTGGAATAGCAGCCTCCCTGACACCTGTCTGTTATCAAAGAGCAGTTTTGATGTGAGTTGGCTGTGGCACAAAAGGCTCAACCATCTGAACTTCAAGACGATGAACCGACTCGCTAGACAAGAACATCAAGAGGCATACCTAACCGAGTATTTTCAACAACACACATCTGCAGTGCATGCTAGCTGGGAAAGCTTGCTAGATCCTCCTTCCGGTTGAAGTCAACTCCCTCAACCGACCGAGTGTTACAGCTAATTCATATGGATCTCTTCGGGCCAGTTACACCAAAAAGCATGAACGGGAACGAATGTACCCTGGTTGTAACTGATGATTACTCAAGATATACGTGGACCATCTTCATGCACCACAAGAGTGAAACCCGAGATGAGCTGCCCAAGCTGATGGATCGGATATCGAACCAACAAGAGATAAAGATCATTTCTATCCGATCAGATCGTGAAACCGAGTTCCTAAATGAAACCATCATCGAGTATTGCGAGAAGAATGGAATTACCCATCAAACATCAGCCGCGCGTACTCCGCAACAGAATGGAGTAGTTGAGCGAAGGAACAGAACGCTGAAGGATGCAGCCACATCCATGTTAGCCAGCTCAGCTCTGCCAAAGAGATTTTGGGCTGAAGCGATCAATACTGCATGCTACACTCAGAACCGGTCTCTTCTAACCAAGCGGTTGGGAAAGACACCATATGAGCTATGGAGACGCAGGAAGCCAGATATTTCTTATTTTCGCGTTTTTGGTTCTAAGTGTTATATTCACAACAATGGGAAGACTCAGTTGAAAACTTTTGATGCCAAAGCCTCGAAGGGCATATTCCTTGGATATGCTGCTAGAATCAAGGCATGCTGAGTCTTCAACAACAGCTCTCGTATTGTGGAAATAACACCTCATGTTAGTTTTGATGAATCTACCTTTGAGTGCAGGGAACAGGTTAAAGGACAACAAACAGATCCAGCTGTTCCACCAGTTCTCACCAGATCGCAAGCTCTAAGGGAAAAGAACCTAGCTGAACCACTGGTTTGGGCAACTGAGGATGAGGATCCATACTCCTCTGAAGATGAATGCGAAGACCCCAGCTCATCCCAAGGGGGAACTTCAGCTGATGCTCCTCCAACTGCATCAGCATCCGAAGCCCAACCAAGTCCAGTTCAAACTAATGTCAATGTTGAGGATCCAGACTCAACAGCTGATCAATCACCAGCTTTAAAGACTCCAACTCAGATTTTGGAACAACCACAGTTGGAAGAAGAAAGAAGACGCAACCGAAGATGGTATGAAGTCCATTCCACTGACAACATCATCGACGATCCAACCGAGGGTGTGCGTACAAGGAGCCGAGTTGCAAATCCAGAATCAACTGAAGAAAACTCCAACACTTACGCCCAATATGCTGAGGAGTTGGCAGTTCTAGAAGAGTTCGAGCAAGCTGGAGATGTTGTCATGATTTCTTGCTTTGTAGCTGATGTACCAGAACCGAAGAATGTTGGGGAAGCTCTCAACTGTGTTCACTGGACAACAGCCATGCAAGAAGAACTGAATGAGTTTCTACGCAACTGTGTATGGGAGTTGGTAGAAAGACCAAATGGTGTCAAGGTTATTGGATTGAAGTGGATTTTCAAAAACAAGAGAGACGCCATTGGATTCATAGTGAGGAATAAGGCAAGGTTGGTAGCTCAAGGATACTGCCAACAAGAAGGAATCGACTTTGAAGAATCTTTCGCGCCTGTTACAAGGCTGGAAGCCATCCGAATCTTTCTAGCTTATGCCGCACATCACAAGTTCAAAGTGTATCAGATGGATGTGAAGTGTGCATTCCTCAACGGAGATATCAAGGAAGATGTGTATGTTGAACAGCCTCCTGGATTTGAGACTGGAGATGGAAGAGTGTACAAGTTGAAGAAAGCTATCTATGGTCTAAAGCAAGCGTCAAGGGCCTGGTATGACACTCTTTGTGGTTTTCTACTGAACTCGAGATTCAAACGAGGATCAGTTGACAAAACCCTGTTCACCATCAAAGTTGGAGAAGATATACTTGTTGTGCAAATCTATGTGGATGACATCATATTCGGTTCCAAGTCAGAGGAGCTGTGCAAGAAATTCTCAGATCTCATGAAGGAGAAGTTCGAGATGTCGATGATGGGCGAGATGAATTATTTCCTTGGGTTACAAGTGAAGCAGTCACCAGAAGGGATTTTCATTAATCAATCTAAGTATACAAAGGAGCTCATCACCAAGTTCGGATTGCAAACAAGTAAGACAACAAGGATCCCGATGAATACTAACTGGAAGATCAAACCCGGAGCTGAGGGAAAGCTCGTGGATGCCAGCAAGTATAGAGGGATCATCGGTTCTTTGCTATATCTAACTGCAAGCCGGCCAGACATATCATACGCAGTTGGAGTATGTGCTCGATTCCAAGTTCAACCAAGAGAAGCACACATGTTGGCAGCAAAGAACATCATCAAGTATTTGAAGGGAACTGTTAATGTTGGATTGTGGTATCCAACTGACGACAATATCCAGCTGACCGGATACTCACATGCGGACCTAGCAGGGGATCGGTTGGACAGAAAGTCTACCTCTGGACACTGTCAATTCATGGGAAGCAAGCTGGTTTCATGGTTCTCCAAGAAACAAGCATGTGTTGCTACATCTACAACCGAGTCAGAGTATATGGTTGCCGGAAGCTGTTGCATGCAAGTGTTGTGGCTGAAACAACAGCTGAGAGACTATGAAGTCGCAACTGGACAGGTTCCAATTCATTGTGATAGCTCGAGTGCCATAGCTATCTCACTGAATCCTGTTCACCACTCTCGGACAAAGCATATCGACATTCGTCATCATTTCATCCGAGATCATATTGAGAAGAAGGATGTGTCCATGGAGAAGATCCCAACTGAAATTCAGAGAGGTGACATCTTCACCAAACCTCTTCCTGAAGCCCGGTTCAAGATGTTATGTGATCTTCTTGGACTATTGGATCCATCAGATGAAAAGTCATTCGAGCTGATGAGGATCCATCCGAGCTGAAGAGTCAGATATCCATCTGAGGGGGAAGCTCAGATGAAGGGGGAATTTCAGATGCGGATTGCCAACCGAAGACATCAAACGTCAGCTGAACAGACGAACTCGAGTGAGCTGATGGTATGCGGCAACTGAGGAACTCAACTGATGAACACAACTGATTCAGACATCAGCTGGCAGGTATCATTTATGACTGAAGGTGTTATGATATTAAATGAGAATGTTTGAAATAAATTCAAACATTCCTGAACATGCCAGCTAAACTAAACAAGCCATCATATCGCATTTAATGTAGAGTCTGGCTGAACTCCTATAGCCTTACTTTATAGTGCGACTGGGCTTACACCTTAAACTATTCACCTTCTCACTCGTGCGTGGAGCGTCAGTCAAAATTACCCAACAGTCGCGTAATCTCAGCCGTTGATGGATTCGCGCCATTTAACCCCAGTCGTTGATCTCATCCGAGTCAAATACCTTTATAAGGCGGCAAATCAGGAAGTGATCCTTATCTTTTCTTTTCGTGCATATCTTTACTAACTATTCATCATCTTCTCCGAATTTGTCTCACCATTTCCAGTAACACATTTTCTTTCTTCTTTGCATATATATTCCTCTGAGATGGCACCTAAATCAAAAGCCTCGAAGAAGATGGTCTCCGCAGAACCAGCTACATTCCAGGAATCCTTCGACATGATGATGTCGAAGATTCATTTTGAACAAATTCTTTCCAGGGATGCCCTGACCTCGCCGGAACTTGCTCCAGTCGCCGCCATTCTTTCCGACCACAGTCTGTTCGACTGGGCAACCCTCTCTCTATCCAAGCTGCTCAGGAAGTAGGTCGCACATTTCTACAGGAATCTGCAACGCGATGCAGACCTGTGTCTTGTCACGACCATCCCGTGCAAGCAACGAAATAGCACTTCCCGTTCGATGGAAGACACCGCCGTCGAAATCAGAGTGTCCAAGGAACTGGAGAAGATCATCCCCAGAAATCGTGAAGCCATAGACGTGATGGGGAATTTCACAGACAAGGAAGCTGATGCATTCCTGCAAACAATCCTTCTTGTCCCCGAACAATTGAAGGGGAGTATGCAGAGGACCAAACTGAAGGCGGAGCACCGACTTCTGTTTGACGTCATTTCAAAGTGCGCCTTCGCGTACGGAGGAGCGTTCGGTGATATTAGCAGACCGAAGCTCAAGCAGCAGAAGGCCCTAGAGGAACACCACAAAATCGACTAGCTGGGCTATCTTGAAAGCCAGTTGTTGATGGAGAAGCTGAAAATATCTGAGACAGTGACTGAGTCCGGGGAGCAGCTGTTGAGTGTCAAGGGGACACTCAACTTCGGCACAAAAATTTTTGCCCTGATCATCCAAGCTACAAAGGGACAGAAGCTGACCTGGGAAGGGAGTGAGGACCCTCCATTCAGCAAGCTGATGTTGTTCCCAACATCCAAGAATGCCAGGGATGTTGTGGAAGCAGTATACACTCCCAAGGGAGCCTCCAAGCCAGTTGTGGAGTCGGCCCCAGCAGCTCGCCGCCCTTCAAGATCCAAGCCCGCCAAACGCTAGCTGGAGGAGGTGGCTGAGGAAGAGGAAGATGAAGAAGAAGAAGAGGAGGAACCCCTCCAGAAGAGGCCCAAAATTCAAATCATCAAGCCAGCAGCTCAACCGGCTGCATCTGGCCCTGTGGTGAACACATCAGCTGAGAAGTCAACCGAGTCTAGCCAGTTGGTTGATGCAGCTGCGTTCGTGCTTCAAACCCGCCAGTAAGAGGCACTGGCTAAAGAAAAGGTGATCAACGTGAAGGATTCCAGCTCATCCTCAGATGACTCTTCTTCATCTGAGGAATCCCACGACAGTCCGACGGGAGCTGATGCCAGCCAGGTAATCCCACCTGTGTCTGAGGAAACATTTGAGCCAGCCCACTCACCACCCAAAGAGGATCCAGTTCTCTCAACTGGTCCTCAGTCAGATATCCCGAGCCTCTCGCTCGATGCCGACGTTGAGACCGTTTCTTTGGCCAACGTCGATGACACCCTCGAACCCATTGCCTTCGATATAGACCCCCACATATTGATGAAGAAGCCAACCGCCAGGCGATCTTGGCTGAGTACGAAGGCAGGTTAAACTACTGCTTTCGCAAGCTGATAGGCATGTTCCCCGAGGCCAACTCAATGCCCATCTTTGCCATGTTCGGGACGGAACTGCTCTATCAGTTCAGTGTGATTTTCAGCTACTGGTACGTTAAGGAGGAAACCCTCAGAATCCATGGTTGGGACAGATTGAAGGTTGAAGAATCCAACCTGAGGGTGTACTTCGACTACCAGAACCTGGAGGTAGCCTACAACCAGAAGGTGGTTGTGCTCCGTCGTCGTCTGGACAAGAGCCTACAAGAAGGGACAGACACCAGGGAGCTGTGCGACAATCCTGGAGTTGTTCAATTTCTTGACCATATGTTGGCCAAGAATGCCAACTACATGGAGGATGTCGACGCAGCTGAAGAGGCGGCCAAGATGGAAGAAGAAAATCTAAAACAATACCTGGCCAGCCGAACTGCCCTGGTTGTCGTGGACACAACTGCCCAGCCACAACAATAACAACTGCCTGGACCTTTTGATCAGCCAGCGCTCTCAACAGATGGTATCTGTGAGCTGATCTCTGAGAGGGTCAACCAGCTGAGGCAGGAGCTGTTGTCCAAGATCAAGCTCAACAAGGAGGATGACGCTGACAGGATGAATCAGCTGGTGGCAGAGAATGCGAGCTTGAACAATCAGCTGGAACTACTCTCCTCCTCCCTACAGCAAAAGCTCGAAGACCTCTCCACTTCTACCAGTTCGGAGGTCAAGGATCTGAAGAAGGCGGTTCAGGGACTCAGCTCGGACTTCAACGTCTTCAAGTCCGTTGCTGAATCTGATCTGGCAAAGTCCCAGCTGACTCAAGACCAGGAGTGGATGTCTCAGTTCGAAAATTTCCGAGCTGAGTTCGTCACCCTCCACAAAGAGGTCTCTGTGACCTTTGCAGCATTGCAGAAAGCCGAGCAAGAACGCCAGGACCTGGAGCTGGCCAAGAAGGTGGAAGAGAAGGATGCTATGGACGAACTCTTCTCCCGAGTTGAACAAGCTGAGGCCAAGCTGACCTCCCTGGATGGCACTGTTGCCACCCTTTTGGATGATGCCAAAAAGGGGGAAGACAAAGAGCCAGCAGCTGTTGCTGGAAAGGGAAAAGATGTTTTTTAGTAGGGGGAAGGAGTTCAGCAGGAAGAAGGAGTGCCAGCTGGAGGTGAAGGAGCAGCTGAAGGATCGCAGCAGGAAGTGGAAATCTCCCACGACCTCGTAGCCGAGCTTACAGCTGAGCTCGATGCCGATCTTGACGGGATATCTGTTGAAGACTGCATCGAAGCTGCCAAAGCTATGGGGGAGTCCAAGAAGAAGTACTTGAATCCCTCTTGGATCAAGAAATTCGCTGCTGATCAGGCCAAGAAGGTGGCCAAGTTCGAGAAGGAACTGGCCAAGATAGAGAAAAATGTCAACAGGAATAAAGCCAGCCGGAGTGTGCGAATGATAAACAAGCACCAGTTGAAGGCTGAGGCTAGAAAGAAGACGCAGCAGCTGCAGAAGAACGCCCCGCTCCCGTCTCGGTTCCCGCACGTTGACAAGTGGATGAATGCTGAGTGGAACGATGACTGGGAGCAGTTCAAGCATGAATTCATTAATGACTTTTACTACAGGAAGGTCTACTCAACTGAAGACCCAAGGCAAGCCTTCAAGGAAGCCTTGTGGGAGCTCAGATCCGGAGATCCTAGAATGTTTAGTCAGTTTAAAAGGGCCATGCTGAAAGCTCAGCTCGATCCCAACACCATTCCAGTTCCACAGAAGCTCAGATATTACCCTCAGATGATCAAAGGCACAAGTACTCCGAACAGAAATACGATCATGGCTGAGGCGAGACAAGTCTGCAAAGAACATGGTGTCAACACTGGGATTGAGTCAGCTGCGAAGAAAGAGATCTTTGACCGTATCTTCAGCAAGTACGGTCAACAGTATTTTTGAGCTGATGAAGTTTTTAAGCTGACACAGGTTTTGAGATGTTGTAGTTTTTGATCAACTGATGTATCTTTATCTGGTTTGTATTTTATCCTGTAATCATCAGTTGTAAGAAAAACTTCAAAGTATATATACGATTCAACTTGACGCACAATATCTCATTGTCCAAGCCTTGAATCGCAGTATTATAAATACCATGTTATAACTGTGCTAACCCTTTTGATGTTTTATCTTATAGACTGTCTAGAATTTCAGCTGAGATTTTAGATAAGTTAGTGAGTTTTAGATCAAGTGGTTTAAAGGTTGTAAATGGTTTTGGCATCATCAAAAAGGGGGAAATTGTTGGGAAATTTATTAATATGAGTTTTGATGAATTCCAAAACCAACTGACCCCAACCGAGTAGATGTTGCCAGTTCCTAATGTTAGCTGTTAGGCTCGCTGTTTGAGCAATGTTTAGATTTTATCTTTACAGATCTCCAGCTGAAGAAGGTAACATAACAACACTCGGATATAACCCCGGATGAAAGATCGGACGAGGAACATCAGTCACAAGACTTTGCCTGATGAGAAAGCTATGCCAAAAAGGGGAATGCTTTTTAACAGCTGAGAGTTCAAGCCAACTGTTCAGTTGGAACATCAGCTATAGAATGCCATCCGATAAAGAGAATGTTTCAAGAAGGGGGAAGTTATAAAGAAGTCTCAACATGAAGTTCAAAGTCAGCTGAGAGTTCAACGGTTCAGACAGAACATCAGCTGAAGACCACTCAGATAAAGATCAAGACTTTCAACCGACTAACCGAGGTTGACTGTCAGAAAGGTTTGAATTTGAATTTCAAAAGGAAGTCACATGAGGGTTTGACCGTTCAGTCATTACCCCATTTGGCCCAACACAAGGATGCCTCAGATGGAAAGCAGAAGAACTCAGATGCCATATCGGGAAAGTCTGCAGAGATGAGAGACAAGCCATCGCTTTCAACGATCAGAGATCAACAGCTCCTCCAACGGCTAGTTGATTCTCTCCGCCTATAAATAGAGGCATTCATTCATTCGACAATAGAAAACACTGATAAGAACGAGACACACACGCGAGAAGAAATCTGAAAGCAAAAAGAAAAGAGCAATATTCTTCACGAACTGAACTGAATCTCTTAGAACATCACTAGTTGAGAGTTCTAGAGTTAGATAGTTTTATTGTGTCTTTAGATCAAACCTTGAGAACATCACTTAGTGAGAGTCCGTATAGAGTTAGATCTTAGCTCGCTTCACGCTAGAGCTTTTAGTTGGAAACCCATTTTCTTTCACCTGAAAAGGGTTTAGGATTCTACTCTTCCTGTAATTGAGTAGTCAGGTTGTTAAGTACCCGTAAACTTAACTGTAAAGGTTTATAAGTACCCGCAAACTTATCCTTAACGGTTGCTCAGCCCGCGTAAGCTGAGTGGTTTGTCCAGAAGAACTTGGACAGAGTTGTGTGGACTCACAACTCCCCGTGGACGTAGGAGGGTTATCTCCGAACCACGTTAAATTCTGTGTGTCTGTGTTTATTTCTGTTCAGTTACTATTAGCATCTTTCAACTAACCAAACTAACCGGCATACAAACTGCATATTTGCATATTCAACTGTTTTGGTTTTTTACCAACCAAGCATAAAAGCGTGAGTTGTTATAACGAGTTTATTTTCCACCACTTTCCGCACCGCACAACTCTTTCAGTTGAGGTTGCTTACTCAGCTGTGAGATTGCAACTGAGTGTTCTTACTCGGTTGAAGTAATTTTCAGGGTTAAATTTTAAAATCCTAACTGGTGTATCCCCCCCCATACACCAGTAACTCGTTTCAAGACCATCAGTAAGTAATAATGGTAGTAGTTTATAATAGTGTTAGTACGTACCCCTGTATAAAGAGCTTAGCTCTTTGTTCTAAAACACAACACCTCATGCATACACCTTTGTAGCAATGAAGAAAATGTTCTTCTAAATTCTCTCCATCTTAGTTTCTAGCTAATAGTTAACTCTTCCTAGTTCATATAATATATCCCAATAAATAAATAAATAAAAAATTCGTTTTATTTCCGCTGTGCATACTCCTATTTCGATCTAACCAACTTGGATAGCTACTCGTTCTGGAAGCATTCTTGTTGTAAGAGATCTCTTCTTTTCTTCTTTCATTATGTGGATTAACGTGTATCCCCAAAAAGCACGCCTATGCTTCCAGAACGAGCAGCTATCCAAGTTGGTTAGATCGAAATAGGAGTATGCACAGCGGAAATAAAGCGAACTTTTTTATTTATTTATTGGGATATATTATATGAACTAGGAAGAGTTAACTATTAGCTAGAAACTAAGATGGAGAGAATTTAGAAGAACATTTTCTTCATTGCTACAAAGGTGTATGCATGAGGTGTTGTGTTTTACAACAAAGAGCTAAGCTCTTTATATAGGGGTACGTACTAACACTATTACAAACTACTACCATTATTACTTACAAACTATTGAATAAAATATTACTAACATTATTGCTAGCTTTTGCCATATGGCCGACAATGACAAAAATGGAAAGAAAGATAAGGTTATCTAATCTACAATAAAGCTATCTACAAAATATTTTACTCTTTTTAGAATATATATATATATATATATATATATATATAGGAAGGGGATCAAGTGAGAATGCTATCTTAGGTGAGAATGAGAATAAATCTGGACCATTGATCTTTCTTAATCAATAGCTCAGATTTAACGATGCATTAAGTTACTGTAATTTATGCATTATGATGTTAATGCATTAAGTTATTGCAGTTTATGCATTAGAATATATATGCATTACATTTCTGCAATATATATATTTTCAATGTAATAAAAATGCATTAAAATGTGTCATTCTCAAATTTCCGAATAGAATGAGAGAAAAGAAGGGTAATGTTTGAAAAATTGTAACTGAATTTATTAACCCGATTGGTTGAGTGAGTTCATTATTAGCATCTATCAACCAACAAATTTGGACTGAGTATATATAGTAAAATATATTTTTTTTCGTCTGATTTGAAATTGGTATGGATAAAAAAAAATTGATACAAGTTAAAAATGCTCGATCCATTATCATCTTAATTGATACCAAATGTCAAATTATCCCGAAACAGACAGGTCAACCTGAATAGTCCGAAGAAAAAAAAAAGTTGTAATCGAGTCTAGACCAACAAAATTTAATCCGATTGGTCGTACTGAAAACCGTCTGAGCCCGATAAAGCAAGCTAAAATCTAGATCATTTTAAAATTAAATTGATTGAGTAAAAGGAGTAGTAAAAACGGAAAAAAAAATTATAATTTATTTTTTAAATTAATTCACATAAATTATAAATATAAAATAATTTTCCGTCGAAGTTTATGTTCGCCCTACGTGGCACGCTCAACATTCGTCATTCATATTTATCTTAATTCTCGTATTTTCTCCAGTAATAATGTAATATATATTCAATAATAATTACATATATAATAATTTATTCTATATTAAATTCTATCATAATACTTACCCCTTTCAATTAATTGTATAATAAATAATATATGCAAAACCATCTCAATACATATCAAATTCTATTACTAATAACTATACCTCAATATATTATTAAAATTTACTTAATTAAATATTCCATATTTATCATTAAAATATTACCATATTTATATATATCAACGTATTTTCTTAGTTTTGATCATTTCTAATAATTAAAATGAACTATTAACTCTGATCGATCTTTCACTTAATTTATTCTATATGTTCTTAGGTTTTTTTTTTGTTGAATGGTTTTCATTAATTTATGTAGTTTGAGCATGTTGATGGTTTACATATGTATCTGTGTATTGCTTTATACAAATTCGTCCAAATTGTTTTTATTGATTTTGACTAATACATTGTTTTTTTTTTCTATTTAAGGTTCAAACAAATCTATGAGCAGTTTTGTATCTCTGACAAACATTACACTTTCGTTGAGGCAAGTATGTAATGTATTTTACATTTATAATGCAATTTCTTCTATCCATTTTTATGATGTTTTTATTAAATTATGGAGTATTGACTTTCAAAAATTATATTTATAATTAATTTAACATCAATATCCATGTTTTTTTCCCGAATAGAATGAAAGAAAAGAAGGGCAATGTTTGAAAATTTTTTGCCTGAGATCTTGATAGGTAGGAATGTTTTATTTCAAAACCAACGAGCCAATCTAAATAGAATGAGAAAAAAGAAGGTGAGTTTTGAAAATTGTAACGTGAATTTATTAACCCAATTGGTTGAGTGGGTTGATTATTAGCATATATTAACCAACAAATTTGGGCTCAGTATGTATAGTAAAGTATTTTTTTTTTTCCGTCTGATTTTAAATTGGTATAGATAAAAAAAAAATCTGATATAAGTTGAAAATACTCGATCCATTGTCATTTCTAATCGATCTCGAATATCAAATCATCCCGAAACAAATAGGTTAACCTGAATAGTTCGGAAAAAAAAGGGTTGTGGTCGAGTTTAGACCAAAAAAATTTAATCCGATTGGTTGTACTGAAAATTGTCTGAGCCCAATAGAGTAAGCTAAAATCTAGATCGTTTGTAAAATTAAATTGATTGAGTAAAAGGAGTAATAAATACAGAAAAATAAATTATAAATATAAAATAATTTTCCGTCGATCGGACTATTTACTAGTTGAATACATAAATACATAACTTATTACATAAATATTAAATGAATGAATATTAATTCGTGCTTACATATAATTAATGAATAGGGTTTTGGAGAGAAAAATTTTCGAAAGCTACTTTATTTTAATATACTTATATAAATATAGATGTTTAAACACATTATTGCTATATTCGATCGATTGGTATTTTGTTCTTAAATTTCCAGAGACTTGTCACTTGAGTGATGTGCCTGTTTCGTGGTGTTAAAAGCTAATACTATTTGAGTAGCAAAGTAATTCTGTACATTAATTTATGAAAAAACATATCTCGATAATAGGATTGGGACAGAGCTACTAAAGCTGGCCATGGTCTCCTTCGCGTGCACTGTGGTCATATGTAAATACTTTTTAACGATTGATTATAATTTCAAAATAAGATAGACCAATTGCCAAATTTGTACTGTTTTTATATATTTTTTCCGTAATTTTACGTGGCTGTTTATTCGTCGCAATTAAAACATTGCTCTCTCCATTCTTGAATAGCTTTAAAGGTAATATGAATTTAATAAAAGTTAGGTAATTGTAAGTGAAGAAAGGGATAAAAAAAGCGTAATCGTTAACTTAGTCGAGAAAGAGACTCACATTTTTTACTGGAGAAAGAATAAAAATAATAAAATAATGGTGGGATCATGTCCAAAATAAAATGACTGACTATACTATTTAGGGACGGATGGAGTATAACTTTTTTTTTTTTTTAGTTTTTAACATCATTTATTTTGTTATTGCTCTAATTTAGAGGGTAATATTTTTGGGTTCAAGATACCCTCAAGTAAAAGTGATAGTTAATATACTACCCAAACCAAATAAAAAAGTATTTGATTCGATTTACTGAATCGCTTTTCAAACCTCAAAAAAGCTGAAGCAGACATAGAGCTCATATTAACAAGTGGGATTTGTAGAGAGTTGTGACTATGAGATTGGTCTAGCCAAAAACAAAAACGTTATAAAAATGATTAAAAATGGAAAGGCATTTTAAATAGAATAATTAAGATATCATGTAAAACTTGCACAATGTTGTAAATATGTTCTTAGATTAAGCAATTAATCTAATAAAAACAAGTTTGAAATAATTTATGTTTTGAATACTATGTAACTAATTATTAATTTGAGGTGCTTAAACTAGCCATGTTATCTTTAATATTAGGTCCAACATTGGCATATTATCTACCATAGCTTTTATATAGGCCACATGTGACCCATATAACAATATGAGTTGGTATAAGTGTGGTGTGGACGCTTCCTTCATTCATAATTAAGATCGAATGGGGGCTGGTATTATTCTTAGAGATGTTGGGCTGCGAGCTAAGAGTTTCATGTATTTTGGGTTGTATATGAATCGAAGAGGCTGAAGCAATGCTGATGCATGAAGCTTTATCCTGGGTTTACTCTATGGAATTGACTTAAGTAGTATTTGAATAAGATAGCAAGCTTGTTGTGAACTCACTAAAGACTAGCACGGTCGATAGCTCTGAGTTTGGAGAATTGATAACATGTTGAAAGTTTGCAACCTGATTTTATTATCAAACACGTTTTTAGAGATGCCAATTAGAGTATGCGCAATCGTCGACTCGATCTCCGCATCGAGCCGACTCGACGTCGTGCCGCCAGGTTGCCGCACCGGGGAAATCAAGTCGAGGCTCGCTGGATCGAAGTGACTCGAGGGACGGATAAATACGATGCATGCATTAAAAAAAATAAAAATAAATAAAAATTGAAATTAATTTGCATCGGGTGAAAGCAGCTAATTTGCAACAGGTGAAATCCGGCAGGGGCTATTTCGGCCGAAAATAATTTTTTTTATATATATATTTTAAACACTTATATATACACCATTTCCACTTCAATTCATCCTTCAATTTCCACTTCAATCTCCTCCACTTCACACCAAAAATGGATCCCTACGATGCTAACAGTCCCAACTCTTCAAATTGGTGCCCCGATATGTCACAAACTTACTTCATCTCGGCTGACCACGACTCAATCAATCTTAACGAGGCTCAATCCGAAGAGTGGGCTGCCTCCGCAACCGATGCCAACACCGAGAAGGAGGAGCCGACCGTTGCCACCGCCTGCAAAAGCAAACGAAATGAAAGGCCGCCGAGGTGAAAAGGGAGAGAACGAAGAGGCACAGTTACACCACTGAGGAGAGCGACATGATCGCTCAAATTTGGAAGGAGGAGACATGCGATTCTATTTGCGAGGCCGACCAAACGGGTGAAAAATATTGTGGCCGAGTGACGGACCATTTCAACGCCTTTGTCCGCGCCAACCCACCTCTCAATAAAGGGCAAATCAAGTGCCATTTCCAACGCCTCGTCAGCGAAGCCAAGGATTGAATATCCGCAATCCAAAGAGCGAAAGACGAATGTGAGAGTGGAACTTGCGACCACATGGCCACGAAGAATGCTCAATGGATATATCATCAAGAGCACAACTTACCGTTCAAAAACTACAAGACTTGGGAGATTTTGTGAAACTACTGAAAGTTTCTGGCCCACAAACTCGGAGACGTTCACTCCTTAAAATGGGCAAAGAATACGGCGGAAGGTAGTTACCCCGACCTATTGGGCAAAAAACAGCGAAGGTGGCGAAGGGAAAGGGCAAGGAAAGCTCGGACTCGGCGCATTCCGACGCACTAGCGTGGATGGAGTCCGCCATCTTGGTTGAGGCGTAGTATCTTTCACAAAAAGTGTAAATCTCATGGAAAAGTATGCTTGTTAGTCGTTGAAGGGGGCAGCTTTGAGAATTTTGTTTCTCAAGAAATGGTTGACAAACTCAAGCTCAAAACAAGTGCTCTTGCTCATCCATATTCAATCTCATGAATAAAGAAAGATAATGAGGTAAAAATCGATAAGAAATGTCTAGTTTCATTTTCAATGGGTAAAAATTATCATGATGAAATTTGGTGTGATGTAGCGCCTATGGATGTTAGTCATATACTTTTGGGTCGACCATGGCAATAAGATAAGGGTGCTATACATGACAGTAGCAAAAATACTTACACATTTATGACAGGAAAAGTTAAAATTGATCTTTTGCCATGTAAAGACATTTCTTACCCCAAATCTTCAAAAAAAAATAATAATAATAATAAAAGGGAAGTGTTTTGCTTGTTTTGCCACAATTTCGGAGGAAAGTTCAACCATTCAAGATTGGAACGTTCCACAAATTCAAAGAAAAGAATATAGGTCCTCATGGGGTGCATGTTGGGAAGAGATCCAAACTCGAAGATGAGTTTTTGCGACAAGAAGGGAATGATATGGTCAAAATTCGTATAATCTGCCAACTTAACCACCCTTCAATATTTCTAGCATAACTTTTGCATTTCAAATCCAAATAATAAAAGGCCGGTGGCATTGGAAAGCCAGTTCAATTACCTTTCCATCAAGATATTATGGAGCTTTAGATTCTAAGTATTCAAACAGTTATTAACGTTTCAATCAGCACTTAAGTTGAAGAGTCTTTGTTTTACTGTTTCTAGTTTAAGAGTCTTTTTCATTTATAAACTTGTTTAAGTTTGGAGTTTATAAATAGTTTGTCCTACATAGATAATAATCAGAGTTGAGTATTTTGATAGTTTGAGAAAGAGTTTGAGAATAGAGTTTCCATTTCTTTGTTTTCCCCGACTTGGAAGTCGAATTAAGCATTCTATCTATTTCATCGTTTTTTTCTTGTGTTTCCAACCTCATCAATCACATTAAGGACTTGTTAGAACCGGGTTACTCGCTCGTGCAAATTACAAAAGAAAATCGAACAACAAAGAGCTGGACTAAAAGTAACAATATTAGAAATACAACGGAACTGAAATTACAAGAAACGATTATAACTAACTTAAATAGATATCGCCTGAAGGAATCCTTCTGCCTGCAAGACGAGTAATTCATCAAGCCCAATTTCAAATAAGGATTAGTCCAAGAATTACTTCAAAAGTTTGAATTAATTCAAGCCCGACTCAAATCCAAAATCTACAGATCAAATCCAAGTTCATTCTTTCAATGAATTTGCCTACAACAAATTTATCTTCAACACATAATCCAAATACATCATTTCTCACTCACCAAATAATGATTTTGAGAACATGAATATGTTTCGATTATTTACTCAACGAGTAAAATAATCCTCAATTATTTAAATCTCAATAATTAAATAATAAACAACCATAAATAATGATCTTCAAACCATTATTTTCAACAATCTCCCACATGAGTGAGAAAGTCATATACTGTACAAATGTATGCAGACACTTAGCTCAGTCCTCAAGAGACGCTATTGCATTTGGTTAGGTGGTTTGTGGCTTTGAACCTTCCTATAATCAATATCATCGAGTATATCGGCGGTCTAGTGGACGTGATGCCTTAAACTAGTCCTCCTTGGTGTATACTGAGTCAACAATATTGACACAATATTGTCTCAATCATCATCCGTTCTCACGTTTGTGTCCATTACGGCCCTGGAACACCCTTTGGATTCATAAGTGTTTCATTGAAGTGGCCAAACTTCACACTTACATAGGTGAATCTTTTACCCAAGTATCCTGTTATACTTGACCTCCTTGAGGTATCCAAGAATCATTAAAAGTCAGAGACTTAACCCACCACGTGCAGGTTAAACACTCAACGCTTTCCACGGAATAGGTGAAGATAGAATCTTCCGAGTGTTTTACACAGACTCTTATAGCTTAGTTGTCCCATTGAACCAAGTTCTCGAGATCTTCCAGTCATCATGGTTGGGTATCCACTATAATCATCCTTAAGATGTGGATTTTAATATCCCATTCCCCAAGCAATTTAGACCATTTGATCTCGATTTAACCTCTTGGTTAGTGGATCTGCTAGGTTATCTATTGACTTCACACACTCAATAGCAATAACCTCACTAAGATCAAATGTCTTAACGAAGATGTCAACCCCCACATTGAGGTATACAACATCTTGTCCAACAATTTGTACAACTTTGTTAACAACATGTGCAACAATTTGTTCATTAACAAGTGTATTTTGACAAATACCCCCACAACCAAGTTATCACCATCTCAAAATCGATATTCATTGACATGTTACACAATATGTAAACCCAACTTGGTCATTTATACATCTTGCACATCGACAATTCATTTTCTTGTGCAATCATGTTCCAAAAAGTTATACTTGACTACAATTCCAACCTTTAGTCTAGAATTAGCCTTCTTTATTGTCTCAAAATTGAGTTTGACAACAATATTTTCAAGATTCATCATCTCCTTTAGCCTTTCTTTAAGGTGACTTTTGAAACCCTTCCAATAAGGAGTGTCAACGTTAAGTAGGTATATGCTACTTAACCCCTTTTTTTTTCCCGTTACCATCAAACAAAAGAAGAAAATAGAGGGATAAAAGAATTACAATTTATGATGTTATTTGAAAAGTAGACAACGAGAAGCAAAACAGAGCAGATTGCAGATAGAAACGAGAAGTAAAGCAGATCGGAAGAGGAAAAGTAATAAACAAACGAGAAAAAGAATTAGATAATTTTAAATATATCCAACAAAATAATGGATTAAAAAGACTTTATCATGTCTAATAGCTATTATGAGTTTTAAAATAATAGTTGTCAAAAACTTAGTTTAAGTATAAATTATGTCAGATTTTAATGTGAGTAGACAATTATACCCTTAATTTTAGGTTTTACATTATTATTTTCTTTTAAATTATTTTTCTCTAAAAGATCTATTCTCCCAATTTTTTCTCTCTCTCCCCCACGTTATCTCGGTATCTCTCTCTTTCTCTATTTCCCATCGATCTTTTCTCCACACCACGATTTTCTCCTCTAATTTCTGCCATCCCCATCGCCTCGTTTCCGCCATCGCTACCGCCTATGACATCAACATCTTCTTAATCGCACTCTCTCTATTTCCAGATTTATTTTTTCATTCACCTTCACTGCCATCTTCTATTTTAGTTGTCTGCATTCCGCCATCTCCATCGCCCCTTTTCCAACACCGCCTCCAGTCGACTTCTCCGACAGGGTTTCATCTCCACAGTGAGTTATTTTCGTCTCAGTTGTGGATGGTGTTCACCTTCGGTTAACCTTCAGTTGCTCAAATATGTTTTTCCTTCAAATGTTTGTCAATATCAGCTCTCTGGTCGTCTTCTCCAACGTGACTTTCATCTCTTCAATGATTGTGGTACGAACGGATTGGATTCGTACAAAGTGTACCACAAAATGAAGCGATAACTTGGTACAACTTGTACGAACGAATCTCGGGTATGCCATAAATTAGTACGACTGGTGGGGAAGAACTCATTCGTCCTGTTCGTACCAACTAGTGACGCACCATAACTTGGTTCGTGTGGTGCGAATGAACTCATTCATACCAACTGGGGGCACCATATAACTTTTGATACGAGTTTTACGAATGAACTTATTCGTATCGTTCGTACCAACTAGTGGTGCATCATAACCTTGGTACGAATGATACAGATGATTCCATTTCGTACCAATCTCACCTTGATTTTGGCTTTCTGTGGATGAATCGGCGCCTTGGTGACTGGATCTAAAGTTGTGATTTTCTGTAAAGGTGTGGTCGTCGATTTATGAGGCATCGCCGTCGCCGGAGGATCTGATTTTGTTTGAAGACGTTAAAATCGCTGATGAAGATGACAACATAGTGGATTTAGGGCTTTGTGGTGGTTGAATGGTGGCGGTAGTAAAAGGCGCGGTGGATGGTCGAAGGCGGTAAGAGGCGCTGTGGTGGCGTTTGTAAAAGTGAATCTAGGGTCGTTTGGAGGATTAGATTCAGATTTGTTGTCGAACATAGACGACGTGATGGTGGATGGTGGCGGTGGTGGGTAGACGACGGTGGATGATAGGGTGTTAAGGTTTCTTTGAAAGAGAGAACAGAGAGGAGATAGTTGAAAAAAAAATGAAAACTGAAACGATGAAAACTAATTTTATACGGTAAGATCAAATATGTCACAAGATACCCAAATGTGATAAAATTTATCTTCAAACCTGTGTCATATTGTGGAAGGAGTATATATTACTCCCTCTATATTTTTTCATTAGGCCCATTTTACCTTATTTGGATGTATCATTTCATTAAACCTATTTCTTAAAATGGAAATGCATCATATGATAAATACTTTACTATTACTCATAAATTATCATATATACTATTAAAAAACTATTAACTCAATTTTCTCTCCTACTTGATGTGACAAAAATACTCTTAAAAAATTACTTTATTTTTTCAATTTTATTATAAATAACTCATTTTTTTAACGTGGATGTTGAACCAATGGAGTTCCTTAAAAATACAGAGGGAGTAGTATAAGGCTATTGTAATATAAGCACACACGAATAAACGTATCCCATAAATTTTAAAAGTTCAAGATGACAACTTTGCCCTTGTTGACTGCAGATCTTTCGGTTGATTTTGAATAAATTAAAAAGACAACTTTGGCCTTACACATAAGATACATATATACAGGACATGTTGATGCACAAAAGAATTAAGCCAGAACCCTAAATCGCTGCGCAGCAAAATTTGGGCGCCGCCGACGACGTGAAGAAGAATCCTTGAATCGAAGCAGAAGCGATGGGGAAATCCATTAGATCGAAGAGAGAGAAGAGGCTGAGGGCTATTAGGAGAGAGATGGTGGAACCGATTTACGACAAGAAGGATGCCGCAAAGCTAGCCATCCAGGAGGCCGCCCTCGCCGCTCCTAAGCTTCCTGTTAAGGCCCTTCCCCCTCCCACCACCGGCGATGCCGCCGCCGATGCCGCTATCGCCGCCATGGAAGTCGAGATGTCTGATGATAAAAGCACCTCCAAATTCCTCAAGCCTTTTGGGAAGAAGATGAAGAAGAAGCTTAAGATTGCCAAAAAGAAGTTTCACGGCAAGGGTAAAATCAGAAGAAAGAATGTGTAATCTGTTTACGAGATTTCCCCCACTCCTTTTTTTGTTTCAATCTGATAATGTTTTGCTACTACTCTTTATTGATTTATATTAGGAAGTGAAGTAATTTGGTTGTTGGTCATATGAATTATACACTCGCACACTAACGCTTGATAGATATTTTTCGTTATCGAAGAAGGGATAAGAAGAATGTTTGTAGATGTTACTCATGTTGAGCTGAAATTTCATGAATTAATCTCTACTAATTCCAGTTAGATGAATTACTAATTCGATGTCAAACGTTGGTTTAAAACATAGGCGGCCTTTAAACTATAGTAGAGCATAAATTCAGAATAACTCATCTTCCGCCCAGAAAACTTACACTAGATGGTGCATATACTGACCGTAAGATTATTCGATCGATAAATATATCATGACTATCTAGAAATCTTAGAGACGTTCATCTGCAGCCCAATGTGGTAGAGATGGACTAAAATGCGCAGTCAGTCGAGTATCGAGAAGATCCACCATTGGCTTATGCTTAACACATTAATGGCCTAGGACCCCACATTTGAGGGGCTCCAAAATAAAAATAAAATTATTAGTATATATAAAAAGATTATTTTTAGTAAATTTTTTAACATGAAAATACATAACATTTAAAAAAATCTTCGCAAGTAGTATTTTAGTTAGTCACGAGAAAAAAAAAAAAAAAAAAGTAATGTGCTCTCATTAGTATTCATGCTCTAGTTCTATCCTTTTTTTCTTCTCTCATTCATGCGTTCTGGATCTTTTAATCAATATGAAAATTTTACCAATATCAAATTATATTTAGCACATTATGTATATATCGTTTAAGGAGCTATTTTTTTCCTTTTCGCCTAAGGCTCCGAAATCTCAGGGCCAACCCTACGCAACACTTCCATTCTCCACAACTCGAATCTCCAACGGCCCAATAGATTTGTCAACCACCCGACATCGATGGTACTCTGAGTCAAGCGCCTCCTCAATAGCTAGGCAACATTGCTCGAGAACCTCATCACTAGGCGAACATTTCGAGTCTTTCATCAGAAGCTCCCAGAATATCACATAGTGACCCGGGATAGTCGTGGTGTCTCCACGGCCTCCTGAAGTGTAGTCTCGTCGATTTTATCTGTATCGATGCTGAGTTATGCATTTTTCCGAGTCAGGAATCGGAACTGCGGTGCCGAGTTATGGAACCCGGTGACTCGGAATGTGTCACCAACTCTGTAATGGTACAGACCAGTGCACGTGGTGACCACTAGTTCGTATTCCTTGCCTAGTTTGACATTCACCATGTCGACTGGGTTAGGATTGGATGAGTTAGGCTCAAAAGGCAAGAACTCTAAGTAGGCCGTGTTTGGCATGATCATGTAGGAAACTCCGTAAGGATTGCAGAAGGGATTGAGATTGATCCCGCATAAGCACTCCGAAGAAGCGTACATCGTGCACATGATCGGCAATCTACCATTGTAGTAATCAAGTGTCGGGATGTATTGAGACATGGAACAGGTCACAATCGCATCAACGAATTTGGCGTTTGACCAAACCCTTTTGATTATCCCTTCCCATTTATCCTTCTCACATTCGCGGGCTACGAAGTCCGCCAGCTCCGGTTAGGGCTGCGAAACCGGGGCCATACATCGATGGACTGCCTCATCGTTCACTTTTGGGTTGAGCGAACCGGTTTGGATATCGTGTGTGTCAGTTGATGACAATTAAGCTAAACTAACCGGATGGCCGGAGTACCCGAGGCGAAGAGGACCCCGACCCGGAAGACTTGTTGGCGGTCATAAAGCCCACACAACATTTGAGCGCACATGCTCTGGAATATGTCCTCGCAGCAGACAGCTTCGTACGGGCTTTTTGTTGTCAATACATTGGTGCGATCCTTGATGTCGTTTTTGAAAAGTCTGGCGAGTGCAGATCGGGCCACGATCTCCTTCTCTCGGGCTTTATGAACATGAAACCAAGGGATTTGCCTTGGTCTAGTTCCTTGACGTACCTGTTCTGTTGCGAAAATTCATTGATGAATACATTCGTCACCAATCAGTATGTATATGTATAATATAGTAATTTATAAGTATATTGGCTTGTGATTACGGTTTGAGAATAGGAGGAACAAGAGAGTAGAGAAACATTCGGCGATCTTGATCTTGTTGAGTGGCCGGAATGAGCTTTCCTTCACCGGCTGAAGTTCCGGTGCTGTTGAAGCAGAACAAAAGAAATGGCTGTCAAATGTAGGATATGACCGGGATTTTGGATTTGAATGTCTCACGGTCGAAGGATCCGTCGAGATTAAAACGTTGCAGATATTCGGTGTCTTGATTCTGGATTAGGATTTCGGCTAGTGTATTTTGTTGGACCTTGTCTACATTTGTAGTCACGTCTTCGATGAATTGAAGCGCCTATGCGTCCATTGTTGCAAAGAATTCTCAAAGGAGGGGGGGGAGAGAGAGAGAGAGAGAGGAATGCGGTGAGGAAGGAGAGCAGGGTATTTTATACAGCAAAACGTAAAAGCCAAGTAGAGTAGTACTACTTATTTTTCTGTACAAGTAGAATTAATTTACAGGGCTCAATTTTTCTCGTTCTATTTTCATGTTATATACTTCCTCTGTCCCGTTCAATAAGTTTTATTTTGCCATTTTGGGTGTCCCACTCAATAAGTCCATATCCTTATTTGGCAAAGATTAACATACTAAAACCTACTTTATGTCACACTCAAACGTGAACAATATTGTTTACTTTATTATACAGTATTTTTCCACTCAGCACATTTTAACATTAACAATAAACTAATACATTAATCACACTCTAACTTTATTTTTATTGATCTACGTGCACATCCCAAATGAGACTTGTTAAGTGGGAAGGGGGAGTACATTATTTACTTTATTTTTGCTACATATTATGTAAGCAAGAACCATTATTCGGTAGACAAAAGTAACAAACACATTATTAGATTTCTAAACTATTAACGTTTTATTAGATTCTTGGACTACTGTTTTTGTTCTACTAGGTCTATGAACTAGTATTATTAGTTCTTTTTAATAGATTGGGTTAAGTATCAAATAACTTCAAATACACCCTTATCGAACGTTAGGGGCTGCCAGCACCTCAACGTACCTATAAGTGGTGCAAACTCCCCTCTCGTCCAACAGAAAATTAACGCCGTTTGCAAAATTCAACTTTTTCATTTTATTTTTTTATTTTTGTGGGTCCTACTTATATTTGAATAATAATAAATTACTTATTTGATATTGTTATTGCAGCATTGCAGGAGAGAGGTAGCAAAGATTGATGCAATTGTTTTTTGAATGCTCTGAGTTCTTAAACAATGAAACATATATGGCGGCCGCCGGCGGTGGTATAAAGAAAGACAATAATTATAAATTTAATTAATGGTTTATTATTTAAATATTAGTGGAGCCTCACAACATGAAAGAGAATGAAAATTTAATCTGCAACCTTTTGGAGACACTTTGTCTCCAGCACCCCCTTTTTCACTAGAGTAGAGATAACTTAGAGATACTTATCCCTACAACTCAACTGTCTTCAAGTTGTTTTTATCTTTAATATTAAACAATTCTCCATTTCTATCAAAATTAATTCATAAAATTTCATTAATAAAAATAATATAAAACATTACTTTAATTCAAATAAAATAAAATATTACATTAATTGCAATAAAAAAATTACATTAATTGAAATATAAAAAATTACATTAATTAAAATATGGACTACTCGGATAGACGTCCAAATTTGCGTCAAATGTGCTCGATGAGATCATTGGTAAGCCGATGGTGCTTTCGTTCATCTCTCAAGTCGGCTTCCCAAGCAAGATATTGCTCAAAGCCGAGCGGAGTGGCCCTCTGGGACATCCCGCTAGTGGACGCAGAATCGGCATCGTCTCTCCAATTCTCCGCATCCTCTTGCTCATCTTCGATGATCATGTTATGCAAAATAATGTACGTGAACATGATATCTCGGAGATGCCTCGTATACCAGCATCGACCCGGAGCTCGAATTATTCCCCATCGGGCTTGGAGAACTCCAAAAGCCCGCTCTATGTCCTTTCTGGCCGATTCCTGCATCTTCTTGAACATCGCCGTCTTTGGGTCAATTTCAACCTTCGGCGCCTTGATCAGTGTTGGCCAACAAGGGTAGATCCCGTGTGTCAACTAGTACCCCTTATCGTACTGCCTACCCATGACGGTGAAGTTGCACGCCGGAGCCTTATCCTCAAGCACGTCGGCGAACAATGGCGACTGATTGAGGACATTGATGTCGTTGTTGGAGCCGGCATACCCCAAAAAAACATGCCAGATCCACAAATCATGCGACGCCACCGCCTCCAAAATTAAGGTGGGCTCGTCGTGATCGCCGCACGTGTAGGCACCCGCCTACCCTTTTGGGCAGTTCCTCCAAGCCCAGTGCATACAATCCAGGCTCCCGAGCATCCCCAGAAATCCATTACACTCCTCGTGCATTTGGAGCAGACGAGCGGTGTCGACAGTTTTGGCTTCCTCACGTATCGCTCGCCGAAGAGGTCGATCATTGCTCGGCAAAATTTTTTGAGGCAAAGTCGGCCCGTGCTATCTCCGATCTTCAGGTACTCGTCGAACACATCCGCAACACCACCGGTGGCCAGTTTTCGCACTGCCATCGTATATTTTTGCACCGACGTCAGCCCCCATCGTCCAAGTGCATCTCGTCGATGCGTGAAGAAGTGGACGTTGTCCTCGAACGTCTTGCAGATGCGCAAAAACAGATGCTTATTGACGAGGCTGTCGTTCGCACTCTCAAAATGAATTTGTAGCCTATCCTCACAGCTATATAGTTAGCAAGTAAGTACAGGGTCGATCCACAAGGAGTTGAATGTTACTATCTCTTGAAACCTCCTCCACCTGTTCAGAAAAGTTGGTTTTGCTATTTTGGTCACTAGGGCTCTCTTTCCCAATTCGAGAACTCAATAAAATACTGAAAAGTAAACAAAGAACTTGATCAATAATAAAAAGGACTTGGTTTGGATCTAGACATCATTAAGTGAAAACTCTAGCTTGGTCGTTGGTGCAAATATATTCATCACATGCATGCATCGTTAGTTATAGGACTTGAATGCCGAGATCCCTTTTTACTCGTCACGCTCTCAACAAACCCTTCCCTTACCAATTCTTACTTAATCGGCAACGCTCCGCCGGCTCCCTACCTTGGGCAATACCTCTGTCGAAGTCATCGTTCAGTTTTTTGCCCAAGGAGCATTTATCTCTAGAAAGGCCTAACAAGGAAGCATCACGTCTAGCCCAATAGGGTAGACACCTTCCTCTAATGTTAATCGATCTAAATTAAGCAGATGTTGGAAAATACTCCTACTCCCCAATTGATTGGTGATCTAATATTTTCTAAGTGATTAACGGCCTATTAATCCCCTATTCGTATTATCTCATATTAGAACAAGCTCATTAACATTATGGGAACACATGCATGCAACTATCTAGCACAATTTAGACCTCTCAAGCATTGGTTAACACTTAACTCGTCTTGCCCAGATCAAGTATAAAAACTTAGCTAGACATAATCATAAAATAACAAACACATGAATTGAAGAACATAATAAACACTATATTAAAACTCACGAAGTCTGTGCAGCAAAATAAACTCGGCCAAAAGTGCCGATCAACAAAGCATGAAATAAAGTATGCCCTTAGGACTTGTTTTTCTCCTCACCAACTCTCGAATAATTACAGGGAAAATAAAACATAAAGACGGCGTATCATGCAGCATCAGAGCTTCGATATTTATAGGAGAGTGCTTAGGGTTTTGGCCCCCTAGTCCTTAACATGGAAAGAATCCACGAGCTACCTTGGGATGCAAGTAATACTTGATAAGCTCGACCCCAAACAAGGAAAGTCACATCTATCTCCAAGAGATCCCTTGCGGATCCTAAATCTAGTCGGATAAGGAAAGATATTTAAGTTAGATCATCTTTTGCTTATCCTACTAGACCTAGGAGAGAAACTTCGCCTGTTGACCACGGCACTCCTCCTATCTGTCTTGGCCAATATGGTTCTCCCTGACCTGTTTCCAGAAATGCTGCTTATTTTCCCTGTTTTGCCCAACTTCCACCTACAAGGCAGCAAACATCCTCCTGCCCAGTATATGTCCTCCCAGACATAGAAACAAGATAAAACACACACAAAGACTCGATCTATACTACCTAAAACAGGCACTAGAAAGACACGAAATATGGACTCATCACTTATTCATCCAGAAACAGCGTCGGAAAAAGTACTCGTTGTAGGTGGAGTTGTGGGCAAAGTAGTCGGCGTGTAGGATTGGGTTAACTCCTTATCAACAGAAGAAAATATGCAAAATAGTATGAAATTAATAAAAATACTCTTCTCTTCAAAGATGAACGAACTACCTCGCCTTTCTCTTCTCGTCTTCGAAGAATGGGTTTTCGATCCTGCAAAAGAGAAAAGTCACACACCGGGGTTTTTGTCCGGTGAGGACCCTCCAACGCTCAAGTCAGAAAACTTGGGCGAGAAGAAAAAAGGAAGGAAGAGAAAAGTGTGTGGAGTGTGAGTATGAGTGAGATACCTTTAGCTAAGAGAAAAATCTGCTTTTATAGTAGGCTAACCTAGGGGTAATTTAGTCATTTGACTTCAAAGATGGGTATTTGGGCTCTGGACCCCAGCCCGCGCTCCTTTGGTGAAGCTCTTTGAATTGGGCCTGTTGCTTATTGGGCTGCAATGTCTAATGGATCAGAAATAAACCATCCCATATCAACCACCCTCCCCTACTCTCAGTGACGTGGCATTATCGAGTCACTTAGAGTAGGAAAAAGAGTGGACAGACGCGAAATCACGCTCACATCTTCCAATCGCTGTGTTAATCTCGGCCATCCATTGCAAGTGACTTTTGCTCTTCTACCGTAGGATGGCACTTATTGATCTGCGCCAATTTTTTGAAAATCAGACGGCTAGTTTTATCAAGCTGCGCGTTTGGTCATTTCATTTCTCTTTCTTCCTTAATTTTTTCCCTTTTTTGCTTTACTCATTCTTTCTGCCGCGATTTGCCTCCCCTGTTACTCAAGCGAATTCCTGCAATTTTCTGCCAAGAAAAGACTCTCCATTTTGTTCATTTTCTCCGGTTCCTCTCCTTTCTACTTTTTCTTCGGGATTTTCAAGTATTTCCACCAATCTTCGGTCTCTTTTCAATAATTGAGTTCTCCTTTGCACTGGGTATTTACGTGTTTGATTTAGAGAAAAGTAGGCATAGAGTAGGATGTCTAATTCTGCAGAACAATCCCTTAGTACTAGTTTAGAAGAGGCAATTTCAAATTATGCGAGTTCAGAGGGGGTCACTTCTTCTACGCGCTCCGAGTCGAATAGTCCTATCCCTAGCCTTGACCCGGAAGAAATTAGGGTTAGGAAAGTGGTAGGGGAAACGAGGTTGAAGGAAATCCTGAGACGTCCAATTAATACTGCGACGCAACCGGTGTCGGGGCCTTCACAACTGCTAGAAAATGAATGGAAAACTCTCCAACGCACCCTTAGGTCTGACGATTTTGTCATTTCTAAGGTTAACCCTGATAATTGTGCAAATCATGTCTCCTTTCCGGCCATGATCTTCTGGTATAACCAGATAATGGCTGGGTTCGAACTTGAGATTTTTCAGTCTCAGACGCCTACTTTTACCACTAGACCATCCCCAAGGGAACAACAATAAGTTCCTCTAACACTAATCTCAAGAGGTCCATGTACTAATTTATATTGTTCAATAGTACAAAATTCAGAACACAACGAAATGTAAAACAACAAAATTCAGTATAGGACCGGAGTTCATAGTTGATTTTCTTTGTTACATATTTATATATAAAATATTCTTGTAATAAGATTAATTATTAAGTCAATTATATGATGATGATCATGATGTCGTCAACTACCCGCTACTTAGTAGAATCCACTTAAATTAAAATCATATGTAAATTGACCCATTAAATAAAATAAAATAAAAAATCTGCAGTGAGCTAATAAAATAATCCGTCCCACTCATTATGTCTCTATAGTTTGAGCATTGATATTAATAATAAAGGTAAAAAGATAGAAAATGAGCAGGTTCGACCATTTTTAAGTGTTTTAAAGGGTTAATTCTCTTCTTATCTGGATGCAGACAAAATGAGTGAGACGTTAATTTAAAGAAATATTGACATAATAATGACCGAGACAGAGGGAGTAAAAGGAAAAAGTACATGAACTCGAGGATGCATTTCGATCGATACACATCCACTTGTCTAGTTGTGTAGAACAACACGTCATTTTTTTTTTGCAGTATAATTTGTGTATAAGAAAATGGAAAAGACGTCAGGCTAATGAATATTATAATTTCTTTTCGGTATAGTCGAAAGTGGAAATATATTAGACGCGACATGTTTTGCATAATGATTTCATTTGATGGAAAATATATTATTGCAATTTTTGACACTCTCGATTGATCAATTAGTTTTTTTGGTTCGTGGAATAGATGGGAGAATAGTAACAACAACCGTTACTTTTATAAGGCATTTAGTTCAACATTGGAAATGAATCACTTATGAAGAGAAACGAATTCAAAGAGAAAAGCTTTTGTTACTCTTCTAGTTTCGAAAGTAACATTTTGTAGGTTTAGATTACCTCAAGTAAGGGTAATAGTTAACCAAATTATCCAAACCAAACAATGAGTGATGAATTTGATTTATTAAATTTGTTTCAAACCTAAAACATGCCCAACCAAACATGGGCTAAGACTATAAAGATAGTTGGTTGCGTTTATGGTATCCCACTCATTATGTCTCTATAATGTTGAGCATTAATATTAATAAAAAAGGTAAAAAGATTGAAAGTGAACAGGTTCAACCATTTTTTAAGTATTTTAAAGGGTTAATTTTCTCCTTATTTGGATGCAGACAAGATGAGTGAGACGTCAATTTAAAGAAATGTTGACATAATAATGACCGGGATAGAGGGATTAAAAGGAAAAAAGTACATGAATTTGAGAATGCATTTCGATCGATACACATCCACTTGTCTAGTTGTGTAGAACAACACGTCAATTCTTTTTTTTTTTTTTGCAGTATAATTTTTGTGTACAAGACAATGGAAAAGACGTCATGCTAATGAATATATATTATAATTTATTTTCGGTATAGTCGAAAGTGGAAATATATTAGACGTGACGTGTTTTGCATAAGGCCGTGGGCAGCGGCAAGTTTTTGAGCGAGCTCGCTGCCCACTTGGAGAGCCATGTGGTGGCACGCTCGCAGTACCCACATTAGCGAGCTTGAGCTCGGCATTTTTTTTAAATGCATAAAAATATTTTATTAATTTAAATTAAAAACATACATGGAAAAAAAGGGAAAAATTACATGTCATCTTCGAAGCGTTTTCAAATTTCTTCGATCAAATCATCTTCGAGTTTTGCGTGTGTTCTTTTATCTCGAAGGCTTTCTTTCCGCTTCAGGTAGTCTCGAAAGCTCTCTGGGACTCCTTATCTCGTACTCGAACTCACTTCGGCTGTAGAGGTTGATTCTTCGTCGGGCTCCAATCAGTTACAGAAATGCCCAAATCTTCAACTATCATGTTATGCAAAATAATGCAAGCATACATGATGTCTGATAATGTTTCTCAGAATCAGGAACGCGCCGGCCTACTAATTATAGCCCAACGAGCGTTGAGAACGCCGAAAGCTCTTTACACGTCCTTGCGTGCGACTTCTTGTTTCTTCGTAAATAAACATCTCTTCGGCTCAGTCGAGCATGAGAGAGTCTTCACAAAGGTCGGTCAACATGGATAAATGTCGTCAGTTAGATAGTAGCCCATTCTGTGCTGAGTGCCGTTTGCGAAAAAAGTCACCGTCGAGCTCTTTCCCTGCAGAAGATCTTGAAACACGTAAGACTGATTGAGCACATTAATGTCATTGTTGGAGCCGGCGACTCTGAAGAACGCGTGCCAAATCCACAAATCTTGAGAAGCCACAGCTTCAAGCACAACCGTCGGGTGCCCCTTCTTCTGATTCGTGCACGCCACTCTCCACCCATTCGGACAGTTCCTCCACTGCCAATGCATGCAGTTGATGCTACCAAGCATGCCGGGGAAGCCGTACTTCGATTCGTGCATTTGCAAAAGCCGGTTGCAGTTAGCCGTGTTTGGTGGCCGTAAATACTCGGTGCTGAATGTAGATATGATCGCTCGACAAAAATAATCAAGTGATTGCCGACCAAAACTGTCTCCCATCCATAGATACTCGTCCTATTGATCAGCGCATCCGTCATTTGCAAGTTGCCGCAACACCATCCTACATTTCTGTAGTGACGTGAACCCCAGTTTTCCTGTTGGATCTGCGCGCTGCTGAAAATAAGGTTCCCGAACATCAATCGCCTTGAAGATTATGTGGAATAGTTTTTTGCTCATACGAAATCGGCGCCGGAACACGTCTTCGCCCCACGTTGGAAACTCAGAGAAGTAACCCGCATTAAGACTGCTCTTGGCATCAAGGCGGTCACGATGCACCACCGTCCTTTTCCTCTTTGAACTTTGGGCAGTAGCGGCGGCCGCCACCTCCTCCTCCTTCTTTTCCTTGGTGATTGCATCGGCGGCCTTCGCTATAAGATTGCCGAACATGACGGGAATTTGTGTCGTAAACTGTCAGAATTCTTCCATTCTAGCGTTGTAATAATCATCGTCGCCCGACATGATTTTTTCAATGATCGAAATAAACAAGAATATGAAGGTGTTGAGGAGATTTGAGAGAGAATTGAAGAGATTGGTGTATGAAATGAGGAAGAAAATGATGTATTTATAGGTGAGAATGGAAGAATTTGAAAAAAAAAGGCGTCGTTAATATGTATGCTCGCGGCAATTGTGAACTCTTGAGAGAATCGAAGACTACATCTTTGATGCAGTGCTAATACATATGAGAATTTTTAATTGGCTAGTTGTAAATAGCCCCAGGGCTATGGAGCAAAGGATTGAGAACCGCGTCCGCATCAGTCGAAGTGGTGGAAGGCCCCCCTGAGTAAAAAGGAAAGCTTCTGTGCAACTCTCTCCAAGAGATAGGATTCGGAATCTTAATTAGCTGAAGGAGAGTGAAGAGACGGCTACTTTCCCAGCCCATGGGAAAGCCTCTATTGGTGATCGCAATGGCTAGCGATCACGCCAACCAGCGATCGCCAAGTGTCACACCACGTCAGCGAGCACACCAATGCATGAGTTCGGCTTAGAGAGCGTGCGCCGAGCTCACCAACGGGGTGCGAGCACTTAAATGATGCTCGCTTGGGCAGCGAGTGCGCCACTGCCCATAGCGTAATGATTTCATTTGATGGAAAATATATTATTGCAATTTTTTACACTCTCGACGTGATTGATTAGTTTGTTTGGTTCGTGGAATAGAGGGGAGAATGGTAACAATAAATGTTACTTTTATAAGATATTTAGTTTAACATTAAAAATGAATCACTTATATTGGGAAATGAATTCAAAGAGAAAAGCTTTTGTTACTCTTCTAGTTTCGAAAGTAACATTTTGAAGGTTTAGATTACCCTCAAGTAAGGGTAATAGTTAACCAAATTATTCAAACCAAACAATGAGTCACTACAAAAAAAAGTCATTTACTGACGGAATTACTGACGGATTTTAAATCCGTCAGTAATTACTGGCGAATTTCTGACGGAAAAAAAAGCGGGCCGGGTTTTTAAGGATTTCCGACGGATTTCTGACGGAAAGTTGGCGGGATTGTTCCCGCCCAAATTACTGATGGATTTACTGACGGAATATTCTGTCAGTAAATTTACTGATGGAATATTCCGTCAGTAATGTTTTTCTTAAATAAAAATAAATTCCGTCAGTAATTACTGACAGAAGTACAAATCCGTCAGTATTCTTAATTTAGCTCAATGTCGTTTATCAAATGATGCATGTGATCGAGCGTTTAGGGTTTAATAACTCAATTTTTTATTATGACGAGACATGTACGTACAATATAACATTAGAATCGATGATGAGGTAGCTGATTGATCTAATTTTATTTGATTGATCGATCGATGTATGATCAATTATCGAATAATGGCGGTGATTAGTTAAGGACGTTTGTGACAATCAATGAAAATGAAGTGGTTGAGTTAAATGATGATTTTTCAATTCTCCTAACTCATAATTTTACGAATATATAATGATGATCATAATTTTGCAATGATATATATGTCAACGACGTCATCGTTATATCGTTATCGTCGATAGCTATGAGAATCAAGGCAAATTGATGTAAACATTGATATACACTCGTTTTGAGTTAATTTACACTCATTTTTAGAATGATGGTGGTGATAGTAACTTCCATTGTTCAATATGAATCAAGGAAAATCAAGAGATCGAGTTAATTATATATATGTCGAGTATAAGCACGTACATTCTAGATTATATGCTTGATATGACAGTTTCGACAGTATTTTTTTAAATTTTATATTTACCAACATTCATTTTGAATCGAAGAAAAATGAAGAGATCAAGTTAGATGTTGACTACTCGAGACTACAGTGGAGGGTCGATAATTTTGAATTTTTTTTGTATTTTATTTGTTTTAATTTCTGACGGAAATTCCCTGAGTAATTTCTGACGGAAATATTTCCCTCAGTAATTTCTGAGGGATTGTCCGTCAAAATTAATAAATTCCGTTAGTAATTGTGAGACTCAATTAAAACGGGCTTCTTCTCCCTTTCAATTCACTTCACACAGCCGCCGCCTCAACTCTCACCTTTACCCTAATTTCTTCCCCAAACCGCTGCTCGCCTCAAATCTTTGGTCCGAGCTCGTCGTCGCCGCACAGGTAAGCGTTGTAGTCGTGCTTTCTCTCTCTTTCTCTCTTGATGATTGTCGTCCTCTATCGCTGACTCTCTTTCTTCTTCTCTCCGAGTCTCCAGCAATGTCGCCGCCTCTTCAACGCCGTCGCATAGTCGTCCGGTCACTGCCGGTGGTTCACATCCCGGTAAGTATTCTCTCTCTTTATATATATCTATGTTCTCTCTCCACTCCTCTCCTCTCTTCTCTCTCACTGACTCTTTCTTCTTCTCTCCAATTTCCGACAGTCTAGCCTCATTTCCAACGCCATCGCGTCGCCATCCCATTCCCGCCACCGGCGTTGTAGCTGGTTCCCAACCTGGTAAGTTGCAGCTGCTATTTCTCTCCCTCTGTTCTCTCTCTTTACTTTCTTTCTCTCTCACTTTCTTTCCTCTCTTTCTCTCTCTCTCTCTCACCCTCGTTCTTTCCTCTGCTCTCCAACAGTCTCGACGTGGTTGCATTGTTGTCCTCTCTTTGAATTGCATTTCGCCGGAGTTGAGTCGCTAGTCACTTTTTATTTTTTAATGCTAGAAATCTCTCTGTAAGGCCACCCACAACGGCAAGGGTGTCGCCCGGGCTAAGGAGGAGAAGCCCGAGCGCGTTGTGGGCGTCCCCCGTTGGAAGTGGCGAGGGCGGGCGGCGCGGCTGGAGCCCTGGCGCTGCAATGGAGGGGAGGAGGGACACGCGTCGCCTCCTCCCATTTTCTGATATTTTTTTTTTAAATTATGAAATGAAAAAAAAAATTAAAACATGCAACGGTTATATACAAACGGCTTTTTTTTTTCCTATAAATATATCACATTCATCCCTTAAACATCTACACCTTCCCTATTTTTCTTCATTCTTATTTCTACATTCCCACAAAAATTCTCAACAAAAAAACATTCTTGAATTCTTTCAAATAATATTGAAAAAACATGTCTTGGAATGGAGAATTCTTCGATCTCAAAGAAGATGAGAAGGTAGTGGAGGAGGTACTCCAGCTGGGTCAGCAAGCCATTGATCTCTACCGCGAGCACTTTGAAGATGACGACGAAGCAGAGTCATCGAGCAGAACGTACATTCACAGGAATCGTGAAGAGGCCGAACAACGCCTTATTCGCGATCATTTTGCCGAGAATCCGATTTGGGGCGAAAATGTATTTCGCCGCCGATTTGGGGCGAAAATGTACCATGAGCAGGAAGTTGTTTGTGCAGATAGCCGCCACTTTGGTTGCTCGGGAGCCTTTTTTTGAACAACGTCCAGATGCAACTGGAAGACTGGGGCTTCACCCGTGGATCAAATGCACTGTTGCTTTGAGGCAACTCGCCAACGGTGGATCGGCCGATCAGTACGACGGATATCTGCACGTTGGACCAACAACGGACACACTATGCCTCAAGTATTTTTGCAAGGCAATCAGAGATGCGTTCGGTGACATATATCTGCGGAGGCCAAACAGCGCTGACATCGCCAGACTCGTAGCAATGCACGAGGCAAGTCATGGCTTTCCTGGTATGATCGGAAGCATCGATTGCATGCACTGGGCATGGAAGAATTGCCCAACAAAATGGCGAGGTTCCTACACAGGACGAAAGGGTTATCCTACTATCATCCTTGAAGCAGTCGCCTCACAAGATTTGTGGATTTGGCATGCCTTTTTCGGTGTCGCCGGCAGCAACAACGACGTCAATGTGCTCAATCAATCCGATGTCTTCGCCGACATTCTCCATGGGAGAGCCCCGCCAGTCACCTTCGTCGCAAATGGCCGCGAGCATTCAATGGGATACTATCTCGCCGACTGTATCTATCCGAAGTGGGCTACATTCGTGAAGACCGTACGAGCTCCAACTGATCCAAAGAGATGCCGATTTGCAAAGATGCAAGAAGCTGCACGAAAGGATGTTGAAAGGGCTTTCGGTGTCCTCCAAGCTCGTTGGGCAAAATTTTAAAGGGCCCTGCTCGGTTGCATTTTCGAGAACACTTAAGCGACATCATGTACGCTTGCATCATATTGCATAACATGATCATCGAAGATGAGGGACACCAAGCAAGTCAATTTGTTCCGGAAGCGAGCGCAAGGGGCGACAAGGAGGTTAATACAGCACCAGTAATCATGGGTGGAACGCGTGAATTCGAAAAATATATTAAGAGACGAGCTCGCGTTCAAGATGCAACGGCCCACGAGCGTCTTGCGGATGATTTGATTGAAGAAATTTGGACGCGTTTCGGTCCGCTCAACTAGCTCTAACTTTATTTTCAATATTATTGTATTTTTTGTATCTGTTTTTCAAATTCAATAAAATTGTTAATTTGTTATATATTGCAAAAAAAAATTAAAATTAAAAAGCATAATTAAATAAAAACCAATCATTGGATAGCCCTAGGGGTCGGGCTTCACCATAGTGAAAATTTTAAGCTCGGGCTATCAATAATTGGGACCCCACCAAAATACCCATAGCCCTATGACTTCGGAGCCCACTGTTGTGGATGCTCTAAGTATATTAAATGAATCAGTAGATGACACAATATGGCAGACAAATACTTGACTACATAGCTTTTATGGGTGAACATTTAAATTTTTTGATTTGGTGTTTTGTTTAAGCTGCTGGTTTGAGTAAAGTAAAGAAATGTTGTAGGCAGACTTATGAGGGAAGAAATTAATTATTTTGTTGTGATTTGTCTGTTTAGTTTATTTCTTTGATGTTGATTCGATGGAAATTGCATTTGGGAAATTATCTATATCCCAATTCTATAGCTTGTCATTTTTCATCGAACTTTAGCATCAACTATAAAAAAGATTAAATTTGGCCAAAGGTAAATTTTATCCAGACTTTCCATCCACGAATTCTATAGCTTGTTGTTTGTTATCATATTTACTTCAATAAAGAAAGAATAATAAATGAAAAGAAAACCTGTTTTTCTCAACAATAATTTTCAGGGAACTTTTTGGGGGATAATATTAATATTCATCTCTGAAAGTACTTAGTGTTAATTAGATGATAAATGAATTTACACTTATAATACAATCGATATGTGATCATTTATATATATAGCTGATGCTAAACTTTATTATCTAGCAGTTCCAAGTTTTAAATTCGACTGTACCATCCAAAAATCGAAGCGGGAACAAATGACAATTTTTACTAATTTAATATAATGGAAAATTATCACCGAGCTTGATAGGGATTAAATATTTATTTGTTACTAATTTAATATAATGGAAAATTACTACATGCGATAGAATCAAGGAGTTGTGATGCCTTTATTTTAGATGTATTTACAACATTTTTGAATGAGAATGGATATTAGTTGGATGGATAAAATGAGAGCACGCATAATACTTGCTGCTCGTTCTTATGCATGATCCATCTTGTGACAAATTGCTTTAGTTGTTCCACTATATTTTATATAATAGTATTAAAATACGAAAATTTGAATGTGGTCGTGATGAACCCATATTTTTGTCCATTTTTCGTATCTTTTTGTTGTGTCTTGTGTGTCGTTTTCGAGTCTTTTTGTGTCCGGGAGGATACAAGTTGGAGGAAGTGGGTGCAGGGCAGAACAGGTGCGATTGTGGGCATAATCTGGTGAAAAACTGTTTTCTGGCGTTGGGCAACGATACCATGCAATATGGGTATATGGCTGAAGTATGTAGCTGGAAATTAATATGCGTATCTTGAGTAAGCTACAGGTGAAGGAGTACCTTTCTATATCATTTTAGCCAAAACAGCAGAGTACCCAAAATTGTGCGCGTCATGGGCAAGACTTACACAGCCGTGACCAAGACAGAAGGAATGTGGGCCGTGGGCAGCGGACGTTACTTCATCTCCAAGGAAGAAGATGAGAAAGGAAACTTCCATCCTTATCATGAAGAGTCCGGTCAAAGTCTAATCCATCTAGGAGAAGGAAAGTTGTCCAAATATATCCTAACAAGGAAAGGAGGCATAATAAGGGAAAAAGTTCAAGCCCATAAGGAAACCGACTTCAATCCTAATTCATGTATATATATGGCCGCATTCTCTTTTGTAATGGATCTTTTTCATCACCCTTTATCACACCTTTAGTTTAATTTTTCGTTCAGCAAATTTACTTTGAGTGTTAGAAAAAGTAGACAAGTCCTATGGCCAACACCCTTTATTTTTTCTGCACTACTTTCTGCTGGCCATCGTGGTCAAGACGTTTTCTGTTTTGCTGGAGTACAATTCATATCTCAGGTTTAATTCCAAGTATGTTTTCTTTTATATCTTTTGCGTTGATTTCAATTTGTATTATGTCTAGCTAAATTCCTAAGCCTGGATTGGTTGAGTATAAACCGAAACACTCGAGAGGTCTAATTTGAATTAATTACTTGCATGCTTTTATTCCCGAAATACTAGGTTTGTTGACCAATGCTTTTATTGAACTTGAGTAGTTAATAGGCCGTTAATTGCTTGGGCAAGATAAAAGTACAAATAGAAATTAGGAGTTCACATAGAGAGTCTCTTGTGCCTGAAAAGTATAACGAGTATTGGAGAGCAGTCGATGTCTTAGGCATCTTTTGGTTGATTTGGGTCTAAGCGTTCCTAATGCTTCTTGGGTAAGATAGTTGCTGAAGAGTCTTCGTGGTTGTCTTGACCAAAGGAAGGGGTTTTGTCTAGATTGTCTCTGGCATAATCTAAGTTAAAAGGATAGATGAAGAATAGAGTATTCTAGTCGTGATTTCGTGACCATAGGGCTAAAATTAATCTACTTGAAAACCGAATAGTAATTGCATGTGACTAAAATTTGTGCACCAATGACCGAGTGAGTGTTAATGTTCAATGATTCGATCCCAATCCAGATATCTTTTATAATTGATCAAGTTCTTGTTTAGTTTTTAGTGTTAGTTTTCAGTACTTGTTGACCAAGACGAGTGCAGTCCAGACCAAAATCCAATTTTACAACACCGATTACGTGGAAGAGAGACTACACCAATTTCCTTGGGTTCGACCATGCTTACCACTGGCTTCGTCAGGTCAATCTTACTGTACAATCATAATATTAAAAAAAAAATGAGAAAATTGATAATTATCCTAAAGACAAGACAATTTTTTTAGTCATTTACTGTATAAAAGACCAAGTGAATTTATTTTGTTTTCACATTGTTTCACATAATATTTGATAGCTAAATGAATTTATTCTATGTGCTAATGAATTGATTTATTTTCTACCTATCTCTTTCTCCTTACAGCAGTTTCCCCTATCCAACCTCGTCGTATTTCAGCAGCCGTCTACCCATCCACGCTTTTTGGTGATCTAATTTTGTTGGAGTTAAGGTTGGTAATTGGTGATTCTTAATCGTTAATTAGGCTTAATTGTTGTAGTGCCTATGTATGTAAGAGAGCATGCTTGTATGTTAAAATGATTTAGTTTGTATGTTTGTTTAATCATGAGTTACATATGACTATTATTTACAATATATGTATGTTAAAAGATTTACTTGTTAAATTTTGGGATAGATGTATTCAATTTCTTAAGGATCTTTTCCCATTCGGGATAGAAATTGAGTACGTCTTAATTGTTAATTAGGCTTAATTGTTGTAGTGCCTATGTATGTAAGAGAGCATGCTTGTATATATGTTAAAATGATTTATGTTAAAATATTTACATGTTAAATTTTGGGATGGATGTATTCAATTTCTTAAGGATCTTCTCCCTTTCGAGATAGAAATTGAGTACGTCTTAATTGCTAATTAGGCTTAATTGTTGTAGTGCCTATGTATGTAAGAGAGCATGCTTGTATGTTAAAATGAATGCTTTATATAATTGAACGTGCATTATTTATATTGTATTGCTTTAAATTTGGGGGCGGTAGACTTAGTCAATTAGAACCATTATGGTTAACATAGTCGATAGAGTCGAGCACTTGGTAGTTAGGATAGTGGGGTTATGCTACCGAAATTTTGTTTGATTCAAGTAATTAATATATTTATTTTATTTTATAATTTACAAGAATGGGTGATAATCGACAATGGATTTACTGGATATATCATGATCGTCCTGCATTTCAATGGGGACTTGAGAGTTTTCTTGAATATGCGATAAATCAGATAGAGTACAAATCTGGAGATAAAATTAGGTGCCCATGTAAAAAGTGTAAACATTTGACGTTCTTATCTGTGGATGAAATTAGAGAGCATGTCAGTAGGCGTGGGTTTGTTTTGAACTACAAAACCTGGGTTTATCATAGAGAAGTCGAGCAGTTTAGGCTGACAGAAGCTACAAGAATGGATGAGGATGATCAGTCATCCAATAACTACCAGAGGATGGTGTGGGATCATGCAGGTCCTAGCGGTTTTGAACATCCTCCAAATTTCGAGGAGCTACCGAATCCTGTAGCTCAACAGATTTATGACATGTTGAATACAACAGATAAACCATTGTACCCTGGATGTGATAGTTATTCACATTTGTCATTTTTGACACAGTTTTTGAGCATCAAAGCATAAAATCACATCTCTAAGAGATGTTTCAATCAGTTAGCTACACTGATGAAAATAAGTCATTCGAAAAGATAATTTATTTCCTTATAACTTCTACAGTACAAAGAGACATCTGCGTGCTTTGGGTTTGCCGGTGGAGAAAATTGATTGTTGCATAAATAACATGCTTTATTGGGGAGATGACCATGAATTGGAGAGTTGTAAATTTTGTGGTGCATCACGATTCAAGGAGAACCTGCGTGCATCCGGAAGCAGGCGAAAAGAATACGTACCCGTAAAGCAGATGCACTACTTTCCCTTGACGCCCCGACTTCAGAGGCTGTTTGCATCTAAAGCAACAACTAAACATATGCGTTGGCATGCTTTTTCTACAAATGATGGAGTGATGCGCCACTCGGCAGACTCTCCGGCATGGAAACACCTGAATGGTATTTATCCTAATTTCACTTAAGAGACGAGAAATGTAAGGTTGGGCCTCTCGACAGATATTTCCGCACCCTTTGTGCAATCACGACGTCAGTACTCTTTTTGGCCGATTATTGTCACACCATATAACCTGCCACCTTAGTTGTGCATGAAGGAACAATTCATGTTCCTGACTGTACTTGTGCTTGGGCCATCTAATCCGAAGATGAAGTTGGATGTCTTTTTGCAGTCGTTAGTAGAAGAGTTGAAATCCTTATGGGAAGTTGGTGTTCAGATGTATGATGTGTCTTTGAGACAAAACTTTCAAATGCTAGCAGCTCTAATATGGACAATTAGTGATTTTCCAGTCTATGCTATGTTGTCTTGGTGGGGTACAGCAGGAAGATTGGCATGTCCACATTGCATTGAGGATACTGATGCATTCACTCTACCAAAAAGTGGAAAGCAATCGTGGTTTGACAACCACCGGAAGTTCTTACCTCCTAATCACGCATTTAGGAGAAATAAAACTTCATTCTTAAAGAATAAAGTGTGTAGAACCGATCCACCAGAACAGAGATCAGGAACTCAAATATTGAATCTTATAGAGGGAGTGGGCCTCGTGAAGGTAACGGAAGACTTTAATGGCATAAACGCGCTAGTCTCGAGAGATCCCAACATTGGATGGAAGAAAAAAACATATTTTGGGATCTTCCATATTGGAAAAACCTTTTGATTTGACATACTCTAGATGTTATGCACACAGAAAAAAATGTGTTTGATAACGTGTTCAACATTGTCCTCAATGTTAAAGGAAAGACGAAGGATACAGAAAAGTCTAGAGAAGAGTTGAACCAAGTTTGCAATAGGCCAGAACTTAAAAAATGTGCTCGAACAGACAAGTATCCAAAAGTATGTTACACGTTTGACAGGGATGAGAAGAAGATCTTACTTCAATGGATAAAAACTCTTAAATTTCCCGATGGATATGTTTCCAATATTAGCAGATGCGTTGATTTAGTCCAGTTGAAAATTAACAACATGAAAAGTCATGATTGTCATGTTTTTATGCAGATGTTGTTGCCTGTTGCATTCAAGGAGCTTCTTTCTCAAAATGTTTGGAATGCAATTACAGAGTTGAGCACCTTTTTCAAGGAGTTGACCTCCCGCAGTATAAGAATAGAGAATATGGGCATGCTCAATGAGAAAATTGCAGTTACTTTACGTAAGCTCGAGCGTATCTTCCCATCGACTTTTTTTTTACTCCACGGAGCACCTACCGGTTCATTTAGCAGATGAAGCACGCCTTTCCGGTCTGCTTCAATATCGGTGAATGTATCCGTTTGAAAGATATTTGAGGACGCTGAAAAATAACATAAAAAATAAAGCTAAGGTTGAGGGATTCATCAGTAATACATATGCTCTAGAAGAAATATCCATTTTTTTCTCGTACTATTTTGAGGATCATGTGATGACAAAATTGAGAAATGTGTCTCGCAATGATGATGGAATAGTTGCTCAGAATGACGATCCAAATATGCTCTCAATCTTCAAACCTTATGGACGTCCAATTGGTACAAAGACCAAAAGATATATGGATGCAAAAGAATACAATGTTGCACATATATATTTTATCCAATTGTGCAAAGGTTACAGACACATATGTCAAGTAAGTAGCACGCTCAATATTTATATAACATTATCATACATCTTACTAATATACTTTTCTATGTTTTAAAGAGTGTTTGAAGATGAAATGCTAGATCTGAATCCCGGGATCTCTGGACCACAGTTAGATATGAAGTTCGATAAGGAGTTTGCTGAGTGGTTCAAATATTATGTATGACTTAACTTATATTAATTATTATCTTAATTAATGAAAAACACAGTCTTAATATATCTTAATTGTAAAATTTATCTATCAAAAGTAAAACGTACTTCTAGCAGTGGTCTGAATCAATATATTAAGGATCTTGCAGCGGGGCCTATATTTGGGGTTGATACATATTCGAAATATTTTGTTAATGGGTATAGGTTCCACACGATTGATCATGATCTAGACAGTGCGACTATAAATAGTGGTGTTTGCATTAAAGCATCTGTCTATAACCGAGATGTGCAATTTTTATGGGCGCCTTCTAGAGGTGTTTGTGCTGGAGTATCGAGGTTATGAATGGTTTGATTTATCTAATCTGGAAAATTCTGTTGATTCAGAATTCAAGTTGGGTTCAATAAACCACACTCGTAGATATAAGAAGTACGACCCATTTGTTTTAGCTAATCAAGCCATTCAAGTGTTTTATTGTCCTTATCCCAGTAAGAATCAAGCAAAGAAGAATTGGTGGGCAGCATGCAAAGTCAAAGCTAGATCTAATGTTCAAATCCCTAGTGAAATATCTAGCTCAACATTAGATTAACCGTTTCAAGAAGATGACATCATAATAACGGATACCCACATAGTTGTAGATGATGATCCGACCCATGTTGATCATCCACAAGGTGGCATTGTAGAAATTGACGTTAATAAGGGTGTAAAAGTAGATGATGTAGACATAGAATCGTCTGATGATGAAACTAGTGATGGTTACGACACAGATTTGTGATAGGTATATTTGTTAACTTCATTCAATGTAATGTACTCGATTTGTTAAATTAGTGATTTTCCTTTATTGAAATTAATTTGTGGAATTATTTCTTAGCTTGGAGTGTTTATGTATGTACTAAAATATTGAATTATTTTGTTTGTTAATGTACTCAATGTTGTTTGTCAAAAAGATATGTCTACTAGTAGGAGTTTTCGGGTTTCTTTTGCCGAGGACAGTCAGCACGAGTCGGGGTCTGATGCTGAGGATCTAGGCTCTACTCCCCCAGCCTCAGGGGGAATTCCCAAGACTCAGACCTCGGGTTCCAGGGCTCCCACTTCTGGTGTTGCCATTGGACTTGACTTTGCTACGTGGCCTAGGGATAATGAAGGACGGTTCGTTTTCATCAAGGGCAATGACGGGTGAGTTTGTTTTATAATTGGTATTTCTATTCATATTTATTATTTCAATATCTATGTTATTGGATTTGAATTTGGTTTTTAATGCACAGGAAATTGCTAAAGCCACCTAGAATTGCAAAATACAACACTGAGGCTTTTCGGACTATTCCAAATCCAGAAGGATACAATTGGAAGTTGACGCCCTCAGAAGTCCAACGCTCGTTCTTTAATGAATTTAAAGTAATATGATATATATTATTTCACACTACTATGTATTATATCTCGTTTATTTTTAAGAATTGATTAACTTAGTTGTTTTGTTCAACAGAAACATTTTTGGTGGCCATCTGAATTAGATGAGGAGGTGCATTCCTTTTGGTTGACCAAGGAACGTAAAAAAGTACAACTCAATGGTGTGAAGAGAAGACCAGTTGGAAGAAGAAAAAGGACAAAGCATAACCCAAATACTTTTCTGATCCATTTTGGGATGGCTTGAAGGATTATTGGGCTTGGAAGGATGTTCAATTAATTAGTGACCAGGCGAGTAAAAATCGGAGTTCTGAGCCCAATGGACCTGGCACAGGAATAAGCAAGCATGGTGGAGGATCCAGGTCTACTCAGCGCCTCGTACAGTCGATGGTTCGTTGTTTTGAATTTAATTAATATCTTTTGAAAATCACTTACTTTTATGAGTTATTTTGAGATAAACATGTATGGATAGGCCAAAGAGACCGGGCAACTGATGACAGCATTGAACTATGAAATGTTTCGACGCATCCACATCAAGTCCGATGGAACTTATCTGACACCGAGGGATGAAAAGCTAGATGTAAGTGTTCAAGTTTCTATATGTATGATTGATAGTATATATTTTTCTAACACTTTGTAAGGTTTTACATTGTTGAATTAGGCCCGCATTCATGCTATTGTTCAAAAGGATAGACGAGATGATCTGAATGAGATATTTTTGGAGATCACACGACACTGGAAGTCGAGGCATTACGGAATGGGAAGCTTTGGGTCTAGCCAACTCAACGGGGGCACCTCTACTCGGAGCACGGGCTCGACGTCTGTTCTGACAGATTTAATGTTCCAAATCCGCATCGGATCATTGGAGGAGCAGCTTAGTGAAGAAAGGGAGACACGTGCACGCCTCGACCAGCAGGCCGAGAAAGAGCGACAGGCACGTGCACGCCTCGAGCAGCAGTTTGCCGAGTAACGAGAGATGTTCGCATGAGGCCAGTTTCCTCCTCGTCCCCCTCCACCTACATGATTTACTTGTCTGTTTGTTGTTGAACATGATTCAGACTATTTAGTATTTAGAAATTTTGAATATTGAAACTATTTGTGTTGAACTTGATGATGTTGTTAAATGAGATATGATATTTATGTTTTTTATGTATTGATTTTGATGTATTTACATGTTTTAGTTTTGATTTAGTATATTGTTGTTGATATATGAGTCGAGACAAGGTACAAAAAAATAAATAAAATTATTATACTGTAAATTACTGACGGAAAGTTCCGTAAGTAAAAATCATCCAGAAGTCACAAAAATTATTGATGGAAATTCCGTCAGAAAGAAGTTTCATAATTTTCAAAATTTACTAACAGACAGATTTCCGTCAGAAATTACTGACCGAAAATCCGTCAGTAATGCGTCAGAAAAAAATCCCGTCAGTAATTACTGACGGCTATATCCGTCAGCAATCCGTCAAAAATTGTTCCGTCAGTAATCCGTCAAAACCAAAATCAGAAGAATATGACCGAATCACGATCTGACGGTATTTCCGTCAGTAAATTTTCTAACGGAAATTTTCCATCAGAAACTTGATTATTGACACTCGTTTTCAGACAATCGTTTCCGTCAGTAATTCCGTATGTAATACACATTACTGACGGAAAATAAGGAAATTTCCGTCGGTAATTTGCTTTTTTTTTAGTGAGTAATGAATTCGAATTGATTGGAATCTAATCTTGGAGAAATTTCAGAAAAATCGAAATTTATGTAAGTAAAATTGAAAAATATTTGTTGAAAAATCAAAATTTAAATTTTTGTTTGAATTTAAACTAAATTTTTTTTTTAGAGAAAAAAATAACTAAATTAATTCTTCTAAAACCAATAACAAAAATCATGGAGATTGGAGGGGAGACATGCGTCTTTTATTGATTAATATCTCAGCCCAGTTGTCCATTCTCTTAACAATTTCTTTCCTCGCGTGACAAAGAATAACGTAATGGCAAATATTATTGTGGGATCAATCTTATCATGAGGCTAATCAATTTGATGGATTAAGGATAATTAAAAATAGAGGAAATACATCCATATAGCCACTTTGCTCTAGTGAAGTACAATAGTTGTCATGCAACTTAATATCGACAAATTCTAGCCAAAGTGGACAATTTTGGACGGAAATGCCCTTACTAGTTTTCAGTTTTTACACCAATTACCATTACTTTAATTCAAACTCACCTACCTTTTTCACTCTCATCTTTCTTCTCATTCTTCATTCATGATATTACTCTCTCATCTCTCTTCTCTTTATTTCCATTCACTCTCCCTACCACCACCACCGTCATCGTCATTGCCTCCATTTCACCACCGCTGGAACCGTCATCGTCTCCATTTCGCCACGCTGTCCCATCTTTCATCCTCTTTTCTCCTCTCATCTCTCTCTCTCTCTCTCTCTCTCTCTCTCTCTCTCTCTCTTCACTGCGCTGCCGCTACTGCACTTTCCTCCCTCCTCCATACCACCGCGGTGCTCGAAATATTCTCGTCTGAATTCATGGTTAGAGATCTCTTCTCTCTCTCTCTCTCTCTCTCTCTATATATATATATATATATATATATATATATAAAATCCTATATCTAGCCAGAATTAAAGATATTTTCATGATTGTCTTTGATGATTTATAAGTTTCTATATGATTTCTGGTGCTTCGTAGTGTTTTTGAGGTGATTTCTAGACGATTTGGATTTATTGGTGTATAGATCTAATTTTCCGCCTGTTTTCATATGGGGTTATGAATTTACAGTTGTTACAATTTATTCATTTCGTAATGGGATACCATGTTGTGATGTGATAACCCCATACGAAATACATATTTCGTAATTGAGTTAACATCTTATGATGTGGTAACCCAGTACGAAATTAATATTTCGTAAATGGAGTCATCATGTTATGTTGTTAATAAATCTAAATTTCACCAGAAATTGTTGTCGCCGCTGCTACCTTCCAAACCACCGGGGTACTTGCAATATTGTTGTCGGAATTAATGGTTCGAGATCTCTTATCCTCTCTCTCTCTTTATATTTTTTATCTCACTCTCTAGAAAAAAAAAATACTAGATCTAGCCAGAATTAATTGTATTTTAATATTTATTTTTATTATTTATCATTTTCATATGATTTCTGTTGATTTTGTAGTGTTTGGGGTCAACCAATTTCTCCTCAACTCGGCACCTCCGGTACACTGAGTTGAGCGGCTCTTCCAACTAGCTAGATAACTCTGACTCAACACCTCATCACTCCAGGACTTGGCCGAGTTCATCAAGTGTAGTTGTACGCAGTGGCGTATCCAGAATTTTGGATCTGGGGTGTGAAATAAGTAAGAAACATGGAGAACTGGTTGGGAGTTCGGGCCCCCGAAAAAAAATTTGGACCTATCATAGGGTCTGTTTTAGGTTCAGACGCATTTTATATTATATCTGAAAAAATAATACTGTAGTATAAACTATGACTTACACATCATAGTTAATAGTTACACATCACAACAAACTAGATAAACAATTTTAGAGTGTTCCTTGTGATTTATTTTTGTTTTACTATTTCCTAGTACAAAAAAATACATAATAATTAAAGTTATAAAATTAATTAAATATTTATAATTTTAGTATAAATATATATATCCTTCAAAAAAAAGTATAAATATTAACAACTAATTTTTTTTTGGTACATTTATACCCCTTGTTCTTCATTAGATACGCCAGTGATTGTACATAGTGACTGGACACGTGTTAGTATATCCGCGTATATATCTCGTGCAATCAAGAATGCTCACGTTGAACTCGTAAAGGAACTTCAAAGCATTCTTGATTGCTCGTATGACAACTAGGATATGATTTGAAATTTAATTAATTAAATACATAATGATGATGAGTTATATGGACCTGCTGAAATTAAAAGTAAGGGGGGTGTATTCAATCTGGATTTCTGTTGGAGTTTGTAGACTTTAAAAGTCTACAGATTTGGGAGGTTTATGGATTTCAGATGGAGTTGATGATGGATTTTTTGGATTTGGCGCGGAGTTTTGTTGGAGTTCTAATGGATTTCGCGTTGAGTTACCTCGACTTTTGTTGGAGTTGAATTCCATCACTCAAGCGCTCGCTGCAATCCAGCAAGCGCTCAATGTACCGAGCGGGCGCTGGTACCCACCCCTCACTGGAAGAGGGAAAGAAAGAGGGAGAAATGGAGATAGAGTGAATGAGTTAAAGCAATGAAGTGTGTGTAAGTGAGTTAAAGCAGAGTGAAGCAGTGATGCCAGCCTAGCATTTGCCATACATCATTGAGCAATGGGCCCCATCCTCCACAAAGCACATGCCAATCTTCCCATGCATACACATTACATACACACATTCATGAAAGAGAGAAAAAAATCTTAATTCTACTTGTTTAACCAGCAGCCACTGGCCTCGAGCTTCGGCTGGGTGTCCCCAGCGACCGCTCGTCCTCACCCAGCGCTCAGGTCGCATTGGATTTCAAATCTCATCGATATCGATCGGATTTCGTCAAGTGTATTTTTTGCCTCAAACTCCAACGAAAGTCATGTTTTGCAAAGTCCATGGAGTGTTGAATACACCAAGAATTCAGAATCCAAATGAAATCGTAATTGAATACACCTAGACTTTTATAGGATTTCTGAAATCCAGCAAAAGTCTAGATTGAATACACCCGAATTTCAGAAATCCAACAGAAGTTGTAGATTAAATACATCCAAACTTCTGAAATCTTTAAAATCCAATGGAAATACTGATTGAATACACCCCTAAAAGTAGGAGATGTTTTTAAAACAAAACAAAAAAAAGTACGAAGATGCATTTGCCTTATTTAAATTAGGGTTTTATTTATAACAATGGCTTCTGAAAAGTTAAATGTAATTTGACATACGTATAAAATCAATGTTTGTGTGTATCGACTATCGACTGATCTTTCTATGCTTAAAACTTTTCTATGCGTAGAAGTTAAATCTACAAAAATATGCAAACGTTTTGTATCATGAAAATTGCAAGGGGAGTTCTTAATGTAGCCCCCATTTTACTCTTTATAGCCCCCTAATTAAAAAAAATAATTAAAATCATATGTAATTATACTATTTTGCCCTATAACCCCCAAAACATAACTACAACAAAATAAACTCTATCATACTAATATGCGAATACATAACCCCCCAGTTGCCAACCCATAGCCGAGCAAGCTATTAAAACATCCCAATTTTTGTAACCTAAATCATGAGCACAACCATTTTCACTTTATAAACAAGATTGTCAACACCGGATGTCACAACTCACGAGAACAACTTTAAAAACTATTGATTCATAGACAATCAAAATTAAAATTATTATTGATTCATGGCCGCACCAGAGCACTGGCAGTTTAATTGTTAGTGCAATGCCCTTTTCTTTTTATGAAATTGCCAATAATTTCAGGAATCCATATTTTCTTGTTTTCTCTCGTACCTCTCTTACTCTTCTCGAGCAATCGAACAATCCCAAAAAGTCAAGCGAACAAGCTTCGCATCTTCCAAGAGTCTCCAAATTTAAGAAATCTGTTAACTTCATATATTTGTGGAAAATATATATATATATATATATATATATATATATATATATGTCCAAATGGTAGCTTGACTATGGAAACAATTTCAATTGAGAAAGTGGGACAAATATTCTTCCAATCTTGATTAATCATCGACGTAGCAATTGAAATCATTTGAATCGAATTCTTTTTGTTTTTGAAGAGACATCGACATGGGGGCTGTAGTCCTGTAAATTTAATTTTTTGGAATATAAGGATAAAATAGTACAATCCATATAATTTAAAATATTTTATTAATTAAGAGGCTATGAAAAGTAAAAGGAGGCTATATTTAGAATTACCCAAATTGCAACTGATACCCTTGTCCGAATTAGGACGGCCCAAGCCCAATAAGCTAAACAATAATTATTCTTAACTACACTGGAGACCAATTTATGTTTTGTGAGGGATACTAAATGGAATTCAAAGAATGGATTATATATAGTATAGATTTTTTAATATTTATTACCAAACATGATATTGATACTTTATACAGTAAAAAGTATCTCAGATAATATATCACGCCTTTCTCACATGGCCTAGGAAACGAGCACAGAGAGGAAATCCCCCCGTTGTAGAGAATAGAGAGTTTTTTTTGTCTATGCATTCACCTCATTTTATAAGAAAACCCCGACATTATTTGTTGACAAAAACTTGGGTGCAACAGTTCCACCGTAAAATATCCGACCATTTAATCCGACTCGCCCCGTCCCGCCCCAACCCGTTTGACCCGAGTTTGACCAGGTCAAACCCCCTTTTGACCAGTTTTTTTTTTAATTTTTAATAATTTTTTTTCAGTTTTTTTTTCAGTTTTTTTTTTGTCACTTCTTCTATGGTCAAGATTCGAGCGAGGGGAGCCGAAGGCCTCGGAGCGAGCCGAAAAAGTCCAAATTGTTGTCCGCCGATTATCCTTATTTTAGTAATCGGAGCGAATGCGGAGCCGTAAAATCGTAGTCGAAGGCGGAGCCCGGAAAAATAATCTGAAAATAATAAAAAAATAATAAAAAAAAATAAAAAAAAAAAAGAAAAGAAAAAAACGGGCGCGTGGATCTCATGCGCCGGGTCAAAATGGCGAGTGTCGGGTCGGGTTGTGTGCAAATGGGTGCAGACTTATGCACCCAAGTCCTTCTCTTATTTGTTTCCGATCGAGAATCAATTTTGTTAATAAAAAATTAATGTAATTCTCATTTTTGAGTGATATTTTTCTATTATTTACCTCTTCGGATTATAGGTAATTAATGAAAATACTTATATGTGTATAATTCTCTCCTTCAAAAAGGAAAATAAACGAATTCATCATCTTTTTATACTTTGTGCTACACTTATTATTTTCCCTGCCACTTTTTTCATCCATCTTTTATTTTCTTTAGTTTTTCAGGCGGCAGTCTTTTTTTACTTTTTCTTTTTTTTTGCCCAATGAGGAGCTACGAAATCTCATCAAATCCAATCTGATCAAACTCTTGATGATTTGATCAATTCACACACACTACTACAAAAACGAGCCAAAATAAATTAGTTCGAAATATATACATGTGTATAATTTAACATTTTAAATCGTGTCAGAAAAAGAAAACAAAGAAAAAAGAAAAATGTACAAAATACTACTACCTCCGGTCCCCAAGTTTTTTCCTATCTTTCCTTTTTGAGACGGTCCCCAAATTTCTTCCTAACTACTTTTGGACACTAACCAACAACAATTTTTTATCTCTTACCCTTACTTTATCAACTTATTTACTTAAAATACTACATATGGCCTACTACTATCTCAATTAATTAATATATCACTACCTTCAATGTGGGCTCTTTCTCCACTCACAATAAATTCAATTATTTTTTCTCTATTCATAACTAACTCTACAACATTTTTCTTAATACTCGCGCTACTTCCTCCTAGAAAGAGACTTTGGACCAGAGATAGTAAATATTAGTAACATTTTGAATAAATGACGGAGAATCGGCTCCCTTAGTGCACGACATATTTACCTCATTGTTTGTGGCGATACTTACCAAATCTTATGAAGACAACAATTAATTAACAACATATTCAAAAAGAGACATTATTTTCCAAAGGTAAAACATAGAGTTGAAAAGAATACCGTATAAGAAACAAGACACCAAAAATTTCCTTACATATTGACCTCAATTTTATGAAGTTATTTAAATGTCCAAATTCCAAGTAATTGATATCATGCCGTAAAAACAGCAGTTAATAACGATTTACAAAAACCAAGTATGGAATTTGGAATAATTATTATAATCGGACATACATAGCACTTTCTTAATATATAACCTGGCCTAAACCTAATTTACGTACTGTATCCGCATACATAGCTCTTATTCATATCTGAATCATAAGTTCATAACTAGCTATAAATATATATATCTCAATTATTTGTAACCACTTTGAGCTTATATATAATAATAATAATCAGAAACGGCGGTCTGGGCTCCAACGCGGCAGCGACGGGCTGAAATGGGTGGAAAGAATCCTCGAATCAAGAAGTTCAGCCATGGGAGCAAAGCTAACGCACCTCGGCACCTTATACTGATTAATCGAAGCGCCCCTCGAAATGGCGTAATCCATCAGCTCCTCAAACGTCCCGTTGTTCACAACTCGGATCTCCAACGGCCCAATCGACTTGTCGGAAACTCGGCCTTGTCGGTACACCGAGTTGAACGATTCCTCCATCGCCAAGCAGCACTGCTCCAGCACCTGGTCACCGGGCGAGTTGGCCGAGTCCGTTGTCATCAGCTCCCAGTATATCACGTAATGCCCGGGCACCGTCGTCGTGTCGGCGCAACTCGTGTACTCCACCACACTCGTCTTGAATTCCTTGAGAAGTTGCGATGCGTTGGCCACCGCCGCCTGCAGCTCCGCCTCGTCGGTCTTGTCCGCGTCGATGCTCAGCAGCACGTTCTTGCGCTTCACGAATTCGAACTGCGGAGCCGAGTTGTGGAAACCCGTGACCCGGAGGATGTCGCCGACGCGGTAGCGGCACAGTCCGGCGTACGTTGTGACCACGAGTTCGTATTCCTTGCCGAGTTCGACGTCGACCAGGTCGACCAGGTCGCGGTGAGTGAGACCCGCCGAGTCGCTGGGCAGGAACTCGAAGTAGGCCATGTTTGGCATGATGGTGTAGGAAACCTCGGATGGATCGCACATGGGCTTCAGATTCAGACCGAAATAACATTCGGAGGATGCATACATGGTGCATGCTTTGGGCAATCCGCCGCTGTAATAATCCAGAGTTGGAATATATTGGGCCATGGCGCCGGTAACGATCACATCCAGATATTTGGCGTTGGGCCACATTCTTGTGATGATTCCCTCCCAACAGTCTCTCTCACATTCGCGGGTAATGAAATCAGCCAGATCCGGGTCGGGCCTCATGATCCGGGACATGCAGTCGCGGATAGAGGGGTCGGATATTTTGGGGTGGAGCGACCCGGTTCGGATATCATGGGCCAGTTCCTCCCAGGCGAGCGTGAGGAACCTGATGGCCCGGCAGAGGCCCGAGGCGAAAACAGCCCCCAGGCGGAGAACTTGTTGGCGGTCGTAGAGGCCGCTGAGCATTTGGACGTACATGCTTTGGGAGGAGTCCTCGCAGAGGATGGCTTCATTTGGGCTGGTGTATGCGTTGAACGGGTCCAAGGGTCGCCTCCTGAACAGCTCGCTTTTGTAGTAGCTCGTCAGTACGGGTCGGGCTAGTAGCCCACCCGGTGTCTTTGTCTCCGACTTTACGAAGTAGAAGTAGAGTGCTTTTCCTTTGTCAAGCCCTTTCACGTATCTGTAGTTTGTTCCATCACGACACATGCAATTTTCAGCAATTAAAACACACACACACACACACACACACACACTACTTTTTTTGTTCAAGGAAGAGTGTTACTTACTGGTTCATAACAGGCATGAGAAGACTGTATAGAAGCTGACGGCGATCCAATTCTTCTCTGATAGTTGGCATCAGCTTTCTTTCGCCTGCAGAAGTTCCAGAACTGTAGAACCACATATTTATCAGCAAATTTATTCTCTAACCACCAGCACGAAATGTAATGCATGATTATTCTTAGAAGCTTAATTATCAATAAATACTAAATAATAGTAAAGAAAAGTTGACCTAGTGAGGAATTCAGAGATGGGATGAGCTGATAAAATCGGGGAGCGGTCGCCATTAGCGATTCTCTGAATGAAGGGGTGGATATCTTCGTAAGTAGTCATGGGAATTTTGGATTTGAATGTTTTCCGATCGGTGGCGCCGTCGAGATTGAAAGGCTTGAGATATTCAGTTTGCGCATTTTGGGAGAGAATTTGGGCGAGTACGTATTCCTGAACGGCGTCTGCATTTCGCGTCGTCTCTTCAATAAACTGAAGAGCCTTTGCGTCATTCCAAGTTGAGTCATCAGCCGCCATTGCTTGCTGCCGAAAATTGTTTCTTGTCGTAGCTAGAGAGAGAAACAAGAGAGGATATGTATATTATGATGAGAGAGGATTAGGATTAGGATTAGGATTAGGATTAGGATTAGGAAGGTGGTGAGATTGGAAGGAGGGGAACCGAGAGTCTATTTATACAGCACGAGTTGGGATCGGAGCGAAAATATGTCGCGACGTTAGTTACAAGTCGGGTGGGGGCCACGTTAAGATCGACGGAGCCAATCTGAACACGTCGTGCAGGCTAGAAGGGGGACAAAGCGGTCCCGCACTGCTCCTCCCGACGGAAACCGGTGGGACCCACTTTGCCACGTCATGGCATCTACGTACTATATTTCCATTAGTTTGCCTTTTTGAATTAGTAGTATCCGTCTAATGAGAAGTCGATCCACCGTGCATGAAAGAATGTTAATTGAAGACAATTTACTCTTCCTCCGTCACACTCTCGTTATGTCTATCTAAAATTTAAATGGACGTTTCACTCTTCATTCTATATCCAAATAAATAAATAAAAAATAACCCTTTAAAACACATTAAAAACGATAAAATTTACCAACTTTTTATCTTTTACTCTGTATTCTTAATCTTTGTGCTAACACTACATAGACACAGTGAGTGGGACGGAATATCTCCTTAGAAATGACCTAGTGGTAGAGTGGGTCTAAAGTTCAATCATCATTAATTTCTCTATAGGTCGAGTCTGTCACACTTGTACGTACTTGGAACGTGTGGTTTACAGGCTTCGATACAAGGATGGGAGTTTACCTAGTGCGCAACAAAGATAACTATGGAAATTTACCCAATGCACAACAAAGATAATGACTGTAGATTCTCACGAATTCAAAAAAAAACGAGTGGGATGGAAGGAGTACTACTTTTTTCATTACTGTAAGTTTAAAAGAAAAAAAAAAATACTACTACTATTTTTATTTTATTCTTGTGAACTTTTCCAAGTAATATTGTTGTTGTTATTTGGTAATTATTACAATGGAGACGTATCTTGCCAACTTTATTTTTAATTAAGACAAATATACTAATACTGCATCAACATGAATTGATAGATAAATCATCATACTGATCGGTAAGCTAATCGGACATGTTACTATAATGTAAACAAATTACTAATAGTACATCACTGCGAAAGATAATCACAGTCAAATTTGAATGACTAATGACTAACCCATTTTTAATTAAGTAACTCTAACTTTAGAAGAGTGAAAATGTTTATCACAAAAAAGAAGAATCCATTATCTACGACAATGACCTGCGATCGGTGGCCGAGACAATTTCTGTACGAAAGCAATAAATGGTCGGCTGCATCTCGTATTTAATTAGCGAATGTATGTTTGTATTCCCTCGGTCCATTAATTCTGCACCAATTTGGTGCTGGCACGAAGTTTAAGAAAAGTTGATAAAGTGGAGTTGATGGGATAAAGTTATTTTTGAGGGGTAGTGATAAAGTAGTAATTAGTGGAATAAAAGTTGTTAGTGGTGAACCCATAGTGAAAAAAATAGTGATAAAATGGTAATTAGTGGAATAAAGGTGTGGGTTCAAGTGGCAAAGAGTAGAAAATAACATGAATTAGTAAGGGTAGATGGATACTTTTACACATATTAGTACATAATTAATGGACAGATAAAATAGAGCAAGTGGGTACAGAATTAATGGACGGAGGAAGTATATCCTATAGCTATAAATTTAAATGAAAATATTGTACTATGTCACGGGTATATGTTGATGAATTCACCGCATACAGGCATACAACGCTGGTAACTATACGTTTTATCTCAGATATAGTGGGGGTCCAGGACCAACCTAAATTATATGGAATGGAGGTATTAAAAAATAGGGTAAGATATTTGGTTATACAGTGGTCAGCCACATGTAAAAAAAAAAAAAAGTTAATGTAAAAATAGAAATATTCATATTTTCTCCTTAGAGTTTATGCTTCCTAAATAAAGTATATTTGTATTTTCAAAACTTATATTACCATTTTTAGCTTGTGTGGTCGGTCACAGTGTGACTAAATAGCATACCCTAAAAATAATAATGTAGGTAGTAGTAATATTTTATTTTTATTTGGAGTTGGTGGAAATAATTATGGTAAAAGTGAAGATTTCGATCTTTTCGTATTTAATCTCGCGATCGAGGTTAATAGGCAATTCGATAAAATTGATCTGATCAGTTTTAAACGTTTTGTCATGTTTGAGCAGTACACAAAGAATGGACAAGAACAAGGTCATTCTATTCTAAGCACTCCCTCCGCCAAAGAGGAAAATTCGACAGATTCGTTCTCGACAATTGCTGAATTAATAAAAGTGACTTACTTTTTTATTTTTGGGTACATCAATGGGTGTGTTTGAGTCGAATTGAATATTGTCAAGTTCAAGGTTCATTCATTTATTTCTTTCAATGTTTATCTCTTGTGAAAAATTACTCCCTCCATCCCGGCTAATTATAATTATTTTTCTTTTTTAATTGTCGTAATGTAGTATGGTGTTTTCTTTTTAGGACATATTTTTTTTATCTCTTTTACCATTAAAAGTTTGAGATATTTATTTCTATAAAGTTTTTTCATTTACTAAGAAATTAACAATATATTCTAAATAGATCCTTTCCTCCACTTATAATATCATTGCCAAACATTTGTCTACTTTTTATTAAAATATGTGCACGACCCCCACACCATACTAAGTGGGGATGGAGGGAGTATTTTATTATACAAAATATTTATAGTATATTACTAAATTTCATTATTCCTTTTCTTTTACTAATTAAATTTCAGACTCATAATACTACTCTGAGGATATATAACCTCAGTGAAATTTTTTATAATTCATCTCTTTCTTTAGTATAATACAAACTCGTTTAAATTATACTAATTGTATTGATAACTCAGCAAATCTGAGTACAAAATAATTAAAATTTTATTAGATTTAAGTAATAACGTGTTTAAATTGAATGGACTTTTCTTCATGCGCAAAGATAATTGTTTAAATCCGAAAATATGAGTGATTAATTTCAAAGACCGGATAATAACTTAATTTGCCCGATTTCAAAGTAAACACCATAATCTGAATAATGACGGTGATGTTACACTGGAAAATTACTAAAAATTCAAAGTAAATTACGCATCCATAACCATGCACGCAATTGCTTAGTAATTTCTTGCTCAAACCAAACACTTTTTCTTCCCAATAATTATTCATATCTCTTATCTAATTTCACGCCAATCATAAATAGTAAACAAATACTATGAGTTTTATTTTTGCACGATTTCTTTCGGTTAGATTTTTTTTGGAAATGTCCTTGCATCATAGCTTGACTTATGATACAATGGCTTCAAACAATAATTGGATAGGATAAGGGTTTGTTTCATTTTATTTGTGAGTCACGGAATAAATATTTTTGGAAATATAGATAGCAAGATTGTTCAAAGCAGATTGATCAAAATCAGGGGTATTCATGGAAAAGTGAAAAGATGTAGTACTATGTGTAACATAATTACAGAAAATGCTGTGATATACTACATAAATAAAGACACTATTTCGAGAAAATATTATTCTTTTCAACATCCGAACATTTAATAATATTATTAATTTTGATATAATAACTCCTTTTTCATGGATGTCACTTGTCAGGACGTGCCATGCTAATTGCTGTGTCATGCAGTCGTATTTTGTTTTCTATTATAAATTTTATCAAATTAACTTTTATTACAATTAATTTTAAAATTAGTAAGCACGGGGAACATGATATCAACAATTTGAATCAATGACCTCTCAGTAACAATTAAGTTTGCTACAAATAACCTCTTAATAATGATATCGCCATTACATATCTAGACCACGACAAGGCTGTGGAGTTTTTAAATCATGTGAGATAGATTTGATATTTACCAATGCAAAGTAATATTTGGAATCATTTTCCTCAAAATTCTTCTTAGTGACATCATTCAACTTAATTTAACCTTTATGTATGAATATCATGACTAGTTCATAGTATATCAATATATCTCTGGTAAAAGGTGTTGTGGATTCTTTAGGCAGGTTTTAGCATCAGTAAGCAAAAATGAAGGGGGCAATTTAATTAAAGTTACTAACTGGATACAATTAAGTATAATTAGGCGGGGTTGTTCAAAAAAAAAAGTATAATTAGGCGGGAACTAGATGTATGATTTTACTACAATGATTATTGGTAGAAATAAAAATAAAAGTAACACATAATATACATGCTTATGTGTAATGTGCCGCACGTTTGAATCAATTTTTTTTTTCCTGCTTGTGCATCTTATTTAATCGTTGCGCTTTATGCTTAAAACACACATTATTAAGAAAGTTGAAATAAATACAGATTTAGAATAAATTATGTAGACTCGTGTGGTTATTGTATAGGGAGAAGCTTCTCTATAGTATATCCAACCATGATTTTTCAGACCAATTATTTGAATTTTAGTTTTACATATCCTTCTTATCTCCATACTTCCCCAAAATACGACAGTCAACTTTTTTTTATCATACTCTATATGTTGGGGCAAATGTACGCAACAAGTGGGCCCTACTTCAATAGTTTTGCTATACAACCAGACAGTCATTAATTGCAGTCTGCAGATGCAGTGTTTGGTCAATGTCATTTTCTTCTAAACAAAACTCTAGAATGTATTTGACTGAAATTAATTTCAGATTAATGTTTATAAATTCTTATAATTAAGCTTATAAATACATTAGTAAAAAAATAAGTTACTCCGGCATTTATTTTTTACAGAGCAAGAACAAATTTTAAATTTTGACTTTCATTTAGATGCGGGTAATCCAATTCTTATAGCGCTTCAGTGTATTGTTTCCAAGGACGCACTGTAATAAGTATTTCGGTTCCACCTCATATAAAAAAAATAATAAGATCTTGTTATGTGCCTACAATTAGGTAGAGTTTAGTTAGAAAAAAAATAGTACTAATACTTAACATATCCTGTGACTTCTGAACATCTTATAAGATGATGTTATATCGAGCTTCAAAACACGTGATAATTATAGTCATCTTCAACAATATGTAGATCTGAAATGGCAAACTCTCATATTTGTGCAATAACATGCACATCATACGAGCAAAATAAATCATATTTTTCAAATACAAATGTGATCACAAGCTCTACCTATAAAGACATTAGTTGAGTTTGAACTTGGGATCTTTCAGTCCCAAGCAGCTCCACTAGGTCACTCCAATGATTTGTTGTTTACTTATCCAGAGTTTGTTTTGTTTGTAAATTTATCATTGAAAAATAAGGAATAGGAAAATATCATTATTTTCATCATTTTTTATCATATGTTTATAAGGTAAAAAGGAAAATATCATCATTTCCACCATTTCCCCCATTCTCTCTCGATTTTTTCCTTGTTTAATGGGAAAATTTTATCTCACATATCCCTCATGTTAATATTTTTCATAATTACAGTAAAAATGAAGGAAAACGAGCAGCTCAAAAAATTATTCATCTTGACTAGAGAACTTCAATAACAACTCTAGTAAACATGATAGAGGTTGAATATTTTATCTCCAATAATTTCGTAGAGAGATAAGTCTCCTCTAAACGATAGTAGTAGTGTATAATTTTTCTGGTCTAACATTGTACACACACCAAATACATATTCATAATGTCACACCACATGTAACACGTAATGATAACAATATTATAATAAAAACAAAAAAATAATATTGTTTTATAATAAGAAATTTCGTGTATTAATAAAATAAATCAAACACCAATTAGATTGGAAAGAAGATCCTATTTATCACCAGATGTAACCGACACTTAGTTGTCCAAGACGTTACATGTACAAAATATTTTTGGAAGAAATTGAAAGGTCATGAGCACGAGGGGGTCTGGTCTATCCAATTTCAAGAAGAAGTTGCACTTTTCTGCTCAAAAAAAAGAAAAAAGAAAAAAAAAAGAAGAAGAAGAAGAAGTTGCACTTTTCTTCTTTCTTATTATTGAGTTTATTTCTTTATTTTGATTTATCAAATTAATGGTCCAGCATAACAATTAATTTGGTTGCTCCAAAATCCAATGGAGTTATACTCATAATACCTCCATACATGATATACGTATATGAAAAAGTAAAGTACACGAGTTCCCGATATCATACATATCATGTGTGCTACTTTTGAGCACTAAATTTATATTAAAAGAAAATAATGTTAAATAAATCGCTGATCCTAAAAATATATAGTTCCTCCGACCTATTTATATTGTATTATTTTTTTATTTAGATGTCTCACCTATATTGTCATCTTCTAAATAAGGAAAATTTTAATTCATCAAAATCCTTTAAAGTAATGTGACCTACTATTTTCTATTTTTTTATGGTTATTTTTAACTTCATGTCAAATAGTGACATGACAATATCAATGTATCATATGAAAATTGGATAATGCAATCTGGCGGGCCAAGTATGGGTTGATCCAGTCCCTGTATTTATTAGTTGGGCCTAGACTTAATATGGGTTTTACTGAGCATGATGATCGTTTCTGTTCTTTATTTATTATTTATTTATTTATTTATTTTGAGAATCCTGTTCTTTATTTGTTTAATTGTTTTGAGTCTAGTATGAATATTGTGGAGATTCAAAATTATTTTTCAAATGAATATGTACTCCAGTAAAAAGAAGATAAACATTTAATAATATTCAGACGGATAATTATTTATTAGTAAATAATTAATTGATGTTAGAAGTATTTAATTAATTAATGAATATTTGATAATCTTAAATACGGAGATTAATTAAGTTTAATATTATTCCCGACTCAACTAAATAAATAAGAGGGTAAGTCAATATTAATTCTTTAGTGGAATGAATTAATATTTATATCTGATTTATATTCTGGGCTAAATAGATTAAATCGGATATTATCGGGTCAATCTTATCTAAGCTAGTAGATCCCTAAACTGACCCAATGGCCTATGTCTCTAAGTGGGCTAGGCGCCCCTTCTCCTACGGCCCGTAAGGGTCGTCTAGGTTTAATGAATATGAGCAATTATTTATCTATAAATACAAGGCTCATAAGACTCATTACTTGCTTACATTCTAAACAACTAAAACCTAGAGAGTGAGAGAGAGTCGTCGCCCATAGTAAGAGAGAGAGAGTTCGAAGTCGATCCCATCCATCGTCGTACTCTAGTCGGGAACAGTTCGGAAGGTTACTCTTGATTCGTTGTGCACCAAATTTGTAGGTATTCTGAATAAACATCCTATGATTGTAATTAAATTCATAGGAGCATGCTAGGTGTGAATTTTGTATGTGTTTGTTAGATATTCATAATTGATCCATAGGTGAAAAACGAATCGGTTTTCAATAATCGGTTCCAACATTAATTTCTTTTCTTCTCTTTTACAATTTGAATTAAGAGTATATGAAAAGTGGATAAGATAAATATACATTACAATTTCAAAATATATTCATTTAATAAGCAAACCTTATTTTCTATGGCAATTACAGTGCAATTAAAAGGTCTAATTTTAAATAAATAAAACTGCGACATATCGCAAGGAGTAATTGAGAACCCTTCACGAAAAGAACCTCCCTATTTGTAAAACATGAAAAATAGAATTGAGCAAGAAATTAAGACATAAATGGTGGGAGTGGGACAAAAGATAGCTAGCTGGGTCCCCACCGAAAACTCGACCAGTTATCTTAACGTCTGTTTCTGGAAACATTCTTACACACTGGCTTTTCTGCTTTTTCTTTTTGAGAATGGGTTTTCTGTTTTTCTCAGAGACACTATTTTAAATTTTTAAGTCTTCGTTTCATTGCAATAGGTTGCAATTTTCTCATCGATGTGTTTACAAAAAATTGACATTCATTTATAATAATATAACCCACACAACTTACCATCTTATTAACCTCTATGTGTGATTACACAAAAAATTAATATAAAATTTAATATAACTCATAAATTACACAATACTATATTATTGTGATTCCCAAAACATTACTCTCTCTCTCTCTACGTGATTTATTAGTTTGATAGAAATACCATAAAAAAAAGTACTTTATTTTCAGCTTTATATACAAATGATTTATTTTTCTTATCATTTGTATCGAGCACCACTGATATATAGTCTAGCATTATTCTCCGTCCACTTAGAATGAAAGAAAATGGTTGAATCTCCATTTCCCCTCCCACCCGACTCAAAATAGAAAACAACATTTATAGAGTGTTTGGCAATATTGGACCGATTTGATTTCAGACGGAATTCGGCCACAAGATTTTCGATCCTACAAAAATTTGGCTATCTAATCTGAGCCATATCAATTAGGCTTTTGGGCCTGTTTTAGGCTATCATTTTTGCTGCCCGGAAGGCCCATTGTTGCCATCTCTACTATCGTCAAAATAAGTTGAGTACTAGTATCATATTTTTTTTAATGAAGTATCTTTTCTTTTTTTTTTTAGATAAAGGGATGTTTGATTATCGAACGAAGAAATCATCGACGGCGGAGAGCGGCAACCATCCCTCAGAAACTCCCTTTCTCTCCGTCGCCTCATTTCTTATAGGAGTATGCATGAAATAAAGGAAGCTGAAGAAAGAGCAGAGGAAGCTATGCATGCATTGAAAGAAGTTGTGCCATCTCAGATATGATCCTCGATCGCAACCGCTCACAAGAAGCACAATCCATTGTATCTTATGGTGTGGAGAATTGCCACGTGGAGGAGTTATTAGCGTAGAGAACACGCTTGCTATCTTTGTATCTTAGCTCATCTTAACTGCTACTATAAATAGGAGGAGAAAATCTGTTACATTGATTTTACTTCTTCATTGTATTGTATTCGAAAACTTTGATATTAATGAAGATCTCTTTTTCATCCTATTTGATTACCAACTCCAATATGGTATCAGAGCATGAAAAATTTTACTGATTTCAATTGATTTCAACGAGATCAAGCATGGGGAGAGGAAGGAAAGTGCAATGGAATACTCTTCTACTAGATGAAGAGGCACGCGATCGCGATCCGCTTGAAGAAGAACAACAACAACATCATGCTGAAACTAGTTCAAGAAGAAGAGAAGAAGAAGAAGGATTCTCCGATCAAGTGATGAACGAAGCTCAATTAAAGGAGATATTGGCGATCCATGCATCGGATCATCCAGGTATTCAATTAGTATCTACTCAATTGAATGGAAACAACTACTTGAATTGGAGTAAATGCATGCGTCGCGCACTAGGAGCTAGGAGTAAATTGGAATTTGTTGATGGAATTCTTCCAGAACTACCGATCAATTCTATTTACTATCGAAGCTGGTTAAAGGTTGATCACCTTGTGCATTGCTAGATAATCAATTCAATTTCGAAGGAAATTGTTAATGCCTTTATTCATATTGATAATAGCAAAGACCTCTGGGATGCATTAGGCAGAGATTTAGGAGAAGCAATGGTCCTAAAGTGTACAAATTAGAGAGGGAAATCATTTCCTACACACAGGGGAATCTGTTAGTCATGTTTTATTTTAATAATCTGACTGTGTTATGGAATGAATTGGATATGATTTTACCACCTCTAGATTGTATTTGTGGAAATCTGTCAGTAGCAAATAAGAGAGAGGAAGAGCGCAAGCTAATGAAGTTTCTTCATGGTTTAAATGATCACTTTGAGAGTACCATTAGCCAGATATTGTTACTTGAACCTCTGCCTTTAGTCAACAAGGCTTATTCTATTATTCTCCAAATTGAAGAACAGAAATCACTCACTGAGACTTATACTGAAATTCATCATCCAGTCACCATGAATATGCGTGGAGGTCATCAATCAGGACAAAAATCTGTCAGTTCTAATAAGAGTTATACTCCACAATTTGGAACGAATAATGGTTTTAAGCTAAAACGATTGACTAAAGAAGACAAAAGAAAACTCAAGTCTACATACTGTGAAAAACCTGGTCATGAGGAACCAGATTGCTTCAAGTTACATGGTTATCCATATTGGTATAAGAAGCTGAAGAATGTCAAAGGAAAAGGAAGAGTGAATCACATTGATACTCCATTTAATTTTGAAGAAAATGGAAATTCTGGTGACAAGGAAGAAATGAGTTTTGATATAGGTCGACAGATTCAACAAGAGGTTGCTAAATGCATGGGTAATTTGCTTCAGAAACAAGGAAATTCACAATCCACAAGAGCTGATGTGAATATGATACAAGGAGGAGAAGCCAGTCAATCACTAGTTGAAGGACATTTTGCTTTCAGCATTGATAACAAACTCAAATCCAATGCATGGATATTGGATTCGGGTGCAAGCACATATGTATGCAGAAACTATAGTTTGATGATTGGGATGCACAGATTATCTATTCCTTCTAAAGTTTACTTATCTGATGGCACTCCAAAGCCAGTTTACTATGCAGGAGAAGTCAGATTGTCAGAACATATTACTTTGCTGAATGTATTGTATGCTCCATATTTCACTCACAACCTAATCTCCATGGCTAAGATGGCAAATGAATCCAAAGTTAAATGCATGTTCTTTGATACTTGTTGTTTGATTCAGAGCAAGAATGATCAAATTCTTGGCATAGGAAAGATGATTGAAGGATTGTATATTGCCGAATCACTGGAATCCCAGCATATCAATCAAGTGAGCTTGGAAGCTGAAAGTGACTATATTAGCTGGCACTGCAAGTTTGGACATCCAAGTCTTGGTACTATGAAGCACATAAAAATTCTTACCACACAAATGACCACACAAGAGGAAGAAGTTATTCTTGGATGTGAGGTATGTTTTAAGTCTAAACAATCCAGAAATCATTTTCCTACATTGAATAAAAGATCTGATTCCTTGTTTGACATGATTCATGCTGATGGTTGGGGTCCATACAATTGTTCTAATGTCACAAATACTAGATATATTTTGACAATAGTAGAAGATCATAGCAGAAGCATTTGGACTTACTTGATGAAAGATACAAGTCAGGTATCCATGTGGCTTACTGGATTTATTCTCATGGTTCATAATCAATTTGGCCTAAGAGTAAAAAGTTTAAGAACTCACAATGACACATATTTGTAAAAAAGTCCATCTCTGCTTTCTGTCTAGAACAAGGAATTTTGCATCAAAAGTCTTGTGTGTATAGTCCGCAGCAAAATGGAATTGTTGAGCGCCGCCATAGAACTCTCCTACAGGTTGCTAGATCTTTGACGTTTCAAAATTCTGTTCCTAAATGCTTCTTGCCTTAATCTATCTTAAACAGCTACATGATTATTGAATAGAACTCCAAGTAGAGTATTAAATTGGAGTTGTCCTTATACTTTGTTGCTGAAAAAGGAGCCTGGCATTACTCAGTTACAACCCTTTGGATGTTTAGCTTTTGCTGTGAATTTATCACCATATCGTGATAAATTTGATGAAAGAAGTATAAAATGCATCTTTCTTGGATATGCAATTGATCAGAAATGATATCTTGTCTATGATATACACAACAAGATTCCGTTTTCTTCAAGAGATGTTAGATTCCTGCCAACTACTCTAGCTTATAATGATTCAATTCCATCTGATCTATCTGATATTTGTGTTCCGAAGCTAATGGAGCTGGATCCTCAAGTTTTGCATGATGAGGAGTTAGCAGACTTTTCATTGGGTAATGATACTCAGCATTCAGAAAAACGATGAAATCATGGAGAAAGCTGCTCATGAATCAAAAGCATATGTTCCTTCATAGTCTGAGCCAATGGAACATGATTCTCCCTCTAATCAACATCTTAGAAGAGGTAATCCTGTTAGAAATCCACCAAACTGGTTGCATGATTATGTAGGAAATATTCATTGTTTATCAACAGTAGCTCCAAATTCTAGATTATTGACTCATCCCACATTTCCATTTATTCAATCTACTGCTTTAACAGCTACTTATAGGACATTCTTGGTGAATGTTGATATTGTACAAGAACCTATTTCTTATGCTCAAGCCAACAGATCAGTGGAGTGGACTCGAGCTATGAATCAAGAGCTTGAAGCTCTTGAAAACAATCACACCTGGGAACTCACTGATTTACCAGCAGGAAAGAAAGCTATTGGATCTAAGTGGGTTTATAAAGTCAAATTGAGAGCTGATGGCAGTGTTGAAAGACTTAAAGCAAGGTTGGTTGCAAAAGGCTATACTCAGCAATATGGCATTGATTACCAAGAGGTATTTTCTCCAGTTGCCAAACTTGTTACTGTGAGGTTCTTGATTGCTATAGCTACTAGTTTGGGATGGCATTTACACCAAGTTGATGTCAATAATGCTTTTCTTCATGGTTTCTTGCATGATGATATCTATTTGAAGCCACCTCAAGGCTATTCTACAGCTAAACCTGGCCAAGTTTGCAAACTTGTTAAAAGTTTGTATGGATTGAAGCAAGCTTCAAGAGAATGGAATGTGGAGTTTTGCAAGAAACTTACTGATTTTGGCTTTACACAGAGATCTAGTGATCAATGCTTATTTGTCAAAGGTTCGGGTGCGGATTTCATTTGCATATTAGTCTATGTTGATGATGTGCTAATCACTAGCCCATTTGCACAGTTGATTACTAAGCTCAAGAAATTTCTGCATTTGGCCTTCACTATCAAAGATCTTGGAGAAGCCAAGTTCTTCTTGGGCATGGAAATTGTTCGAGGAGTTGCTGGTACTTTCCTTAACCAGCGCAAGTATGTTTTGGAGCTCATTAAAAGTGTGGGACTCCTTGGTTGCAAGCCTGCATCCGCCCCACTTCCTCAAGGAACTCAGCTGGTAATCACTCTTCTTCTTTGTTAGAAAATCCAGAATCTTGTAGAAGATTAGTTGGACAATTGCTATATATTAATCTCATTCAATCGGATTTATCTTATGTTGTTCAGCAATTGAGTCAATTTGTATCCAAACCGTGTGAACATCATTGGGATGGTGCTCTGCATGTAGTTAAATATTTGAAAGGATGTCCATCTTTGGGTCTTTTCTACTCTGCTCAATCTTCATTTAAACATAAAGCTTATGGAGATGCAGATTGGGCGGCTTGTTCCAGTTCTAGGCGATCTCTGACTGGATATTGAATCTTCTTGGGAGATTTCTTAGTATCTTGGCGCTGCAAGAAGCAAAACACAGTTTCTACCTCCTCAGCTGAAGCCGAATACAGAGCATTTGGTTCCACCGTAAGAGAAATGGTCTGGCTTACTTATTTGCTCAAAGATTTTCAGATGCCCATTTCTCTTCCAATTTCTCTGTATTGTGACAACCAAGCTGCAATCCACATTACAAAAAACCAAGTGTTTCATGAGCGCACGAAACACTTGGAGATTGATTGTCATGTTGTTAGAGATCGATTCAAAGATGGTTTCTTGATTCCTCTGCATATCTCTACTGCTTTACAGCTTGGAGATCTCTTTACTAAGTCTTTGGGAGGTCCAAGGTTTCGAATGTTGCTGTCCAAAATTGGCATGGCAGATATCCATGTCAATCTTGAGGGGGGGTATAGGAGTATGCATGAAATAAAGGAAGCTGAAGAAGGAGCAGAGGAAGCTATGCATGTTATGCATGCATCGACAGAAGCTGTGCCACCTCAGATATGATCCTCGATCGCAACCGTTCACAAGAAGCACAATCCGATGTATCTTATGGTGTGGAGAATTGCCACGTGGAGGAGTTATTAGCATAGAGAACACACTTGCTATCTTTGTATCTTAGCTCATCTTAGCTGCTACTATAAATAGGAGGAGAAAGTACTGTTACATTGATTTTACTTCTTCATTGTATTGTATTCGAAAACTTTGATATCAATGAAGATCTCTTTTTCATCCTATCTCATTACCAACTCCAATATTTCTCCATTTTTGAGCTTTTTTGGATCTTCAAGTATCATTTGTTTAAGGAACTTTACAAGTATATATATAGAGGAGCGGTTATAAATTAATTCCCTTTCATTATTGAGTTCACACCTACATTCATAAAGAGGTGACCCATTCAGAAGCACCTTTCTTGATCACCACTCTTGATTTCTCCATATTTATATGATTCTTACTTCTTGATATTGTATTTTATTGCATGACAACAATATTTTCTCATTGCTTAAATTAAATATAGGAGGAGGAGGAGGCCTTGCTTGCAGCCTCAAATTCAGCCACTTTGCGTCATCTCTCTTTCTTGAATTTGCATCGTTATTAATTTATCTTCGCTTTTTTTTTTTTGAAAAGGGTTTTTAGATTGGAGTAATATATGGAATGGAAATATTGGAGATATATAATTAGGCAGCGTGGTAGATATCTCTACTATGGATATGCGGCCGTTACGTTCCCACTGAATATGTATGTATATATGCATGTATGTACGTATGTATGGTTTTCTGGGAGCGCATCATCTTTTGGTGATTGTATTTGTTGAGCATGAAATTCACAGTTGCTACTTAACTGTCCAAACTCACCTCATTACTCATTCCATTGATGAGTATGTTGAAAAAGATTTGTTTACATCATTCTTGTCAAATTATACTATGCAGTTATGTTAATCTCTTTTATCTCATGTCTTTATCAAATTACCAGTTTTGGCTGAGGCCTGAGATGGTTGTGAAAGCTAGCTTTCAACTATGGAACTTAATTCTAGGCAACTTTTTATCCTTTGCATACTCGAGTTGGATAGAGGATCTCGTCCGGTTGCATTAGGCGTTAAATCCTCCGAAATCTTCCCTTTCTTTCTAATTTTTATTTTAATTAATTATTTCGTCTTATATGACAATACCAACAAGAGAAGGAAATGCATGTGGCTGCCCACCCCCACTACGTACACCCATATATTTGCATGCATGGATTTACAGCTTTACTATAAACTTATCTGTAGTTAGTGATACATACATATATTGCAATTAAATTAATCCATTTGTCCATTTTAGTTTCATATAAAAATGGATCGGTGTAATTGTGATAGTAATATATTAAGATGTGTCCAATCGCTCCATGCATCACAAATTAAGCTGGAGTTTGAGCTAATCTCTTATGGAATACTATTTTTATCTATCTATCTATGAAATACTATTGTTATATATCTACCAAATCCCTCAAAGTAATGACCCCTTTAACATTTTAAGGAGGTGATTGGTATGATGAAATGAAATGAGGTAGGAATGGAATGATGCCGGGAATGGAATGAGGTTAGGAATGAAATAAATGGATAAATTGATTCATATGCTTAATATACACAGGGAATAAGTAAAAGAATGGAATCTACATTTTTTTATGGATTGTGTATATATATGTGTGTGTTCAGTGTAAATCCTTATGGAATTTGTACGTATATATGTAAATGAAAATACATCATTTATAGCTTTGGTTGCTTGTTTACTTTCCTTCACATTTTTGGCGGCCTAAAACAAGGGAGCAGACCATATGTATACTCTGTGTAGTAAAGACTTGTCTTTACAGCATGTAATCTTACTGTGCTCTAGAGCTATGCCGAAGCTAGATGACAGGTTGTGTCTTTTAATTTGAAGCATCACGAGGCATGTGAGATCGATGCTTTTAGAAGATATATTCTTTCAAGATATTGGTAGTTGGCTTGGAGATAGATGCTCGTCCGTCTCTTTCGTTCACAAGAGGCGTGACGATTCTTCTGCTACCATTGTATACGTGTGTGTGTGCAGTGTGTGTATATTATTAATGTGTTTTTATAAGTTAGAATTAATGAAAATAAGTCCTTTATTTTATTTGGGTAAAATTGACAAATTCGTAAAATATATGAGACAAAATAGTCAAAGTACAAAAATAGCATCATTAGGAATGGCTAATGCCATTGGTTGAGGAAGGAATGACTAATGCTATTGAGAATAAAATGGTGATTCCGAACGAAATGTCGATTCTCGATCATAAAATGTATCAAGCAAAGGAATAGAATGGAAATAAGAATAACCATTTCATTCCATCCTCCATTCCATCATACCAATCACCTCCTAAATATCAGTGACATAGGAACTTAGCTTGCTCCGAGACAAGATTAATAAAGTCTTTCATATATCCATGGCATATTAATTGGTTGAAAGATTTGAACACAAATACAACCCTTTAGGGCATATGAAGTATCATGCCACAGTGATGTATGCCCACTTTGATCATTTTAACTTTTTCATTATAATTGTTACACACAGTGACACAGCTATCAAATTTGGTGGAAGATTTGTATGAGACGGTGTCACTATATGACATAATTACATAAATATCATTTGTGTGAGGATTTGCATTCTTGATTTTACACTTGATTGATCTTGGGCATTGTAACTTGTAACTTGTAACTGCAACATTCACTATTTCTTACATTCTTTTCACACAAAACAAGGGCTCTTTGCAAGCGGAGGAACTTACAGAAAACTCCATATCCTATACCTATTTTGTAAATTCAGCATTAATTTTTTTATTTTTATTCAATTCTCGAGACATTCTCTTTAGCCCTTAATTTCAGAGTTTCAGGTTATGTTAATATATAAAGTTGACAGTAGCAAAACTATTTTTCGCCAAGCTAGCTAGACTAACAGTCATGAAAATGTGGAAATGAACACAATCTTTACGATTTAGCACCCCTAGTAGCCGAAATTTTTCGACTTTAGCTCCCTCAAACTACATTCTCCATCCTCCCCGGAAAAGGATACACCTACAGTGGCGGTAATGATAAAAGCAGCAGCTCAAGAGAGTGGCAGAGTTTCGGTATCAACAGAACAAGCACTACATTGTATAACTGGTACAAACAGAAACACTACAAATTAAATGGAAATGGAAGAGAAATCAGGAAAAAGATTGCCATTGCTCTATATGGTAAACATACAAGTCAAAGAGCATTATGAATCAAACTCAAATATACAGGTCAGGTATGCATGCCTTATCATGCAGAAGCACCTTTGAGTGTCTCAAAAGTTAAAGACATAACCAGTAATTTTGCAATTCAGTCTTCAAAAGGAATGAGGGAATGACCTATCTTTATTCTTTTCCTATCTAACGAGGGGAAATTCCAGGAAGACACACCTACCGTACCAAGACCCAGATCTTTGAGCTCCAGGCCCAGAAATAAATTCAAGTACCTGCCATGAGGTAAAATGAGTTAATGGCAATAGCAGACAAACAGATTGAAACTGTGTTTTATATATATATAAGACACGGGACTCAAGAGTATTAAGTTAATCTAGTCGAAATGTACTGGCTGAACTGGTTAATACTTCAAGGGGCAGCCATATGTACAACCACTTGTTACTTGTGCACTAAGATAGTGGTGAGAACAGACATTGTGAAGTGAGGGAAGAACTCTAATTGAATAACACGATATGGAACTGATGAGGATCTTGCATCTTTCTACATGCACGAATTGAGTAAAGCTAGGCCAGAAAGAATCGCTTCATTGTGTTCCTTCTTTTTACATACACGAGCAGCAATTTAAATGAGCTTAACATAAAAGTCTTCAATCTCCTTGATTGCAATGAAATATCTTGCTCTAAAGCACATAAATGATGTGGAAATTGCATTCTTGGTCCATGCATATCAAACTTTTCAGTATTGGTATACCAGTAATATCTTTAATATTTGATAACTAGCAAATACAGTAGAAAACAAGACGATGATAAGGATATTCACAAGAGTTCTTTAACTGGCACAACGCAAACAAATATTCTTTATGGGCAATACAATTGTTAGGACTTATGATCAGATACTCAGATTAGTAATACATTTTTCAGAATTCAAAAAGACATCGAAGTCAGACAACCATATTTATATATAAGCATTTATCATACCCAGCCCTAGCTTTTATAGTTGACATTCATCAATTATCACAACACAAAACTTAAAAGCATCATTCTTGCCTTCTATCTTCTCAAGAATAACAAAATTAACCTACAGGATAGTGCCAGGGAGCCTTGATTGTTGGGAAGCGCTGCTGAAATCACCCATCTTTTCCGTTCCACCCTATCAATCCCAATCATTCCAAATCTCTTTATCAACCAAATTCGACAATGTTACATTTAATTCAAATACCTCAACCTTTATCTCATGGGATTGCATTTACGTAACTAATGTAGAAGGATGCATATCTTCATAAAAAGGAAAACTTCAATTCCTTTAAAAGCGTTAATCACAATTCACGAAGACTATCCTCAAACAACAGTATTTGACTCACAAAGAAACTATTAGCGATCTTGACAAGTTCGACGGAAGGTACCGTTGGACAGCTCACAGAAAGCCCGCACATTGACAGCCAAATGTGAAGTCAGCTGCACTCCCGCCAGCGGCAGCAACGACTGCGCACATCCAAGTTGCCCCAATGTCCTTTAACATCAAAGAATTTCATGAGCCAGCCAACAATAATTCGAGATCCAATTTCAACAAAGATTGAACTAGAATGCAAAATTAATTACAATTTAATCATGACAGTAAATCAATTAGGTAAGCAGTGGTAGTCATTCACCAAAACACATTATGAATCGGCTGAATTTTTCTAGGGTAAGAAACGAAGGATCATGAAACTACAATACAGCTAGAAAAAAGGTATAGCATTAAAGGTATAGATTACCTGGGGTTGGCGAAGGAGAGGCGACGGGGGCGGAGGCGAGGGGCGTTGATCGGGGAAGGGATGAGGCGTGTGGGGGCGGAGAGTGACGGCGACGAGCGGAATGCGGTAGCTCTTGCGTTGGAGATGAGAGATCTGGAAAGCGAACCGCGCCAAGCCATTGTAGTTGCCTTTGTGTGGAATTAGGGGAAAACTAGCTAGGGTTTTGTCCAGGGGTTTTAGAATAGACAAGGATTTTGTGTGCAGCAGCTGGAGAAAGAGAAAGAAGAGTGTTTGTTATCTCTCTACAAAATTAGCCCATTACTCATTGGGAGTCTTCTGATGGTGGTAACTTCATAAATTGCGGCCCACTAGTTTCTATTTCTTTTTCTTTTTCTTTTTCTTTTTAGGGATAAGTAGCAATTACCCCCTAAGGTCTAAGGGGCAAAAGCAATTAGGCCCTTAACGTTTGAAGAAGGGCATTTATACTCTCAACGTCTTATCCTTAGTGCAAATAGGTCCTTACCTCTAACGGAAAAATTAACAGCGTTAACTTTTATCTTTTTCCTAATTATGTCCTTTCTTTTTATGTTGTTTATTTCAACCTTATATTTAGCTTTCACGAATAATAAAATTCATGCTTCCAAAATGGTATCAGAGCCCTAGGTTTATTTAGGAATTATATTTAATTTATTATTTAATATGAGTATTATACCTAACGGAGGAGACATCCAATAATACATGGATCCAGACAACTGTCCGAGATGCGAGTGTTACAGGAACTATCTTGAATATTTCAAGATAGATAAAGATGATTTACAGGAGGTTGTAGCCTACTGGGAGGAACGCCTAACCCAAAGCGTTAGAAATAGGGACGATGAAGATATTATCTGCAGTCATTAGAATAAAGAAAAGAGTCGACGACGTCTCTTTGTTAATGCTTATCTTACAGAAGCATTGACAACACTGATGAACCATGAACATCAATTCCATAATTGATGGCTCAGCATTACCCGAAGGAAAAAGGAATAGCAAATGTTCCCAACTACCGAGATATTGTCCCAGATACCTCAGAAATATCGAGGGATCTAAGGGAGATACAGAAGACGGTGCTTGGCAATGGCTTCTATGGTGTACCAAAAGATTTGCATAGGATATCAATGATGTTGGAGGAAAATAAAAACATCCTTGTGGATATCCAATCTAGAATTGAGAAGCTGGAACAGCAACCCCGTTCCGGTCGACTCAGATGAAATCCTTTTATCAATGAACCACCTACCCAACAAAGGTGGAAGAAGTGAAGAAGGATCCACAAAGTGAAGCTCTCTCAAGAATGCTTCGAGGTGAAAAATCATGAATCACCCCGAAAGACTCAATCTTGAGGACCTACAAGAGTTAGTAGAATCATTTGCCAACCTAAAAGTGGTCGATTTAAAAATGAATGACCAGATAGTTACAGCTCAGGTACAACAAGGACGACAGATGGTAATCCCAGAGAGGCAACAAACTCACGACGAGCACATGAGAAATGCTCGTGACTATCATGCCGGAGTAAGGTTTAATCCAGTCACACCATATGATGCCCAGCTTAAAGTCTGAAGAACAAGAAAAAGGCAACCTAGACTGCAGGATACACCTGTCGCAAAGGTTACCTTGGATCCTTTTCATCCATACGGAGTGATGCTCGATATCGATGAAGTCAATTTTATAGATCGAGAATCTGTTATTGATGAATGGGTTCAGCCATGAGGATCGCAGCAGCAACGCTCGATCTTGACAAGGATGGATTTATTAAAATCATTGAAACAAGTCTCGCTGGAGTAGTAAAGATTGCTTGGGAAGGGATCTCAACAGATTTTAAAAAGTAATGCTTTGACGGGATCAATTCCTTTGCTGAAATGGTTAGAAAGATGGCGTTACTAATCAAAAATCATTTCCTCGGAGAAGGATATTTCGAAGAATACGATGAAGAGAAAAGAAAGAAATACTTGATGGCGTTATATAATTTAAGACTTGTTGTCTTAAATAAACAAACGCTCGACAAGTTTTTGCAACTCTTCACTATTTATCAGCACCAATCAAAAGCTGATGATCGGACTGAAATGGAAATTTTATTTCCAAAATTTCCAAGTCCATGGAAGGAGATGTTAATCCAAGATTACAAACCAGGAGATCTCGATAATATCGCCAAAAGGATGTCATATGTACATCAAAAGCTCTCAAAGTGGTGTCAGCAAGCCACGACCTTGAGAAATATGAAGAAGCTGAGGAGAATCAACAAAGCAACTCCTTTAGGCTGTGATGATAATGATCTCCCAACGATCATTGGAGGGGAACCACCAAGGCTGAAAAGAAGTAAAAAATACAGATTTCAGCCCTACTACAAAGGTGAAAAATCAAGAAGAAGTTCTTGGAAACCAAGAACGATGTGGACACGTCAGAAGGCGAGAATCTACAAATCTGGCCAAAGAAGCGGTCCAAATAGGTTTTCATCTCGAGGATCTGGTTCAAATAGATCTCAGGGAAGGATATCGGCCAAGAAGACTTTCAGACGGACTCATACCAGAGCTAATGAAAATTTTAAAGATTGTAACTGCTGGACGTGTGGTACAAGGGGACATATTTCAACAAATTGTCCTGAGAATGAAAGGAGAGGTATCCGGAAATTCGAATCAACACCCGACATCGAGGATGCCATCTACTATCAAGAACTGATACAAGTATATCAGTTCGAAGATATACCCTCAGACGAGAGTATATACGAGCAAGAGGAAATCTTCAGTGAAGAAGATACAGATTGGTCGGATGGATCTTCACAATCTGAATCCGACTAACGCCAAGGTTGTTCATCAAGAAAGCGAAGATAGAACCGGCTTTTCAAGCCAGACACTTATCTCGCCAGATGTGATGGATAAAATTATGAAAAGAAGCCTGAATATACAAAAGTGTCAAGGCTCACGGCAGAAGCTTTAGACCAAGTTCTTAGGAACTTCAGTCTAAGAAGTAGGAGACAACACATTGTCTATGGTATTACTAGACGAGAAATGTCTCTCCCAATCGAGCTGACTAGAAATCAAGTGGAAATGCAGCTGATTCCAGCCAATGACATTTGAGCAGATCTGGCTAAGATGAAACCAGAAATTGCTGAGAAGATGAACTGGATTCATATCGGAGCAATCCAGTTGGTTCTCAAATCTACTTTATTTCTAGGAGTAGATGCACCCATCGATATCGCGATATGCGATAGAAGAGTCAGAATTGAAAAGATTTTGTTATGGGAACAATCGCAGGGAATCTTTGTGCAGGGCAGGTTGTGTTGCATACAATCTTAATGACGCCAGTTTCAGCAAGGCCCTGACTCTGTATCAGGATTTCAAGCGAAAGGATCTATTAGAAGATGGAAATAGACCTTATTCTATTACATATCAGGTTTCATATGCACTTTCCAACTCACATCATACTGAGTTATTTTTGGGAAAGCAGTTCATCGAGATACCGGATATATTCAAGAAGGTGACAACGGTGGTTTGTCCCGATAGAATGGAAATCCCTCGATTAAGAGAGATTGACATTCAAATAGGAGATAAGGAAGTCATGAGACACGACCAAAGTCTCAGACTAAATGCAGGAAGACTATCTTTCCAAGGTGACAGAATTATGTCCCAACCATTTGGAAGGAATCTAATCCAAGATTCTTATCCTTAAACATCCCAGGGAAAAGGGGTGGTAGTAAATCTGCAATGCCCTGAAGGATGGAGAAGAGTTACAGTTAGATTCGACACTACAAGATGGGAAACCAATTTCCCTTGTAATGTCTTGTACTATCTGCAGCAGTCAGAGATCAACCATTATAGAGGAACCCTTGAAATGGGGGGAATCAGATTGGAGATCAAAGGAAGAGCTGGACAAGAACCAGACATTCTGGTATTGGGACTTGATTTCCTTGAGAAATACAAGCCATAGAGAAAGAGGGGAGACGGAATGGAAATTACGATTAATAATACACTATTATTAATCGAATGACGAGTCCATTCTTCATATACATCTCTGTTGGGATGTTATACGATAAATATAAAGCAGAGTATTTTGATGCTTATATTGATTAGGGAGCAGGAATCTGCACAGCAAAACGAGGAGTCTTTCCAGATGAAGTAGAAGATGATCTGCCTCGTATTGCAGGAAGAGATTTCTCAAAGAAGATTCTACTCTTATCAAAAGGAGTAAAAAAACAGAGATTTTGATTGGAGGAGCTGGCAATACGCCATGGTATAAGGTGAAAACTCCACCAATCTATTTCCATGATACAGGCGTAGATATTCTGTTAGGAAACAACTTCCTACAGATGTTCAAGAGATTTACTTAGGATAATGAAAATAGACGATTAGTGTTCACAACCAATTGTGATCCTAAGATCATTGTCCAGAGAATGCGAAGGGCATTTAACCGTCAAATGCCACTAACATTCCGCAGTAAGCGTGGTGATGAAGGAAAACTTTGTCATCTAAAAATGAAAGATCAGAGGAGATTCAATGAGGCAGTCCTAAGCTGCATCAGAGAAGAAGATCTCAAGGATGAAGAGATTCAGATCCTTAAAGCATCCCTAATATCTAGTCAAGATATTAGGGAAGAAACACAAATGTCTTTGGAAGATGTCAAAAGGAAGATTAGAAGAAGTTACCACGAAAATCCATTGGCATGGTGGGACAAGAATAAACTCAAAGCAACCTTGAAAGTTAAACCAGGCAAGAAATATGAGTTTGTCAGATACAGACCGATCTTGATGAATCTTAAAGATCAACAAGATATCAAGGAGATAATCAAGGAACACCTTGATTTGGGATTGATCGAACCAGGGAACTCGCCTTACAACAACCCCGGTTTTCTGGTAAGAAATCATGGTGAGATCAAATGAGGTAAACCCAGACTTGTCATAAACTATAAAGGGATTAATGATATTCTGGAATTTGATGGATATTTTATCCCAAGTAGGGAACACCTTATTAATTGCATTAGGAATGCTAAGGTTTTCTCTAAGTTTGATTGCAAATCAGGATTCTACCAGATTCGCATGGAAGAAAGCCGCAGAAAGTTTACAGCTTTCTCTACTCCACAAGGGCATTATGTTTGGATCGTGATGCCAATGGGGTTAGCCAATGCACCCCAAATATTCCAAAGGAAGATGGATAATCTTTTCAAAGATTATTTTTCTTTCATGTTTGTCTATATTGATGATATTTTAATAGCATCAAAAAATATGGAGGAGCATGCTAAACATCTAGATATTTTTGCAGATGTTTGTCACAAAGAAGGTCTTGTACTGTCAGAAAAGAAGGCAGTCATTGCAACCAGAAAAATAAAAATTTTGGGCATTGAGATCGATGAATCAGGAATTGTATTACAAGATCATATTGTGCAAAAGATCCAGACTTTTCCTGAAGATCTAAAAGAGAAGAAACAGCTTCAAAATTTCTTGGGAGTTGTTAATTTTGCAGGAGCAATTATCAAGAATTTTGCAAAATATAGGAAGGTATTCAGTCCTCTATTGAAGAAGGATGTTCCGTTCATCTGGACAGATGAACATAAAAAAGGAATGAGAGAGTTAAAAGAAGTTTGCAAAAATCTCCCAAAACTCTCGATACCACAGGATGAAGATGACTTGGTCCTGTATACGGATGCAAGTGACTATTGGTGGGCAGCAGTCTTAACCAAGATCACTCCCAACGGAGAAGAATCCTGCAGATATTGTAGTGGTTTATTCTCAGATTGCGATGCTGTGCGGTGGCACATCAATGAGAAGGAACTCTTTGCAGTTCAGAAGGCGTTTAAAAAATGGCTTTTATTCTTATTAGCAAAGAAATTTACCTTGAAAGTTGATAACACGCAGGTTAAAGCTTTCTTAAGAAACAAGATGGAATCTAAACCTGAAAAGGCTAGATTAATTAGATGGCAGGCTGAATGCCAATATTATATTTTTGATATTGTCATTATAAAATCTCATGAAAATATTCTTGCAGATTTTTTGACAAGTGATGGAGCCAGCTGAAGCAAGATCCATTCTGACAACCCAAAGGCATTTCAAGGAAAATCTGGAATTGCTTTTTGAGGAATGGAACGAGTGCGTTCTTCATGCTAAACAAGCAGGAAGATTGCAATATGCTGATGAAATGAAAGTCACCAGCAGAATACAGGCATGCTTTCTTACTCAGTCTCAACTCTGGGAAGCAATGCAACCGGCCCTCCTCCGGGCTTCCAAAGAACCTTTAGAAAAGGGAGAGTTTCAAGTACATGGCTCTAAACCTGTAGCAGGGGATTTCAATACCCTTTGCCCGAGTCCTAAGTTGGTGGTTTCTTCGGAACCATTGGCCCAAGGAGAAGATGAGCTTCAGGGGTCACACCCTAAAATTTCATGTCAACCTAGCACCTCTGGGGTTAAAGAGGGAGAGATTAATCTTAGGCCAATGACTGACACCTCTAAGATTAATACTAACAAGATTGAAGTTTCTTCTTCATGGCAGGTTTATCAATCTAATTGGGAGAAGCTTGTTACCGGGAGAGATATCAACCCAGAAAAAATAAAAGTTGATGTTTCGGGAAAATATCCTCGAGTGTTGACGATGCCAGGTGCCGATTCACACGAAATCAAAAGGTGGTATGATTTTGGGGCATTAGCCTCAGTTTATACTACAGCGCCATCATTCATGGAGATCAAGGGTCTACCAAAATGGATTCAAGAAGCTGTGTATGATGCCTGGGCTAACAATTCATCGCTTAGCCCGGGAGATATATTGGAGTTATATTTCATCAGTGCAGCTCCAGAACCAGCAGGAAAAGGTAATCATGAAGCCTTTCATTACATAAGGCTCAGGAGACCTGATACCAACGCCTTGGGACGAATCAAGGCACCAATGGAAGAATGGACTACACTAATCTCAACGATGCCAGAGGATCTCATTTCTACCAGAAGAGCATGAGGTCTATGGGTCTGTCTCACGGAGATGGACAAAGTCAAGTTTCCATTCAAATTCTTTCAGAATTCAGTGAATGGATCTTTCCTGTTAAACACCATGACAGGAAAATCAACCAAATATGCAGAGGAAGCCTTCGAAAGAAAGAGGACTTTGCTTTGAGAAAACAGGATTGCAGGGAGCAAGGAGACTCATCGCAAATATTACAACATGGCTCATTTTGGGCATTGGACTAAGCACATCTGCTTAGAGTGTCCGAACCAGAAGGAGCTAGAATTCGGAAAAGTCTTTCTTCCCAAAAAAGGGAAACAGAAGGCTCGTTCCGACGAATATGCAGAGCGCAAGGAAATGCCAAAGGCAAGGATACCGAGGGCTCCGGGAAAAAAGTAGATTCCCGACTCAAGGTAAAAGAGTCATATGACTCTGCGCTAGAAGACCACTCACCAAAAAGAAAACGACATAGGTGGGTGGATGAACAGGAATTACCCACTAAATTATAAATGGGTAAAGATACAGGAGAAGGACCACTACCATAAAACAGTGATCCATAAATCACGGGTCCTCAACTTCAACCAAAAGTTGTTTGTCTTCATGCAATAATGGGAGGCAAGATGGACCAGCTTCATAAGAGGTCGGCTATCCTCAAGCAATAATGGCAGGACCCGCTTCACGTGAAGAAAAGGAGCCAAGGATAAGGAATCCAAGGCAATAATGAAGTGTGAGAGGTCACCTTAAGACCTCTATATAAGCAGGCATAAGGAGGAGCAGAGAGATGATCGGGAAAAACACCATCAAAAACCCACAACAACAAAATCCTCTCTGCTTCATCAAAATAATCTTAGCATAGTTTTTCTTTTCTTTTCTTTTCTTGATGTATCCAAGTATCGCTACCATAGGTAGCTAAAAGAGTTTGTCTCCTCCCTAAAGGAGATATACTCATATTTGTAATAAGTTTCATATAATCCCTAAATAAAAATTTGGGATTTTGTTCACCCCTTCCAATATTTAAGATTTTTTGTGTATCGACAGAGCACCCTACGCCTCAGGTAGGAAATGAGAGAAGGTTGTGATGTGTGTTGCTGAAGGGATCCGTTTTAAAGCCAGCAAGTGCTTTGCAAAACCTCCGGTTGCGATCGTGACGGTTGGGAACGCATTTGCCCGTAAAACTCCGACGGATATCTACCCGGCAACATATTGGTCAAAAAGGTATGAAGTCGATATACGTAGAATTTATTTTATACGGAAGTGTGATGAGCCTGATAGTATTGAGTTGATTATTTCCAAAAATGGAAAAATGGATTTATTCGTGAAAAAAATATATATATATATAAATAAAAACGTTAGAGAGGGACTTAGTTGCACCTATTACAAAACGTTAGGGGGTGGATTGCCTAAAAATAAACGTTAGGGGTATATTTGCAAATCAGAGGAAATTATAAGGGATTATTCGCACCTTATCCCTTCTTTTTAAGTAAAGAATATACATAATATATACACACGAAATCTAAGAATAGTGGATCCACAAACCAACGCAAAGTGATTAGCAAGCTTTCTAAAATTTAGATAGTCCTCTCAAATAGAAAAAGAGGTTTTTGAGGGTGGTTGCCGCTCTCCGCCGCCGATGATTTCTTCGTTCGATAATCAAATATCCCTTTATCTCAAATATTTTAAAAAAAAAAATAGAAAAGGGGAAATTTAGATATCACGCAGTACACAAATATGGCTCTCTTATAGGCACCACGCTAATTATCAAATTCTTGTATCAAATCATACGTGTAATTTTGAATACGTGAAATTAATTAATTACTTATCCTCCTTGTCACTCATTCCACTTATCGACCGTCTACCATTTTTGTCGAACTCTTTTTAGTTACTTACTTCGCATAATATTTGGATGATTTAGAAGGCAAAATTTATAAATTTAGTTCCATAAATTCACAAGACAATTTTGGCTCGACCTTACACAAAATTAATTATTAGCCTGATAATTTTGTAATAATTTTAATCAATTATTGTTTTTAACGCCAAAACGCACAAGTTTAATACCACAAATTCATAATATGACAATTTTAACTAATTACTGATTTTTGGTGCCGAAAAGTCATGATGATAACATTAATTAACGCGTGTGATAAAACGATGTCGTTTCGTAAGTATAGATGATGCGAGCAATGAACTTTTCATCGTTTTTTGTAAGATAGGATAAAAATTATAAATTTTTCCATCTCTTTTGTAAGAATCTCTAAAAAATGAAACGATGTCATTTTATCACATGTGACCAACACGTGTATAATAATGTAGGCAACGTGATTTTTCAGCGCCGAATTAGTAATTGACTAAAATTACAACAAAATTATATTTATCATGTGCTAAAAAATGGTAATATTATACTGAGATTATGCTAAAACTGTCGAATTATCAATTTATCAAGTTAACTTTGTGCATCTTGCCTATTATATATATTTTCAACATCATCTCACATTATTAGTTCATTGATTTTAATAATACATAGGATAAAATGCACATAAATACATGAATTTTACTGGGTCTTTCATTTCGCACATGATTTTTGAATTTTTCCATCAAGTCACCAACTTCCAATTTTGTTAATTTTTCCACCAATACAATATGAAGATTTTTGACCAAATCTTCTATATTGTTGACCAAAACTCTATACATCAAGATGATAAAGATAATTTTCTCAAAAAAGAAAAATGACAAAGATGAAATAATGTTAATGTAAATAATTTTGTTTTATTTCGCTATAAAATTGTAGCAGGTTGTAAGAATTCGCATGAGAGGAAAATTTGGAAGAATGTAGTTCATGTTTGAAACAACGTGGCACAAAACTTCTAAAAATATCTTGTTTAATTTGACGGACATAAGAGGTCGGCATATGTCCAGTTGCCACAAGCCAATTAGTAAGATTTACTTTAGGCGGAGTTTAAAGTTAGGAAAAAAATTGAACATAATTGAAAGTTGGTGTTTTTATGAAAAAAAGTTAAAAATCACGCGCAAAATAAAAGAAGCAAAATTTATATATTTCAATGCAATTTTTTATCTAGAAAGTATTCACTCATACTCCTTTTTTCTCTACTTTACGAACATCTAAATTCACATCTATGAAATCTTGCGGCTATATTGCTTCCATTTTTCTGGGGCAGCTGCATGCAATTATGGTTGGTTTGGGGTTATGTTTTGATTGCAATATTAATCAAGTGCTTGTATTTAAGCCTTTACGGATTCTTTAATATTGATCGTACATGTTACGTGCAACAAGAATATTCCTATGAACCCTATGATACTTTTGTCGAGGCCCACGGACATTTATTGGTTAAAGTTTGTCATGTTTAGCGTGGAGTCAATTTAACGATTCATGCGTTAACTAGTTTCGCTAATACGGTAGTTAATATATAATGATTTGAGAGGTGAGTATTTAATCTTATGCTAATATTGTTAGCTCTGATTTGAGTAACTAAGATCATCCACAACGGCGATTACCAATATCATAGAGTAATCACTGCTTTTGAAGTCACAAAATGGTACTCCCCCCGCATTACATATAAAGTCCCATTTCACACATTTCACATGTATTTTTTAAAAAGTCATACTCTGCTTTTTGTACCATTATACCCTATTTGTTTTTTAAAATTACTACCCTTTGTCATTTTACACCACCTCCCTACTTTATTAACACACTAATTTTTCCTAATTAAACAGATTTGGGCTTTAATTTTTCTGCCCAAATCCATTTCCACTCGACCCAATATCCTCACCCATTATTCAGTCGATCGATTTGTCTCCTCCAAATTACATTTCTCTCGATCATCTCTATCATTCATTCAAACCCTAGATTTCGCCGACATCACTACTTTCATTGTTCTCTAAGATGAATAATCCCTTCTTTAAAAAAAAATGAAGAATTCCTCTGAAACCCCTCCATTTTTGCTCAAATCAACCAATCCATTTTTACCTGATTATTCTGAAATCCCTAATCTAACCCATTCTTCATGGGATTTGGAGTCGAGTTCTATCGACATCGTGCCCGAATCCATTTTCACGGCGGCAGAACATGGGTTTCAACCATCTGGATCGGAGATCTGGGATTCTGATCTCATATCCTCTGCAGATCCTGGTTCCAAGTTCCTCTCCGCCGTCATCCGCCGCCTCCGCAATCCAGACTCCTCCATCCTCGCCGCCTATGTCGCCACCTCCCTTTTCCCTCGCCTCGCACCTCACCTCTCCGCCCTTCGCCTTCCTCACCAAACCCTTCCTCGATCTGCTCTTCGTCGAGCAGGATCCCAACACCCAAAACGACATCGCGTTGTGCCTCGCCGCCGTGATCGAGGTCGCCGCCAATCCCGACTTCTCCGACCTCCGGAATCTACTCCCACGGCTGGAGAAACTCACGAAATGCGAAAGCTTCAAGGCCAAAGCCGTCGTCTTGGCCCTCGTCGGAAGCATCATCGCGGTTGAGGGAGTCCTTAGCGGCGGCGGGAAGAAGATGGTGAAGAATTTAATTGCTTGTTTAACGGAGTTCCTGAGCAGCGACGACTGGGCGGTGAGGAAGGCGGCAGCGGCGGTGCTGATGAAGATGGCGGCGGTTGGGAAACATGTGCTATCGGAATATAAAGCTTCTTGCTTGAAGACTTTTGAAGTTAAGCGATTTGACAAGGTTTGATTTTTATCTAATTTTTTACATTTAATTTGGAAATTTTGATTCTGGTTTTAATGTGTGTGTGTGTGATTTGATCAGGTGAAGTCTGCTAAGGAGACTATGAATCAGATGGTAGAGGCTTGGAAGGAGATTCCTAATCTAACGGATCAGATTTTGCCATCATCTAAATGTAACATATAAATTTGCAATGTTTGTAATTTCTTCTTTGGTTGATGATGTTGAGATTGTTCTTTTATTGCCTTATTCATAACTCTTCTGCAATTCTTCTGCAATTGTGGCGACCCGCGACCCGGCCTATGCGGATCCGTCCGAGCCGACACGCAGTGGGTGGGGTGAAACCATATAATCATGATTCATAAATGATAACAAATACTTATTTATTGAAAAAAAATCGAAATGACAAATGTTTGAGATAATACAGGAAAGGTGGGTAATTGTTCAAAATCGATGCCCTAGCATAACATAACTGGGGTCGATGTATGAGGACACCGGCCCCGCACTGCGGAAGCGTTTCAAAAGATAACCATCTACAAGTAGATGATCAGAACATAAGAGGTAACATGAGTTTGGTGGCATAAGCCTTATTGAAGACACAACAATGATCGTAATGACCGACACGACAAGTACTTGAAAACGAACAAACAGACAATAGCGACATCGACATCCCCTTCCTTCGCCTCCACATTGATCAACCTGCATTAGGGAAAACAATGCAGGGGACTGAGTACAAAAGCACTCAGTGGATTCCGTGCCCCATTTTGATAACAATTTTTCAAAAGATATAGCATGCTTCATTCTTATGGAAGGGGGTTACTTTGGTAAAAATATCCTTCACATAAGTTTTTAAAACAGTTAACGGTTCGAACCATAGAGCATCTCACATTCTTGGGTTACCACCCGGTTCAATTAGAGGGGAGCCACTCCCTCCAACCGAACCGTCATAACTTCATGTGTACACTACCTTGGCTTGTACGGAGCACAAGGCCGATCGTATTATAAATATTTCAACAATAGGCAAACCACAAGCAATTGAGCATAAAACATTTAGCATGCATATCACACTTTGAAAGCATTGGGTTTAATAACCATAAAGTTACCTCAGTGGGAGTTTGTAATCCCACAGTTTGAAAATAGAAACCCACCTTGGTTCAGGTTTTCTTGACTAGTCCTTGGAATTAAAGAGTTGCTCGGTCCTACAAGAGTTGTCTTAAACACTTAGGTTCACGAGCATAAAGTTGTCTAAGGCCTTAACATCCTAGGTCAAACTTATTCCCGAGTTATAACATGTATGTCATGAATGTTATGTCATATGAGTCACCTAAATGTCTTATGCATACTATATGTTTTACATCGTATCCTACCATATGCATGCGTTCTTAATTAATTAATAAAGAATTAGTTAATTAAACAAAAAGGATATAATTAATTAATAAATAATTAATTATTAAAGGCATATAATTAATTAATTAATAATTAATTATTAAAGACATATGATTAATTAATAAATAAATAAATAATTAATTAAGGTATTAATTAATTAATAAATAATTAATTATGAAAGAATTTTAATTAACTAATTAAGTTTCAATTAATAAATTATTAAAGAATTAATTATTTAATTAATTATTAATAATAAATAATGAACAATTAATCATAAAATAATAATAAACATTAATCATATAATAAGACAATTATCAACCATATAATATAAATTGGACTTAACATTAAATCCCAAATAGATATGAACTAAAGGTCCATATCACACATAAATAAGTCATATTGGACTATTATACTTAATTAATCCAATACAAGATTAAGTCCAATCACATAAGTCCAAACATTTTATTATCATACAAGAATAATAAATAAAAGAATGAGACCAACCTATCAATTATTAGGCCCACTCGAATTTAAATTACAAGTCCAAATCCTTTTTATTCCAAGCCCAACTGAAATTAATTAAGTGTCCGTACTCAAAACCAAATTCGAAATTTCTGTCCTTAACAGCAGTGTACCCATACACGATTTTATTAAAATAGTTAGACACTTCCTATGAACATGAAATTTTAACTGAACAAAATTAACATCTTAAACTTCATTTTAAAAATACTAACATCGAACTATCACATACATAAGCTTCCCAACTTAATCCATACTTTATGACAAAATCTGGAGTTCTTACATTTGGACTGCACAAGGGCCTATAAGATTAATTCACCTAGGCTTGAGTTCTTATTCAAATTATGATTTTCTTATCATTCCAGAAACCTCAATAAGTCTATTTTCATATACAAAAAGCCATTCATCCAAATTCTTTATTTTAAAGATTTCACAACCGATTTCCCAACATCTATACAAAAGCTGAAATTTGTCACTGAATTTTCTTATAAAATCTTTTGAGGGTTCTTATCTTCATAAGAAAATCATGATATTAAAATTATAAATATTAGAGGACTTCTAGATTCATAATCCAATAGCAAAATACTGATTTCATGCCTTCAAATATCCTAAATAATTCGGTTCTTACAAGGTGGCAGATTAACTAATCAAGTTTTCAAGCATAATCTTAATCATTTTTATCTTCACACCATCATGAATCCATTTACCACATTCAAAGCTCATGAGATCATCATTAAACACATAACTAATCATATTCCATCATGTTTTTCACATATGCAACACATCTATAATCATCCCAAACCGTTTAAGTATAAACATCATAACTTAACACATATTATCATACTTCTGCAAATTTGCAGCACGTAGCTATTCACCATAAACTCATTTTAAAATCGAAAACTCATCCTATGACAGTGAGTCTTATCATTTTAGAAACCATAAGAAGTCTAGAACACACTCCAACAAGCCATGTTATCAATATATTAGCCGTTTTCAAGATATTAACATGTCTTTCACACTTAGTCAATTTTTTGACAGATTCGAGCAAGTTACAAACTCAAATGTTTTGACACCTTTATACTTGAAATCGAGGGCTTATTTTCACATAAATTGTAGCCAACATACCAGGCTTTCATTTGAAGGTGATTTCACACATTTTCATGAAGTAGATTGAGAGTTATAGGTCGTTTATTAACACATATGTGCAGCCATACGAACTGCCAAACATCTTCTTCATACATACACATTCATAACCTAGATTCTAACACATAGAACACCCTCATATCCCATATAAACGTGATTAGCATCATTTTAACTAGATTTACAGCCCTTATAACTTGTTCATTACTAACCTAACATGTTCATAAAAGAAAGAAAAGTAAAAGAACTAGATGAAGATTTATACCTAGCTTCCTTCTTCTCCTTCTCTCTCACGTTTCCTCCTCTCCCAACCTAATTCTCAACTCTTGGCCCTCTTCCTCACGAGATTCCGGTCACCCCCTCTTCTCCGGTGGTGGCCGGCGGCGGTGGTTATGGGTGGTGGTAGATGAATAAGGGGTTAGGGTTTGAGGAGAGATGATTTGTAGATGGTGAAGAATTGATTTCATCTGCAGACTTAACGTGAATGAGGGGGAGGGGAATCTGTAGGCAACTAAGAATTATTACCTCTAATTCATTCTGATTGGGGTTTATGGGAGGTGATTTTGGGAGAAGAAAAAGCGTAATAATTATTCTTAGATATAATCTGCTTCAAATCTTTTCTCTCTTTCTCCAATCCCTATTTAGTTAATTAACTTATTTATTTTTATTGTTAATAGATTAAACCTATCCTAATTATACTCCTAACACACGCACAAATATACTCACGCGTACACACACTCACGCCGAACACACACTTACATACATATTAATATATATTATTATATTACATATTTTCCTTTTATATAGTATTTCAATTTTCGTTTCATAATACGACATTCATTCATCCGATCAAAGTTTCGATCGAGCATATACGTAGAACTAATTATTTCGGTCTTAACGAGACAATATCCATATTATTCTATAAATTAACTCTTTTACAAAATCAAATAAACAAACGCTTCATAATTATATATTATATATATATAATTTATCTTTTTTATTAATTATTTCTAATTAATCACATTATTGCATAGGCAATAATAATATCGACATATTTCACTCGAATAATAAAATATGAGTGCTCGTGTTATGCAATGCATATGACGTCTAAAATTATTTTTATGATTTAGACGTATAAAATTTGTCGGGAATAAGTGACCGTTCTATTATCCAATTAATTCTAATTAAATTTTTATATATTAAAACGAAATTTTTAGGCTCGAATTTTCGGGTTTCTACAGCAATTTATACCTTATGTTTGGTTGAAACTCCAATTATCTGCAATTGATACCTTATGTTTTGTTGAAACTCTAATTAGCTACAAAGAGAGCTGAAATGATAGCTTGGGCCGCTCAGTACCAACGCAAACTTCAAGGCCAACCAGCAATTATATGTTGTCGGAAGAACAATACCGCTATTTGATCTCTGAGTGTGTATTGCTAGCTACCAAAAGGGCCGAAATCCTAGATTGGGCTGTTGACTACAAAAACTAGGTGATTATGTTCTTATTTATTTTCAGTGTTGGGACTGGTGGTGCCATTAATTCTGTTCTTATTTATTTTCGGTGTTGGGGCTGGTGATGCCATTGATTCTGTTGTGATGCCACTATATAATGCTGTCTTTGATGAATTTATGAGGATTTCATGATTATATGATGTTGCCTTTGATGAATTTGTGATGTAACCATGATTACATGATGCTGTCTTTGATGAATTCATGATGATTTCATGATTACATGATGCTGCCTTTGATGAATTTGCTGCATTTGTTGCACTTATATGATACATTCATGATGATTATTAATTGATAGAACTTATACTACTACACTCTCATTCATGCCACCACTAGGTAGAAAGAAATCTAGTTTAGGAGGCAGATATGAGAAAGAAATAAGTCAATGATGCAAAATACTTTGATTAATCAAAGTGCTGAGATTGCATAGGTGTCTTTACATGGACAATTTACATTCCAAATAACAAAAAGCGTCTTTACTATTTGTCCCTGTAAACCCTTACCAAAAAAATGCAACCACCACCTCTCATTCTTCCAATTCCACAGTTGCATTCCATCAATTATGTCCTCCATGTTGTGAAATGTCCCATCTGCACTGTCATGCTCTTCTAGATATGCATATGTTTCCCTTACAAGCTTCTCCTCAATATCAAGTGCCACTAGTAGTGTTCCCTCCCTAATGAAATGTCCATTTTCTATGTGTGGGGTCTTGTACTTATTGCTGCCTTTGCATTTGATGATCTCTCTGTAACAACCTTGTAATGTTAAGAACACATTATTTAACTTATAGCTAGGAAAATTTTCAAATGCCTCTTCAAATTTTTAAAGCTTCACTGTGCTAGATGATTTCTCATCTTTTAGTGTCTGAAGGGCTCTGAAAAAGCCCAAATCATTCACATTTGTGTCAGGTGAGTTTGGTGGTTGGCAAAACAATTGAATATTGAACCCATGTGAATGTGCTGGTGCTTGAAAATCTTTATCATCATTGCTGATGTGTGGCCTGACATTATCCTGTTGTATGATGATATTTTTGTTAAGCCCTTCTGGCCACTTTGCTATGATTGTTGGAATAACCTGCAACATGATATGTGCATTAGCTAAATGATGAATGTTAAAACAATCTGGTAGCAGATAGATAAAATACACTCACCCACTGAAGAAATGCATCCTTCATGTCTGGTTTGGTTATTGCAACAATAGGCTTTGTTATCATTTTTCCCTTTGGTCTATTTTTGGAATTTCTATCTGCTGGCTCCTTAAATGTGAATGGGAATATGTCAAATTTCTCATCAAAGATTTCATTCCCTTCTGAATCAGTTAATGGCCTTCCAACAACACATAAAAACATGATTTTGTCTATGTGTTGCTTGGATTTGCATGTTCTATATTGCTGCACTTCATATTCAAGAACATAGTATCCCTGTGTGTTTTGTATCATGTTGAACCATTTCTCATCAATGTGAATGATGTTGTACATTGATTGAATGAAACTCTACCATTGCTACTTATGCAACTTAGCATACTGAGGCTCCATTTTAGCCTACAAAGCATATTTGCAGGAGTTAGAAAAGGTCTAATTGCATTACTATGTGGTTTACCTTTTTTTCCTTCAGAAATCTTTGAACCACACATGTACTAACACCAATGTGAGTTGAAATCTTTCTGATGCTACCCCTCTCCAAAACTGACAAGTTTCTGAGTTTATCTGCATCAAGCATATTTTTATGGCTTCTTCCTGATCCTTTTTTCATGTTCTTCAAATGCAGGGGATGACCCAATGCTTGATGTGCCAGAGTTGCTGTCCAGATTCTCCACACAGTCATCACCTCAACACCAAACATGGATGCAACTTCCTTTTTGGCTCCATACTTTAGTTTCTTGTTGCTGCTATTTTGAAGAAGCCAAGCTGCCAGATTATTCCTTTGAATATCTGACAGATTTGGCCTATGCTTATTGAGGTCAAACATTTTGATAGTAGAAGTATTTATGAGGAGAGTTGTATAATGAATGTGGCTGCAGAATTCTGGTTCTATTTATTGTCTTTATATAGGATTTAGTGTATAGGAATGAGTTTAAATTTCCCTCCTAACATTCCCAATATTCCCACCAAAATCAGGATATTTTGTAATGACATTCCCTCCTTTTTTTTTCAATCAAATTATTTGTTCCTTTTCAGTTTTTAATGTTTTATTTAGTTGAGTTTATCTCTTGTTTCTTTTATTGTTTTAAGTTTAGTTTATTGTTTTGGTTTATCAATTCACTTTAATTTTGGTTTGATGAATCAGATTCAATTTAAACGTGTATAGGCAATCAATTATTATTTGGGGGAATCCATTTCGATTTGGATGGCACCATTGAGGAAGGGAATAATTGATTCTCTTCTCATCTCAATCATTTCAAAGAGAAAAATACATGTCCAAATTTATGGTATGTTACACGTGATTTAATTGCAACAATCACTTGATTAAAGAATACAACATCACTTGATTAAAAATCTAATTTATAACATTATTATATTGGAAGTAACTTTAATTTGACTTTAATTTGGTTTTAACTAAAATTTCATGTGCATTTAAACTTACCCCCTTCTGTAAAAGATTTATAATACGTATCACTCAAATTCACCACTCTTTTTACTCTCTCCCACAACAGAAAAGAAAAAAAAATAGAGGAAAGGGAATGAAATTCGATCTAAAATTAATGTTATAGAGTGTGATAACTCTCTTATGTTCAAGGATAAGTTGTTAAGTCTTAGAACAAATGCAAAATTCTAAGGTCCAAAATTGTTATTGAGTTCGATAAGATTTTATCTTTTAGACTCGATCGACTTCTAAACTTAGTTCTTTACGATGAAAGGTGAAGCGAGGAAGTGAGAACTAAGGAACGGAAAGAGGGACAAGATTAGTTATACGACCTATTTTGTACCAGGTAGGCTTTCTTCCAAGTGTATGTTTAGAGCTATTAAGCTCTGTTTTCCAGAAATGTTTTGAAAGAAATGCAAGTTAACTATGATTTTGTTATGCATGAACAATGACTTTCATTTTATGTATGACACCTATCTGTGTTGGCTTGCCAACTTATAAATCGATCGGATCCCGAGCTTGCACAAAGTTAGCAGCCAGGGTTAGTGTACACGTGTCGTGGATTGTGCGCTCTCAATGGAATGGCCGATCCTGACAAAGAAGTAAAAGCCTGCGGAAGACGGCCGTCTTCCCCAGCGTCAACAGATATGGAATATTACGAGAAAGATATGAAAATGAGGAGTAGCTCTCCTAAGAAATAAAAATGATTTTGTAGACATGAGATCTTTGAAAAAAAACACTCTTATGTGTTACTGATATGAATGCATGCTCATTTTATTCCAATTCCGATTACCTATGGTGCCGAAAAGTTAGCCCAATTGTATGTCCGTGAGATTGTGCGTCTGCGCGGAGTACCTTTGTCGATCACGTCTGATAGGAATTCAAAATTTACTTCTAGATTTTGGATTACCTTACAGAAAGAATTAGGCACCCAATTAAATTTTAGTACTGCTTTCCACCCACAGACTGATGGACAGTCTGAAAGAACGATACAAACACTAGAAGAAATGTTGAGAATAGTAGTACTAGACCATGGTGGGAATTGGGAACATGTTTTGCCACTAGTCGAATTTGCTTATAACAATAGTTACCAAGTAACAATAGATATGCCACCTTATGAAGTTTTATACGGAAAGAAATGTAGATCACCACTTTATTGAGATGAAGTGGGTGAAAGAAAAATTTTAGGGTCAGACGCGGTTAGCAAAATGATCGAAATTGTTTGTCAGATCCGTCAAAGAATACAAGAGGCACAAAGCAGACAGAAGTCATATGCTGATACACGTCGGACCAATTTGCAATTTGAAATTGGAGATAAGGTTTTTCTCAAGGTTTCACCTTCTAAAGGAATCGTTAGATTTGGTGTAAAGGGTAAACTTAGACCCCGTTTTATAGGACCATATGAAATCTTAGAAAGAATAGGTCAAGTTGCTTATAGGTTGGCGTTGCCACCGAGCTTTGGGAGTGTCCACAATGTTTTTCACATTTCTCAATTTAGGAAATATGTATTCGATCTCAAGCATGTAATTCATCATAATGATATAGCCCTTAGTCCAGATTTGTCACAGCCCCAAATCCCGAGGGACGGCAGAAGCCGGGGTGCGACTAGGGTTGGATTAAAGAAGCGGGGGAGAAGGAGACTGACTGAACTAAACTTACATAAGAGACATCATACATTCTATGAACAAGACTTTATTTACAAAAAGGAAGAGTAGATCTCGAAGGATTACTCGACAGAAAGTACTCAAAAAGGCATCTAAGTTATAGTTTACAGACATAAACTACAGTGTTTTACGTAATGTACATAACATCAAAGTACTAGAGTTTTGCAGCGGAATTGTGATTTCAAAACTAACTAAAGTCTTCCTACGACAACTTATTTCAAACCTCTCCGCTTCCATCGCTTCAACCTGCACATTTTAGAAAACATATGCAGGGCTAAGTACAAAAGTACTTAGTGGGCACGTTGCCGAAAACATATTCATACTTATAGAAAATCAGGCATTTCATAATTGTAGCACATCGGAATTTTATTGAAAGGGGCCCGTGTCTACTCAATATTTTCTGACTCATTTATATAAATTAGCTTGTACAAGCATTTTTCTAGTATGTTACGTTCAAATCTTGACCAATTCCTCATTCACCGTGGCTGGTTACCCCTCAACAGGATACCACATACACCACGGGTTACAAAGTGCACTAACTCTGGAAAGCACTTAATAGCTAACTCAGAGCCGATCGATAGTTAACATCCTAGCGGTTAACTAATAAATCTGGAAAACACGAATGTTAACTCAGATAGGTACAAGAGAACTCACATAAAATATTTAAATAGTTTATGCCATGATTATCACTTTGAAAACACGTTTATCAAAGCGAAAAAGAATTACTTTCGAGTTGTGGAAAAACCCACATTTTATTTGTTATAGAATAAAAGCCCACCTTTATACTTTACAGAACTTATTACTCGTACTTTCGTCTTCTCGTCTTCCGTCCTTTTCTTACTGCTGACTTCCTCCTTCATCATACATAATTCATATTTTAATAAATCGTTCGAAAAAAGATTAAAGAGAACGGAGATTGGAATTAGGTTTTAGTTTTAATCTTTTTAGTTCTTTAGGCATTTGCACGCTCTTAGATTCTTTTTGATTAAAAAGGGACGAGACTTGAACAAATCTCGTTAGAACTTGAAAAGGTTCCTTACTCGACTCTTAGATCAGTAGAAAAGATAGTCGTTAACTCATTACGACTTAAATAATCGAAAGAAACTAAGTTGCTAAGAAAACAACTTAGGAAAATCAAGTTCTGAAAATTTACTGCGCATTACAGTAGTTCTGGGGGCTGCCCAGAACAGAGCATTTGGAAACAGGGGAAGTGCCCTGTTCCGTTAGAAAGCCTTGGAAGTCTAGTTTACTCTCCAATTTACGGATCTCAAATCCAATAAATGAGCTAAGAGATATTACAGTTTTTGGGAAGAGTCGCAAAACTGCCGCGGCTAACCCTATCGGCTCGTTAGAAACGTCGTATGACTTCCTAGGTTCGTTCTATGTTCTCGTACTCAATTTCTCTCGAAATTTTATTCTCAAGGCAGTCAACACGTACTCTCGTACATGAAGAACTCCTTTTCAAAACTCGACTATAGACACGACGTTTAAGATCTCGTCGTTTCAACTAACCAATTACTATACCAAAAATCAAGTTAACATTTCTCGTTTCTATTTCTCGATTATAACTACAACTCGTCATTTAACATCTCGGACGAACATCATCGACTACAAAGTTGTTCTTTAATCAATAATAAGCATTATTATGTAATTAGAATCCTTACTCGACTTTTCGATTATTACTTACGTTCAATTGATTGTTTCTTACAAATTTTCAAAGTTAACGGAATTCATTCATTTTCTACAACATTAATCATCATCTAACGAGGATCATTACTACGTACATCATTACCTTATATCATCAACTAATCTCGACTTAATTAGAATTCTTTGTCTCTTACCATTTTCTTAATAATTTTATATTAATTTCAAATAATTTCTATCATCAACTAACATCAATTAGTACCTTAATCCATTATTATTTCATCATTAAAAACAACTACACAAAATCCCCCAATTCTTCATTATTTTCGGTTTTATCATTTTAATTAGAGGGGTGATTTTGATCATCAATTAACTCTATTAATCCATTTATCATACTATTACAACATCAATTAATCAATTACTAATACTACTACAACATTAATTAAGAAGTCCATCTTCAAACCCTAGCCTAGAACTCGGTCATCACTTAAATCTTAGGGGAAGTGTTTTCTTTTTGCTCCAATCCTCAATTAAGCATCTCCTAAGCTTAATTATCCAACTAATTGAAGAATCAAATCATCCTACTAAATACCCCTAAAATCGGTCCTAAGTAGAAAATAGGGTTCTTGAATTTCTTCCAATTTTAACCATAGAACTCATATCTAATACTTCTAATTACATTAATTAAGGCTCAAATCATCCACTACATCATCATCTAAAATTCGGTCCTCAAGCAAAATTAAAAGAAAGAAATTCTAATTGGATAGAATAAGAGAGGAGATGATTACCTTAAGATTTAATAAAAGATGAAAGATTTTGGAAGGTTGATGATCAAGATGGATGTGATTTCCTTGCCAATAGCTTGAAGCTTCTTCAATGGAGATGAAGGAAAATGAGAGTATGTGTGTGTGTAAGGTGGCGGATGGAGTGGGATAGGGAGAGAAGAAATGGTGACTAATACTTGATAGAATAGTAACATACAAGGTGGCAAGAAATAGAATGATCTATAGTGAGTCATAAAGGTAAGACAATATAAAATGAAAATATCCTAATTGTTACTAATGGTGAAGTCGGCCAAGAGAGAAAAAATTCTCTCCAAATACCGCGTTTTCCGGCTCGTTACGACGTTACGGAAATCGATAAACGAAAAACGTATCTCGGCACATTATCGTCAAATTCCGACTTGACCATAAATTCCGACGTATTTTACATACTCGGAAAGTAATATTAAAAATATAATTTCCGACAAAACCTCGGGACATCACAGTCCGAATTTCGTCCGGAAAATCATAAAAATGAACTGTCTCGGGCGAGTTCGTATCGCAATTTCGTGAATGTAAAAATCAGACGGTTTTCCGATCTGAGTTCCAGAACTAAAAAGTTATCGTACGCGATAACCCTAAATACAGTAGTCATCTAACTGACTTTCGTAATTTATTTTCGGAAACGGATTTCACCGTTAGTCTTAGAATTAAATTTCATGAACTTAGGCGTGCAAAGCCATTTTTATTATTAACTTTGAATTTTTAAAACAGTACGAAATTTCTGGGGCATTACATCCTACCCCCCTTGCGAAAAATTTCGTCCCGAAATTTGCTTATCCTCTTTAAACAGCTTGGAGTACTTCTTACTCGACTCTTTTCCGAATTCTCACATGGCTTCCTCTTGCCGGTGATGATCTTATAACGTTTTTACTAATCGTCTCGACTTGCTCCTTAACCTTTGCGCTTTTCGATCCAAGATCGTTTTCGATCTTTCCTAATAACTTAAGTCGGTTTCTAGAACATCGTCTTGCTGATAGAATTTCGTGTATAGAATCGAACGTACATACTTCTTTTCAAAATGAGATATACATAAAATAAGTATTTCATAAATTTGGCGATAAAGCCATAACTATTCGTATTGAAAGCTATCTTTTCCAAGTTATTTGCTAATTATATAAATCTTTATCGAAGTCTGAACTTGACACGAAACTAATGTTTCTCATTAACGGAGAAATCTTAAGGAGCTTTTATTTTCCTTCTTGATTATTAAGTTCGATTTGTCGTATATACTTAAGACTTTTGTCTTCTTTAAACTCGTTTTATTCTGACTCGAATCTATCGAATGATCTCGATCATTTCATTGACCGCGTCTGGTCCTAAATTCTTGCTTTCACCTACCTTATAATAATAAGGCAACTATGTAAATCTTCTCCTCCTACAAGGTCTCGTAAGTCGTAATACTTATCGTAGCTTAATAATTATTGTTATAACAAATTTAGTTGTTGGCTATGTGTTCTTCAATTCGCTCTTCGGCTAATCTTATCGTTCTTAGCATATCAACGAGTATCTAAATTATTTCCTCGGACTGTCCCTCCAACTGGAGGTGAGAAACGGTACTAAAGTTAAGTTTGTTATCTAACTTTTCTGCCTTGTGACCTACAAACATCTCGTTGTCATAAAATTGTAACCATATCCTTCCATTTCCATTTCGGAATACCTTAACGGTTATCACAACTCGTATAGTTGTCAGTGAAAGGCTTTCACTTACTTATAAGCTAAAAAAATCTTTCTACCAAACTAGGCAACGTCTCGTTTCACTCTATTCCACTAGAAATCCTTTCTTAAATCTTAAATTCGTCATGATCGGAAATACTAAGTCTACTCTTTAATTTCTATCATAATACTCATTGCTTCAGAGTCACTGTCTGGTTTATCCATTCTTATCCTTAGTCGAAGCTTATCCATTGACTCGTCCTTTCTCTAGATACTTATAATCTTTCTCGTAATTTGGTATAGCTACTTGTTGATGCATCATGCATTTCTATATCCATCATCTCGAAACCTCGTACAAGCGTTTCTTCTCCGACGAAAAGATACCTAAACTTAGTTGGAGTCTTACGACTCAGCGTGTCTATTCTTACGGTTAATTTTTTTTTCTAACTGGTAATCTAATTTCATATTCATAATATTTTTACTAGTTCGAGCCATCTCCTTTGTCTTATGTTAATTCCTTTGCTCGAATACACACTCCAAATTTTTATGATCTGTGAAGATCTCATCCCTTACACCATATAGATGGTGTGTCCAAATTTCATTGCATGTACTACGGCTGCAAGCTCTAAGTCGTGGGTTGGATACTCAATTTCCTGAGGTTAATGCGTCGTGAAGCATAAGCTATCACTTTCTTATTTTGCATTATCACTCATCTTAACTCGTTCTTCGAACCTTGGTATCTACCTCGTATTCCTTGTTTGTTTCTGAGAGGCTCAAATTGGGGTAATGATAAACTTCTCCTCGAACGTCTGCGTACCTATCTCACACTTGTCTGTACATTTATATTTCTTTTCCTTCTATGTAGTTGCGCCATAAGTCTTAGTAATCATTGACAATTCCCTAATGAAAACCTCTATTATAACTGTCCAACCTAGGAAACTTCTTATTTCATTCTGACTGGTAGTCGATTTCCTTTTTGAGCATTGCCTCAACCTTGGCATGAATCTATCTTAACATCCTCTGTCGACACTATATATATATATATATATATATATATATATATATCTCTCCATAAAACATCACTTTCTTCAATCGAACTTGCTCTTCTGAACTTGGCATCTAGTTCTCGACTCTAGGCGTTCTAGCACTATTCGTAAGTGTTTTTTTTTTCGTGTTCCTACTCATTCTTAGTTTATATGAAATTGTCGTCGAAGAATACTAAAACAAATTTTCTAAGTCTAGGTGTAAATTCTATTTACGAGGTTCATGAATACTACGGGAGCGTTTGTCAACCAAATGACCTCACTAGGATTTTGTAATGACCATCTCTAGTTAGAAAGAAAAGTTTTGGGTCTATCTCCGATTTATTCTTTAGCTAGTGATGTTCAAACCCTAGGTTTATCTTTGCAAATACACTTGTTCCCTTTTTAAGCTTATCAAGAGGTTTTCTATTCTCGTTAAAGGATACTTATTCTTAAGGGTTATCTTATTTAACTTTTGACAACCTATGAACATTCTTGTAGAATCATCCTTCTTCGTGATAAACATCCCAGGTGTTTTCCATGGTGAAAACGTTTGTCTAAAGAAATCGTCATCTAACAACTCTTGCAGTTGGATCTTAAGCTCCTCTAACTCCTTCGATACCATTCTACATAAGGCCTTTGATTTGGGAGCTGCTCGTAGTTCTAAGTCGATCGTGAAAGTTGTGCAGTAAGTTTTGCATATACATACATGTATATCGTAGTATAGATGGATGAAGTGTAGATAGGTGTTTTGTATGAAGTGTAGATAGGTGTTTTGTTGTTCAATGTTAGAGTAGATAAAGCTTGAGAATTTGAGATTTAGTTGTGGAGTTGGTTCGATTGGAGAAACGGGGTTCTCATTTAAACTAAACGACTTGGTTGAAGCTCGGTTTAAATATCTATGTTTGCATGTATAAGATTTGAGAAAAAGGGTTGATTAAAGAAACCAAACAAGTCCTGCCGATTTTGTTTTTGACAGCACGTACCACCTTACACTAATTCTGTCATAACTTTCACCTCGATTAATATTTTCGAGCACCGTTTTTTTTTTGTATGAAACTAGACTTAAGTGGCTTTCTAATGGTACAGGCCTTGACCCCTGTTTCTTTCTGAGTGCAAGCAGTTTATTGTTTAAAGGAAGTTCTGCTGTGCAGTTTTTCTGTTATGTGTTATTTTTGACCTCGATGTTGTGTCTAAACCAATTGACGTGCAAATTAAGGCTTGTTTTATATTTAGTTTAATGTTATAGAGTCTGATAACTCTCTTATGTTACAAGGATAAGTTGTTAAGTCTTAGAACAAATGCAAAATCCTAAGGTCTAAATTTGTTGTTGAGTGAGATAAGATTTTATCTTTTAGACTCGGTCGACTTCTAAACTTAGTTCTTTACGCTGAAAGGTGAAGCGAGGAAGTGAGAAGTAAGGAACGAGAAGAGGGACCAGATTAGTTATACGACCTATTTTGTACCAGGTGGACTTTCTTCCAAGTGTATGTTTAGAGCTATTAAGCTCTGTTTTCCAGAAATGTTTTGAAAGAAATGCAAGTTAACTATGATTTTGTTACGCATGAACAATGAGTTTCATTTTATGTATGACACCTATTTGTGTTGGCTTGCCAACTTATAAATCGATCGGATCCTGAGCTTGCACAAAGTTAGCAGCTAGGGTTAGTGTACACGTGTCGTGGATTGTGCACTCTCAATGGAGTGGCCGATCCCGACAAAGAAGTAAATGCCTGCGGAAGACGGCCGTCTTCCCCAGCGTCAACAGATATGGAATATTACGAGAAAGATATGAAAATAAGGAGTAGCTCTCCTAAGAAATAAAAATGATTTTGTAGGCATGAAATCTTTGAAAAAAAAAAAAACTCTTATGTGTTACTGATATGAATGCATGCTTATTTCATTATGTTAAATGTTTTTGGTTTGTGTCATTGAGTGCTTTCGTACTCAGCTCTGCATATGTTTCTAAATGTGCAGGTTGAGCAGATGATGTAATGGTAAAGTGCAGAACTGAGTTTTTGTCGTCTTTATGTTTTGTTAAGCTTCGAGAGACATATCTTCATATATGTATCTGAACTTTGTATTCCGCTGCAAACACTTTGATTTAGTGTCCTACTTTCCTTAATATGTTAAGATCTTTTAGATGTTGAACTTCAAGTTTAAGCTTCACGAACAAGTATTCGAAATTGAACTCGTACTCTTTGTAATATCGATTCTACCCTTCGAGGTTATCCTTACTATATTATATTAAGTTATTCAGCTAGTTCTCTTATACTTCTTACTGTATTATTATAAATCTCAAATTCCCCTTTCTTTCACGTTTCTTATCTCCCATCCCGAGTCACGCTTTGGCTAAGCCGTCCTTAGGGATAAGGGGCTGTGACATTTTATGATATTAGAAAAATGTAGAATGAAAAAGAAAAAGATAGGAGAGATCAATTATGGGAAAAATAAAGAGATAGCCATAAGCCAACAAATAATATTAAAATAATGGCAACGATATCTAATGATTATTCTGGTTTCTCCTCCTACAAAAAATGAGAGTATTATCTCTTTGGTAATTAAAAAAATATTAATTAACAAGTACGTTACTGCTGCATAATTGAACCTTTTCACACAGCGATAGGAAAATTAGAATCCACATACGAAACTATTCATTATTTTTGATAGTTTCATGTACTCCCTCCGTCCAAAAATAATGTTTTCATTTGGGTGCTGGCACGTGGATTAAAAAAAGCTGAAAAAATGGTTTTGAGTGGAGAAAAGTTAGAATGTATGGGTAGTGTTAATCTTTTGTTTAATTTTGCTAATCTTTGTAGATTTTTTTTATTGTTTAAATTGTGTGAGTGGAATTCATTATTCATTCTTTATTTTTTTTCCACAAGTGTGTGCTTGAATTTCTGGTTTTATTTTCATTTCTTTATTTTGAGTTATTTTCATTTTTTGTTTCTTATTCCTGTTTTCATTTAAATTTTCTGTTTCATTTTAATTTCCTGTTTCACTTAAATTTCCTGTTTTCTTATAAATTTTCTGTTTCATTTAAATTTGTTGTTTCATTAATTTTCTGGTGTGTGTGTGTGTGAAAACCTGTACAAATTCCTTAAATTAAAAAAAACTGGACAGATATATGTGTGTGTGTGTGTGTGAACCTGTACTAGTACATGAAATAAAAAAAAAAATCTGCACAAATATGGAGGGAAAGTTGTACACTGCATAGAAACGGAGGGAAAATGCATTTTCATTGACAAATTTGGAGGCAAAACACTCCATAATTTCATTACAAAAAGTGGGGGGAAAATAAAACACTACCTACCCTATAAATACAGATTTAAAGCTCTCATTCAATTCACCACAACCACCATAATTCATTACAGCTATAATTAGGCAGAAAAAATAGAAAATACAGCAGAAATGCTTGATCCATGCAAGAAGAAATTAAGTGACGACGAGGGAAATACGATTGCACAGTGGTTGATGGTCCATATCACGAATGGAAAGCTGAACTGGGGAGCCAAAAAAGAGGCATCAGAGCTATTTAATGTGAGTTTGAACACCATCTTTCGCGTCTGGAAAATCACATCATCTCAGCTAGCCCAAGGAATTCCTCTCCACATTAGAAATATGAAGAAAGGGTCAGAATGGGCAACAAAGAAAAGCATAGATGCAGCGAAGGTAAAATCTCTCTCAGTTCTTCAAAGATCATCATTGAGAATCTTAGCAGAGAACATTGGTGTTAGTAAAAGTCTAGTGCATGTATGGGTAAAGCAAAAAAAGCTAAAGCCACATACCAACGCCATCAAACCGTTTCTTACCCCTGAAAACAAGCTGTGTAGACTCAATTGGAGCCTAAGTTAGCTTGATGGAAAGATTGAGGGAGGCAAATTAAGATTTCAGACCATGTACAACACAGTACAAGTTGATGAGAAGTGGTTTTACCTCACAAAAAACAAGGACAGATACTACATGGTGTCAGGGGAGATTGAGCCCCACAGAACATGCAAATCCAAGAGATTTTCTCCCAAAATCATGTTTAATTGTGCAGTTTCAAGACCAGTTATTGACAGCCGGGGAACAATACTATTTGATGGAAAGTTTGGCATCTTTCCATTCATCGTAGAATAGCCAGCACAAATAAATTCTAAAAATAGACTCAAGGGCGCAATGGAAGTTCAGCCTATTCCAGCAATCACAAAAGCAGTCATGAAAGATCAACTAATCAATGAGGTACACTGCAGCATGCATTTCACAAAGAAAATGCATCAATAATCAGTCAATCAAGTGTAGTATCTTGTTCTAGGGGCTGAAATGCATCAGTCATCATGGAAATGAAACATCATATGCATGTGTCAAGTGCAGCATGCATTTGTCACAGAAAATGCATCAAAAGGACAATCAATACACTCAATCAAGTGTAGTATCTTGTTCTAGGGGCTGAAATGCATCAGTCATCATGGAAATGAAACATCCTATGCATTGTGTCAAGTGCAGCATGCATTTGTCACAGAAAATGCATCAAAGGGGCAGTCAATACACTCAATCAAGTGTAGTATCTTGTTCTAGGGGCTGAAATGCATCAGTCATCATTGAAATGAAACATCATATGCATGGTGTCAAGTGCATCATGCATTTGTCACAGAAAATGCATCAAAGGGACAATCAATACACTCAATCAAGTGTAGTATCTTGTTCTAGGGGCTGAAATGCATCAGTCATCATTCAAATGAAACACCATCTGCATGGTGTCAAGTGCAGCATGCATTTGTCACAGAAAATGCATCAGTGGGACATAATCACAGAACTAATTTTGTGGTGTAATGCAAATGGTCCCTGTCATCAAAGCAAAGTGGCCAGATTTCCTGCCCAAAATCATTTTCATACAACAAGACAACGCAAAACCACATATTCAAGACAATGATCCAGATTTCAGAAAAGTTGCAAGTGCTGATGGATTTGAAATCCATCTAGTATGCCAACCTGCCAATTCACCGAACACAAATGTGAATGATCTAGGCTTCTTTAGAGCAATTCAATCACTCAAAGATAAGAAAGCAGCCAGTGGGGTTGAAGAATTACTACAAAATGTGAAACAGGCATATGAAGAGTACTCCCCAAGTAAGTTAAACAATGTATTTCTTACTTTGCAAAACTGTTACACAGAAATCATGAAGGTTCAAGGTGGTAACAACTACAAGATTCCTCATATGGGAAAGGACAGACTTGCAAGACTAGGAGAGCTACCAGAAGTTCTAGAAGTTGATGAACAACTTGTGCAGGAAAGCTTGAACTACTTAAACCAACATGCAATAGCAGAGAACAGGTTTTATAATCTAGCAACCCTGATTGAGGAGCAAGGTTTACAAGAACAAACAATATGTGGCAGTTTTTGTGTTGTTTGGCATGTAAACTAATTTTTTGTTGGAATGGAACATGTAAATTGTCTCAGCAATGCCATTTTGCATCATAGACTTTTCAATTAACACTTTCAGCATTCTAAATCAGCCTCCTAAACTAGGAGAAGATTCACCTAGTGGTGGCATGATTTATCATGCATCAAGTGTAGTATCTTGTTCATCATGTTAATGCATCATGTACAGGACAAGTATTGTTTCAACTTCATTTTTTAATGCTTCAGAACATGCATTTAGTTCATCATATGCAGGGACTGAGAATTCTTTGCAAGGGACAGCTAATCATATGCTTCAATATCACAGATAAGGACAAGTACAGTTTCAGCTTCATGAATTAATGTTTCAGAACATGCATTTAGTTCATCATAGGGCAGGGACAGAGAATGGTTTGCAAGGGACAGAGAATTCTTTGCAAGGGACAGCAAGGGACAGAGAGTTCATCGTAGATCACAGATAGTCTGAAATTCACACAAATAAGTGATCACAGATCACAGGGAGAGACAGATAAGTGATCACATATCACAGATAAGGGACAGAGCATTCCAATGCATGCATATCACAAAAATGGGCAGATAAGTGATGGCAGATCACAGATAGTCTCAAATTCACACAAATAAGTGATCACAGATCACAAACCAAGGGCATCGAATCCAGCAGTCATGCAATTTGGCATCACTAGCCCCCACCAAGAGATAAATTAGAAGAGAGTCACCTGATTATATGAGTCGTAACACGCTAGGGAAGAACATCCCTAGCGTTTGCAGATACCTCACTCTAGCTTCCTCACTTTCCCACACATTTGGGATAAAAGGAAGAGGCATCTACAACACAAAAAAAAACCATTAGTGAAAATGGTTGGGTACTGGAAAATGTAGAAAATGCACAAAAAAAGAAAGAAAAATGACCTCATCAGTTTCAGTCTCCGGCACTACAGTCTCAAAAGCAAGAGATTCAGTCTCCGGCACGTAGGGTGGAGACCATGGAGGTTCAACCACCACCATCGAACCACCACCGTAAATCTCCTCCCCCGTCTCCGTCTCCGGCACCATGGTGGAGTCAGGGGGCACCGGCACCAACCCTTCCTCCGTCTCCGTCTCCACCGCCGTCGAGTCATAGGGCGGCGACACCATCCGCTCCTTCTTTTTCGAAGCCGTCGAGTCAGAGGGCACCGACACCATCCCCTCCTCCGTTTCCGACACCATCCCTTACTCAGAGGGCACCGGCATTATCTCCTCCTCCATTTCCGCCGGCGTCGACTCAGAGGAATAACATAACTGGATAGATCTGGGGAGATCCGCAGCCGTGTTGACTGAATCGTCGACCAATTGCCAACATAAATCGGAGAGTTGTATGAACCTATACTTAGACATTGGAGAGAATGGAGATGAGCAACAGATGGTGATTAGGGTTCGAGAGGTTGATGAATTTGGCGAAGAAGAGAGACAGATGGTGAGTAGGGTTCGAGAAATTGGGGGAGACGAAGTGAGAGAAATGAGAGAGTCTGATGCATTTAGGATTTAGGGTTTCAATTCGGCAGAAAAGAGAGAGAACAGAGAGAGATTGGGTTGGGTTGGGGGTTATTTGGGCTATTTGGGCTGAATAATTAAGAGATTGATTAGGATGTTAATTAAGAAGGTTTAAAATTATGGGGTGGGTTCAGTAATGGCATTGGGTGTAATTTTAAGAAAAGTTAAAGGGTATGGTTGTACGAAAAGGTAAATGGGAAGATGATTTGTGGACAAAATAAAAGGGGTAAGTAGGAAGATGATTTTTGGAAGGAGGGAGTAATTTTTTTGGCAAATTCTTGTATGCAATCGGTCACCCACTGTGAAACTGGGTTGGCCCGGTCCGGATCCGGGTTGACCCGGTCAACGCGTTGACTTTTTAATTTTTTTTTTAATTTTTGGCAATAAGTTCACATGCACATCACCATATGTTCATATGCACTACACTTTATGTTCATATGCACAACCTTTTTCCACTTGTTTTTTTTAATCATGTCATATGCACTTCAAAGTGTATCCATATGCACAAGCATGTTAACCCATATGCACCACATTGTATTTCCATATGCACAACCAATTTTCGATTTTTGTTTTTTAAATTTCCAAATTTATTTTGCACTCTTTTTTTTTTTGTTTGCCTCTACGTTGTTTTGTTTGCCGCTTCTTCTTTGGTCAAGATTAGAGTAAGGAGAGCCGAAGGCCTCGGAGCGAGCCGAAAAAGTCCAAATTGTTGCCTGACGATTATCCTTATATTAGTAATCGGAGCGAAGGCGGAGCCGTAAAATCGTAGCCGAAGGCGGAGCTGTAAAATTGGAGCCGAAGGCTCCATCGGAATAAAAAATAAATAAATAAACTGTAAATAAAAAAAATAAAAAAATTAGAAAAAGTTGGTGCATATGGATACTCTTCGGTGTGCATATGAACATTAAGTGGTGTGCATATGAATATATGGTGGTGTGCATATGAATATATGGTTGTGTGTATATGAATATATCGCCAAAAAAAAAAAAACTAGAAAAAGTTGGTGCATATGGATAGCCTTCGGTGTGCATATGAACATTAAGTGATGTGCATATGAATATATGGTGGTGTGCATATGGACATATTGCAAAAAAAAAAAAAAAGAAAGGTGCATGCACAACACGCGCGCGTCTCACTCACTATACGAGACGCGTCTCACCAGAGACAAGCGCAATTTTTTTTAGGGTATGGTTTCATGTAAGTTACTAATATAATCAATTTGTAATTGGCCCATAATAACCATGAGGAGTACCTAGGTGGGTTGACGTACCATTTATTACATTTCATAAATGAACATATATAATGATGAGAAAGAAAAATAATTAACAATTACTTAGATATAGAAAACGAGACTCGTGAAGACAAAAATATTTGGTCAAATGCATATTTGCTTTGGAAGTTGGAGAGAAGAAGATCGAGGGACGAGGAGTGTGTGTGCGTGTTTTGGAGAAATGGACATAGGGGCATGGACCAAAGATGTCTGCTTATGCAATTCCGATACGAATACAACAATTAACTGTGAAAAGACCGTTTGTTTACTTCATCAGAGAGGGAGGGGGGGGGGGACCTTTTTATTGTCTCTCGCACAATTTTAGTTTTATTGAAAAATAGCTCTTCCACATTGCACATTTACTTACGCTTTCTCTCATAATTCTCGGACACGTATCCGGATTGGATCATTTATTGTTTCTTACTCCCTCCTATTCATATTATTCCTTCCATTCCATTGAACTTGTCTTATTTAAGATCTGTATGGAGACTATAAACAATAATATTATATAATAAATATTGTATTTAGTGTAGTGAAAAAAGTGATATAAAATGTTTTTGAAGTGACATAAAGTGATATAAAATGGTTTTGAAGTGATAGATTGTGAATAAAGTGATTTCTTAATTATTTCCTTAAAAGAAAATGAGACAAATTGAACGGGACACCAAAAATAACAAAATAGGACAAGTTAAACAGGATAAAGGGAATGTTATCCTAAATTTGGGCACCCTCCTATTCATATTACTATATGTTATCCTAGGGCACAATTATTAATAAAAAAATTTGTTTCCTAATTAACCTTATTTATTATATCAAATTGTGGAGATAAAATGATAAATTAAATGAACAGAGGATGTACATGAGTTGTAATCAATACAAGAGATAATTATTATGGTCAATTTGGGAAGAAAAATGCAAAGCTAATAAACAGAAGATTTGAAAAACTCAATACGACTTATAATTAAAATAGGAGGGAGTATAATTAAGATTTCAAGATAGAGAAAGATAAATAGGTATTGTAAGGGCTCATTTGGTATGAGAGGTATCAAATATTGGGGAGCCATATTATTGTATGATAAGACAATATTTATCTTTTTCATAGGCGTGTGTTACTCTACATTTGGATTTGTAATAATTTTTATTAAGAATCAAAGTCATTCTTCTCTAAAAATACTAGTACTTTATATACTAACTACAATAAACAGTACCATACAAATTCCTGATAAAATATGGAGTAAAACTTTCAGTGTAAAAATGTTAGGCGACCCGAGGCTCCTCCAAAGGTCGCTGTAGTTCCACCACTAAATATTAGGTATCTATGTTTGGTATGCTAAAGATATCTACTTATATTAAGTGGGGAGTAAATGAGAGCTATGAGTCATACACATAACAAAAAATTAGTATATGGATATCATGTATATATCAAATATATCAATTTAATATCTATTTAGTGATATACCGAACACAAAGTATGAATATTGGTCATATTCATATCCATACCTAAATATGAATATCAAATGACCCATAAATCTAAAACATTTGTTAATGTCATGTGCCAATCCCTTATTAATGCAACAAATATGTTACATAAAAAAATACTAACACGATAGTTTCTTTGACACGTCACATGCCCCTCTTTATCTTACGATAACAATGTTTTTTCGACATATTCCAATTTTATACATGCTTGTGCACTAGGTGTGCGGTGGACCGCATCGTATATTCCACGAGAGATCCTCTTAATTTAGTTTTTTAATTTTAATTATAATTAAAAAATAATAATTTTTAATTGAAATGAATAAATTCTAATTGAGATCAATAAATTTTAGTTAAGAAAAATAAATTCTAACTGAATTCATTCTCTTATAATTTCTCTACTAGTACTAATTCCCTTAACTATAGTTGCAGCTGGGGTCGACCGTATAGTATGATCGGCCGAGTTTTCTCCTTTAGAACATCAAATTGGGATTTAGGCAAAATTATCAATCAAGTATATATGCGGCCAACTGCCAGCACTATGATCATTGTGTATCACCACAGTTTCAAATTTGTGCAATCACAACATGTCAAAAGTTTGCATCATATTTTTGTTTTTTTTTTTTTTTGAAAAGAAAGTTTATTAATAGAATTATGAAATATCAGAGTTAACAATCTCCCACAGCCAAGCTGGGAAGTCATTAGACCAAACTATCGGACTAGAACTATGCGCTGCAAATTGTGCTAAGAAATGAGCTGCTCTAATTGCAGATCTATAAGCATGAAATACTCCAAGAACCAACACACCTCTAATATCTGCCATTATATCTTGAATCACTTCGGATAATAGCTCCTCTGCCTCATCTGGATCGTTCAGAACTCGCGCCACAGTAAACGAATCCGTGAAAATCTCAATGGGCCCCAATTGTGCAGTAGTTTGCATCATATTTTGTTCCATATGTATCTTCAACACAAAATATACCTTTACGAAAGACATAGGTGTACTAAAAATTATTACGAATATTGTAACTAATTGGAAATTTTCGAATGATAGCGTTTCAACATTTTACAAATTTACAAAAATCATAAATTAAAATAAATGTATTGATCTCAGTTAGAATTTAATATTTTACCACATCTATATAACATTTAAATAAAGTACTGGATCTTAATTTTTTTTTTTTTTATCGTTTTTTAGTTTTCCTATACAGACAATAATGTGGACTAAAAATGGTAGTTCACATGCACCTTTCTAACTTCTCCTTATATATTTTTGACACAAATTTAGAATTAAATATAGATTGATTGTAACTTTTTAAAGATTGAAACCTATTTATCTTCTTTGGTTTACGATATTTAGTATTTCTTTCCTGCTTTTCTTATTCACTTATGGTTAAACTAATACATGTTCAATTTTGAATATTGAAAGCTAGACTAAATTTTGTTGGTACAAATATTATTGGAGCTATATTTATATCCTTAAAGATCTGTGTCTCCAGACTTCGAATTCGGATTGTGATATGTCATCATAAAATAAGAGTTCAATCAATTAGAGATAAGCTAATGTGTTGTAACCCTAACAACTACTCCCTCCGTCCATGAATCATATTCCCATTTGGGTTCCGACACGGAAAATAAGAAAGCCGATAAAGTTGTTTTGAGTGAGGTAAAAGTTAGAATGTAAGGGTAGTAAGATAATGACAAAAAAACAATGGTAATGACAAAAAAAATGTGGTATTGACAAAAAAGAGGTGGTATTGACCAAAAAGTGGGAACAAAGTTGTTGTGATGATCAAAAAGTAGGAATAAGGTTGTTGTGAGGTGGGACCACCAATGACATATGATAGTAAATAAAGGAAAAGTAGGAGGATATGATTGTATAAAAAGCTAAGTAGGGATTTGATTCATGGACAAAAAAATGTGGGTAAGTAGGGATTTGATTCGTGGACGGAGGGAGTAGTTACTTTTAGTACGTAAATCATTTTTTGAAATTAAATTATTATGAAAATATAGGATATAATATTACATAATCCAATAAACTTTATCCAGAATTGCATTATTATTATTATATCTTTTTTTATATAATGATTATGTTAATACTATTATAAAAAAAAAGTCTCCCCGTACAATGTGGGGTACAATACTAGTATATGTGGTGTAAAACTAAAACAGAATAGTGTAAAATTATAGTGTTGCCATTTATGCAATGTACCAAATTATATGAGAACATAAAATATTTATTATTATGAGTTAAAAATATATATATTATATTACATTTGTTTCATTAATAATGGTTCAGTTACAAAAAAAAAAAAATATTTCTTAAAAAGGTGCCAGTTCCATTATTTTTATTTGTTTCATCATTTAATCAACCTTCTTCGTAATAATTGTATGTAGACATTTGTTTTGGTGCAACTGATGTATATTAGTATACACCTACTATTTGTTTTCAGTGTATTTTGTCTTTTAGTATTTAAGTATTTTTTTTCCTTTTTTTAATTTCCAGTTTTTTTTTTTTTTTTTTTTTTCTGTTTTCTTTTTTCTTTTTTTCTTTTTTTTTTCCTTTTTAATTTCCAGCTTTTTTGTTCTTTTTTATTTCCAGATTTAATTTTTCTATTTTTTTTATTTCCAGATTTCTTTTTCTTCTATTTCTATATTTTTTTCCTTTTTTCCATTTTTTCTTTTTTTTTCTTTTATAGATTTTGTTTTATTTTATTTTATTTTCCAGAATTTATTTACTTTTTTCCTTGTTATGTTCCACATTTTCTTTATTTTTTTCGCTTTTTCTTTTTTGTCTGCCTCTTCGTTTTTTTTTGCATCTTCTTTTTTTTTTTCAACATTGTCGTGACAAAATGTAATAATTGTGAAACTTTACGTTTGTTAATGACAATGTTTACTTTTTCAACGACAATAATTACTTTAACGTTTGACTAAAAATGGAACTTGTCAAGTTCAAAAGTAGACATTGTAGTGACGAAATGTAATAATTGTGAAACATTACGTTTCTTAATGACAATGTTTACTTTTTCAACGACAATAATTACTTTAATGTTCGACTAAAAGTAGGACTTGTCGAGTTTAAAAGTAGACATTGTCGTGACGAAAAGTAATGATTGAAATATTACGTTTCTTAGTGAAAAAGTTTACTTTTTTCAACGACAATAATTACTTTAATGTTCGACTAAAAGTAAAACTTGTTGTATTAAAAAGTAGATATTATCGTGACGAAATGTAATGATTGTGAAACTTTACGTTTCTTAATGACAATGTTTACTAAAAAAATTGGAAATAAAAAAATATGAAAAAAAAACTGAAAAATATAATAAAAAAACTGAAAAATAAAATATGTAATTAAAAAAAACTGCTAAACAGAAACCTAGAAAGGAAGAAAAAAAAAAAAACGGACGCATACATCACACGAGCCGCGCATGGAGGTGTCGCGTCACGCGCGCAAGTGAATGGTATAAAACCAACTCACAAAAACATGCCTCTTGTATGTAACAGTAAGGAGCCATCATAAATGGAACAAATTGGGTATTTGGTAGCGTCATAGCGGGGGATGGATACATCATTTGAGATGAAGAAATATACAAGCATTGAAATATGCGTAAGAGGAATGGCAACATTATAGTCCTCCGTCCTATTTCACTTGGCTCACTTTCTATTCTGGATGTCCCACCTTACTTGTCTCACTTTCCATATATGGCAAAAATTAACTATCCTAACTCATTAATTAGGCCTAATAATTTTGGCCCACATACCCACTTATACTAACCCTAACACTATTAGCCCTATTTTATTTTGTCTCTTTCCTCTCACTCTCCGCCTCTTCACTGTTACTCTTTGTCACTCCTCCTCTCACTATTCACTCATCCTCTCTTTCTCTGTATCGATTCTCGCCGCCGCACCAATTCTCCGGCCAGGCGACGACTTGTCTCCTCTTCCTCGCCGTGATGAAGCCGTTATTTGAAGCACCCATTTGTCCGATTTCGGATGATTCTCAATTTCTGGGTGATTCTCCTTTTCTAGAAATCCCACCTTCATCTCCACCCCCACTGACCCAACCTCGACCTAATGTTGTGGTGGATCTAACTGATACGGTGGTTCCGGACACGCCACCGTCATCTCCACCCCCTCCGACTACTTTGCCGGCCGAATCACAAATTAATCTGAGCGGGCCCGACACGGAGGATCAAGTCGATGCCGACGACGTGTGGATTGGTGCGATGGAAATCAAGGATCTCTACCGAGTCAAGAGACGTTATCCCTCGCAGCCACCGATCATACGCCGCCGCCTTCCCGCCGTGATGAAGCGCATACAACGCCTGAGCGATGAGGTGGTGGCAAAAATGCCCTCAGGCGACGGCGCTGCTGGATTGCTCGATATCTACCTATCATGCTTGTTCAGGGTGAGATCTTTCCTTTTATTGCTCTCTGTGGTGCTGGAATATGAATGCAAGAGTACAGTGTGTGGTTTGGGTCCATTTTGGCACTGAAATGATAAGATTATCCTCACTGTTCTTATTTTTGGTTCATTTACATCGATGATTCAATTCATTGTATGAGATGTGAAGAAAAACAACTTCAAATAACTTGCATTAACCAAGACGTAGAATATTTACAATATGAAAGGGTTAGTTTACACCTAAAATATGATCACCAAATACTAGTGCATGCATGTTTTCAAGGCATAGTCTCAAAAAACAAAAAATCATATGCTCATAACAATCTGATTTCCTTCTAATGAGCATTTTGGGTCATTCCCAAATGCTCAATCAGCTCTGAAATTCCATCATCTGCACCCAAAGCTATGAGATGATCTATGCATTCTCTTACTAATGCATCTGGAGCTTCCAATGTCGTTGGAAGCATATTTTGTCTAGCTGTTGCATCCTTTTTTGTGTGAGGAATTCTGTACGAATTATGCCCCTTCTTTCTCATTACTTCAAGCATGCATGATTGCAATGTTAAGAAAACTTTATTCAGCTTTGTAGCCTCCAAGTTTTGAAATGATTCTCTAATTGCAGCAATTAGTTGTGAAGTGTTGAGACAGACTGATTTTTGTTGCATTGATTGTAGTGCTCTGAACCACCCTAGATCATTTATGTTCATGTCTGGGGAATTGGTTGGTTGCTGTATAATTCTGATGTCAAAACCATCAGAGGATGCAGCAGCTCTGAAATCAGGGTCATCATCTTTGATATGAGGCCTTGCATTGTCTTGTTGAATGTAAATCACCTTTCTGGCACCTTCAGGCCACTTTGCTTTTATTGTTGGTATTATTTGTAGCAATAAATGATAATCTGCTACAATTATGTGAACTTAAATGCATTATGTTCAAATCTGAATATACTTGGTTGATGAAATTGTTCTTTATTATTGCCTGATTGATGCTTTGAATTGCTTTCTCCTATAGAGTACAAGTTGGTCTGTTCTTGGAATTCCTTTTGGCTAGCACCATTTCACTGAATGGGAAGATTCCAATCTTCCCATCAAATAAAACAGAACCATCATCATGAAAAATGGGCCTAGCCACTGCTGACATGAACATTACTTTCTCTATATGGTTTTTGGACTGACAAGTTCTTAGAGGCTCAGCCTCTCCAGGTGTTAAGTAGAATCTTCGATTTGCTTTGGTCATGTAGAACCACTTTTCATCTACATGGACAATATTATGCATTGTCTTAAATTGCAGCTTGTTGTGAATCATGTCCCTCTCTAATGCATCCAGTGAAAACCTTAATCTTCTCATCTTATTTGCAGCTGTAAGGCAGGGTTTTATGGCATTTGTGTGAGGTTTGATCAGGCCCTTAGATATCCATCTGCCCACTGTACTCTTCTTGCAATCAATTCCTTCTGCAAGTATCTTGATTGATGATCTTTGTGTAACTGGCAACGCTTTAATTTTCTCTAGAACAAGCTCCCCTAATACTGTGTTTTTTGCATAATTTCTTTTCCCTATGGAATGAATCACTCCAGTTTCTGATTTTTGTTTCTTTGCATCAGCCCAAAACCGAATGATTGTTCTCCGGGAAGCTCCGAAGATGGTTTTTGCTTCAATAATCTTCCCATGCGGCACCTTCCCATCTTGGCTGGATTCAAGCAAAAACTGCATAATTTCATTTCTTTTGGGTGTGGAGTAATCTTTCCCTCCCATTTTTGTATATTTGTTGTTGTTTTCAGAGGATTGGAGGATGAAGTAGTGGTAGAAATATATATAGACAGCTTTGAATGGTGATTTAAGTGGGAAATCTGCATGTATTTTGTAGTTTGAAAATCTGGCGCCTAGATTGTAATTTTGGGGAATTAGGAATATGGTGCCATTTTTAATTTCTATTTAGATTTCAGAATGAATATTTTGTGTTACAGATTTAGAAATGAATATTTTATGTTGTGCGATTTTGTTGGCATCAGATTTCAGTATTTGTCATTTCTTGAACAGTAAAAACCCACTCAATACCACTTTATTAGCAACAATTAAATACTCTACCCAAAATACATTAACTACACCCTTTATATCTAATCTCTTTTTTTTTAATCTGCATGTCCGAAAGAAGTGAGCCAAGTGAAATGGAACATAGGTAGTACTACATATTATTATTTCCTCAAAGAAAAAGAGAAAACCATTATACACATATTTGCTTGTCATTGATGAGTCATGCCATGCATGCAAGACGAGTGGGCCACATTCAGTGGAACTCAGCCATAGCTTCTGCCACGCCGACGCCCCTACAAATACAAATACAAATACAATTCATATTCCGGGTCGGGGCCTGGGTAAGCGGAGCAAGTACGGGTCTCCAGTCCATTATGCTTTGGGTAAATAAAGCAAGCACGGTTTTCTCGGGTGGCTTTGAAACTTTGACTATGAGACGACGACAATACCAAAGCCAAAAGCCTCCCCTCTTTCTCACTCTCTCTCCTGCTGTCGTCTCACCTTCTCCTTGAAATTGAAATGCACAGAGAGAGAGAGAGAGAGAGAGAGAGAGAGAGAGAGAGAGACTACTATGCTGCAGCAGTTGTTCGAAAAACACAACACATAAATAGGATAGCCTAGCTAGCTACCGAGATCGATCGATGTGTATCTATAGACTATAGGGCCTTCCTCCTCCGTCTTTTCTTTTCTATTCTCTTGATCTCTTCTTCGTCTTCTCTCTTAATGTCCAAATCCAAATACTAGTACAACAAAAGGAAGCTTCCTTCGTACGTTATTTAATTTACTCCCACATATATATAGCTCTCTCTCTAACTCCGGCCTGCATCAATGGCCGCTAATACCGAGTTCGGTGATGACCCGCTTGCTCCCGGCTGCTATTCCCAGCTTCTTTTTGGCGATGAAATTTCTGGTCTGGAAACAGATGGGTGCTTCGGTTTCACTTCTTCTTCATTTTCATCATCTGATGATAATAATAATAATACTAGTAGTAATCTTAACGCACCAAAAATGCTGTGTTTTGGTGATTACGGGAAGCAGTACTGCGATGGAAATGGCAAGAAAACGGATCAGAAACCCGGATTCACATGCATGGATCCCCCACCCAAAAGTGTTAATGTCAGTACTCTATATATATTCTGCACTCCACCGTTTCACCTCCGCTCTCTCTCTCCATGTCTTGATATTTTTCTGCTTTGTTCGTTTTGTTTCTGATGGTGCAGAAGAAGAGAAACGGGTCGGGTACTCAGAATGCGGGGGACCGTGCCGGAGCCCCGACTGGGAATCCGAGGAATGGTAAGAAGGCAAAATCGGAAACATCTACTGGCGGTGGCCATGCAAAGGTGAATTGAATTTGGGTGTTTTCATTTAATTAATGCGAATATATTTTACTTTTGAATCAATCATTTCCGATTCCTTAAATTGCTGGTTGATCTGTAATTTAAGTGAGTTATTGAATTAGGGTGTTAAGAAAGAGAAGCTCGGTGAAAGAATTACGGCGTTGCAACAACTCGTATCGCCGTTTGGCAAGGTTTGTCTGTTTGAATGTGTGATTAAATTTACTTGGACATTGATCAATAATAGTATTTTTTCAATATAATGGTTTAGTTGGGCCAAGTCAATTTCGTTGTTATGTTCCGTTCTACTCCTATTTCATTATTCTTAATTTTCTGAGTAGATACTCCTAGTGCCTAGTGATACGACATTAGTGTGCGATTTTAAATGTACATGTGACTAATTTGATGTTATGGACTGACTATTGGGAATTTAAAGTTTTTAAACTAGAGTATTTGAAGTGGCCCCCCTTATGTTTGACGTGTCACGTGTGCAGGGCGAATCATGAATTTATTATGGGGTTATAATCGAAAATTTCCGACCACATATATACCCAATTGTATGATTTTTTGAATGCTGCAGCTCACCCTAAATTGTGATGCAGCTTTTAATTTTAATGTTGATAATATAATATGTGTCACATAAAATTATGGTGTCATTCAACAGAAGTAGTTGATTCTCACTCAATTCCATAATTAATGGTGCTGCACCTGCGCGTTGTTCTACTACTATGGGAGTGCTTGCGCGTTGTAACGTATAAGTGTTGGGTTTCGTTGACATGAAGCGGAAGTAACAATCAACGAGCATGTCTAGATTTATGACTTAATTCAAGTGTATAGATTTCTAGCTAGCACACAACAAAATTAAAGAAATACACTTACTTGTTGCGTAATTTATCAACACTTCCTGCTTCTCATCATGAAATCAAACTGCTTCTCATGAAATTGGCATATTCACTCATTCACTGACAAACATATATTGGGTGGTATATGAATTTGGATAAAATCATGAATTTAGTTGTGAATTGTGCAGACGGATACAGCATCAGTGCTTCATGAAGCATTAGGTTACATCAGATTTTTGCATGATCAGGTGCAGGTTCTCTGTTCTCCATATTTACAGCGCTGCTCACCCTCCTCTTCCGATGCGCCCCATAGCTCTCTAAGTGTCGGGGTACGTATATATGTGCGCGTGTGTTATTTTTTCATGGACTTAATGGAGGATTCATGTACACTGTCCAAATATTTAATTTGTTATTTTAGCCAATTAATAATTGCATATGATGCTTTAGCTAGTTACGAAGTTATCTTCCTTGTGTGAGATGTTGCATAATACATCAGTAGATGGCAATAGTTAGTAAAAATTAGTGGATGAATTTGACAGGATGACGATATAGATAGCAAGAATGATCTGAGAAGCAGAGGGCTGTGTCTGGTACCGGTGGATCTCACCCTGCACGTAGCTGACTCCAACGGGGCCGATCTATGGTCGTCTGCGCCCATCATCAACTCTATTTCCTCAAGCTAGGGTTGGTTCTGTATTCACAATTTTGTAGTTTGGTGAAACTAAGTTACCCGCAGGGTTCGTGACTTGAAAAAAGGAAAAATGAAAACAAGTGGTAAATATTAGTAGATGTAAGTAGTAGAAGAGAGGAGTCAGGAAAGATTTGTAGTGTTTCTTGTATTTTCCCCAAATTTTGTGTAGAAGAAACAAACAGTATGTGACAGGGGACACAGCAGAATTGTGAAAACTTATCCTGTCTGGTTTTTTTGGCACTCTTTAAAATGACTTTCACTTTTTCTTTTTGAAGTTGGTTCACCAATTTCACTGTTGGGTATTGATGTTGCATCTGTTTCCTTTCCAATGCCTCATGTTTGCAGTTTGATATAACCATATTATTTACCCTCCATTTACGAAATAATGTCCCATTTGATACGAAAATTAATAAAGGTGATAAAGTTATTTGAGTGGGATAAAAGTTAGAAAGTAGGAGTAGTGAGATAATGATCAAAAAATAGTGATAATGACAAAAAAGAGGTAGAATTGAATAAAAAATAAGAATAAAGTTGTTGAGATAACAAAAAAAGTAGAAATAAAGTTATGTGAGGTGAAGTCATCAATGACAATAGATAGTGAATTTAATAAAGTAACGAGAGTCGAGAGTATGTTGGTAAAATAACGAAACAGGACATCATTTGGTGAACACAAATAAAAGATGAAACATGACATCATTTCGTGAACTGAGGGAGTAGATAATAGTATTTGGTCACACTGTGACCGTTCATACAAGTTAAAAATTCTAGCAATTGAGGTCCAATATACCCTTACGGTAGTTATTAAATGAAAATTCTCTTCCATTTCCACGATAACACAAAAACTAATTGATAGTTTTATTATTTAAGAACTAGTTATGCGAATTAAGGAGCATAAAAACTGTCAAAATAAATAGATGCAACGTTTACCCATTCTTCTATCACTTTAAATCTTCAATCAAGTCCCCAATCACACAAAATAATAGAATATTATCTGGATAAAACTAGCATTATAGTATCAAGTTCAATTTACATCAGAGTTAAATATGCGCCATCAACTTTACAAAACATAAAAGTGCTAGCAAAAACATAATTGAGTAATCACCACAAAATTCATCTTTAAGTAAAACTACAAAATTAAAAATGAGTAATCACCACAAAATTCCTCTTTAAGTACAACCACAAAATTAGAAATGTGGAATCACATAAAAATTCGTCTTTAAGTAAACCCACAAAATTAAAAATGTGGAATCACATAAAAATTCGTCTTTAGTAAAACCACAAAATTAAAAATGTGGAATCACATAAAAAATCATCTTTAAGTAAAATCACAAAATTAAAAATGTGGAATCACATAAAAATTCATCTTTAAGTCTCAAAATTTAAAATGTGGAATCATATTTTTTTACATTAATTCAGTTACTATCTAGCACCATCCTAATAACTTTGTTAAATCACATTAATCTAAGTGTTCCGAAAAAGTCCTTTAAACTGGCAAACAAATATGGTAAATTGTAGAGAGTGAAAACATAAATACAGACCTAGAATTAATAATAGGCAAACAAATAATAATAGAAAAAACGAGGAAAATCTATTAAAATGGTAAAAGAGTATAAAATTGTTATATTTTATATGTTTTAAAGTTGTTGCTATATTTTTTATTTTTTATCTAGATAACTGCTATTATCCCATTCCTCCCAAATAAATATATAAATATTTTTTATAACCATATATTTATAGCAAAAAATATAAAGTGTTTCTTATAAAAAAAAAGTTTGGCTCATATTAAATGCATTAATTTCATAATTTGGTACATTTTTTTATTAAAATTTTGTTAATTTATAATTTTGAAGTCATAATATATATGATGAGTACAAATTACTTTTGAAAAATAAAAACAATATTAAAAAATGAACTTATTATTAAATTAATAAACAAAGTAATGAAATGTAACAACTAACTAATGAAGAATTTTGGTTATCAGACCAACTGATGCGTCCTCGACTTTTGGGCCATTTGACCCTATTTTATCATGTCTTTTTGTGTAGTTAGTGTCTGTCCAGGGGAAGGAAGTTATTGTTCGAAGGAAGGAAGCTCAGTCCGAGTCAAACAGAAGAAAGGTGGTCAGAATGAGCAGAACTGGAGTGAATTCAGTCGGTTGCAAGGACTACGCAAAGGAGTATGCAGCGCAGGAGATGAATTGAAGCAAGAGACGAGGTTGAAAGGAGGATTCCATGTGAACCCTGAAGCTAAGTTGCTGTTCATCATTCGCATTCGTGGTATTAACGCAATGCACCCAACAACAAAGAAGATCTTGCAACTGCCTTGCTTACAAAGAATCAAATCATGAAGCATGCAACCAGTTTGACCACTACAGCAATTGCCAGTCAGTCGCCAGAGCTAAAGAAGGAAAACCGCGTGGAGAAGATTCACAACATATCTGCCGAGCGTTTATGGAAAGAAGGATCTTTAAGTCAGCGTATCACCCTAAATCAATCAACTAATCAGAGATTGCCAATCACCAATCAAGTAAATCAGGAATAATCAGCATCTCGCTCAACATGGAAAGTGCCAATCTTGCCGATTCAGTCTACTCGCTTAGGGTTTTGCTCGCTGCCATTGCTACTATAAAAGTCCAGCCAGAGCGGCTGGCACAATGTTGGTTACTTCGCCATTCTATAGCTCTTAGTCCAAGAAACAATTTCAATCTCAGTTTGATATTTTCTTTACGATCGAAACAGTTTATCCGCTTAATTTACATTCTGTAGTGAAGAACAAATCCAAGGCTGTTTGCCTTAGGTACTTTTAATTCAAGTATTTCATATTTCTTTTCATTCATGTGTTCTATTTCGCTTATCATTATATATTTAATTATGTGTGAGTAATCTACTTGGTGAGATTTGGGTATGGGAAATGATTGACTGTTGATATGTGAAACATTCGTGAGGCACTTGTGCCATCGGTTGAGTCCAGTAGTTCTGGAAAGACTGGAGCAGAACTCATGGGCAGTCCTGACTTAACGGGTGATCACCGCTCGGTTGGAGCTGTACCATGTCAAGCAAAGGCAGGGCATGACAGACGGCAACGTTCGATGTGCCCATGACCGAGTAGCTAAGCAGCACCTGACATGGTGCTGTAGATGTGGATGGTGAGGAATGGACAAGGGGATACTGCATCCTTCTTCAGTCTTGGGCTTCTCTAACAATCACCCATCAACTGTGACGAGGCATTAAGCCATGGTTATCGACCATAGGACTTATCTCGCGTATCGTAGATATATTGATGACCGGTTGGACGTAGTATCGGAAATGGATATCCCGCGAGTTATGTCTACTCAGTAGGTGCGGACATGGGAAGTGTGGAAGAGAAGGTTGGTGAGGGTCATACTTGGAGAGATCGGGTATGACTACTATCTAAGGAGGAGTGAAGCACGGCCTTGTGACCGGGGTGAAGCGTGACCTTCAGACCGAGACGACAACAAGGGATTCAACCATCCCAAGTGTGGAGTATGAACTCTTGAAACGCCCCAATGTCTTTGGGCCACGCCTTGAGTTTATATGAAGCATGGACTGATCTTCAGTGTGCCCATGACCGAATGAACATATCAACAATGATCATAACCTACCCCAAATCTTACCCCTCTTTTATATCTGAATTCCGTTTAGTTTATTTTGTGCAGATATACAGATTGAGACCGTGATAACTCGATTTGTGCACTGAAGAGTAAGGTGGTTCATCACTCTCCGTGGGATCGACCCTAGCTTGCCACTAAGACTAGCCAGTCCGGTAGTGGGCTCAGGAGCGTGTATTGTCCGTCTGGGGCATACACAGGTATTTTGATCGCACCACACGACGGGTGCGTGTCAAACTTGGCGCCGTTGCTGGGGAGTGACGCGCAACAATTTTACTCTTCTCATTCCATCTTCCGCTACTAGTGTATGCGTGGAACTCGTCGAGTACAGAGAGCATTAACCTTTGATCCAGATATTGAACGAACTGAACGACGACTACGCGCACTTGCACGAATAGCGAGACGCGACGCTATGGGTGAACAACCACAGCCGCCGCAGACCCTCAAGCAGTTGGCTTACCCAACTAATCTGAATCTCAGGCCGAACGGAATCACCTTACCAACGAATCCTTTTACACCTGAGCGGTTTGACTTGAAACCTGCATTAATACAGGTCTTACCGAAATTTAATGGATATCCAGGAGACGACCCGCATACCCATCTCCAGGACTTCGAAATGACAGTGATGCATCAGTCCAATGAGAATCACCAAGAATATGTGAAAATGGTTCTTTTTCCATTCTCATTGGTGGACAGAGCAAGGAGATGGCTGTACAATCTACTTCAAGGAAGCGTTACCACTTGGGCAGAAATGCAGCAGAGTTTCTTGGAAGAGTTTTTCCCAGCCACAAGAGTTGAAAGGATGCGATGGGACATCCGAAACATTAAACAGGATGGGCTGGAGACTTTTTATGAGTACTGGACTCGCTTCAAACAGTTGTTAAGCAACTGTCCTCATCACCAGATCACTCCAAAAGATCAAGTGGAAAGCTTCGTAAAGGGCATGCGGAGGAGTGATCGAGGACTGGTATTGGCTGCACGTAATGGATCGTTGCTGAGCAAAACACCTCAAGAGATTTTTAAACTCTTGGGAACAATGGCAGAAGAATCCAGAGATGATGGACATGAAAGAAGCAGAGAGATACCAGAGAAAGGAGAGGAAAAAGATAAACTGACAAATCTGGAAAAGGAGATGAAGGAAATAAAGACACTGCTGAGTGGTCTGACCGCGCAGAAGAAGTTTAGACAGTGTGGCCTATGCAATGCAGTGGGGCATCAATCTGAAAATTGCCCCAACTTTGGTGAAGATATAATGGACATGAATTCCATGGGGGGAAATGAAGGATTTCAGAGGAAGCGTGACCCGTTTTCAAATACGTACAACAGAGGGTGGAGGGATCATCCTAACTTTAGATGGAAACAGGATGGTCAACCACAACAGAACGGTACAGGTCTACCGGGATCATCTCAATCATTTGCCCAGCACCAACAGCAAGGACAATATCAGGGAGGCCCACCACAACAACAACACTACCAACCACAGCAGCAGTAGGTGTATCAACCGCCTCATCAGAGGAGAGCACCATGGGAAGAGGCCATGGAAAGTATGGCTAAGGAAAGTGAGAAGTTCCGCAATGAAATCCGAGCTGGTATGAATCAAACCAACGTGCAGATTGGTCATTTGGCGAAGGCGCTGGCGAAAGTAGAAGAGAATACAGGGAAGCTCCCACCTCAAGGGATCAACCACAAAGAACAGGCACAAGTGATAATCACAGAGGTGGATGATGAGCAAGCTGAAAAATTTTTGGCGGAGGCAGAAGTTAACCGGCAAAGAGAGGAGGGAACCAGCAACAAAATTATAGGAGAAATAGATGGTGATGAGCAGACTGAACCCCCTTATCCGGGTAGACTTCGACAGAAAGCCAGAGAGAAAGAAGCCAATGATATGATGAAGATCTTTCGAAAATTGGAACTTAGCCTACCCCTACTGGACGCGATTAAGCAAATTCCAAAGTATGCCAAGTTCCTTAAAGATCTCTGCTCAAGGAAGGTGAAGATTGATGAAGATGTTCGATATATTATGGGAGAGAGTGTGTCAGCCATTATACAGCAGAAACTGCCACCGCAGAAGAAAGATCCGGGGATGCTCACTATCCCTTGCAACATCGCGGGCAGGAACATGGACAAAGCCATGATGGACTTGGGGGCATCTATAAACGTTATGCCCTTAGCAGTTTTCAACAGGCTCAACTTGGGAGAACTACGGAACACCCGAGTTGTCATACAATTAGCAGACAGGTCAAACGCGTATCCAGAAGGTGTTATCGAAGATGTGCTGATCAAAGTAGGAGAGCTGATTTTTCCTGCTGACTTCTATGTGCTGGATACCAGTTCAGAAGCAAAGGAGAACTCCATTCTGCTGGGCAAACCATTCATGATGACTGCAGGGACTAAACTGGACATGAAGACTGGAATTCTATCGTGTGAATTCGATGGCTGGTGGAAGAATTCAATATTTATGAAGCCATGAGAAGGAAGCCTGAACTAGAGTCTGTAGAAATGATTGACATATTCGAACCATTGGTACAAGAGCAAAACCTGGAATTCAGCTCAAGCGACACTACAGAAAGGGTGATACAAGCCGGACTAATCGATCGAGATGCCGTGCAAACAGAGGACCTCGAGATGAAAGAGGCTATCATGGAATTGTACTCTTTAAAGGAAAGCACTTTGGAAGCAGCAGTGGAGGTTGACAGGAAGATTAAAGATATTATCTTGGAAGTGTACTCCATCGGAGGATCGGGACAGGGCAAACCAGAGTTGTTCTCTCAGTATGGGCAACACGAGAAACTGATGCCATCGATTGTGAAAGCTCCAGTCTTAGAGTTAAAGAAGCTGCCAAAACACTTGCAATATGCTTACTTGGGACCGGAGGAAACTCTTCCAATGATTATCAGTTCTGATCTAACCATGGTGCAAGAAGAAAGACTAGTCAGAGTATTGAGAGAGAACAAAGAAGCCATTGGTTGGACCCTGGCAGATATAAAGGGTATCAGTCCCACAGAGTGTATGCACCATATATACTTGGAAGAAGGAGCACGACCAGTACGGGATTCGCAGAGGAAAATGAATCCTGTCATGAAAGAGGTGGTACTTAAGGAGATCCTAAAGCTTTTGGAGTTGGGCATAATTTACCCTATATCCGACAGCATGGGTCAGCCCGGTTCACATCGTGCCGAAGAAATCTGGGATACAGGTTGTGGAGAATGACAAAGGCGAGCTTGTTCCAACAAGGCTACAAACTGGGTGGAGAGTCTGTATAGACTACCGGAAGCTGAACATGGTCACATGGAAGGACCATTTTCCATTACCCTTTATTGACCAAATGCTGGAACGGCTAGCTGGTAATGCCTATTACTGTTTCCTGGATGGATATTCAGGATATATGCAAATATTCGTAGCTCAAGAAGATCAAGAAAAGACCACGTTCACTTGCGTGTACGGGACTTTCGCATACCGAAGAATGCCATTTGGTCTTTGTAATGCACCTGGAACCTTCCAATGGTGCATGATGAGCATTTTTTCAGATTTATTGGAAAATTGCATAGAGGTGTTTATGGATGATTTCACGGTGTATGGTGATTCGTTCGACACATGCCTTAATCATTTGGAGCTAGTATTGAAAAGATGTGTGGAGAAAAGCCTGGTACTCAATTATGAAAAATGCCATTTTATGGTGAAGGAAGGCATCGTATTGGGCCATGTCATATCGGAGAGGGGGATCGAAGTGGACAAGGCAAAAATCGATTCAATCGCCAAGTTGCCGTATCCAACTACGGTCAAGCACATACGGGCATTCCTTGGCCACGCAGGATTCTACCGCAGATTCATAAAGGATTTCGCAAAGGTTGCTCAACCCATGACCCGTTTGTTACAACAAGATGTACAGTTCGACTTTGATGACGACTGTAAGGAGGCATTTCTGAATCTACGGGACAGATTGGTATCAGCCCCTATTATTCAACCACCAGATTGGGAGATACCATTCGAAATCATGTGTGATGCCAGCAATTACGCGATTGGAGCAGTACTGGGGCAGAAGAAAGGTAAGGAAAGCCACATTATATACTACGCCTCGAAGACTTTGAATCCAGCCCAGTGTAGCTACACCACAACTGAGAAGGAATTGTTGGCAGTGGTTTTCACAATCGAGAAATTCAGATCATACCTTCTGGGCACAAAAGCGATCATTTACACCGATCACGCTGCTTTGAAATACCTCATGGTGAAGAAAGAATCAAAACCACGACTTATCCGGTGGATATTGCTGCTCTAAGAGTTCGACTTAGAAATAAGAGATAAGAAGGGAGCCGCCAACCTAGTAGCTGATCATCTAAGCAGGCTCCAAATGGGAAAGGATGATGGCGAACCAATAGAAGACGTTTTTCCGGATGAGAGGCTGTACGCCGTACGAGATCATATGGAGATGGAGACTCTGTATGCCCTGACCGATGAGGAGCCCTGGTTTGCAGACATAACAATTTATCTTTTTACTAAGGAAGACCAAGTTCGAGAAACAGAAATTGGTGACACATGCTCGCTTTTATTTTTGGGAAGCACCGCATTTGTGGAAGATTGGCACAGATCAAATCATACGGAGGTGCGTTCCGAAGATTGAACATGCTCAGATATTAGAGATGTGCCATAGCACAGCATGCAGTGGACATTTCGGTGGAAGAAGAACAGCGCAAAAAATATTGGATAGTGGATTCTATTGGCCTACAATCTTTGGTGATGCCAAGAAATGGCTACAGGGCTGCCCGAAGTGTCAGATGGTAGGGGGTATCACCACAAGAGATGAAATGCCTCAAATGCCTATTATGCCTGTGGAAATCTTCGATGTATGGGGAATCGACTTTATGGGACCATTCCCTAAGTCAGGAAATTATGAATACATTTTGGTGGCAGTCGATTACGTATCCAAATGGGTCGAAGCAAAGGCTACAACCAGTAATGATGCTCATACGGTGGTAGAATTTTTGAGAGAGCAGGTGTTTAATAGATTTGGAGTTCCAAAAATCCTCATCAGTGACCAAGGATCTCATTTCTGCAATGCCGCCATTAGAGCACTCACCAAAAGAATGGGGGTGAAACATAAAGTCACGACTGCATATCACCCCCAGGCCAATGGGCAGGCTGAAATCTCTAACAAGGAGATCAAGGGCATATTGGAGAAGGTGGTTCATCCCAATCGTAAGGATTGGAGCAATTACCTGGGAGATGCGTTATGGGCATACCGCACTGCCTATAAGACTCCAATTGGCATGTCACCATTCAGGCTTGTGTTCGGAAAAAGATGCCATTTACCAGTAGAAGTGGAACACAAAGCTTACTGGGCGATCAAGAGAATCAACTTCAGTATGACCAGGGCCGGAGAAGAAAGGAAGTTGCAAATGAATGAATTGGAGGAACTTCGGTTGGAGTCATATGACAATGCAGTTTTGTAAAAGGAAAGAACGAGGAGAATCCACGATGCAAAGCTTAGGAAGAAGGAATTTTGGTCTGGCCAAAAGGTGTTGTTATTCAATTCTCGATTTAAGTTGATGAGTGAGAAGCTTAGATCAAAATGGGGAGGACCTTACATCGTGAAGGAGTTATTCCCAAATGGAAGTGTCGAAGTTTATGATTTGAATGGAAAAGATACTTTTGTGGTGAACGGTTATCGCTTGAAGCCGTACTTCGACTATTCAGAGTTGAAGAAGACCAAGGAGAAATGTTCTTTACTGGATCCTATTTATCAGTAAGAGCCAAAGCTGGAAGTCGAGCTCAAGACATTAAACAAGAGCGCTGACTGGGAGGCAACCCAGGAGTGGTCGTCGGTAAGACCACAACCGCTTTCCCTTAATTAGTTATTAAAGAATTGTTTTGAGTTAAGTGAGTATTGGACTAAGTCAGAACTGGATAATGTGGGCCAAGGTGTTTTTTAGAGTCTATTTTGAGATTCGAACCCACTTTGCGATGCAAAGTGTGTAGGTGGAGGTCCAGGGTGAATTATGAACCCACTTTGCGATGCAAAGTGTGTAGGTGGCAGACCGGTGTGTGGAATGGGGACGGTCTAACCAGAAAATGACGTGGAGGCGCATCTGACAAGGACGACTAGATATAACTGCAGTGCTTGGGATTTCGCACGAAATTTGAATTTCAAATTTGGTAATGATTTTATTCCCTTGAACGTTTCAACTTCCCATAACTATCACCTCACTACTCCATCAGTTAAAAGGAGAAAACCCTCCTCCATTAACCCTCGCAACCTCCATAACCGCCATACACTCAGCCACTCTCTCCACTTCGCCATAACCGCCGTCCACAAACCTGCCATTTAAACACTCAGTTCCAGTTTTCACTCCACATACCTTCACCAACCTTCGCCGTCTTTCTGAAAACCCCAAGTTTCCAACCATCACCATGGTCAGAATCAAGAAAGCCGCGCACAAAAGAACGAACAAAAGTATCGCCGCCTCCGGCAGTACTCAAACCAAAGGCCCAGCCGCTACAAAATCTGTACCGGTGGGGAAGAAGAGAAAAACGCGCAGCACCACCTCCGAGGAAACCCCTGTGCACAGTTCAGAAAAGACCACACCTACTCGGGGTGTGGAAGAAGAGGAACATGAGAAGATTCCCTCGCCGGAGAAGCAACCCACCGGAAAAGGAGACGCTGCGGGTGACCAAGAGCAGGTACAGGTCGAGGAAGAACCAGATGTTCAACCGCCTAGGAAGAAAGAGAAGAAGAAGCGTGCGGTCAAGGACACCATTACCGCAGCAGCAACGAAGAAGAAGACCGCCGGAAAGAAAGCAGCTAGTCCTCCACCAAAGGAGCCTACTCCAGACCCCAATTCTTCCCGCTCCCAATCTCAATCGAAGGAGGGTGGTCTGACCACTTCTGACCACGAAGAGAAGGAACAAGAAGGCGAGCAATGGGGAGAGCCAGTTGGAGAGAAGGAGACAGAAAAAAGTATTCCCGTGCGGGCTCAGGAAGATATCACCCCGCAAAGCAAGGAGAAAGGGGTGGGAGCAAAGAGGAAGCTCGAAACCTTGAAACCCCCTTATCGCAGAAGTCCAAACAGAGCAAATTAGGGGGCAAGGTTGGTACTACGAGCACGGTGAGGAGGGTTACAGCTGAGGAAAAAGGGAAAGCAAAAGAAGGAGAAAAAGAAGGAGAAGCAAAGGAAATCGAAGAGGAAAAAATAGAGAGGGTGGAGATCATCGACAGCTCTAACTCGGGGGAGATTCAAGCGCCTGTGAAGTCTACACCCAGTATCACCACCAAGAAATCAGGAACCAAGAGGAAAGGCGTGCTACGACCTGCATCATCTGGAGCAACCATACCGCGAGACAGCCAGCGGTATGCCATCCTGCAAAACAGGTAGATCCTCCCTTGGTACTACCTGTTGACAGAAAGCTTGGAAGCATTTGGAATCAAAGAGAAGGTGGAGGGATACTTCAAGGGTATCGGCTGGGGAAAGGTTTTGGAATGGAACTACCCTGCGTTCAAGAAGCTGTCGGAGGAATTCGTGGGGACAGTGGAGTTCAAACCCCGCGGCAACTATGGTATCGAGACTCCGGGCACCCTGCGCTTTCAACTGTGGGGCAGGATGTTCCCTCTCTCCATCAATGAGTTGAACATTCAACTCGGAGTACTCGAGCCGCGGGAGGTATATGAGGATGAGTATAAGGAGGCAGAGACGGTGGCCTCGGATGAATGGAAGTCTCAGATTGACCACTACTGGTCAATCATCTCCACAAGGAATCGCTATGTGAAGAACAACAGCAAGTCCAAATGAGATCAGAGATCCAGCGCTACAGATTTGCCACAGGTGGCTGGCTTACAACCTCTACGGGCGTTTGGAGGGGTCCAACGTGGTGACTCAACAGGAGTTGTTCATTTTATGGTGCATGATGGAGAAGGAACGGGTGAACTTTGGGTTCATAGCAGCGCAACAGTTTCAGTTCGGCGTGACCCACCACAACAAATACCTCTCACTCTGCCCTTTGGCGACGATTCTTGCAAAGAATCTCACCAATTTCGACTTGGAGAAGCCAGATGATCTCGCAGTTGCTGATATAAGATTTCTGGACCAAGGGGGCTTCGTGAGGTGGAGGATTGTTGAGGTGGACGAGCATGGGAATTACTCGCTGGTCTACCCAGAAGGCACAGCAGAACCGAGCAAGGTGAATGAGCAGGCGGTTCCGCGCCGCTCAAACAGCAAGATGGTGGCCGTACTGGCAAAACTGAAAGAGCTACGTGCAGAAGTAGCAATACTGAGGGCAGAGATGACGACAATCCATACCAACATGAAGAAAGGCTTTGAGGCGTTGATGGCAAAAGCGGAAGGAGAGGAGGAGGATGCCTCCGACCAGAAATCTGACTTTTTGTTCTTTTCATTTCTGACTTTTACGTTTTGTGTCAGCTGGAGTCTAGTGTAAAGTAAGTCTGTGAGTCTGTGTGTGCGCATGATATATGGATTAGGGGAATGTGTGCATGTTGTTTGGTTTGACTGGTTTGAATGGTATGCTGAGCAACATTACATGTATAGCAGTAGTGGGAATACATAAGTCCATACCTGTGAGAATTGAGCCTATTTATTTCTATCTTCTGTGTGTTCATGCTGCTTAGTAATATCTTAGAATTTGTTAGTGGATTTTAGCTGGTGGTGTAGATTAAAGGATAAGGACAGTTTATTAATGATTAGAAGCCCCAGAATTATCTAGCTGAGCATGATAAACCATTGCTAACCACTTTGAGCCGAAGCACTTTTTCTTTCATAAGCCATTGTAATGATATTTGATTAAAAGTGTGTCTCCCACACTATACAAGATAAGAAGGGTACATAGATGCTCTAAGTGGAAAGACACCAGTAAAAGAGGGGTAACAAAAGGGGTAGTCAGTGTTTAAGAAGAAGGCATAAATGAAAAGAATGGAAATTTTAAGTGTGATCAAAGATCAATACATGCCTAAGGAATAAATAAACCCCAAAGAAAGAAAAAAGTATGAGGATTAGTGGGAGCATTTATATTGAAAGAGCAGTCCATATGACTGGAATCAGGTTTTAATCCACTGTCCAAAAGTCCTTACCCTACTCCGTATGCCCCATTACTACCAAATTAAGACCATTTGATAAACTGCACCAGCCATAAATCCTCAAACAAGCTAATAGGAAAGCTAATGCAGCATGAAATGAGAGTAAACACTAGCCATACACTTGAGTGTGTGAGGAAGACTGCTAATATGATCATGTGGTGCATTTGCTCAATGGGTTGTGGAATGTTAACTTGGTTGATACATGCATGCACGAACTAATTCATTTGATTGCGCACTTTCGTGTCTTGAAGTTTTATTTCCTTTTCATTCATCTCCCTTCTTGGTGTCTTTGTGAATCCACCAACATACTTGAGGACAAGTATGGTTTAAGTGTGTAGGTGTGATGCGTCCTCGACTTTTGGGCCATTTGGCCCTATTTTTTCATGTCTTTTTGTGTAGTTAGTGTCTGTCCAGGGGAAGAAAGTTATTGTTCGAAGGAAGGAAGCTCAGTCCGAGTCAAACAGAAGAAAGGTGGTCAGAATGAGCAGAACTGGAGTGAATTCAGTCGGTTGCAAGGACTACGCAAAGGAGTATGCAGCACAGGAGATGAATTGAAGCAAGAGACGAGGTTGAAAGGAGGATTCTATGTGAACCCTGAAGCTAAGTTGCTGTTCATCATTCGCATTCCAATGTCTTTGGGCCACGCCTTGAGTTTATATGAAGCATGGATGGATCTTCAGTGTGCCCATGACCGAATGAACATATCAACAATGATCATAACCTACCCCAAATCTTACCCCCCTTTTATATCTGAATTCCGTTTAGTTTATTTTGTGCAGATATACAGATTGAGATCGTGACAACTCGATTTGTGCATTGAAGAGTAAGGTGGTTCATCACTCTCTGTGGGATCGACCCTAGCTTGCCACTAAGACTAGCCAGTCCGGTAGTGGGCTCAGGAGCGTGTATTGTCCGTCTGGGGCATACACAAGTATTTTGATCGTACCACACGACGGGTGCGTGTCACCAACCCACTCGGTTTTCGAGCTAGCCCTATCGGACTCGGGCTAATTTTGGTTCAGTTTAATTGGGCTAAATTTTTTGGCCCTTACTCTCCTCGGATTCAGTTCGGTTCAGGCCAACCCGAGAGTTTCGGACTATATTAAGATCCCTACTAAATTATATACTTTCAACATTATAGCAAGATGAATATACTCTTTTCACTACCAACAAAAATGCTCATGTGACTGAGTTTACTTGATAGCGTGACTTGAAATCTATCATATTAAACAATGTCGTCATATTCTAATTATTTACGAAACTAAAATGATGTCGTTTTACATAATTAACACTAAATTTGTGGCAAGTAATATGAGTTGAAACTAAAACAAAAATTGAAAATCATCAATCATCAATAGTATATATAATTACGAAGTTTACATTCGTATTACATGTCACGCTCACGGTTCTCCATTTTTATTCTTAATTCTCATATTTTTTGCATTATTAATATACATAATCTCTATATATTCATATAAAATAATAATATATATCAAATTTTAATCCATATGTAATCTATATATATTCTTTCATTCATAGTTATCATCTATTCTAACTTTTAATATGCATAAATATATTGCACCATTTACTGCTCATCATTAAGTACAGATTTGATTTATCCCTTCAAATAAAAGTATAGATTCGATAATTTAGAAATTTAGATTAACTATTCACATTATTTTTTAATAAAACTCAACGTTTTGAGAACCTATACAAGTATTTAAAATTAAAGTGCATTTTATCATCTCATGGTTATTTTGCACCAGCAATTAATTTAAATTGATTTAATTGGTCAACTAAATAAAATATTATATTTTTATAAAAAAATACTTTGGTGAGTTAAGTTATTTTTGTCTAAGTAAATAATTCAATTTGTATTTAAAGTATTTTTTTTAAATTAACAAGTTTTATTATGGCGAAATGGGAGGTAGAAGTATTGTGAGTGGATAATGAATAAATACCCTTTTTAAAAGTAGAATAAATATAAAGAATAACATTTTAAGTTGGGTCATTTTCATTTATGGAAGGACCACACTTATCGTGGATGGTTTAAAAAGAGAATCGACCACACTTCTCGTGGACGGAGAGAGTATTTATTATAAATTCATATTTTGTGCATTCTTAATTCATATATTTTGATGTTTATGTATTTAAATAATATTCATCATCGATTCTATTTATCTTAAATCCTTATATTGTACATTGGTAATTCCTATATTCTTATTTTTCATAGCATAAATATTTAAGTATTTTTGTAGGATTTGGATACACTTTTTAGTTTTTGTATCGATTTTTAATAGTTTATTCTAGATCAATATGAGATAGACGTTTGTCTTGCAACTTTGTGAGTCAATTTATTTATAGAGGGAAGAGCTTGTTATATGAACCGAGAACCACCGATTCGGAATGTGCTAGGAGCATTGCACAAACCAAAAGGCACCCTCTTATAGACAAACGTACCAAACGGACAAGTAAAAGTTGTCTTGCACTGGTCCTCATCTGCGACCCAGATTTGCATATAGTCCGAATATCCATCCAGAAAATAGAAATACTTATTGCCTGCCAACCTCTCCAACATCTCATCAACGAAAGGCAACGGAAAATGATCTTTCTTGGTCTTCTGATTCAGTGTCCTATAATCGATGCATACTCGCTAACCCGTTTGTAACCTCGTAGCTACTAACTCTTTTTGCTCATTTCTCTACCACTTGAATACCTGACTTCATGGGCACTACATGCATTGGACTGACCCATCTACTATCCGAAACCAGGTAAATGATTTCCAGATCCAATAGCTTCAGGATCTTATTCAATACCACCTCCTGTTTTGCTGAATTCAATCTCCTTTGAGGATCTCTGATGGGCACAACATCCACCTCGAGCAAGATATGGTGCCTGCACACAGTAGGATTAATGCCCCTAATACCAACCAAAGTCCATCCAATAGCCAACTTGTACTCCATTAAGACTTCCTTCACACGTTCTTCTTCCTCAATAGATAATTCCGCACTTATGATCACGAGTAGTGTTTCATCTTCTCCTAAATACATGTATTTCAAGTGACTCGGCAATGACTTCAATTCCAACTTAGGTGTCTTTTCTATCGACAGCACCAACCTATCTTCTTGCTTCAATGCAGGTATCACCAATGGTTCCACCCTTCTTAGAAGTTCTACATCCGACCTCAAATAATGCACTGCCTCAATTAGCTCAACTGCCTCATATTGGGCAATAACCTCAGTCACAGTTAATTTCGTATCATAGTTGATCCTCGTGCGAGTAGTTTTTAGGAATGGCCTGCCCAACAGCATCACCGGAGCCTTTTGTGACGATCTCCCTATATCCAAAATAGAAATCAACTGGAAAAATGAGATCCCTTACCCTGACCAAGACGTCTTCTAAAATTTCTCCAGGCCATACAGTCGATCTATTTGCCAATTGAATAGCCACCCTAGTGGGTTTAAGTGGCCCCATCCTTAGATCATCATACATCGACTTAGGCATCACATTAATCGACGCCCCAAGGTTAAGCATGGCCTTCTCAATCTTCATGTTCTCAATTATACAAGGAATGTAAAACATCCCTGGATCAGTACACTTGGTCGGCATGGGAATGTCTTGCAACACTGCAGATACATTCTCACTAACTTGAAACCTCGCATCATCTGTGTACTTTACCTTCTTTGTACACAACTCTTTTAAAATTTAGCACAATTGGGCACGAACTGCAAAGCAGTCAAAAGGGGTGATGGTGCCGGTAAGGTGTATCTGGTGTAGGGGGGATACACCGGTAGCGATTTTTGCTTTCAAAATCCTTTCACTGAGTTAACTGCTCAGGTCAGTTCGCTCAATAACTGAGAAGGTCAGTTGGAGTTGATCGCATAGTTAGGTACACAACTAACTTCTTTGGTTGAGGGTCAGCTGTGTACTCTAACTGATGTTTCAAAGAGTTAAGCTATACAGAAGTTGGTGGAAATTAAAAGCTCGTTACTTAAACTAAAATCTTTATGAAAATGAGAAAGGTCAAGTTCCCAAAACTTAGTGCAGTTTGTGAATGTGCAGTTTGTATGCAGAGTCAGTTGGTTAGGTAACTGAAAGTAAAATAGTGAATGAAAATACAGACTAGTAAAGAACACAATATTTTAACGTGGTTAAGAGATTGACCTCCTACGTCCACGACTTCCTTTTCGAGGAAGTAATCAACTATATAAGCTTACGCGTACTTATCAATCGTTCCACTTAGTTTGCGGGTACCAAGCAACCTAACATGTTCGATTATGGGTTCGAACAAAACCTTACAACACTTTTTGCGGGCAAGTGTACAACTTGGGATTAGATTACGGGTTCTAAGGGACCAAGTCTTAGATTGCGGGTTCTAAGCGACCTAGTCTTTGATTACGAGTTCAAAAGGACCTAGTCTTTGATTGCAGGTTCAAAGGGACCTACTGTCTTTGATTGCGGGTTTAAAGACACACCTGAGGTTTGGGGGTTGGGGGGTTTTTCCAACTATGAAGTCTTCTACACAGAGAGAAGTGGAGGCTTCGTCCTAAAGCTTAGAGACTCGATCTTTTTGGAGAGAAAATAAGCAAAAACCTATATTCTAGACTCGATCAAAGAAGGGACTTTTTGAGAGGCTAGATGAAAGAACACTAGGAGGTGTGGACACTCAACTTCTACTAGTCTTCAACTGAGGTGTTCTAGAGAGAGTGGTGGTCTGCTGCTTTTTCTTTTCTTCACCTTGCGAGATTCAATCAACGTCTTGCTCTTCTTCTCTCCCTCTGTGCTCTCTCACTGAGCTTTGATGTGGAGATCTCTATTTATAGAGGAAAATCTAATTAGCCGTTGAAAAGAGCCGTTTGATCTTTGCCAAAAGCATGACACTCCACCTGCTTTACTGGAAACTTTAATAGAATGGTAACTGCGACCTTCGCTTTTTGCGCGTCTCTATTGTCGGTCCATTTATATAGTAAGTTCTCCAGTTGACTTGTGCTTCCGAGTAGATTTGAATTTGGACTTCAACTCTTTTGCTTTCAACATCTTCAAAGTCTTCTCTTCTCAGCTTTGTGACGTCTGACTTCGACAAAACTTCTCTTCACGCTTGAGCTGCATGGGTCAGTTGAGAAGTCAATTGAGTTTTTGTCCAACTAAGTTCGTGGTCCAGCTGAGCTTGTGGTTCAACTGAGTTCTTCATGAATTGCCTTCTTTAGTCCAACTGTCTTCTTCTACTTGAATCCTGTAAAGATAAAAATCCCTACGCTCAAACAATGAGCTCTAGCTAAGTTCAGACTAATGGTTTTCATCTACTCGGTTGGCGTCAATTGAATTTTGGGATAAATCAAAACCTTTACCAATTTTTCCAACAAGGGGTATATTGACCTCCACCTTTTGAAACTTGATAGTCAATTCCTTCATTTCTTATACTTCCTTATCCTTGGCAAATCTTCTTGGGTAAGGGGCCTTTGGCTCATAAGATTTTGACTTGTTCACATTTTCGGTATCTCTCATTGCCTTAGCTCGAATTTCTGCAGCATCAAGCTCAACTTTCCTCCTAATCTCCACAGTCTCTCTCTCAACCTGTGCTCTCTTCTCAACTGATAACTCCTGCCACAACTCCTCAACATCACCTGATCCCATAATTGTCTCTTCATACTTTTCTGGTTCAACTTCATCTTCCTTAACAACTCCCATATCTTGCCTAAGAGACTTCTGTTGCCTAGGTATAGCTCCTCCAAGTACATAATGATCAGAAACCTTTACTTCAGGCAATTTAACCCCACTGCACAACGTAATAACATTCAATTGAGCCTTCTTTATCTCCACTTGAGGTGGGAGTTCTCCTTTCCCTCCATTCAACATTGACTTGATGTGGGAGATTGATTTAACCAAGTGGCTCAATGTTCCATTGATATCTCTCACTCCACCCCTTTTCTCCATGCGAAAACTATCCAACTCCTGATACCCTTTCCTTTGTTTAGCTGTAAGTCTTTCCACTTCACTCCTCAGGGTATCCCTAGGTTGATCTCTGTTATGTAGTGGAACATAGGATTGATGCGATATTTGCCCTTGTTGAGGTGCGTTGAGATAGTTATTGTTACCATATCTCATATTATCATTGGGCTTCCACGGCCCATTATTATAATTCCTGCGTTGCCCATTATCTCCTTGCTGATACTGTTGTCCAACGGCATTCACTTCTTCATCCTAATATAACGATGAACAACGATTAGTAGGGTGCATATTGACAGCACACGATTCATACTTCATAACTCGCTTTTTTAAAATTTGATCGAGATTATCATTGCTGGCAGCATTATTCTTGTTCTGATTCATCATTTCCTTCATCATAGATACCAAGATATCAAATTTAGGATCACTACTAGTCGGCTTATGCGTCCTGGGCACGATAGTCTCATCTTGATTTCGCTTCATGTCCGCCATCTCAACAAATAGCTTGAATATTTCACTCAGAGGTTTATTGATGACATTGCCTCCACAAATTGCATCTATCCAATCTCGTTCAGACTACGTCACCCCATTCATGAAAGCATTAATCAAATCCTTGTCACCCAAACCATGCTGAGGGCACCTAGCAATCAGCTTATTGTACCTAGAGTGGTAGTCATAAATAGATTCCCCATTGCCCATCTTGATATTCTGAATGGCAGCTCTCCCGTTTTGGATCCGGGCAAAAGGGTAGTATTGCTCAAAAACTTTTGCTGCATTTGTTGCCAAGATGTTACACTGCCTTCGGGTAATTGGTACAACCATTCCCTTGCCCCATCTTGTAGTGAAAATGGGAACGTAAGAAGACGAATGTATTACCTGAGTGTATTAATGTGCAGCAGTAGTGTGCACAGTTCGCATTGTTATCTCAAAATTCTGTAAGTGCCGCTGCGGATCCTCCCCATGCAAGTCACTGAACTTGGGCAGTATCTGTATAAGAGAATGGTTTCAACTCCCAATTTTCAGTGATCGCGGGCAATGTGATGCCCCCTGGATTCAGATTGACATCTGTTAGAAACATTATTTCCTTCAGAGTCATTTCCTGGCCTTGTTGTTGCGCCATCTCTTCCTCCTCAGATTGCTCACTATCTGAAGATTGTGGTGGTGACCTTTCCCCGTCACTCGCCAGACTTTTCTCCGTTCGTGCTTGCCTTTCTACTTCCTTCTTTAGCCTCTTTAGTTCCTTGATGTATTTCTCTGGTTCTGGATAATACCTTAATTCACAGTCGATCCAAAAAGGGTCGGAGCTAATTTTGACGAGGCTGTCGTTCGCACTCTCAAAATAAATTTGTAGCCTATTCTCACAGTTATGCAGATAGCGTGTAAGTACATGGTCGATCCACAAGGAGTTGATTGTTACTATCTCTTGAATCCTCCTCCACCTAGTAATAAATAAAGGTTTTGGAATGTTGGTCACTTGGACTCTCTTGCCCAACACAGAAACTAAATAAACATTGAAAAGAAACAGAGAACTTGATCAATAATCATCGATGCAAATATATTTATCACATGCAATCATGGATGCATTGTTGGTTATAGGACTTGAATGTTGAGATCCATTTTTACTCGTCATGCTCTCAACAAACCCTTCCCCGACCTATCCTTACTTATAGCGATGCACCGCCGGCTCTCTACTCTGGGCAATACCTCTGTCGGAGTCATCGTTCAGTTTCTTGCCCAAAGAGCATTAATAACTAGAAAGGTCCAACAATGAATCATCACGTCTTGCCCAACAGGGTAGACACCTTTCTCTAATGCTAATCGATCTTAACTAAGATAAATTATGGAAAACACTCCTACCTCTTAATTGATTAGTGATCTAATATGTCTTAAGTGATTAACGGCCTATTAATCCCTTAATCGTATTACACCATATTTGAACAAGCTCATTAACATATCGGGAACACATGCATGCAATTATCAAGCACAATTTAGACCTCTCGAGCTATGAATTCACTAAACTGTCTTGCCTAGACCAAGTATAAAAACTTAGCTAGTCATGAATGTAAATAAATCAACACAAATCATAAAAGAACTCATAATGAAAACTATATTAAAACTTACAAAGTATTCAATGGAAAGTAATTCGGTCAAAAGTACCGATCAAAACAAGCACGATAAAAACACAAACTAAACTTGCCCGTAGGACTTGTTCTTTCCTCACAACGCTCAAAATAAACAAGGACTGGAAACATAAAATTCGAAACTCTTCTGCAACAGCTAGGCGTCGCATATATGTATAGGCTTGTGCTAGGGCCACGTATTCCGGGACCCGAATTTATGATGTGAGGTACGAATTTATGATGTGAGTACGAATTTGTTGCCCAAAATATGCGAAAACTCCCAAAATATGAAAAACTCCCAAAGAATTGGCATCCGAATTTATTCATAAAATTTATGATGTGAGTACGAATTTATGATGTGTAAGGATCATTTATTCGTAAAGGATTAGTTATTGGCTCTAGTCCCAGAATTGTGAGTACAAACATCCTAAACTCGCATATATATCCCGGGACTAGAGCTGGCAAAACACCAGCCCGAGCCCATCGGGCTTTGGGGAAAATTTGGGTCGGCTCGGCCAGCCCGAAAAATCTGTCAAGCCTAAAGTGTGCAGCCCAAATCTGCAAGGAAAATGTTTTATAGTGTAAATTTTCCATGTCGGGTCGGGCTGGCCCGAGCCCATCGGGCTTTTATACTTTTTGGACTAACTCGACCCGGCTTGAAATTACTCAGGCCTAATATTCTTGAGCCCAAGCCCGCCCAAAATCGGGCCAGCCCGTTGGGCCGGACTCATTTTGCCACCTTTACCCGGGATAATCCAATAAGGAACTATGACCACTTATTCCTGGACGGGGAGAAGATATTAGATGATTAATGCATTTTATCTGTGACTGACATCCTGTCGATAATTTTAAGTGGATATATCAAGAGTTGCAAATTGAAAGATTTTAAGATATTAGTGTGCGGTAATGAGTTGTCTTTAAAAAATATTGTGTAAAAGAAGTTTTAATAATGTCTAAAATGTAATATGTTGTAGTATTTGTAGTTGTTGTTTTTCAAATGTCCTTATTTATTTCTATAATGAAAAATTAATACTCTAATTATTATCCTTAGTTGCCTAAATTTTTATAATTAATACATTTACTCATATCGAGGTATTTGATAATTTAATATTATCAACATTTTAAATTACATTCTTCTGTGCAACACACAAATGCAATACTAGTAAATTATAACGTTAAAATTATTTCCCGTCGAAATTTTGACGAGCTACTTACTGGTTTAAGATTTAATAACAAAGGTTTAAAATTTAAATTAAATTTGCAAAACGAGACAAAATTCATGATTTAAAATTTCGTTTCCCAATATTTTGTTGTTCTTCATAATGTAATTATTAGATCGAATTATAAATAATTGAATCATCTAATAATTGATGGGATTCACATGCACAAAAAAATGGTTGAATCCACTTTAACAAGGACAAGTTAGGTTGATGAATACCCAAAACAATCTTTGACATATGAAGCATGACAAAATTTTCGATATTTTGAAATTTTAATTACCATAATATAATCTAAAATCTAGAAAATTACAAAAAAAATCAAACTTAAATCTAGTAGTATTCTTGTTGTTTTGGTGTAGTAGTACGTTTTTTTTAAGGGTAATTGGCCTGTAAATTACTGAACTTTATCCAAATTCCAGAATTGCAACCGTCAGTTGACTTTTGGCGAATTAAATACCATACTTTTAATTTGTTTCAATTTGCAATCAAATTACTGTTACGGCGAGGTCGATTTGGGGATTTTTTCCCAAGTGGCTACGGGTGTCCACGTTGGCGCTTATGTGGCGCTTATTGTTCTTTGAACGACGTCGTTTCACTAAGCTGCTTGAAGAACGTCGTCGTTTCCTTTATTCAGAATAAAGAAAGAACCCTAATCTATTATTGTATTCTCTTCGCGATTTTTCACACATCGAATGAAGAAATTCCCCTATTATTGAATTCATATTTTTCATCGATTCCTGGCTTTTTTTTTGCGAATGTTCGATTCTTGTCGGCCTTGGTATTAGAAGTTGTGGTGGTCCAGAGGTGTCCTTTTCTGCTTCGTGGGCGAGTAGTACTTCGTTGTGGTGGTCCAGAGGTGTCCTTTTCTGCTCCTGCAATGGGGAAAATGTAGGTCCACTCTCAATTATTTTTTCTTCTTTGCATTGTATAGTCAATATCGATACAATTAGGGTTAAGGTTAGGGTTTGTATTGAAGCTCGATTTCTTTTTGATTTTCTGCGTGAAATTTGATTTCGTTTTATTTATTTTCTGTAGTAAATAATTTTCCCTGAATATTCATTATGGTGGTGAGCTTCGAATGAAAGAGTTTAAACTGCAGTTTTTAGGTGGTGAATTTGTGGTAAAGACAGCAATAGATCGTGATAGGTTTGGATATTTTGACCTTGTTGACTATATTAAGGACTTAGGGTTTCTGATTTGGGACAAGTTGTGGTTTAAGATACCTACTACTCACGCATATGAACAAATATATGATGATAAGGGAATTATGAACTTGCTGTCTCATGTTGGTAAATATAAATCAATCAGTGTATATGTAGAAGGTGGTAAGACGATTGAGGATGTAGCTGAACTGGCTCATGAGGGTGAGGGTGAGGTTGAGGGTCAGGGTGAGGGTGAGGGTGATCAGGGTGGTGATGATGATGATAATGCATGGACAAGAGATTGGGCATGGGATGGTGATTCTGATGGTGAGGGTGAGGGTAATGGTGAGGGTCAGGTTCAGGCTGGGTCTGAGGGTGAGATCAGTGATATGAATGATTACATTCCTAGTGTGTCAGAGTTATCAGATGTTAGTCTAGCTGACCTTGATTATATTTCTGATGAGGAACATGTCAAAGTTAGAAGAAAACTGGAAGAAGTGGTAAACTTATTTGATGCTATTAATGAGCCTGATGGATTTGAGAATGAGTTTGATGAAGAAAATGTGTCTGAGTATGGAGATGATGAGAAAGAGTGGGATACTGAAGAAACTGATGAGGAGTGTGATGTCAGAATGAGAGCAAAGAAGGTAGTATATGATCCCAAATATGATCATAAATCTTTACAGCTTGTGGTTGGGATGTATTTTGCTGATGGTTTTCAGTGTAGAGAAGCTTTGACTAGCTACTCCATTGAAAATCAGAGATTCATTAGGTTTAGAGCTGTGACAAAAAACAAGTGTCTGGCTAAGTGCACCCCTTCATGCCCTTGGCAGATTTATGCTAGTTCTGTGAAGTCAATTGGAGCATTCATGCTCAAGTCATATGGTGGTGATCATCAATGTATGATGACCATGAGCAACAAGCTTCTGAGCTCAAAGTGGCTTGCTAAAAGATATTTGAACAGGTTTAGGTTAACATTTCATGTTGATATACAAGAGTGGGCTGCAGAAATTTGCCAAAAGTTTGGGACTAGGGTTCCTAAGAACAGGCTCTACAAAGCAAGAACAATAGGCCAGCAGATGGTGAGAGGTTCAGTGGATGGGCATTATGCCAAGATGAGAAGATATATAGCAGAGCTTAGGAGGGTTGACCATGAGGGCAGGTTTGAACTTGTACTGCAAGAGGGAAATGTTTTCTAATCACTCTACATAGGCTTCAGCGCATGTAGGAAAGGCTTCTTGAGAAGCTGTAGGCCTGTAGTTAGCATAGATGGCTGCTTTTTGAAGACTTATCTGGGTGGATTTTTATTGTGTGCAACTGAAAAAGATGGAAAAAATGGCATGTTTCCAATCGCATGGGCTATGGTGGAGGGTGAGAACTAAGTCTGTTGGACTTGGTTTCTAAAAAATCTGGTAGATGATCTCAGGATAAGAGATGGAAGAGGGTGGACTTTCATCAATGATCAGCAGAAGGTATGAGTTTGTTTAAATTTTGATAACCTTACTATCAAATTTTGTAAGGCTTTTATCTCTACAACTCCATCTAGTGATTGTGTTGATAACAATATAAGTGAAACATTCAATTCTTGGATATTGAAGGCAAGAGGTAAGCATTGTATTCATATGTTAGAAGAGATTAGGAGTTCTCTTATGATGAAACAGGTTGAAATACAAAGAACTTAGGAGGGTGTCAGGTAGGTTGTGCCCTAATATCAGAAACATTGTAGAGAAACAAAGAAGAGAGTGTACATTGCAAAGCAATTCCTGGCATGCATGAAACTTTTGAGGTTTACTGTGATGGGGAGAAGTTTATTTGTCATTTGAAAACTGGAAACAATGGCATCAATTCACGCAGTTGTAGGGCATGGGACTTAACTGGAATTCCATGTAAGCATGCCATTTCCTGTATGAGGTATATGGAGACAGACCTTATTGATTATGTTTCTGATTATTATACTGTTGAGAGATACTTATGTGCTTATGAGTTTGCAATCCCATCAACTCTTGGAGAGAAAGCTTGGCCTGAAGTTGCAGGTGATATTTTAAGGCCACCTCAGAAATTGAAAATGCCAGGCAGGCTAAAGAAGAAGAGAGTTAGAGCTCCAGAGGAGAGAGATGGGAGAATGACAAAACATGGGATTACAATCAAGTGCAGCAAGTGCAAGCAGGAAGGTCACAACATAGCATCTTGCAAGAATCCAGCTGTCTTGGCCACAGGAGAAAAGGTATTTTGATCTCAACTTGCATCATTTTTTTTTTCTTATTCAGATGTACTGATTGTTTGTTGTCATGTTCCAAAATAGAGAAAGCGAGGAAGACCTGCCAAACCAGCAGTACAAGTGCAGAAAAAGGTTAAGCAACTAGCAAAGAAGAAGTCAGATTTTTTTAGAGATAGAGCAATTGCCTGAAGGGAGCTGGTGTTTACATCAATGAGAACACTGAAATACTTTTTTCAGAGTAAGGCACAATTTTGTCTACCAAATTGTTAGCATTAACTTGAACTTGTACATAACTTTTGCATATTTTTCCTATTTTGGCAGTCTTCTTTGAACAACAGGGTGCTTATGAATTTGTCAAAGGGAAGCAAATACAAGAAGCCAAGACAAGTTGGAGAAGGAACATCTTCAAGTAGACAAAGTGCATTGACTGATGTGCCCATAACACAGGAGAGTGGGACTGGATGACAGCCTGGGGAGAGATATTGCAAATAGAGTGTTTTCTGTTTTAACTGAGCTTAGGAATTTGCTACAAACTTGAAGTCATTTTGGATGGTGTTAAACTGATTGATAGTCTTTTTTGATGATGCTACAAACTTGAAGTCTTTTTTGTGTAATTTCCAACATTGGTATTTGTATGTGTATTTGAGACTTCAACAATCCAAGTCTATTATGATGCTCAACAAGTATTCAACTTCATGAACAACTGTTTCAGTTTGCATCAATATTCAGTTGTGTACAGGCTTTTATCTCATGTCTTGATAATAAAAATCATTAGATAAGACAACTACAAATACTTAGTACAAACTACACACCAGCTATCTCATGTCCAGATAATAAGTAGATGAGAAAACAAGATAATATCTCATTAGACAGTATTCATTAGATGAGAAAACAAGACAGTACACACCACAAGCTTGGATAAAATTTTCATTACTTCATAAAATCATTACATAAGACACCATATTACTTCGAATTTGAGTGCCAAATACAGATGCTTAGTACATGGAGACACACCAGCTAAGCTTACTACAACAAACTACAAACTACAACAAACTGCAACAAACTACAAACTACAATGATGATCAACAGACAATTACTTCGATTGTAACAGACATGCAATGATTATCAACGAGAAGAAAAATAAAATCTTCAAAACCCTAATATTCTTTTTTTGAGCATCCCCAGTAGCTTCTAGGTTGTGAATTTTCTCTTGTAAATCTGCAATGGTGCAATCCATATCTTCAAGGTTGAACAGTGTGGTACGGTATTTAATTCGCTAAAGTCAACCGACAATTACAATTCGGGAATTTGGATAAAATTCAGTAATTTACAGGTCAATTACCTTTTTTTAAGTGCGTAATTCCGACTATTAACGGAAATTAACAGCCGCTTTGCCGCCTCATTTAAAATCTTCCCCTGCAAGTTTTTCAATTCCTCAATAAGCCTTGTCCATTTTTAATAACAATAATTTGCAAGTTTTCGCTCAGAATCTTTGCGACAGTGATGAGTTCGAATTCCGCTTCGAAATCGAAACGCAGTTTCAAATCGATTGCCTCAAACCCTTCTTCCTCCAGTAATCATAGCGCCGATGGTAAAAATCCGAATAAGAAGAAGAAAACCGCTCAGAAAACCCTCGGGATGGCTTGGGGAGCAAATTCCCGTTCTTCGTCTGGCTCCGCCTTCCACAATTCGCCCTTCACCGATTTCGGCAGGTTACTGATTCGTTATATTGATAAAAATCTTTAATTTCTCGATATTAGAATGCATTTTGTCTGCGTGTGGAGTGCTTGATTCGTTTATGAGTGACTTTTCAGTGAGAATCAAGGATGTCTGGAATAGTGTCTATTATATCTTAATAGTATCTTTGTGTGTGTGTGTGTGATGACTAGTATCTTGGTGTTATTGAAGTACCCTGTTCATTTTATTTTTGCAAATTCTGATATTATTTATCGCCAATTATTTAAGGGGCGTGCTTTTGTAATAGCAACTGTTGTGCTTCTGTTTATTGATGGTTTTTGTTGTTGGGCACATAATTTAGTTACATGGCTGTGAAGAATCAGAAACTACACGAGCAGTTTGATGCCGCTGCTTCAAGCACTTCCCACAGCGGATCCAGTTCTGGGAATATATTTTGTGGGGTTTCGATTTTTGTTGATGGATATACTGTTCCTTCAAGTCAGGTTTATTTTGAACTCTGATGCTTTCTGGCCTTCATTTTTCACTTCAAAGATGCATTTTTTGTTCAACCTGTACTTCAGTGGCTTCTTATTTTTGGATTGCAGTACTTGTTAATGTATGGCTTCTAAAACATCTAGACACGCATATATTGTTTCTAGTATTGTTTTCTTTGGTCCATAGTTATTCATTTTTTTGGAACGAACCATACACTTTTTTTTTGGAAGAAACCATGGTTTGTTCCAAACAAAGTGTTTTCAAATAAAATCTTAGATGGACTTCATTTCCCAGGAGCTCCGAGGATACATGTTGAAGTATGGAGGGCGCTTTGAAAATTATTTCTCAAGGCACCATGTTACACATATAATTTGCAGTAATCTCCCCGACAGCAAAATCAAGAATTTGAGGTTCAGTTTTGCCATCTGTAAAGAGCATCATGTCAGACAAGTTTACTGATTTTCCGTTTGCTTGCTTAAAATTGTTTTTCATTATGTAGGGCATTCAGCGGTGGGCTTCCAGTTGTTAAACCTGCATGGGTGCTGGACTCTGTTGCTGCTAATAAACTTCTTAGTTGTAAGTGTGATATGAAGAGTTATTTTGGTACCATATCTGGTTCATATTTTGTGCTAATCCAGCATGAAAGTAGATTTTTGATCAATGCGTTATTCGCCCTTTTTTTACCTGTGAAACACATAAGAGAATTGCTTAGAACCTTCACTAGACACTATAGTTGTTAGAACTTCAGGGACTAATTTTTTTTCTGATGTAAGAGTATTCCTTTTTTTTCCCCTTTCAGAATAAATTTCTTTAATTTTCCTCAAGAACTATCTATGTTTTGCTCATAGCACTTGCCATTATCCAAGTACGCTGATATCACCACTAAAAACTATTCGTTGATACTAAATATGAAACATGTTCTTAAAATAAAATAATTCGTCATAGTAAGTCCTCATTTCATTTGCTTTCTCTTAGCTTTCATAAATGAGTGAACATAATTCCTGTGCAATTTGAAACTATTAGCCAATACACACATCAGCTTTTTCCCCCATTTCAGTGGCCTTCCATAACCAAGAGACTCAGGACACTATAAAATTATCTATTGCCATGTATTATGATTTCATTTAATCTTCATTTTTCATAGGTCAAATGATTTCCACCATTCCGGGACATTTTTGGTGGTCTTCAAGAATTAATACGGTCCCTTTTGTGACACTTTGATGTTTTGTTTTTGCCAGGGACTCCTTATCAACTTGATCAACTTGCTGTAGAAAATTGTAACCAAGCAAAGTTATCTGCCTTCTTCACTCTCCAAAACAATGAAATACCCGAGAATGCAAATCTTTCTGTTGATGGTTGTGATAATCAATTATTGATTGAGAAGGATGAAAGTTGTGCGTCTTTGGAACAAGCAGAGACTGGTGATGTAAAACCGAGTGACCTTTTGCAACTTAAGACTGATAGGATGATGGCTGAGGAGCCATCTTGTAGTGTAGAAAGTTCCTGTAAAGGGAAAGGTCTTGAACAGAGCGATCATTCACCTTTAGATAGGAAGAATTTTGATTTATCAAGTCTATGCAACTCTTCTGTTTCTCCTTGCAGTAATAGCCTGGATAATCAGAATATCTATGACACTTCAAGCTCAGGAATATGTCTTCCCTCTAATCAACACCACTCAACACTCTCAGATCCAAATTTTGTTGAAAATTATTTTAAGGTGAATACTATGTAAATTTTGTTTTAATTTATTGGGTTAATTACTTTTTAAATGAAGATGTTGAAATGAATCTGCTAAATTGACATTTCGAGAATGAGCTTTCACTATTTTACAATTCGAGTTACTGGGTATGATGTTGACCAAGTGCCCCAGAGATGATGTTGCTCAGAGCATGTCAAATTAACATTTGATTGCCGCAATTATGCCCAGTCAATCACAAATTTCAAAGATTTATCATTGACGTTGCAATATGAAACATTGTGTTACAATTACAATTTTGGATACAAGTGTTTATTTTAAATGCAATTAGTCCTTACTTTATGCTTTCAGATTTCATACCTGACTTGGTGGTACTTTGAATTCTGTGTGAAATTTGAAATCTCACTGACCATGTATTGTGTGCGCTTCATAGATTTAACAATAATTTTGGATTGTTTTGTTAACGTTTACCTTATGAAAAAAAAGATATGAGGGAAAAACATCCATCAGAGATTGACATACTGAATGTTAACGGACGGAAGTCACTAGTTGATGCTTAGTGTGAATAATCATTTAATTTATCTGGATATGTTTGTGACACAATATTATCATCAAGTATACACAATTTACATAGCTTTTGAAGTGTCGGTATCAGCCTGTGAACATAGCCTAATGACCAGCCCAGAATTAGCCTAATTATATTCATGGTATGAATGCATGAAGGGAACTTTGGTAGTACAAATTATATAGATCCTTTCTGTTCTTATCCAGTTAATGGTTGAGTTTGTTCACATTGTTCTCTATTCTTATCCAACTAACATCTATCTTTTTGGTAATATTGCATGTTACATGCCCCTTATATATAAGAGTGATATTCTTATTTGCTGACATTACTTCAGACTGTGAATGTTATTCTTATTTGCTGACATTACTTCAGACTGTGAATGTTGTTGTTCTGGTTAATGTATATTATTAATCTAGATAAATTACTTTGTACTGCCTGTTGATGATCATCTGCATTTCAATTTCTGTTCTTAGATTATCTGGCCTTCTGGTGGAGCATTTTAAGTTCCAAATGATCTGATGAGACATATTCTAATATATTTCCCCCTTTCAGAGTTCTCGGCTGCATTTTATTGGTACTTGGAGAAACCGATATCGTAAGAGATTTCCCAACTTGTCTAATGGGATTAGATCTGGAGGTTCTAGTCTCTACACTGTTTCCAGTCTCAAAACAGATGTAGCAAATGAGAAAAACATTGTGATACACATTGACATGGTAAATACGTTAGCAGCTACTGAGATTAAATTGTGACCTTTTCTCCGTTCCCTTCTTTTCAATTGATTTGGTTGGTTCATGGCCATTTCCAGCCAAATTAGTAACGTATTGGCTTGTGTATTTAGTTGGGGAAACTTTTCCAGCCAATTAGTATCGTATTGGCTTATGTATTTAGTTGGGCAAACTTATTATTTTTTTCTTGATTTTCGTAATTGTTAATTAATTGGCCTATGAAATGTTAATTTGCAATGTTTCCAGGACTGCTTCTTTGTTTCAGTAGTCATTAGGGGCCGTCCTGAATTACAGGGCAAACCTGTGGCTGTCTGTCATTCAGATAATCCCCGTGGTACAGCCGAAATCTCATCAGCCAATTACCCCGCTCGAGAATATGGTTGGGTTGTCTTCCTTAATTTATGCTATTACATTGTTTTTCGTATGCACTTATGTTGATTCCATGCATACTTCCAGGCGTGAGGGCAGGAATGTTTGTCAAAGATGCGAAGATTAGATGCCCTCAGCTTGTAATTGTTCCTTATGACTTCAGAGCTTATGAGACGGTATCTACTCAGCTTTAATAAATTTCCTTCATGCTGCATGGTGGGTCACATGTCTCTTCTTCAATATTATTCCTTCATTTCAGGTGGCAGATCAATTTTATGAGGTTCTTCATAATCACTGCAACAAAGTGCAGGTCTGGCCTTTTAAATGCAGTTGAAATGCTATTTATTTGCAGCCTTATTATCCTTACAAATATGTATCCATGGTAGGCTGTGAGCTGTGATGAAGCATTCTTAGATGTCTCTGAATCAGAAGTGGGGGGCCATGAGCTTTTAGCCTCGATAATCAGAAAGGAGATTTTTAACACTACGGGATGTACTGCTAGTGCAGGAATAGCAGAAAATATGCTGATGGCTCGCCTTGCTACAAGAACTGCAAAACCAGATGGCCAGTGTTATATTCCTCCTGGAAAGGTACGGTGTAAAATCAGATGTTTCAATGTCCTATTTTTTCCTTTTTTTCCTCACTAGTTTATGTATATCTTTCTAATCTTGTAAAGAGAATCTGCTCAATAGGGTTCATTGTTTGAAATCAAGTTGCAGAACTCCCTAGATTTGTTTTTTTTTATTATCCTAATTATGTTGAAATCCAGGTAGATGATTATTTACACACACTACCAGTTAAGGCACTTCCTGGTATTGGACATGTTTTGGAAGAAAAATTGAAGAAGAAACAAATTAAAACTTGTGGCCAGTTGCGTTCAATTGCCAAGGTAATCTTTTACAGTAATTGGACCCGGTTTTCACTTGTTATTGTTTGTTATGGTCCTTTCTTTTCACATGCATCTATTTCAGACTGACCATAAGTAAAATGTTCGGAGTGGCAATACTTAGGTGTTCTTGACTAACCTTGCTGTTCTTGGTGTCAGCTCGAACCAACTTTGCCTTGGGTTTATCCAGATACATCCTGGATCATTTCTAATGAATTTAGATTAAGATGGGGTCAAGGTAGGGTTCTTTCAACTTGGAACCCTATATGAATGAATAGTAAATGCTGCTCGTTGCAAGTTCTCAAAATCTTCTCTGTCACAGAGTTGACCTACCACATAGGAAATTTATGATACATAAATCTGGCCAGTATACTTTGTAGTTAGTGGATGTTTTCTGGATTGATCAATCACCCCTAGTTTCTTATTTTAATATAGAAAAGGGAATATACGCTAGAGTTTTGCAGATTGGTTTGAATAAAAACATGCACATCTTCTGCTTATTTGGTGTTTGCTCATCTGGAAGTGGTAGCAATTCAAGTTAATTGTTATTATTCCTTCATCATTCCAGAACTTTATTGTCAATTTATCACTAGCTCAAAAATATTATCTCCACATACTTAGAGATCAATTGTGGTAACCCCGGAGGAAGCCTTCTCTTGGTTGTAGTAATATATCCGTAGACATGGTAATCATCATACTCGTTGAGGATACAACAGACGCAACTTAACTACTTGCAACTAGTTGGGAAACAAGGAATTGGTCCTTGTTGAGAAATACTTAAGTTTTATTACTTTGTTTGATAAAAATATTTTTTTATATAGCTTTGAATGTATTTCTAAACGACTTAGACTGTTGGACATATATATTGTCTCTCGTTGACTATGCATCCTAGTCTTATTAATGAAACTTTATCTGTTTATGTTTATCCTATTCTAAACCAAATTCACTTATACTTAGCACTCCCTTCAGTTGTTGACGATCTATCACCATACTTCTTGATTGTCATTATTCTTGAAGTCACTACCTATTCCCTTGTGTTAGACCTCAAGTGTTTCATGTACTAGAAAGTTTTGGTAGGTATGATAGAATTCTTGTTCGAGAAAATATAATGCTTATAAGCATTAATTGAGATAGTTTATTTGCCATTATAATATCCATTTTTATCTCAATGGCTAGCTCTAATGTGTGCAATATGCCCTGTCATCGGTATCTTTTATATGTCTTCATATGATTATAGTTATAGAAAGAATTATTATCTTATTATAGTATTAAATAAGAAAATATCAGTCCTCTTGATTTTCAACTTTCTGAAACATCCAGGAGTCCCTTCAAAAGGATTTTGGAATGAAAACTGGAGAGATGCTATGGAACTATAGTAGAGGAATTGATAACCGATTAGTTGGAGTGATTCAGGTGAGTTCGGTATTATTTTTCGCTTTTAACTGTTTCTTTTTGAGTCTGCAATAAGAGGTTCAAACTTTATATTCTTATGGATCATTGGTTTCAGCAGAATAATATTCCTAGAACTCTTTTAAATTTGTTTTGATGACATCTGCAGACTTTGCTTGTGGGCAGACATGGTACTGGTCCTTTATGGCAGACCTTTCCTCGTGGAACTGGAACCCTATAGCTAGTCACTCTGTTGAGTGAAATGTGTAGATAACTCATGCATAGTTAGAATTTAAGTGTTTCTCTGCTAACATGACAAACTATATATTTGAAAGAAAATGCATATTGTCATATTGACTTTAAAAGGTTTTTATTTTCATTTTAAGTATTTGAGAATTCGCTACTGACTTCATAAAAATGTTGCACATTATGCATGTACCTGTAATGTCCAACTGAATCGTAAAGTTTACATCCATCTATTTCCATTGATCATTTTGGTGCCACTCAAATAGTTCTTATTTTCTGAACTGCACATAGGTAGATCATGTTTGCAAGAATTCCCTCAATGCCATAGTGCCATGTTTTAGTTTGGATCCTTGAATATTTTGTGTTTTTCTTTCTGCAGGATAGCAAGTCTATTGGTGCGGAAGTGAACTGGGGTGTGAGATTCAATAATGCAAATGATGTTAGTGGTCCATCATGTTACATAACTTCTTTGCATGAAGTTAAATTTGGTGACTGTTGTTTTGTGGTCTCAGGCTCAGCATTTTCTAATGAACTTATGCAAGGAGGTAGCACTTCGATTACAGGGAGGCGGAGTGCAAGGGCGAGCTTTTACTCTCAAGGTTGTGTCTCATTTCCTTAAGTAAAATATACTCCCTCCGTCTCATTTGAAAAGGCCTGTTCCAGAAATGGAAATCCCTTTCTCTCACAAAAAGATGTGGGCTCCTCTACTTTCTATCTCTTTATCCTTTAGTCACCCTTCTCCTAAATACCCGTACACAAAAGAAATAGGCCGTTTCAAATGGGACGGAGGGAATAGATATTTTGATGCAACAGTTGCAGAATATTTGGGCCATCAATTCACATCATAAATGCTCTAAACAACTACTTAATCTTTATTATAGATAAAGAAGAAGAGAAGTGATGCAGGGGAGCCAGTAAAGTACATGGGCTGTGGAGACTGCGAGAATATGAGCCATACAATAACGGTAAATATATAATCACTGTCAACTTAGCTGATGCTGCCTTCTTGGGGTAAATAAATCATTGCAATGTTTCTTATACATTAAAGGGTTCCTAATACAGATCCCGATGGCCACAGATGATGTGGGTGTGCTTCAGAGGTTGGCAACACAGCTTTTTGGACATTTTCACATAGGTAGTCTAGTCAAGCACAAAATATTTATCAGCTACAATTTTGTTTTCAAAGAATCACTATGCTTGTTTACTTACTATATACTACTCCCTCCATCCACCTTAACTGTAGCACTTTTGGGTTTGGCACGGGTTTAATGATATCGTTGGTATATTGGTATTGAGTAGCGAAGGGGACCCACTATATTGAATTGTTGTGAGGTTTAAAATAAGGGTAGTGGGTGGGGTCATTTCCCAAAATGGGAAGTGCTACACTTATCGTGGTCGTACGCAAAAGGAAAGTGTGCTACACTTATCGTGGACGGAGGGAGTCTAACTTATTGGGATTCTTTATACCGTGTAAGGAATAGTGTCCGGTGACTTGCAGGTTTTTATGGATTTTATTAACAGTAACAGTTTCTAATTTTATGTGATTATGATTTGCTTCTCATTTCACCTCAAATTTGTAACTTTGTTCTCTCTACTTGTGATGCCCTACCATGATGTTTATCACACAAACACAATACTCTCAGACTATGATTAGCATTTCAGCAATGAACAGTGCTGTGATGCTTTTTTTATGTGTTCTTCACCCCATGTGAGAATACCTGCTGCTTTGGTGATTTACCGATGTGTACTTTGCTAAAACGAGAGAATCAGTTTTAAAGAATAGGTGTTGCTACTATTAATTTGCTGTTTCTTAATTTTGTTATTGTCATCCAGAACGTGATCTGTTTTCTTCTTTAACTTCCTTGGGATAAATATGTAAGAATGCTTAGAGAACTGCTGTTAGAACTTATACTTTAGCACATAGATGTTTCCAAATATTATGGAAGCACAAGGGAATAATCTCCCTGTTAAGCTTATTGTACTGGGAGAGAAATACTACATACTAGTATATATCTTTGATAATATCACTAATCTTTTGGACACGTCGGCACATGTTAACAAAATACTTGTCTATTTCGAATTCTAGTGTACTGAAATTATTATTTTTTCTTACAATAACATGCCTATATCAATGCCAGATGTCGGAGATATTCGAGGTGTGGGCTTACAGGTCTCGAAACTTGAAGGAGCTGATGATGGCAAATGCGGTATAATGAGATGAGATCAATTCTTTTGGCAAAATATGATCATTTTACGAAGATCAAGTTGTATATTGCTAGAATGAATAAAATTGTTGGTTATTTGTTGCATCAATTGATTGGTTCTTTCTTTCTATTTTTTCCTCGGAAGGTAACAAAAGAAATTCTATTCTTCCCTGGGTTTCCTCCACATCAGCAAAGGACAAGGACCTAAACCAAATAACTGATCTATCGAAATGTGGTGAGTCAGGTAGAGGAAATATGCTTTGTTCAATGTTTCCCAAAGTAGAACATTTTGTAAGAATCTTAATCTGATTGAAAGATTTGTGTTTCCTTTCTATCCATATGATGTTTGTGTGCAATAATGAAGAACTTTATATTTCCTTTGGCTTGTGTTTCTGTTCTTGCAGAGATTGCTGTCACTTGTTTTTCAGGCTTTTCTTTGGGGCATTTTGAACTAAGTGGTACATAGAAATAATTGTAGTATTGTGGTGGTGCATCTGATACTCCCATCTTTTGATTCTGATCTCCATCTTAAACCTAAATCCCAGCTGCTGTTCTAAATTAGTGATTTTTTATTTTTATTCTTTCACTTCAATCCTTGTGGCAGGTACCGAATTATGTATTCACTTGAATAACTTCGAACAATCAAATGAATTAGATTGCTAAAATCGTATATTTTGGAATAAATTGTAGAAAGTTCTGGAGTTTGTGTGTATCTTTGTAATTAACTCCTTTTGGTGTAGTTCTTTTTATTCCCAAATTAGTATGATTTGTAAGGTCTTTGGGATAACAGGAGTAATATCTTTCTCATTGGGAGTAGAAAAGCTATGCAAGTTTGGAAATTTCCTCTCATATAATGAATCATGCTTGTACTTTATAATGTATTCAAAAGTGGTTCTTTATTTGATTTTAGATACTTGGTGTCCACATGATGGTGCGTTGTGTCAGCCGGGCTCCAGCATTAAAGGATCCTCCATTGAAATGCGAGCTGGCTCTTGTAGCTCTGATGTTGGCATTCACAACCCCACAAGCCTCCCTCTCCTTCAAGATCTAGACGTGGCTGTTATAGAGTCTCTACCCCCTGACGTGGTTTCAGAAATTAATGACATGTATGGCGGGAAGTTATTAGGTTTCATTTCTGAAAGTAAAGGCAAACTTACCAAAATAAACATCCATTCTGCCTTAACGAAAAGTTGTAAAGGTAAATCATTCAATTGTTGCTCTTAATATGTTTTTTGAACTGCTTGATGGATATATAGTCAAGTATCATTGCGAAAAATTGCTTGTTAATTATCTTTAACCTTGTTGCAGATTTAGGTATAGCAGTTGAGGATACAGATGCTCTTCCAGGAAAGCATATAGTTGAATTAAATATGCTTGCTGCTGATAAGGTATGGACATCAATATTGCTTTTTATGCTTGGGAGGATACTTGTGATGCTTCTGGGACTGTATTGTGTACTCTATTGCTAATTCTAATACGAGTGAAACTTTTTTCCTGTAATGTTTACCTAGATTTAATTTTACATGATAATGGTTTTCCTTAATATGTAAGTTTTATAAAAACATAATAATGTGTGTTTCTATTGCAGTGCGACAAGGAAGAAGTTTCCAATTTTGCTGTACCTGCTACTTTCTCCCAGAAACATGTAATGCCCTCATCTCTAAGTCAAGTAGATTCATCAGTATTCCAAGCACTGCCGGAGGATGTGAGACAAGACATTATTGAGCATCTTGCCCATCACCAAGGACCAGAATATGTGAAAGGAGCCTCAAGTAATGTGTCTGATAAACAGATTGAAGTTGAAGCTTCTGACTTGAGTGACCTTTGGATCGGAAGTCCTCCAAAGTGGGTTAAAATGTTCCAAATCAGCAACTGCGGCATGTTAGCTTATTTCGCGGAAGTATATCAGTCTGGATCTGGTGGATGTTTGTCTTCTCTGCTGCAGTGTTTGATGTCTAGGATGTTTGTACTTACTGGAGTCGGCATTGATGGATTTGGTAATGCTGTTAGTTGGATGTCTGAGCTTTTCAAGCAGTACATAGATCTCAAAATCACAACAGATGTTGAGGAGATCTATGTATGTATTTGCTTACTGAGAAGGTGGGTTTGTTAATCAAAATTCTCATCATTACTAAGCTGTGGATATGATGATATCTTTTATCCCTCTATTGCTTTTTGTCAAAATTTTGCTGTAATTGACGATGTCAATTTACCAACACTGTTTTCTAGCTTTCTTCGCTAATTATAAGCTTTTCTTTATCATTCTGAGCCATCTTAATACGAGTTCAAAATAAAATCTAATTGAGCATTGCATCAACAAGAGTGAGGGTAATTTCCTTGAGTATGGTTTGAGGCATCTGCTTCATAATATATATGAAATTTCCTATCTATTTATTCTACATAATGTCTCAATATGATTAGGAAATTTGAAGAAAATTTATTAGTGTGGATATTGAAAAAGATGTATTACTATTATCTAGTTCTCCAAGAATTATCATGTTACCGAACTAGTTTTGAGAATAGAAAGTTGGCATCTGGTGACATTTTGTATTGCTTTACCTGATTTTCAGTTGTGAGTTGTATGTATAGGTGTGTTGCATGTTCAGTGTGCTGCAATTATGCGAAAGAATTCTGAGGTTAAGTGGAATAGGAGTGGCCGAGCGGGATATGCTGGGTATCCTTTCCCGGTCGTTTCTGGAAAATATGAAAATGATAACCTGTCTTTAAATTTGGACTTGTTGACTTTGCTCAGCTTCTGCTGTTTGCCATTTATGATATGAGGCTTAGAATGCTACTTCTTCTAAATTTTACTTCGTTTTTGCTCACACTTTCTGGTTCTGTGAAAATTTGTGAAAACCCGGTATTGGAATACTGCACTAATATCATGATGTTTAATTTCTTTCCCAATTCTAATATGTACTGTTGCCTTCAATTGTTACCTGATCTTCGAATATATGACTTCCAACATGTTGCTCTATCTTAATTAAAGGTTGTATCATAATATGTCCTTGTATTAATTTTCGTTGAGTTTTTTTCTTTTTCCTGTCAGGTTGACTGGGAGGTCTGAGTTTCTCGAACAAGTCTACAATGCCATAATGCCTCGCTTGCAGGTTCTGTAGGATTCTTGCCTTCATTTCCTTTATTATTTTCCACCTTCGTGCACACACCTTTAGGTCCCTGCTCCCAACAATAGAGCCCGGGTTGTTTCTTCCGCTCTTGCTTTTGAATTTTTCTTCAATATGACTCGTTGACATATCTTTCAGGCATCAATGGGTGAAATATATGGGGGCACTCTCTGTACTCCTTCTTCATAGGAATTGTTTGTGCTGACTTCAGTGTAACAAGAGCTAATCTGTCCCGACACTTGAATCTTGCTATGATGTCAAATGCTATGGGTAAGCCATTACTTCACTAACTATAGTATTTATTTTCGAAATCTATTATTCATAAATAAGGTATAAAGTCGGATACTCAAGTAATCTGGTTGTTTTTTTTTTAGATAAACATTCTGCATGTTACTTGGTGATAACTGCTATGGCTTGCCTTTTCTGGGTCTGCAGAAGAAAGTATATGGCATTTGTTCTTTGATCAAGTTGGTAGATGCGTACGTTAAAAAAGAAGCTCCAATTGAAATAAAAAACGTGATTACTATTTTAGTTGTAGGCTGTTGCTTGCTATGAATATAAAGAAGTACTAGTATTTAATAGTATACCTCATGACCTTGACTCCATATGTATACATGTGACGCTATGGAGTTTGGTCATTCATTATCAATTTCATTCTGTCATGGAATAATTGCTGATATACATCTGAACTCTTGAGTTTTGCAATTTAGTCCTAACCTTTTTTTCTTGGTACTCTGCCATCTGAACTTTGAGAATGTTTTACGAGGATGACTTAGTCTTGTTTGATAATTTGAAGAGAATTGGCTAAAGTTGCGATCATTTGGCCTTTGGTCAAATCATTAAATAGTATGGAGTAATGGAATAGGTTTTTAAATCCTTTCTATCTGTTCTTAATTATGACAGCTTTGACTATACAAAAGACTGTGTGTCTTTTCCTCATCGCTTTCCATTAAATCCTTTTTGGTGATAACGTTGAGTACTGGGCCCTCTCGACTTTAGTTTCTAATTCGTATTTTGTCCACCTTGGGGGGTTTTGAACATTCAATATAATCACTGTAGATTCGGAGAAGAACAGTTGTCACGCAATTATAGATATGAAGTAAAGTTGCTGGGGGAAACTGAAATCTAGTTGTAGAATGAATGATCACTTATGGATACTGAGTTCTTGTAAGTAATCTCATAATCTAAAAAGTGTAAGATGATAAAGAAGAAAAATATTTTGCCTAGTTCCTTTTTCATCTTCTTTTATTTTTAATTTTGGTAAAGGGTAGCAAGGAGACTGAATGACGTGAATTTTTGTTTTGTTTGATTGAGAGTATTGGATAGGATAATATTGATCTAATTTAAGAACTCAGGCATCATCTGGCATATAATTAGTTGTACTGTTGAAAATATATGAGGAGAAAAAGGGTTTGTTGACTCTTAAATTTGAACTGCTAAATTCCGATAGAAGAAGACCAAGTTGATAAAGGATATATAATGGAAAACTATGAGGAAAAGAGTCTTTTCTACAGTCAAAGCTGTCATAATTAAGTATATTCAAATGAATAGTATTAGATTATGGTTGTTCTCACTTCTCCCATAATAACATAGTTGAAAATTTAAGATTTTAGCATTATATTTACAGACGACTGGGTCTCCTCTTGTTGCAGGCTTCTCGTCATGCAATTTTTCTAATTTGAATCATTGCAGTGATTATTTTATTAAAAAATTGTAGGAGCATTTGACTGGATACTGTTCTAGAAGTTTGGCATTCACTATATATATACTAGTATATCCCTGCAGTTTCTTCATCAGATCAAGAACTACAGAAATGGCCAACTTACTATTGATCTTGTCTTCTTTGGCAATCCTATCAGCAATGGGAGGAATCGAGGCTGTCGACTACACTGTCACAAACACCGCTGCCACCACCGCAGGCGGTGCTCGATTTGTCAGGGATATTGGAGTCCAATATACCTTACAAACCATGGATGCCTCCACAGGTTTCATTTGGAGGACCTTTCAGCAGAATTCTGCTACTGATCGGAAAAATGTGCAGAAAGTGAGCTTATTTATTGATGACATGGATGGGGTGGCGTATACCAGCAACGATCAGATTCATGTTAGCGCCAGGTACATGTAGTTTTGCACGCATAAAATTCCAATAATTGAAACTGGTGGTGATGAGCGCCCACAGCTTTATGATATACTATAATACTATATTGATCCTTCATCAACTGCCATTCGTGCAGGTACATTCAGGGTTACGGAGGCAATGTGAAAAACGAATTCAGTGGCGTTTTGTACCATGAAATGACCCATGTATGGCAGTGGAATGGCAACGGGCAGGCACCAGGTGGTCTGATCGAGGGAATAGCCGATTTTGTTAGGCTCAAAGCTGGTTATGCACCAAGCCACTGGGTGAAGCCCGGCCAGGGTGACCGGTGGGATCAAGGGTACGACGTGACTGCAAGGTTTCTCGACTACTGCAATGGACTGAGGAACGGGTTTGTGGCAGAACTGAACAAGAAGATGAGAGGTGGTTACAGCAACAATTTCTTTGTGGAGTTGCTGGGGAAGAATGTAGATCAACTCTGGAAGGACTACAAAGCTAAATATGCTACTGCTAAGTAGTTGGTTATGCATGACTCTACAGCGACGGATTATAATTAGGTTTATCGACTATTTATTTTCCTATGTCCTGTTTGAATTGAATAATAATTAGTATAAAATAACACGGCGTCGTCTGTTTTGGAAATTGGTGTGGTATGGACTTGCACAGTTTGTGTATCGAACAACAATAATACAATATGGTAAATTTAACTTTCTTTGTTCTTCTTATTATATGTCACGTCTCTTTTAAATTTGGACTCAGCATCGTCAAATACTAATGAAGAAACAAGTGGATTTTGGTAGAAACCAAAATCAAAGCAAAGATTCATTTTTTTCTAGTTTATTTATTGAAGCAACACTTTTCGATCGGTTCGGTTCTATTTGACTGGATAATAAACATACGGGGGCAGCCTATTAAGGGCCATCTTTAAACGGTACTATTAATTACATCCCAACTAACACACACCTTTTTCTCTTATGGATGCGTTCACTTCGATGGAAAGGAGTGAATAACAATTTCACAATATTTCCATCCTTTTCATATATTTACTAAAGTTGTTAATTTTCTTATTTTACATTATTTTCCATTCTTTTCATTTTAATTGTAGAAAATATTAACTTGGGAAAGAGGTGTGAAATTTTTTCAACTTTTTCTTTTCTTACCTTTTCTTTTCCTTCATTTTTCATACTACCAAAGTAAACACACCCTTAATAAATGAACTAGTTATCTTGATGGTCCCGATACGAGTTACTGGTGTATGGAGGGAGGGGGGGGGGAGAATACACCAGTTAGGATTTTAATACTAAACTCCTGAAAAATACTTCAACCGAGTAAAAAGACTCAGTTGGAATCTCACAGCTGAGTAAGCAACCTCAGCTGGAAGAGTGGTGCTGTGCGGAATGTGGTGGAAATTAACAACTCGTAAAACAACTCACGCTTTTGTGCAAGGTCGGTCAAAAACCAAGACTGTTGATAATGCTAAGATCAGTTTGTATGCTGGTTAGAAGGTCAGTTGAATAAGTAAGAAATAAACAAAATAAACACTAGCACACAGAGATTTACGTGGTTTGGAGAAACCTCCTACGTCCACGGGGAGTTGTGAGTCCACACAACTCTGTCCAAGTTCTTCTGGACAAACCACTCAGCTTACGCAGGCTGAGCAACCGTTAAGGATAAGTTTGCGGGTACTTATCAACATTACAGTTTAGTTTTCGGGTACTAAACAACCTATTTACTCAGTTGCAGGAAGAGTAGGATCCTAAACGTTTTCAGGTGAAATAAAATGGGGTTCCAACTAAAAGCTCAAACACGAAGTGAGCTATGATCTAACACTCTACGAACTCTCACTAAGTGATGTTCTCAAGTTTCGATCTAAAGACACAAAAACTAAGTAACTCTAGAACTCTCAACAAGTGATGTTCTAAGAGATTAAATTCAGTTCAGCTCGTGAAGAAAATTGCTCTTTCTTTCGCTCTCTGGTTTCTTCTCGCGTGTGTGTCTTCTTGTCATCTTCGAATGAATGAAGGCCTCTATTTATAGGCGGAGAGTATCAACTAGCCGTTGGAGGAGCTGTTGATCTCTGTTCTTTGAAAGTGATGGCTTGTCTCTCATCTCTGCAGACTTTCCCGATATGGCATCTGTGCTCTTCTACTTTCCATCTAAGATAACCTTGTGTTGGGCCAAATGGGGTAATGACTGAACGGTCAAACCCTCACAAGACTTCCTTTTTGAAATTTAAATCTTAACAACAGACTTCCAACAAGGAGACTAACTTGTTCTTCAGCCGATGTTCTATCTGATAACTAACAGTTGAACTCTCAGCTGACTTCATCTTCAAGCTGTTGATCTTCTCGGTTGAGTTCTACAATTGATGTTCTGAAACTGAACACTCAGTTGTCTTCCTTGTATCTGATCAGTTAGGTTCGAACGCTCAGATGGCTTCCTTTCATCTGATGTTCTCTTCTCTTTTACTGCTTCTCATCTGATGAACACTCAGTTGTTTTTCTTACAACTGATGTTCTATCTCTTGAATGTGACTTCCCCTTTTTGGATACTTGACTATTGATCTGAACTTTGAACGTAACTTCTTCCTTCTTGATTCTCATCTGACGAACGCTCAGGTGATGTTCTTATGTCTTCCCCCTTTTTGCATTCTGATGAAGTGAACGCTCAGTTGTCTTTCTCACAACTGATGTTCTATCTGAGTGAAGCCTTGTTGCTATCTTCAGCTGGAGACCTGAAAAAATAAAATCTTAACAATGCTCAAACAGCGAGCCTAACTACTTATATTAGGTTCTGACAACATCTACTCGGTTGGGATCAGTTGGTTTTAAAATTCATCAAAACTCTTACTAATAAATTTCCCAACATATCTATTTTGATTTTTAAATAGAGAGGATTTACTGTAAAAAAAGTACAAGACTAAATAAAAAAGAATATTGATTTTTTTAAAAGCAAATACAAACAACTAAGTAGGTACATAATCTCATTACAAACTAGAAAATACTAATCCAACAATACGACACGTTATGTAATATGATCCAAACGGGATCTTTTCTATTCTCTCCATGTTTCATCTTCTATTGTCTTATTCGGAAATCACATGTGACATGAATACTAGTACTATGATACTAGTAAATAGCACGTCGAGACTCGACGAGAAATATTTTTATATTTTTATCTATATAAATATATTTTAAAAAGTAACTTTTTTTTGGTAAATAATATTTATTTCATCAAAGTGCGCCAGAGAAGAAATACAAATATTCTGCAAACGATAAAGCAACCAAACAACAAATCATACCATTATAACTTTGAAAAAACTTATCTTTCTCTCTCAACGTTTCCCACTATGTCTCTAGAATTTCTCTCTAAAGACTCACTCATATTTAAAAATAGTTTTATATCTTATTTAGAAGTTGTTATGTTTTTTACGTTAATTATAAATTAAACTTAGTAAATTAATTATATTTCATGTATCAAAACTCATAATTCTAAATGACAGTAAACTAGATACTCATTCATTATTTATTTTTTCAAATCTAAAATTTTTCTACATTTCGATTGAAATAGTAACTTTATTGTATATACCCGTCGCAAACCTGTTGGGTAATAGTATTCGATAAAAATCTAAACACTACAAAGATAATATTAACTAAAACTATTTTAATCGTCTCGTTGATTTGAATTGTCTCGTTGGTTTATGGTAAATTGATATCTCTAATATTAGCCAAAGGTCGAGAAAGATATATTTGTATTTTTATTATGTATTTTTCTAATTCAAATTTATTTAGAATTTTTCTACATCTCGATAAAGTTTATGAATTTATTGTATATACCTGTCGCAAATTGTTGGGTAATAACACTCGATAAAAATATGAACACTACAAAGTTAATATCAACTAAAATTAGTAAAAAATATTCTTTTCATGTCTAGTAGAATTGTCTTGTTGATTTGAATCGTCTCGTTGGTTTATGGTTATTGATATCTCTAATCTTAGCCATAGGCAAGAAAGATATGTCTAGTTTTGAAGATCTTTTTTCCCCCTTTTTTAGCTATCTATTCATATATTAGATTCAATGTGATATGAATAATATTTTATAGCAGACATTAATCGAAGATTTTAGAAAAATATGAATGAAAGATAAAGAGAATTCCATATAAATATATTGATTAAGTATATTTGTTTAGTTTTCATAGAAATTTTTTATTGCAAAATTTCTATTGGTCTCTTAAATGCTAATTTGCTTATTTTGTTGCTTTAAATTTAATTATTGGCGCTACTTGTAGACTAAATTAAAAAATAATTTTACTTTTCATAATTATTAAACATATAATTAATAATGAAATAGGTAATATAATTTGTATTTAGAAATTGAGAATATATCTATTACGAATTGAGATATAGTATATAATACTAACATCATGAATTAATAATACACAAAACTTTAAAAAAGTGTGAAAATAGTGATAAAGATAGTAATAACGGATATACATGAGAAATTAGATATTATTATATGAATATGATAAATAATATATGTGTATTATTATATATTAATAATGCAAAAATACCAAAATAAAGGAAAATCAGAACGGAGCACCAATGAGAGAGCATTTATTTTTCTATTATTAATTGATATATATATATATATATATATATATATATATATATATATATATATATATATATATGGTGTGGATCTGGTAGGAACTCATCTTTATATGAGAACCGTAGGAACCAATATCAATATCACTTACGTGATGCACAAAATACAATACGTTAATGTACAAAACATATTAATGCACAAATTACACTAACTTAATGCACAAATTATTTAGCACACTTTTAATGCACAAACAACATTAATCTAATGCATCAATTAATTTAGACCGTAAATTAAAAAAAAATCAACGATCCAAATTAGTTCCTAGTTCTTATTTAATATATATATATATATATATATATATATATATATATATATATATATATATATATCTTGACCTTTACTCATGCCACGTATCATGAGAGTATGATGAACCAATTGTTGCTCGTCTAATCGGTCAAAACGGGATAAATATATAATGTAATAATTACCTTAATTATTCATAATATGTACATCAACAGAAAATTTTGATTATTCATTAATTTACAAAATTATAAAGATTTTTTTTAACAACAAAATTATAAAGTTACTATAGGGATAATACACTTAAATCAACGACGACAATTTGCTGCATTAATTTTTTTTACTCGTCATTTTTCTAAGATGACCGTTAATATATGGACCATAAAATAATCGTTGTTTCATATCCAAATTTAACAAAACTCTTTGTATCTGAAGACATGGAAAGAGATGTTTTTATGTCACCAACAGAAAAGCCCATGCTTAATCACGGAATTGTTGATCTCCTAGAAGTTTGAGAATGATATTTATCTATATCTATGTCTATTTATCTATATAGTATCTATCTCTTTATTCATATTATTATATTACTAAAAGTAAAATGATTCTTATTTTGAAAAAATCTTACGTGGCACTCCTCTTAATTCTCCATTCTTATTTATCTAAATTCTCAAATTTTTGAATTTTTAAATATAAAATAATAGATTTTAAGTATCTACTAAAATCTTGTGTCCCATATCGGTTATTCTACGTTAAAAAAATCCTATGTGGCACCTCCCAAATTCCTATGTTACTATTTATATAAATTCTCAAATTTTTAGAATTAAAAATCAATATTTATCATATCTATATTCTATTACATCGTTATTATTATACTATAGAATATCTCATAATTCATATGTTAAAGAAATAATCATATATTAAGATATTGTAAACGTGTATCATACATATTCCCATATTAATTGGATTCGTTTCTCTCTTTATTTTTTTAGGGGAGTTGTTCATTTTTTATTATTATTATTATTATATAATTATATCACAAATCTTCTATTCCATATTGATTTTTCAATGAAACTGCACCAATTGAGAAGCCTATAAATACATAAATTTAATATGTATTTTTCCATCCTTTGCACTTTGAACCACCAATTAAATTTGTCCAATTAAATTAGTTGGATAAATAAATAATTTTAGTTTAATTAGAATTTAATTGGATTAATATTGAGTTGCACCACCAATTTAATTTGATCAATTACTCGGTTGGCTAAATGAGTAATTTTAAATTGACAAATAATTGTGTTATATTACAAAATAATATCCAAATTTTGCAATTTATTCAAAAATAGTAAATGAAGACGGGAGAATCGCGGAACGGTTTTCTTAAATTTAATTAGATACAAAAGATTTTTACTGTCAAATAAATTTTTATATTTTTATTACTACTAAGTAAATTGCGGTTAAATTTTTTAATAATTTTAGTGAAGTATGTGGGTCAAAAATAGTAAATGAAGACGAGAGAATCGTGGAACAATTTTCATGAATTCAAATAAAAATTAAATATTCACTTTCAAAACAAATGTTTATAACTTTCAAACAAATTGTGGATAATATTTTTAATAACGATGCATTTATTAGTGAAGTATCTGGATTAAAATGAACTAAAAAGAAATAAAAAATAGTAAATAAAGACTGGAGAATTGAAAAACAATTTTCTTGAATTTAATTAGAACTAAAGATTTTCACGTTCAAAATGTGTATTTTCTCATCTTTTGCACCAATAGTTTTATTTGGTCAATTTATCTATTAGTTGGCCGAATAAATAATTATATTTTTATAGTTTAGTTTAATTTAATTTGACCAATTTATTAGTTGGACGATAAATTATTATTTTTGTACGGAACCAATGGGCAAATTCTCAACCCACAGTATTACTATACGGATTTTGTTGGAAACGAACACATATGACTAATTTTTTTAATCGAGTTTGAAACAAGAACGATTATATATTTATATTTCAAACATGTTTTAATAATCCTAACACACCGTTTCGAATTGTTTGATTAATCGTTTCCATTGAAAAACGTCGAATGTGTAGGAAAATTGGCAGAAAAACTACTAACGATTCGTCGATGAGCCAGTTCCGACCCATAATTGTGTGCGTAGAGGGGCCGATTCAATACCAGCGTGGCTAACTTTTTTTTTTATGAAGAATTCGTAAAATTAAGGATATTTATGGTCACCTTTATTTCATACAGACAATCTCCAAAAAAAAAATATTAAATCAATGTGGGACAAATAGATATTTGCTATAAAAAATAACCACCTCAATTCTCATACAAAATCAACACAAGACATTCTCTTTGAGAAGTAAATAATTTTTGTCCCACCTCAGTTTTAAGAAAAAGAGGGATTTGAAAATTATCTGTAAAAATAGGTGTGAATTAAATTTGAATTTTAATGGATATTACTTTGAAAATAAAAATAATTAACAAATAATACATTTCTTATACTATCACATAGAATTAAAGTTTATTAATTTTATTAATTAATAATTTTCCGTCGATTTTCGACGGGATACACACTAGTTATATTATATATTAACAAAAACAACTTTACAAAAATCCTACGGGACATCCCTCAAATTCCTCCATTCTCATTTATCTAAATTCTCAAATTTTCTGAATTTAATGTTAATATTTTATATTATACTTCAATTAATTTACATTTATATATTTGTTGATTAACACGTCTATTATGTAGTCTCAATAATAAAATTTATTGTTTAATCTAAGAGCACAATACTATATAAATGTGATAGCCAGAATCAATTAGCGATAGAAGTATTGTAAATTGTAGTAGAAATTAATATTATGTAACAATATTCAGATTTTATGATTCAAGTCTTTAGAGAGAAGTAGAGTTTTGGTATCTTTGTTATAATATTTGTCAGTACAAATTATTATTATATTTAATATTTAAATTATGGGTCTAACTGATGGTTACTGTGATCTTCCTTTAAGATTTTCGATCTTCTTTATCTATAAAATTATATTTTAAATAAAATTACCGTGTTCTTAATTATTTAAATAATTTATAAATTTATAAATAAATTTAAATGATTAGCGAATAATATTATAAGGGTTAAGAACGATTATGAATAACACAATTACTTTCCAATTAAATTTTGATTAGAATCGTGGTTGATAGTACGATTCCGACCTGGAACTGCAGGGGTAGACGGGCCGATTCTAAAACAGTTGTTCAACTTTTTTTTTTTAATTATGTTAATTTCCTAATGTATGATATTTAACATCCTTCCATTCTTATAGACAATCTTCAATAATAGAAAATGACTCTTAAGCTCAATCTTTCAGTTTCTTAGGAAAAGAAGGAGACGAGAGAAGGTGGTGTTGAGAGAGAGAAGAGAGATTACTTTCTAATTAAATTTGAATTAGTACCGTGGTCGACGGGACGATTCTAACCTCAAACTATAGGGGTAGATGGACAGATTCCAAATCGGCGGTTCAACTTTTAAAAAGAATATTATGTTAGCACTTTTTAAATTACAATTGAAAGCTAATAAAGATTTTCACAGTAAAAAAATTCTATCACCATTATATAATAATTTGATAATCTTATTAAATAATAAAATAAATCTCGTCGATTTTTTTGACGGGTTATAAGCTAGTCAATTAATAATAGAAAAATAAATGGTGCTCCCTCCTCGGTGCTTCGTTATAATTTTTCTTTATTCTGGTATTTTTGACATTATTAATTCATAATAATACATATATATTACTTATTATATTCATATAATAATAATTTCTCATGCCTCATATATATCTGTCATTATTAGCTTTAGCTCTATTCTTTACACTTCTTTAAGGCTTTGTGTATTATTAATTCATAATATTAATATTATAATATTGGATAGTGCTATTTGGACACACTATGTCCGGACATACGACGGTAAAAATAGGAATTTGACGGAATTTTTTAACATATAATTTCATTTCATAGTTTCAACATTTTGGTTATTCATAAACATACATTTTTTAAATTTTAATTATAAAGTTTCCGCCCTATTTAAATTCACAAGTTTAGAAGTTGGACGTGAATGAGAGTAAATTTTGGGAGCTGGTGTGCATGAGATCGATATTTCAGAAGGGGGTTTGAGTAGGAAAGAAATTTTAAAGGCAATCGGACAATTTTATTCATATTACAAGCACGTATGTCCAGACATAGTATGTCCGAATAGAATTATTGTATAATATTATATCTCAATTCATAATGGATATATATATGGTTAAATTGCATATAAATTCTCCACCTTTTACCAATTTCTCATTTATATTCTTACCAAAATTTTCCATCTTTTAAGTTTTCGTAATTCGATACATCTGACCATTTCCCCCCCAATTAGCGCTCACATGAAATCTAGAAATGCTTATATGGCAAAGCCCGACAGAAAAATAAACGACGTAGTTTTAAAAACACAAAACGTCGTCGTTTTCTCAAACACAAATACTTATATTTAAAAACACAAACGTCGTCGATTTTATATAGATGAAAATATAATTATTTTCGGTGTGCATATCAACATAAAATGTAATACATATAAATATATGGTGGTGTGCATATGAGTTTATTGTAGAAAAAAAAATAAAAAAAAATCGGGCACGTGCAGTACATGCGCTGCGCGTGCACTGCACGCGCACTAACTCTAGATTATATGCAAGTTATAGCCGCCGCATCCCCCCACTCTTTCAAATATGTAAGATGTGAAATTTTATTATTATTATTATTATTATTATTATTATTATTATTATTATTATTATTTATCAAATATTTACAGGAAAATGTAATTATCGATTTTAGATATGAGTGTTTTACGGAATAATGGAAATATTCTTATACTAAATGCACTTCCCCTCCAAAACAAAATCAAATAAAATCTCGCTATCCCAATACAGATTTTTGGAAAAGGATAATCAACGTACCTTAATAACAGATCACTCCAATATTCTACTAAGATTTTTCAAACGCATGTAAATGAATTAATATTATATCATCATACTGTATTTGACTGGCCTATATATATCCCTTGCAACAAAAACTTACACACACAAATTAACAACACATGCATAATTTACCTTAGCATTTATCATTAGAAACATGAATAGAAACCTCTGCATTTTCCTTCTTCTTCTATCATCATGCCTAGTACAAAACATCCATGCAACCAAATACATTGTCACAAACACAGTCCCAAACACTCCCGGCGGCCAATTTTTCGACAAAGAAATCGGCGTTAAACACACCTTATCCATCATGCCAGATCTCAACAAAAAAATCTTTAAAATCTTCAAAGAGCATACTCCTGCAGAAAGAAGAGATGTGCCCGTTTTAAACGTGTACATCTCCGAATTCCCGGGCTATGCATACAAAAACGGCGACAACATCAACATCAGTGCTTCGGCATTGGACAAATATTACTACCCTCGTAACAGATCCAAGTTCTTCTTTGCCGAAATGTTGATCCATGAAATGACGCACGTGTTTCAATGGCACGGGAATTTCGGAGCCCCGGGGGGCCTGACGGAGGGGACGGCGGATTATGTGATGGTGAAGTCCGGCATCTATGATAAGAATACATATACGAAGCACGGCGCCGGGAAGAGATGGGACGAAGGCTATGGCGTGACGGAGAGATTTTTGGAGTATTGTGATGGTTTGGTGAGTGATTTCACGGTGAAACTGAATAAGAAGATGAGGTATACATATAGTGATAAATATTGGGTTGAGTTGCTGGGGAAGCCTGTGGATCAGGTTTGGAAAGAGTATAAAGCAAAGTATGGGAATCAGCCTCAAGAGGAATACACCATTGGTGCGTTTAATGGTAATTTAGAGTATTAATTAATTAGTGAAAATTAATTAATCCAGTTTGTATTAAGAAATAATTAAGACTCGATCAATAGTATATATAATAACGAAATTTACATTCGCACTACGTAATATAATCCTTATTTTATTAATAAATATTGATGGAACGTGTTATATATATAACTTATTATTATAAGATAATAAGCTACCGTTATAACAAGTATACTTATTATTAATGTAATAAGTGATTTTCGCATACAAAACTCTCAAGTTTTTGTTCTTCTAAAATCTTTTCTCACATCGTTTTTTAATCAGACTCAACTCACTGAAAATCTTATATAATTTTTTTGTAATCAAAGTGTATTTTTCATCTAACCAATTATTTTGAACCACTTATTAAATTTGGCTAAATAACTAATTAATTAGTTGGCCAGATACATAACTATAATTTTTTTGACAATTTGATTTGGTCAATATAAATTTCGTCAAGAATTAAAATTTTAAATAAATAATTTAGTCCATTAATTAAAATGAGTTTGCCCGAATTCATATTTTATGCAATATTGTATACATTTTTATATGTATGTCATGTAATAATAAACATATACATAAAATTATAAATCATCTCAATATGTATGATCCAATTCTACGACACATAATTATCATTTAAAAAAATTGAACACCACACATTCAATATTTATACGTCTGCTTCAAATGATTGAGACACAAATTACGAAGCTGTGACCTATCTTCTTCTTCCTTTTACAAATTTGTTCCTTTTCTCATGATGATGGTTTGTCTAAGATGTTTCCAACTATGAAGGAGCTTTTAAAAAAGAATATCAATGGAGATGTAAGTTTGTCCGAAACTAGGCTAGATTACAATGGAGGTTGCCTAGTGACTGAAAGTTTGAACAACATAAAACAACTTGTAAGATTCTAACTGATGTGCTGCAGAGGTTGTTTCTTGATCAGAGGTTTCAGTTGTATTTATAGAACAGAGAGAGAAGTAGCCGTTGGAGGACCATTCACCCTTTCTGTCTCTATTATCTTCACGTTGGAAGAGGGACTTCGAGTCGTCAATCTCTTATTGGTTTCTCAAGTCAATACATGAGTTACATAGCAAAATAAGTTCCCTAACAGATGAGCTGATAGAAAATTTTAAGACAGATTATTCTTAACTTATGTGAGGTCAGTCGGGAGTTTTGAAATCAATCAAAACTTTATAATTTTCCCAACACTACACTACACAACCTCTATATATGTTTCCTTGCATCATGCCTTGTATACGTGATGACAAACATCGTCTCCAACACTCCTGGAGGGCAGTTACGTTCTTCGAAAAAGAAATTGGTGCTAATTTCACCTTAGGAATTATGTCAACTCTCAATAGAAAAATCGTTGAAATCTTCAAAGCGAGATATTCCAGACAGAAGGCGTGTGTGCCCCTTTTAACCGTATACATATCTGAATTCCCAGGTTATGCATACAAATTACATTAACGGTAACAACATCAATATAAGTGCTTCTGCCTTGACAAATATTTTTATCCAACTTCTTTTTTACTGAAATGTTGGTCCATGAAATGACACACGTGTTCCAATGGGACGGAAATTTTGGAGCCCCCGGAGGTTTGACTGCGGATTATGTGATGGTGAAGTCCGGCTACTACGATAACGAAGCCCGGTGCAGGGAAGAGATGGGTTCAGGGGTGAAGGAGAGGTTTTTGGAGTATTGTAATAGTTTGGTAACAGATTTCACTGTAAAATTGAATAAGAAGATGAGGTATACATACAGTGATCAATATTGGGTTGAATTGCTGGGGAAGCCTTTGGATCAAGTTTGGAAAGAGTACAAAGCTAAGTATGGGAATCAGCCTCAATAAGACTACTACATTGGTATTTTTCAAAGGTTTAGAGCAATAATTAATGTAAATCAAGATTATTTATTATGTATGGGGTTGAATAAAGAAAGAAGGGATTTGATAATTAAAAAAATAGAAAGAATGAAAAATGGTTCAATGGAATAATAACCTTCTCTTTCCTTTCTTCTAATTTTAATTTTCTAACAAGAAAAAAAAAAAAAAAAACTTGTGTATTTGTAGGGTTAACTATTTGAAAATTTTCTTATCCAAATGAGTATTTTAGATTTTTTTACGCTAACGTGTTAAAAATTTGGGAAAATTTTCCATTGGGGAGAATCTCTTACCAGATACTAAGTCAAGCTGAAAATATTAAATCTGGGCCATCATATCATCTCAAAGATAACACTGTAGCTTTTTTGGTAATTACTGGTTAATTTCGTACTAGGAATAGAGCACAATGTGAAGGAGCGCTTGGTACGATTTGATATATTCGTACGACGTCTCTGAATTTTAGGTTTGTGGTACGAATTTGAAACAATCGTACCATGTGTAATGGTACGATTTTGAATCTTTTGTGTGGTTCCAGACATTGGCGAGAAGATTGGATGTAAGATCCCACGAAACAAAAGGCCTCTTATGTTGAGGCTTCATTAGGTGTAATCATACCAGCGTACCATGTGGGTGCAAGGCTCTGTATTTGAATAATATTTGCTACTACAATATTACAACAGTAATTATTAGTATGCTGGAATAATATTTTGCAATCAGTGCATTTCAGGTAGATATGTTGATAGTATTTTGGTACAATTGGTGCGAAATATATCTGTTCGTACCATTCGTTTCACTACGTCCAGTACGAATGATTGAATTCGTGCTATTCAGACCAATTCAATTTTTTATTATAATTGAATCACAAGCCAAATAAATTAAATTAAATAGTTCACAAATATTGCAATACAAGTTTTCCCAAAATCAAAGGTTGGATCATCATCGTTATCACCATCATCGTCACGAATATGTTTTTGCACATTCACATTAAGAAAATTCCGAGTAATTAACATATTCATCATCGTAGGTGGAGATTCACCATTGCTATGACCAACATTAACATGTATAATAGGCAACTCCAACAAACTCATCAAATAAGACAATTGTAGAAGATTGCCTCTGCTACATGCAATAAATACGAGACTATCAGATCAGACACTCTTTGTACGATAGGTACGAAATAAAATAATTCGTACCTAAACATCATACGAATTTAGAAAATTCGTACCAAGCGTATCTTGTGTGTGTGCACAACATTCTTTAATACAAAAGCACGAATTCAATGATTCGTGCCAACATGTAATTTACAGCAGCAAAATATTCATGCAAAAATAGATTTGAATCTAGATTCAAACGTATTCTTCATCACAAAATCACAAAAAAGATGCATTAGGAGGAAAATACAGTTTGTTGCGCAACTTCCACAAAAAAATCGGAAGAAGACGAAGTATTGATCGACTCCATCAGTGACGGAGATCACCACGGTGAGAGTGGAATTGATGTGGCGGAGGACGGTGGCGGTATACCAGGAGCCGTGAAAACCATCGTAATTGAAGTTCACTTCCACTTAAGCGCCAGGTTGAAAGGGGTTGCCGGAGTAATTTCGATTGTCAGGCATCATCGACTTATTATTATTATTATTATTATTATTATTATTATTATTATTATTAGCCAGGTTGAAAGGGGTTGCCGGAGTAATTTCGATTGTCAGGCATCATCGACTTATTATTATTATTATTATTATTATTATTATTATTATTATTATTATTATTATTATTATTATTATTATTATTATGGTTCTACTAGTAGTAATTTTTATTTGCAGCTAGTAGAAATCTTATAACTGTAGACATTATATTACTATCCATTACTGCTGGGAGGATATAATTATTAAATACCAGAGTCATGTATTTTGGGACGAATAACCGAATACTTGAATGCATTTCACCTCTAATATGCGCAATCAAAATAAAATACTACCACCCCAAAACCCATTTTGGGAAAATGACAATAACATAACGCAAATTATTTATGTAACAAACATTTGACTGGCTTAATAGTTACTGCCTATATATCCAAACTCGCAAGGTACACACACATACACACACTGATACACAATTTGCCCAGATAATTATCAATTATGAGCATAAGCCTCTGCATCTTCCTCCCTATTTTTCTTCTTCTATCATGCCTAGTACACATTCATGCAACCAAATACATTGTCACAAACACTGTCCCCAACACTCCTGGGGGCCAATTATTCGACAAAGAAATCGGTGTTAATTTCACCTTATCAATCATGCCAACTATCAATGAATTCATTTACAAAGTCTTCGAAGAAAGTAGGCCTGAAGAAAGAAGGCGTGTGCCTGTTTTAAATGTATACATCTCTGAATTCCCAGGTTACGCGTACAAAAATGGTGACAACATTAACATAAGTGCCTCGGCACTGGACAACATATACCGTCCTCGTTCGTTTTCCAAGTGGATGTTCACTTCCGTACTGTATCATGAAATGACTCATGTGTTTCAATGGCATGGTAATTTTGGAGCCCCCGGAGGTTTGACTGAGGGGACTGCGGATTATGTGATGGTGAAGTCGGGCTGCTACAATAAGTATATGTATACGAAGCCCGGTGCAGGGAAGAGGTGGGACGAAGGCTATGGTGTGACGGAGAAGTTTTTGGAGTATTGTGACAGTCTGCTAGAAGGCTTCACAGCAAAATTGAATAAGAAGATGATGTACAAATACAGCGAAATATACTGGGTCGAGTTGCTAGGGAAACCCGTGGATCAGCTTTGGAGAGAGTACAAAGCCAAGTATGGGAACCAACCTGAAGAAGACTCCATTGATATTTTTCAAGGTTTAAAGTACTGATGAAATTCCAGTTCGTGGAGAAGGGTTTAGAACTGAATAAAGTGTAAGGAATTTGATGTTGTTATGAATATTCACCAGTTTATGCATATGAATATAACAGCAAGCTATAAGTGAAACTATCATATAGTTTATTCGACAATAGTACAATAATATAAGCACAAACAAGGGCGTATTTGAGGAGCAATTGAGAGTAGAACCACCCTAAATAACAACTTTCTCCGGATATAGGCAGCCAGAAGCAATCCAAATCATATAATACAACATATATTGCGATACAAACTTAGAAATACATAAAAATACCCAAAACTTGTTTAGGTTACCTTGAAAAGGTATCTTATTTGTCGAGATCCTCGATTGCAGATACAACTTCAGTAATGTTGTGGAAGTTTTTCCTTTCCTTCAGAAGGGTCTTAGCAAAGTTCAAAGCTTTGCGCTCACATTCTGCACGCCTGCTGGGCTCTTCAATTGATTCGAAATCTTCAACATGTGCAACCCCAACAATTCTCCTATAAATCAACCAGAACCATCATTTAGACAAGATCTTTTTCCCACATATAAATGTAAATACTATACAGTCTAGAAAAGAATTTGCCTAATCAACCACAAGTCAGCCACCGCTGAGACATAGGTGAAGCTGGATATGAAGATCTGGTGAATCATCAGATCAACCAGTATCAAGAACTAACTAGAGATGGTCGTACATGAGCATAGAAAAGGTATCTATTCTCTTACAAATATCGTTAACACAGAAACCAGAACATAAAGTGTGGAAGTTGTCATCTAACCTTATCATTTTCGCAGCACCAAATCCAAGAGTATCATGGAAAAGATCTTCCATATACTTTTGCTTTACCAACAACTGGAGTTCTGGATTATTATAAACTGCAGGAAGATAAGCCTCACCAGGACCATCCTTGTGTTTATCCCATAGAGCAGTAAACTTTGCATGAAAGAAGTTCCAAGTATCTGATATTGTCTTCACGATCCACTTCTTATATTTCTGAACACAAGTAAATATTATGTCAACAAATTAGATTATGAAACTAGTGTAACTCTCACACGAATGAATAGACATCATAATAGGGTAATACTGCATGTTTAAAGAGTTTCGAATCAAAAGATGTATAATTTTTATTAACGCAGAAACAAGGCAAAACAAACAAAGAGGGGAATGGTTCATATATTTACTTCCATGTCAGAAGTAAGTTTCTCAATAAATCTCAACATAGTATGAATAACTATATTAGACGTAACACACAATCATTTATAATTTAGCTCAACCCACCCCACTTAAAATTAGTGTAAATACTTACATAAGCTAAATGTAATTGAGAAATAAGGTAGCAATTTAAGCCATTAGATACATTTGCAATAAATTTCAATTTTCAGAATTTCTATGTTCGTTATTAATTATGAATCTTCCCGGAACCTGAACCTCCAAGTTACTGTTTCCATCCACATGGACTTATAAAACAACATAAATGCTGTTACAACTAACAAGTAAGGATTCAAAATCATCACTCCATGGACTGTAATCAAGAATAAATAAAATCAGATAACTTTGCTATTAAACAAGGAAAAATAAGATGTTTAGAATAAATAAATTGACTAGATATAAGACAATAAATCAACAGAGCAATATCACTAATGTTTTATAAGTAAATGTAGTGATAGTATATACCTTACGATCTGGCCCCTTTTCCGCATGTCCATCTTGTGAAAAATAAGCTAAAATCAAGTTTCCAATAAAAGCTCCAATATCATATCCCATTGGTCCATAGAAACCAAATTCAGGATCTATCACTTGAGTTGAATCAGGAGTAGCCATGATTGAACCTGTGTGGAGATCACCATGTAAAAGAGCTTGGGCTCTCTCACAGAATCTGGGTGGAGAAGATATCAAACAATTGTAAGAAAATGTCTCATACAAACTGTAGAAATTATAAGAGATTGCATAATATACAGAAGTTCTGCACTGAATTTTACTTAGATTTCAGCTCGGCGACTTCAAATTTCAATTTGTTATCCTCCTGAACTGCCTCTGCATCAGAATCAAGGTAAGGAGTTGTCCAGCGGTTATATTCAGACACTTTGTACGGGTCAGAAAACACAACTTGTTCAGTAAGTCTGCATAACTCCACATTGCCACAAAATTTAGCGACTGCAAAATAGAAAAAATCACCAAATTAGAATATGCATCAAGGCATTTCAACAGGATTAAGATTGACTTGTAGGAACATAATAATAGTTTCTGTTTCAATTTATTACCAATGATTCTTGATGGAAAATCTAGCAGGCGTGATTTTAATCAAAATTAGTAGCATTCCTGATTCTAACCTAAGTGAAAGAAATGCAGGAAGAAATGGCAGCTCTGATGAGTGGGAGTTTCTCAAAGGAACAATACAAAATTCTAAGTAAAGGGTGTAAACACACTCAAAACCAAAGATGAATCATTAGGCAAATGCTTCAGATTCACTATGAGGCTGAAGTAACATTCATAAGAGGATATAGACTTCAATGAATTATGAAATATTGATGTTTTAAGAGTTAGATTCTTGTAAAAACAATTTCTTACCAGCACTTTTATGATCAGTAGTGGTCAGATATAGTAGGGAAGTATAGAATAGCGTCCTTGCCATATATTCTGACATATGATCGGCAAGCAATGGATACTCAATCCCAGCAATAAGTCCTTTTCTTAAGATGATATGAGGTGGATCGATGTATCGCATGCCAATCAAACACATTTTCCTGTCGAAGTGGTAAACCTCAGGAACATGATTCGGACACAAGCGGCCATGTTCTCGCAACACCGCATCTTCAAAATAGGCACGTTCTTTTGTCATTGGCCATGACTCCCCTATACAACGAATGTATGGAAGAGCCTGCAGGTATTGACAAACCGTTAAACAAAATAAACAATTAACAGTCTCTTACAAAAGAAATGGTATAATATGGATATATACCTACGAGTTTATAAAAGATACTAATCTGTAATCTGTAATATCTTCTAAATCTTCGATATATGAGAAATGGCAATGATCTAACAAAGAGGCCTAGAGTCAACTTTTCCATCTCACTTGCTGATGTTTTGAGATAATAACATAACGTGAATATATTAGGTGTTACTTTTTTTAAAAATCCCTGCAACTTTCAGATGATTTGCATTCCTACTTTCAACAACAAAACCAAACAAACAATTCAATACTCAAATAAGACTGATCACGAACACTCCTTGCTTTAAATCGCAACTCATTTCAGCAGACTATAAAATGTTTTGCTGCTGCTTTCATTTCCAAATTTGACACTTAAAGCTCTAAGCTACAGCTTTCACCCCTCCGGCAGTATAATTTTCGTAGATAGCGTACTTCAATCATCCAATTATTACAATATGTGAATGTGTGCGTGTGTGTTTAACAAAGAAATCGATTTCATATGTACCTGTTTGACGACAATAGATCCCGACGGTCCACTGACAATGTAAACGAAGTTGAGATTTCCGTCGCCGACTTCCTTGATTTCGAGGTTATCCAAGTGATTGCCTAGCTTGGCGGCGAGAGATGGAGTCGCCTTCAGGTATTCCACCAGTAGCGTCTCATTGAGCGGCTGAAACCCGTCGGAAGTCATGTTGGCGGTGGCGGCGGCGGGCGGCGGATTTTTATACTGTGTTGGCCTTGATTAGTTAGTGGTCTTGCTTAATTACAATATTTTTCTTCGAGGAAGGCACGATTAACGCTTTATTTAGGAAAATATAATCAACATTATTCGCGTCGAATAAGGGAAGACCGGTAGGGGTAAAATGGGAAGAACGAGATTCTTTTGTATTGACCACACTCCGGCCCAGTCTCTTTACTGATGGAGGTCTACTCTTTTGGCGTTTTGGTTTGGGGGGAATTGCGTCAAACTGTTTGAGATATGGTAGAAGAAATTTCAAATACATTGAATGTGGACGATTTCTTTTGTTTGGAAAATACTCGCTCCGTCCCGCAGCAAAGGCGCAGTGGGACTGTTTCTATGGGTGTTTCTATTTAATTTCTAAATTCATATTTTATATTAATTTTAATAATAAAATTTAAAATTTTTATTAATTTAAATAATACTAATTACAATACATTAATTATTAATTAATGTAAATTAATTACATTAATTTAGTAGCCGACTTGTACAACTAGTTTATGTTTCAATTCTCTCTCAAGCAATTTCACAAACACCTTTAGTGCGCCACCTTCTTTTTCAATCTCAATTCTCTCTCAAGCAATTTCACAAACACTTGGTGCGCCACCTGCTTCTTCGATCCACAAACATGAACTGCCACCTGCTTCTTCATCTCCCTGTATCCCTCCGCCCACAGCCTTCCCCTCGCCTTCCGCAGCTCCGCCACCTGCTTCTTCATCTCCATCCTCCTCCTCTATTCCATTCTCAACACCAAATACAACATTTCCAATTGTTCCCTCCAATCCAAGGAGCATCTCGACGAACGAAGGTGCTCGCCCCTCCTCCACCGCCCCTCAACACCTCCTGCCATCATGAGCCTCAACAAACCACCGTCGTCTCCGACCCATCGTTTTTTTTTTTTTTTTAATTTTTCGCGTCGAGCGCATGTCCCGCATGCGCCGGATCGAGACAGTCTCGTCGCGGCGGGACAGTCTCGAGCGCTCCCCTCCTGCAGCGCGGTGTCTCGTCGACGGCGGTGTCTCGAGATCGCCGACGAGACCACCGCTGTGGACAATCTTATATTTTAGCATGGAGATTAATGAAAGGGAATTAAGAATGAAAATATGGTGTTTTACATATTTAATACTTATAAATATTTAATTTTTATTCAAAAATATTTTATATGTCAATAAAGTACTTTATAGATCAATACGTAAGAATAGAAGGTGAATAGTCTAATTTGTTGGAAATGGTTTAGTATTAATCATTAATTAAGAGTAAATATTATTAATTAAATATTTATTATTTAATGTTAATTTATGTTGTGAATAGATAAACGTGGTATATTTTATAGTGGGCAAAATCCGTCTACATAGTCGGAGCCTAATAAACACTTCTAATTGGCCCAATTAGCTAGGCGGATCAGCCATCTAGCCGGACTAATCAGACAAACATCTTCTAATCGGCCCAATTAGCTAGGCGGATCAACCGTCTAGCTGGACTAATCAGACAAATATCTTTACGCGGCCCAAATAGCTAGGTGGTATTAGTCGTCTAGTCCGATAAATTATAAATTAACATTGAACGACTAGGCAGAATTTATTTGCTCGGCCCAAGCCAGACAAGCTTCGTTGGATGGCTCGACTGATTAGGCAGATCCAAGAAGCCTAGTCCGATAGCCTGCTAGGCTATCTAGCCCGATAACTATTCCGATTCTAGCCCGATAAGCTATTCGATAACTTAGTCCAACTCCGCACTCAAGCCTAGGGTGTCAACGGCTAGTCAAACAACTTGACCTAGTCAAAAGAGATATATCCTACTCGTAACAGACAAATCATATCGGATCAATAGCCAACGTGTTTTATAACCGACTAAGAGGAAAAAAAGACGGAAACCCTTAACCGTAATCGGATACTAGTCGCCTATATATGTCAATCGGCTAAGTCATTAAGGGGTATTGGAACGAGCTTACATTCAACCATCTACTACTCATTCTCCTTCTCAACGCTGCTTACACTTTTAATAAATATTTCATCAATCATCCGATCTCCATCTAACTACGCCGGCTGACATCCGGCTACGTTTACTTATACATCAATGTCGGCCTAGCCGGCTACGGCCGCCTTCATCAGCCTAGGTTGATCTGACTTACACTCATTCACACTAACCATTCGCCTACTTCCATCTAGCTTCGCGTTTGCCCCATTTGATATCCGACCACCCCTCCGACTACGACGTTTTCCAGGCTACGGCTTGTCCAACCGTAGTTGCTATTTGGCTACGGCCTTAATCCATCTACGTTGGCTTACTTCCGGCTATGCCCACTTACTTCCGACTACGTTTGTTTATATATCGACAACGGCCATCCGGTTATCCGACTACCATTCTCTGAAACTCTTTGTTCGCCTACATCCGCTTACATTTGACATCCGACTACGATCTCTCCAGCTACATTTGATATCCGGCTAGAAACTCTATCCGAAAACATTCATCATCCATTTACAACGGCCTAGTCCGTCCAGAACGTCCTAGCCTGCTTGCCTTCATCACTATCGTTCTCTATTAACGATACACTTATTTCTATCCGTTTACTTATTGTAATTAGCATCTATTTATTTCTGATCGATTACATCTATCATCTACTTACTTGAGCGTCGGAGGTCCTTTGGCCAACACCCCCACCGGTGCTCTTCGAAGGGCTCTAATGTGTTTTGTTGATTTCAGGTTGCTAGTGTCCGATCCATTCGGACGTGCTTGACGTCATCATCAATTGTAGATCTAGCTTCTACATATTTAACATCTGACAAGAGAAACAGAGGAGCGGAGCAGACATACCAACTCTTTCTTTTAAGACTGTAGATCAAGATCAAGTGGCGAGTGCAGACATATCGAATGACCTAAAGAGTGTACATATTGAGTTAGCTACTATGAAAGTTTCTTCAATTTTTCCAGTGAGAAGGTTGTGATCGAGCTCCAGCTCCGATAACGAAACGGCATTGCACAATTCTCTTGGAATCTCGCCAGAGAGAAGATTACTCCCCAAACTGAGATAACTCAGCATCAAACAGTTCTCGACCTCCGCCGTCCCAGAAAATTTGTTATTCGAAAGCAAAATCGAATCGATTTGCTCCCATTTGCCAAGCCAAGAAGGTAAAGTGCCGGTGAGCTTTTTTTCCCCTATGTTTTGGCCTATTGATATCTATTGAGTGAACTCCCGATTGTTTTCCATTTACTGCATACATTTCCAAAGACATCGACTTATCTTGTCTAGAGCTCTTGTTGTTGTTCCTTGAGGTATTAACTCAGATGCTCCTACCAAAATGGTAGTTGTCCAATTGGGGCTAAGGATTTGAACCTAATAATCAGAAGGTAAAAGCAGCTCTTCCTTCGCTCTTTGATGGTTGAAAGGAAGTTGACAATCCAAGCATTTCCTTTTTATAGGTTCTATGGGTCGATGCCTGCTGCTTCATTTGGGAGAAAAGAATCATATATATGCCGGTCATTAGAAGGAAGAACGGCCATAAAAAGATCCCTCGTGTATCATCTGTAGCAAAACGTCGAGAGCCCAGGTTAAGGAGCTTTCTCGTACAGGGAACTCGAAAGCCTATACTCAAAGTCTACTTTTTTCCGTAAAAGTTCTGTCTTTACTTTGACTCCTTGAAGCCCTTCTTTTAAATAGAAAGATTCCCCCTAGTCCGGTGACCGGGTGGTCTAAGTCCTGATCTTACTTCGGTTCACACACAGGTAAACCTACCTCTTCGAACAAAGAAAAAATACAGGAGCGAAGCATCCAAGGCTTCCACTTATCTTTTTTAGCAGTGTTAGGGACTGTCCTCAGTACCCATTGTTGGATAAGAACCTTATGACATCTCCTAACAGGAGGCCCCTTAAGGTAAACCGATTTCCAATAAGTAAGATATTATATGTTAAAGGTTGGATGTTGAAGTAGAAACTAACATGTTATTTATAATAAATGTTAGTTGTCCCACATCTATTATATGTAGATGATTTGACTTGTATTTACGTCTTTGTCTGTATGGGCTTAATAACTTGTTGGTTAGTGTGTATGGGTGCTCTCGCATGCATGCACATGCGCGCCGCCGACGTCCGGGCGGGTCAGGACGGGCCCGCGGCCCAGGACTTGGATCTTGAAAATTGGTGCTTTGGGCTTATCTTTTTGGACCAAACTCTGCAAGCCCATTACGTTTATTTATTTAGCCCATTGCGCAAGCCCACGTAGCAGCCCATGACTTTTGGCTTCAGTAATAGCCAGAGATTCTTCACGTCTGACAACCTTTGGCGTCTGTAACCCCTAACGTCTTCATGACGTCATAATGGAGACGAGCCCCTTCACATGTCCGAGAGCTGCTATATATGGAGGCTTCCTCATTTGCATTTCTCACTAAAAAACGAAAGCAATCTTCACTCATCTCTTGCATAGCACAGTATATCATTTCTTTCAAGTTCAGTCTTCGTTCCAGTTCCAGTTCGCCGGTGCTCATTCCAGTTTGCGGTGCTGTTACTGCCGAGACGTTAAGATCATTTTAACCTTTAGGGATGAGCCACCTTTCCGTGAGCACTACCGAGGCGTATTCCGTGAGCACCACTTCTGGAACCATCGGCTCTTCGAGCTCCACTATGGCTCCAGTTAAAAATGTTGCTTGGCTCATGCCCATTTCCAAGAAACCTCCCATTTTCTCGGGCTTTGATTTCAAAAGATGGTTCCAAAAGATGATGTTCTACATCACCACAATGGGGCTTGCGAGCTTCCTGCGTGAAGATAGGCCTCATGTCCCAGCTGAGGACGAGGCATATGTTCAAGTTCGTATTAACTACGATACTTGGGTGCATTCCGACTATCTGTGTCAGAATATGTTGCTGAACGGCCTTGGTGATGGCCTATTCAATGTGTTTAATATCAAGGAAACTGCCAAAGAAATTTGGGATGCTCTTGAGTTGAAGTACCGTGTTAACCCTGTTAGCACGAAGAAGTTCGTTGTGACGATGCTGGCTGAATTCCAAATGGTGGATTTTTGTCCAATGATGCCCCAAGTACAAGAGTTCCAAGCTCTTATACATGATGTTCATTCCGAGGGGATGCCTCTGCCCGAGGCGTATACTGTGGCGCTCTTGGTTGACAAGTTGCCGCCAAATTGGAAGGAGTTCAAGGGATACCTTAAGAACAAGCGAAAAAAGATGACCCTTGAAACTTTGTTAGCTAAGCTCCAAACTGAAGCTCAAGTCCGTGATTAAGACTTGAGGGCCAAGGCTACAATGGAGGCTAAGGCTAATCTGACCGAAGGTGGGGATGTGACACGCACCCGTCGTATGGTACGATCAAAATACTTGTGTATGCCCTAGGCGGACAGTACACGCTCCTATGCCCACTACCGGACTGGTTAGTCTTAGCGGTAAGCTAGGGTCCATCCCACGGAGAATGAGGAACTACTTTACCCTTCGGTGCACAAATTGAGTTGTCACGGTCTTGATCTGTATATCTGCACAATAAACTAAATGGAAATCAAATATAAAAAGGGGGTAAAATTTGGGATTGGTCATGATCATTATTGATATGTTAATTCGGTCACGGGCACACTGAAGATCCATCCATGCATCGTATAAACTCAAGGCGTGGCCCAAAGACATTGGGGCGTTTCAAGAGTCTATACTCCACTCTTGGGATGGTTGAATCCCTTGTTGTCGTCTTAGTCCGAAGGTCACGCTTCACCCCGGTCACAAGGCCGTGCTTCACTCCTCCTTAGATAGTAGTCATACCCGATCTCTCCAAGTATGACCCTCACCAACCTTCTCTCCCAAGCTTCCCATGTCCGTACCTACAGAGTAGACATAACTCGCGGGATATCCATTTCCGGTACTACGTCCAACAGGTCATCGATATGTCTACGATACGCGAGATGAGTCCTTCAGTCAATAACTATGGCTTGATGCCTCGTCAAAGTTGGTGGTTGATTGTTAGAGAAGCCCAAAACCGAGAGAAGGCGCAGTATCCCCTTGCCCATTCCTCGCCATCCAGATCTATAGCACCATGTTAGGTGCTGTTCAGCTACTCGGTCATGGGCACACCGAACGTTGCCGTCTGTCATGCCCTGCCTTTGCTTGGAATAGTACAGCTCCAACCGAACGGAGATCACCCGTTAGGTCAGGACTGCCCATGAGTTCTTCTCAGATCTATCCGGAACTACTGGACTCAACCGATGGCACAAGTGCCTCACGAATATTTCACATATCAACAATCAATCATTTCCCATACCCAAATCTCTCCAAGTAGACTACTCACGCATATTGAAATACACAATAACTGATAAATGAGAATGCATGAATAAAGAAGAATGCGAAATACTTGAATTAAAATAGTACCTAAGGCAAACAGCCTTGGATTCGTTCTTCACAGCGGAATGTAAATCAAAGCAGATAAATTGTTTTGAACGTAAAATAAATATAAAACTGGAAACGAAAGTGTTTTTCCGAACTAAGACTAGAGAATGGTGTGGTAACCAACGTTGTGCCAGCCGCTCTGGCTGGACTTTTATAGTAGCAATGGTCGTGGACAAAACCCTAAGCGAGTGGACTGAATCGGCATGATTGACACTTCCCATGTTGAGCGAGATTCTGATTATCTGTGATTGAATGGATTGATGATTGGCAATCTCCGATTGATTGATTTATTTAGGGTAATGCGCTGACCTCCAAATCCTTCCTTCCATAGATGCTTGGCAGATATTGTGCGAATCTTCTCCACGCGGCTTTCCTTCTTGAGCTTTGGCGACTGACTGACAATTTTTGTAGTGGTCAAACTGATTGCATGCTTCATGGTTTGATTCCTCGTAGGCAAGGCAGTTGCAAGATCTTCTTTGTTGTTGGATGCATTGCGTTAATACCATGAATGCGAATGATGAACAACAACTTAGCTTCAGGGTTCACATGGAATCCTCCTTTCAACCTCGTCTCTTGCTTCAATTCGTCTCCTGCGCTGCATACTCCTTTGCGTAATCCTTGCAACCGACTGAATTCACTCTAATTCTGCTAATTATGACCACCTTTCCTCTATTTGACTTGGACTGAGCTTCCTTCCTTCGAACAATAGTTTTCTTCCCCTGGACAGACACTAACGACACAAAAAGACATGAAAAAATAGGGCCAAATGGCCCAAAAGTCGAAGACGCATCAGGACGGACCTTCTAGGAAGCATCCACATCTTGCCAAAGGCAAAGGTAAAGATGTGGCACCTCCGACCAAATTCATTGGAAAGTGCTACAATTGTGATAAGCCCAGCCATATGACGAAAAACTGCCATAAGCCGAAGAGGAACAAGAGAAAGGGCAAGGTCAACCATGTCAAGAAGGACTTCGACACTTGGAAGAAAGATGATCTTGTTGCCATGATCACCGAGGTAAATCATGTCTCAAACCTAATCCTGTTAGTTGGTTTCTTGACACACCCGCGACTGTTCACATCTATGTGAATCGGGACTTGTTTTACACTTACAAGGAGGTTAAAGACCGCTTCATTACCGAAGTGAGTGATCGTACCTCTTCGGTTCTTGGATTTAGGACTGTTGTAAATTCAACTCACTTCTGGCGTGGCAATAACTCTGAAGGATGTGTTGTATGCTCCGAAAATCCTTAAGAACTTAGTGTCTGGAGTCAAATTAGTTAAACCTAAATTTGAGATAGACCTTCGTAGCAACTTTGTAATAATACGCAAGTTTGGCAAGACCATCGGGCAAGGTCATATTGTCGATGATATGTTCAAACTTAGTGTTCGTACTTGTAAGCCTTCAAAGGCAGTTGCTAATAATAATAAAGCTACTACTTCTGCTTACTTGCTTGAGTGTTATGATTCATGGCATTGTAGACTTGGTCACGTAAATCTAATGCTATTAGAAGACTTGTTAACATGGACTTGTTAAAGATTGATTTATCTAAGACACAAGACAAGTGTGAAGTCTGTGTTGAAGCAAAAATGGCTAAGTTACCGTTTAAATTGGTTGAACGAAGCACTAAACCTCTAGAACTAATTCACATCGATGTATGTGATTTAAAGTTTGTGCAAACTAGAGGTGATAAAATGTACTTTATTACCTTTATTGATGATTGCATGAAATACTGTTACCTTTACTTCTTAAGAAGTAAAGATAAGATTATTGAAGCTTTTAGAAACTTCAAGAATGAAGTTAAAAATCAACTTGGTTGCCGAATCAAGACGGTTCAAAGTGATAGAGGTAGAGACTATGTTGCTCCGTTTGCTGAATTATACAACGAAAGTGGTATAATCCATCAAACGACTCTTCCTTATTCACCACAATCAAATGGCGTTGTTGAACGTAAGAATCGAACTCTTAAAGAGATGATGAACGCCTTCTTGATTAGTTCAGGATTACCCCAAAACATGTGGGGGAAGCTGTCTTGACAGCTAACTATATCTTGAACAAAATTTCACTCAAAAGGAAGGACGTGACTCCCTAGCTTTGGAAAGGAAGGGAACCTTTGTATAAATACCTCAAAGTATGGAGGTGTTTAGCAAAGGTTGAAGGGCATTACCAAAACAAGTTACAATTAGACCTAAAACGGTAGATTGTATCTTTATTGGTTATGCACTTAACAACAACGCTTATCGGTTTGTAGTGCACAAATCGGAGATACCTGACATTCATGCGAGTACAACGATGGAATGAAGGAATGTTGTGTTCTTTGAGAATATCTATCCTAACAAGGATAAGGTTGACCCTAACTCTAACAAGAAAGTTGAGGATGAACCAACAAGTTCTAAACTTGTAGATGAGCCTATGAGTTCTGAACCCATGGATGGAAATGAAACATCGAGTTCTAATCTGGTGTTCTTTGGACCACCGAATAAAAAGCGACCTAGGTCTACACCTGTTAATGTAGAACCTAAACGTGGTACTAGGGTACGGAAAGTAAAAAAGCCTTATCTGACCCTGAAGCGGCATTGTAAGCAAATAGATTTTCTAACTCTTCACCAATTGCAAAAGAAGACGCTGGGGGTACTTCAATTGCAAAAATTGAAAAGATTATGATTTAATTTGCCAAAGTTTAAAGTTCAGATTTAAATTACAAAACTGAAAAATTTATAATTTAATTTGCTAAGCTTTAAAAATTGGATTAAAATTGTAAAACTACCAAAATTTCGTGATTTAATTCACCAAAATCTTTCTAAATTGTTGAATAGTCATGTTATTGTAGGTTATCAATTATCCAAAACACAAGTAAATAAATATTGTAGTTTATCAATTTACATAACTACATTTTATTATAATTTGTATACATTTTAATTAACGAAGACATTGACTTTTCTTATTACAAAATTGGCATCAATGATCCAGATCATTTTTTATCCTTATGGGAAACTTTTTTTTGCGAGAAAAAAACATCTACTTCCTCTATCATATTCAATATAGTATGTTTTTCTTTTGGTCGTTCCCTCAATATAATACTCCTTCCATTCTAGTCGTGCTCATTTTAACCGAACTGGCAGTTCCGGACCGCCGATCAACGGTTTTTAACCGGACCGGCAGTCAACGGTTCCGAACCGTAATCGGAACCGTCTAAAGAAGGGCCGGTTACGGGCCTCCTGTTGTCGAATCGGAACCGCCGGTTAACCGCTGATTTACTAATTAAATATACATATGCGTTGAAAACCGGCGGTTTTCAACCAAAACCGGCGGTTTTCGGTGATTTATTTTATTTATTTTTATTTTTTTCCAAACCCTACATTTTATCTATAAATACTCAATCACAATTTCTCTCCTCCATCCGCCTGTCTCATTTTTTCCTCACCTTTTCTTCATTTCTTCTTCTTTAACTCAAATCTCAATCCATTATATTCTTCTTCTTCTTCTTCTTCTTCTTCTTCTTCTTCTTCTTCTTCTCTTCAAAATATTCATTTTGACTTCATCATTTCAACATTAAATTAATAATGTCTCCTACAAAATATAGTCTTCATGAGCTTTTCACCAAACACTATACCCGTGGTGAGCCATTGCCCAACCATGAAACGACAATTTATCATGTTCATTGTAATTATTGCAATTGCGTTTATACGTGGAAAAACGGTGGAGGTTGTGGCACGCTACTTCGTAACATTCAAATGAAACATCCAAATGAACTTGTCAACCGTGAAATGGGTAATTGAGATTTGGGTGTAATGTTTGTAGAGTTTATTTTTAATTTCAACTTTCAATTCAAGTTATTGTTTTGTTCTTGTTGTAATGTTGTTTGTTTGTAATGTGTAAGGTGTTTGTAATTTCTTGGTAATCTTTCAACTTTCAAATGTTTGTAATTTCTTCGTAATGTTCACTTCAATTTAAGTTTATATTATTTAGGTTTCGTTAAAAAAAAAAATTGGCGGTTTTGAACCGGAACCGGCGATTTTCAATCGGAACTGGAACCGGCGGTTAAATGGCTTGGCCCGAAATCGACAATAGTGTTTCCGAGCCGGTTACGGTTCAAGACCCTCCGAACCGTGAACCGGCGGTTCAGGGCCCGGAACCGGTGGGCCTTGAACCGTGAACACGCCTATTCCGTTCACGAAAAAATGTCCTACTTAGCCTTTTTTTTATTCACTAAAAAGAGCCCTAGTTCACTTTTTTCCATCGTATCAAGTGGGACCTTATTCCATTTACCATAACTTTCACTCTCATTTTACTTTTTTCACTAAAAATGGGTGGGACCCTCATTCCACTCACAATAACTTTAACTTTATTTTACTTTTTTCACTTACAATAAGTGAGACCCTTATTCCATCCACACTAATTTTACTTATAATTTATTCTTATCACTCTCAACAAGTGGGACCCTTAATCCACTAACAACAACTTTATCAACTTTCTTAATTCTCGTGCCCAACACACAATGGAGCTTTTTTGGTGTACGGAGGGAGTATGTTTTATTTTATGAAAAGAATTAGGGCTTATTTTAGGTTAAAAAGACATTTTTATCAGGAGTTAACTAGTAGAATGGCCACTTTAGAGTTAAAAACCATACTTGTGTAACCACTTTTAATTTACAATAAAAAAGGCCATCTTTTATGAGTTGGGACGAAAATACCCTTATTAGAAGTGAGTGGTTTAATATTCCACATCTCCAATTTCAAATTCATTTCACCAACCTACTTTCTCTCTCTACCTCTCTCTTTCTCTCTTACCTCTCTCTTTTTCTCTTGTTCATCTCCTTCTCTATCTTTCACCGCCGCCGCCGCTCCACCATCCTTCCTCCATCCACCACCACTCTTTCTCTGCCGCTCCGCCATTCTATCCAACCACCACCACCACCACCACCACCACCATCCTTTTTTCTCTTTCTCACTCTTTCTCTCTCTCTACCTCTCTCCTTTTGCTTTCTCTCTCTAGAAAACCAGATCTACGCCGCCGCCTCGCTTTTCTTTTTCTCCGTCGACGCCCCGATTCACAGCTTCTCCGTCGTCACGCTCTTTTGCTTCTCCATCACCTCGATTCTCAACCACTGTAATTTTTCATTCGAAAATTTTGGCAGTTGTACGATTTACAGATGCCACGGCATTGATTGAAGTCGTACATTCATAGCAACGTTTGTTGTACATATGAATGAGGTATGATATTCGGAATATCGTACTTTTGTTGCTACGATTTTATTAAACTCATACTTGAAACTGACCAATTCATGTATGTTTGGTAGATATTTTAAGGAATATGGTTGCATATTTGGTACGATTTTACAAATTCGTGCATGTTTTTTGTTATGGTAGTGTGTTTGATCTGCAAATTTCTTGCTTGTTATCCGCACAAATTGTTACGATTTCTTCCTTATTTAGGGTTTTTGATACAACATTGTTACGATTTTCTTCCTTATTTAGGGTTTATGATATGACATTCATCGATATTGTACGATATTCTTTATCTCGTACCTGAGTACAATTGATGAGATGATATAAGAATCCATGCGTTAAATTGATTCCATGTGTGTATATTTGTTACGATATTTGAAAACCGTGCCTGAAACTGATTATATGTTGTTACGATATTTGCAATATTGTACTTGAGATGTTACAATGTTATGAATCTCGTACGTGAGTTTGACCAATGTATGGCATGGCATGAAATTATGATGAATGTAAAATTATCATTAAATAAAAATGTGTGTTACGAGATTGGGAAAATCGTACATGAGAGTGATTGAATGTGGCTAATGCGTTATGATATTGCCAATCTCGTACATGAAATCTGTATCATTTGCTACGTGAATATGGTTGCATGTGGCTAATGTGTTACGATATTTTCAATCTCGTACATGAAATCTGTGTCATTTGCTACGTGAATGTGGTTGCATGCGGCTAATGTGTTACAATATTCCCAATCTCGTACATGAAATCTGTGTCATTTGCTACGTGAATGTGGCTGCATGTGGCTAATGTGTTACGATATTGCCAATCTCGTATGTGAATGTGGTTGCATGTGGCTAATGTGTTACTATATATGGAATATCGTACTTATGTGATTACGATTTTGTTGAACTCGTACTCGAGGCTGACGTATTCATGCATATTTTTGTAGCTATTTTGGAGAATATCGCTACATATTTGGTACGATTTGACAAATTCATGCATGTTTTTGCTTAAAATTGATACGATATTACGATTTGTTTATGTTTTTGAGATTTCATGTGTATACGATGTTACGATATTAGAAATATCGTACTTCTGTGGCTACGATTTTATTAAACTCGTACTAAAGACTGACCAATTCAAAGATATTTTGTAGCTACTTTGATGAATATTATTACATATTTGGTACGATTTGATAAATTTTTGCATATGTTTTTGTTTAAAATTGATACGATATTACGATTTGTTTGTGTTTTTGGATTTCATGTGTGTATGATGTTACGATATATGGAATATCGTACTTATGTGATTACGATTTTGTTGAACTCGTACTCGAGGCTGACCTATTCATGCATGTTTTGTAGCTATTTTGGGGAATATCGCTACATATTTGGTACGATTCGAGAAATTTGTGCATGTGTTTTGTTTAAAATTGATACGATATTAACGATTTATTTATATTTTTGGATTTCATGTGTGTACGATGTTACGATACTTGAGATTTATTTGAGATTTGAGGATACCTTGTGTGAAAAATAGTACTTTTATAGATATGACATTGTTAATCTCGTACGTGAGGATGAAAAATTGATGCTACGAAATACGAATTAATAGTGAATGCATGTATGTAGTTAAGGTAATTGCTTGTGTGTATGTTGTTACGATATTTCCAATATTGTACTTGATCTGTTACGATGTTGTTAATCTCGTATGTGAGGGTGACCAATTTATAGCACGAAAATAGAAATTGTTTGTGGTTTTGTGAATGCATGTGCGTATGTTGTTATGATATTCCCAATATCGTATTTGTTCTGTTACGATATTGTTAATCTCGTACGTGAGCGTGAGAAATTGATGCCACAACAATGCGAATTGTTTGTATTTTTGTGATTGCATGTGTGTATGTTGTTACGATATTCCTAAAATCGTACTTGATTTGTTACGATTTTGTTTAACTCGTACATGAATACAGATTTGACACCTTTGTATCTAATTATTTTCAAGGTTGCGTGAACACCTGTCCGACCAGCGTTGACTAAACTTCCCACTACAGAGTCCAATGCTATGGCTACGAGGGTTTAATTGAAGAGATTCGCAAAGTGCTCGACTTTATCGTGCCCGAAGCAAAGGTTGTAGTGATGGGATCAGTTATAGGAGCTTTTATGCGCCTGGAGGACTTCAATGTTCATTCGGGCCTCCAAAGTTATTACGCTTCTCCAAAGTTGAAAATTGAATTCAAGGGTATTTGTAGTCATGGATATAATGAATTTTGTAAGTACAATTGCTACGACTTTACTTTAAATTGTATCTATTATTTTTGCTACGATTTGTACGATTTTATGATTATCTTCTATAAACTCGTATGAAATTAATCATTTTATGAATATCGTAACAACCTGCTTAAGCAAAACTATGACACGTCAAATACGATGTTATGAATATCATAACAAAGAAATATTTGTATCCATATATGTTGTACGATATTCAAAATATCGTAACAAAGAAATAATCTTATCATGTTTTGTTGCTACGATTCAGGAATATCATAACAACAGACAAACATACGACTTATAATCGAGTGTACGAGATTAAATGTCGTAACAACATACGTACATGCATTCACAAAGACAATACTAAAATTGCAGATTTTCTCAACACACGAGCTAAATGAAGCCAATAATGCTACGACTTCATAACAAATATGTTACGATATTTGAAAATCGTGCCTGAAACTGATTATATGTTGTTACGATATTCTCAATATCGTACTTGAGAAGCTACGATGTTATAAATCTCGTACGTAAGATCTGTGTCATTTGTTAAGAGATTTGAAAAATCGTATGTGAATGTGATTGCATGTGGCTAATGTGTTACGATATTGTCAATATCGTACATAAATTTTGTGTCATCTATTATGAGATTTGAAAAATAAGATTTCTGTAGATAATATATTCTTTATCTTGTAGCTAAACATGAACAATTGATGGGATGATATAAGAATTCATGCGTTAAATTGATTTCATGTGTGTATATTTGTTACGATATTTAAAAATCGTGCCTGAAACTGATTATATGGTGTTACGGTATTCGCTATATCGTACTTGAGATGTTACGATATTATGAATCTCGTACGTGAGTTTGACCAATTTATGGCATGACATGAAATTATGATAAATGTAAAATCATCATTAATGTAACGACATTCCATGAAATAATAATGCGTATTACGAGATTGGGAAAATCGTACATGAGAGTTATTGAATGTGGCTAATAGGTTACGATATTCCCAATCTCGTACGTGAAATATGTGTCATTTGCTACGTGAATGTGGTTGCATGTGGCTAATGTGTTACGATATTACCCAATATCATACTTGATGTGTTACGATGTTGCCCAATCTCGTATATGAAATCATTTTTGATACCTTTGTATCTACATGTTTGACGCCTTATCGCAGCTGAGGCATGTGAGCATGGGATCAAGTCAAACTGAAACACGAGGCATGAGCACTCCCTAGCAGCAACATCAACAGTGTTACTCTTCATTCCAGAAATCACTTTAAACCTCAAAATATAAAGATTCTCTAGTAGGAGAAGTAACAAGGGTATCAACCTCAAATATAAAGATTCTCTTGTCCTTCTTCATCCGAATCTCAAGCTTACTCAATAAATCTTCATAACTTATCCCATCAGGTGGTATAGGTATGTACTTTTTTCTCCCACCCTCATATATATTCTCATTCCATGATCCACCATGAGCAACAATTAAACAACAATGCATAGTCTGCATCAAAATATCACATGGTCAGATATCAAACGATGTTACGATATACGATATATCGTACAAACACAAGCTACGATATCATATCATATGCTACGTGAATGTGATTGCATGTGGCTAATATGCTACGATATTACCAATATCGTACATGAAATCTGGTGTCATTTCCTGTAATACCCCGGAAAATCTCGACTGTCTTAAAAATTCAAAGATATTAATAAAAATGGCTTTGCACGCCTAAGTTCATGAATTTGAATTCTAAGATTTACGGTGAAATCCGTTTCCGAAAATAAATTCCAGAAATCGGACGATCGACTACTGTATTAGGATTTTTCGCGTCCGTTAAGTTTTTCGCCCAGAAACTCAAAATCGAATTCCGTCAGAATTTACATTCATTTTTTCTTCGAGACGAGTTCACCGGAGAAAGTTAATTTTTGTGATTTTCCGGACGAATTTTGGACTGTGACGTCCCGACTTTTTCTCGGATTTTGAAAAACGATTTAGGTTTTCCGAGTACGTTAATTATTTCCAATCTAACGGACGAATTAGATTTCGTCAATTCCGTAACTAATTAGAAAAGTGTTTCTCGACTTTTAAAACGGTGTTTAAGAGCCAGAATCGAGATTTTTCGTATAAAATTCCCTCGCCAAACATGACTTAACGACTCACTATGTTGTAGGATATTATTTCTACTTACTTTATGAGTCACCCTTGTGACTCATCACCCTCCCCCTTATCACTCCAAAACCGCCATCTCCCACCTTATTTTCTCTCTTCATTTCTTCTCCAAATCATCCTCCATTGAAGCACAACTCAAGCTCTCCAAGATCCATAACTTCTCCGTCTACCGATTAAATTCCAATCCGATTTCATATATCGAAAGGTAAGAACTTCGTCTCTAGTTTGATCCGAACAAATCTCCTTTTCCCTCTCTTTCATTTTTTTCGAAAATTAGAGAATGATTTAGTATGTGATTTCTTGATCGATGCATGTTCTAGGATGCTTAGAATCGAGTTCTACGGATCAAATTATGAAGGCAAAATCAAGAACCCCAACCCCTATTAATACTGAAATTTTTCTGTTTTGGGGCTTTCGTTTCATACTCGATTTCTTCGTCGAATTGATGATAGATTAGTGTTTCTCATGTCGTTAATTGATAGTATGAATTGTTTTTGATTTTTCTAAAACTAAAATCCAAAACCTAAGAGACGAACAAGGCTCGATTTAGGTTAGTAAATGTCTAGATATGCTCGATTGTTTAATGGAAATGAGTTATACGATGCATGAGGATGAATATATATTAGTTTGAGATTTTTCTAAAAATAAAACGAAAAGTGTAAGAGACGAAGATGTGTTGATAAGTCGAGGCTCGATAATGTTTTGATAATATGATTTGCATGTTAGGAATGCTCGTTAGATAATAATCGTTGTCGTAAAATTTGAATGAAAACGGAGAACGTAAAATTTTACGTAAGAGACGATCAACGATCGATAAGTCGAGAATAAGTGATGATATGAGGATATGATTTGCATATTTATGATTCTTGATAGTTGATGAATAATGTTGTAGAATTTGATTGAAATCCGATGACTTTGGAAAATCCGTAAGAGACAAATAAATGTACGTAATTAATGATAGAAATGGCGATTGAGGATTTTAATTGGTTATTAATGATCATTAATGATGAGGGAACGAAATTGTAGTTGGCGTCGTGTGAATCCGAGCTATAAAATATTGAGTTTATGTTTCAAACGAGAAGTTAGGATTGAAATCGATAACTTGTTTGGTATAGTAATTGTTTAGTTGAAACGACGAGGTATGTAAAGGAGTTTATCACGTACGGGAATACGTGTTAACTGCCTTGATGTGATATTTTCGTGAGAATGTAGGTTCGATAACTTAGAACGAACCTAGGAAGTTATACGTCGATTCTATCGAGCCGTTAGGGTTAGCCGCGGCAGTTTTGCGACCCTTTTCGGAAACTGCAATATCTCTTAGCTCGTTTATCGGAATTGAGATCCGTAAATTGGAGAGTAAACTAGACTTCCTTGGCTTTCTAACGGTACAGGGCGCATCCCTTGTTTCGGGATGCTCTGTTCTGGGCAGTCCCCAGAACCTCTATTCTGTGCAATGAATATCTAAAACCTAAATTACTCGGTTGTTTTCTTCGCAACTTAGTTTCTTTCGATCTTTTAAGTCATTCTAAGTATCGACAACCCTTATCTACTGACCTTAGTGTCAAGTAAGATTTCTAAATGAGAAATGTTCGAATTCTCGTTCCTTTTAACTAAAAGAATATAGATTAGCGTGCAAAGGCCTAAAAGCTTAAAAGCGTATGAAACTAATTTGTTTTTGATTTCGAATTCCGTTTTCTTTTTATCGACTCGATGACTTATCGAAGTTATGATTATTTACGATGAAGGAGGAAGTCAACAGTCGGGATAAGGTGATGGATCAAACGACGGGAATTTGTTTATTAGTTCTGTATTCTAAGGTGGGCTTTCCTACTTATAACAAACAAAATGTTGGTTTTTCCACACATCGAAAGTGACATTTATAGCTTTGATAACTGTGTTTTATCAAACGTGATTATCAGGCATAAACTGTTTTATGTTTTATGTGAGTTCTCTTGATCCCTTCTGAGTTGGCTGAATAGCTTTCCAGATTTATTTAGTTAGCTGACTAGTTAACTTTCGATCGGCTTTGAGTTAGCTATATGCTTTCCAAAGTATGTGCACTTTGTAGCCTGTGGTGTATGTGGTATCTTGTTGAGGGGTAACCAGCCACGGTGAATGAGAATTGGACAAGATTTGAACGTAACATCTGTCAGAAAATGCTTGGCCAAGCTACATTGTGAAAATAATAAAATGTTTAGTAGACACGAGTTCTTTTTCAAACAAAACCCCTATGTGCTACAAGGACTAAATGCCTGATTTATCAATACTTATACTATGATTTCGGCAATGTGCCCACTAAGTACTTTCGTACTTAGCCCTGCATATATTTCTAAATGTGCAGGTTGAAGCGACGGAAGCGATGGACGATTGAGTTAGGATTGAGTTGAGTTGAAGAATAGGAAGACTTATGTACTTAGCCTCACTTTTCCGCTGCCAAACTCTAGACACTCTAAACTCTTTTGATGTTATGTAAATAAACCACTGTAGTATAAGCTCTGTAACTTATAACTTAGATGTTTCTGTGTACCTTGTTCGAGTGATCCTTCGAGATCAACTCCTTCTTTCGTTATAAAGTCTTGTTCATAGAAATTATGTAGTCCTTTATGTATGTTTATTTCAGTCAATCCCTTTCTTCCCCGCTTCTTTAATCCAATCCCAGTCGCACCCCGGCTTCTGCCGTCCCTCGGGATTTGGGGTTGTGACATTTCCTACATGAATGTCATTGCATGTGGCTAGTGTGTAACGATATTGCTAATATCGTACGTGCATGTGGCTAATGTATTATGATATTATGTATATCGTACAATATATGATACGATATAAAACTCATTCATGGCCACAATCAAATATTGTTACGAATGTATGACTTAAACCTATCTCGTCTGACTGTATATCGTACAACTGCGATAAATACAAAATTCCACACATCAATCCTCACATTCAACAAAAATTCTTTGTCAAATCAACAAAAATCAAACGGTATAACACACAGTACCTCCATTGTCATTTAAGCGGCCGAAAATCTGTTTGAAAACAGAGCTGGAGAAGAGCAACCAACACCACCGAAAAAAAAAATTCCGGCGAAATAGGAGAAAAACGATTGAAAACGAAGGTGAACTTTTTCTCTTACTACCACCGCCGGCGAAAGAGGAGAAAAACGGTATGTATAAAGCTTTATTTCCGGCGAATAAAAATAAAATACACTAAGAGAGAAGAGAGAAGAAGAAAAAGAAAAAGAAGAAGAGAAGGAGAAGAAAACGTGCTGGAAGAAAATAAGATAGAGAGAAAAAGAGAGAGAACAAAAGTAGGTAGGAGAGAGAGAGAGGAAAAGTAGGTGAGAAGTAAGGGTATTTTTGTCCAATCAATGAAAGAGTGGCCTTTTTATTATAAATTAAAAGTGTGGCTACAACTATTACTTTTAGTCTAAAGGTGTCTAACAAGGGTAATATTCTCTTTTTATCGGCCCTTTATTGACTAAAACACTTTTATAATACTTTACTAGTATTCTTGTCCCGTGCGATGCACGGATTAATTAATTAAATTAATAATAGAGTAAATACTAAATAAATATCACAATTTATATATAAATTATATTACCACGCTAATTTTGACATATGAATTAATGATTGTATTTCATAACATGTCTGCCATCTATAAAATCGAAACATGAGATGCTTTCGTTAAGTTTGTTATTTTTCTATAAATATTAATTTTCCTTAAAAAAAATAAGAAAAACTTGATTTAGACAAAACTAAGTCAAATGTTATGTATTTGTACGATAGTTATTAAAATCATTATATTACTAAAAAGAACATTATTCTTGCTTTAAAAAAATTTTACGTGGCACCCCTTATATTCATCTATTCATATTTATTTAAATTCTCAAATTTTTGAATTTTTAAATGTAAAATAATAGATTTTAAATATCTATACTAAAATCTTGTGTCCCACATCGGTTTCTCAATGAAACTTCACCTATTGAAAAGCCTATAAATACCTAGAATTAATATGTATTTTCTCATCTTTTGCTCCATCAGTTTTATTTGGCCAATTTATTTATTAATCGGCCGAATAAATAACTATATTTTATAGTTTAATTTAATTTAATTTGGTCAATTTATTAATTGACCGAATAGATAATTATTTTTTGTAGGAATTTTATTTAGCCAATTTATTATTAATCGGCTGAATAAATAACTCCTATATTTTTATAGTTTAATTTAATTTGGTCAATTTATTAATTGACCGAATAGATAATTATTTTTATTAGGGAACCAATTTATTAGTTGAGAGAATAAATGGTTCCAAAATAGTTTGGATAATTTATTGGTTGACCGAATTAAATTTGGAAATAGTCTAATATTTTTTTATTTAATTTGATAAAAAATAAGTAATTTTTAATTTATCAATTAATTAGGTAGACGTGCCAATTTCCAACTGACGGGTACCTCAACTCGGGATCCCACGTGACACATTTTCATTCTTTTTTCTTATTAATTTTAAAATTTTCATTTTATTCATTTTTTTCATGTATTTTCTAAAATCTAGAATCATCATAAATTATGCATTTATAAATCAAAATTGTGGTCAACGGGCCAATTCTGACCCAGAACAGTGGCAGTAGACGAGTTAATTCCCAATCGACGGTTACCTCAACCCGAAATTTTTTTCATATTATATTTTTTTTCCATGTATTTTCTAAAATCTATAATCGTCATCCATGAAATAATTTTTACGTTATTTGTAGTTGAGTTTCCAACTTTGCATAATCTGTAATTTTAATTAACAAATATTACTATACGATTAAGGACGATAGCGAATAGTACAATCATTATTTTTATTAAATTTTTGGATCTATATAAATTCTAAACCAATTTTATAAATTACGCACTTATAAATCAAAGTCGTGGTCTACGGGCTAGTTCCGACGCAGAACTGTGGCGGTAGACTAATATACGGATTTTTTTTCAAAAAGGAACACAAATGACTAATTTTTTAATCGGATTTTAAACAAGTACGAGTATATAAATTTCAAACAAGTTTGAATAATCCTATACACATCATCTCAAATTGTTTGATTAATCGTATCCGTTGGAAAACGTAGAATATGTAAGAAAATTAGCAGAAAAATTACTAACGATTTATCAACGATGTAACACCCCGCATTTTGAATAAGCCTAATTTATTTTATATTGCTTATTATTTCTTCTATTATATGAAATGTTTCGATTTTCTTTTATTTGGAATAATCTAGTTCGGACTTGAGGGAGTCCGTAGTTGTGCCCTAGTTAGAAAAATTTCTAAATTATTAAGGAGGTTAAAACTTGGGCTTAATCTTTGATATAGATGTCGTGGACTATTATTAGAAGACTAATAACGTATTTTTTTAAATTGAGGCAAGTTAGAGCCCATTATCAATACGCAAATATTAATATTAATAATTAAGCAGTTTTTTTTTTCCTTCTCCACTTCACGTTAATTAAGATTTGATCAGCATGAGAATCTAGATCAACTAGAACTCCGTTTTTGAAGGGAACGTGCTAATCTCTTCTGTTTCTATCCCCAAATTCAAACGATTGTTCAACTCCTATTAAACCCTACCCACCACGTTAAAAAGTTTCTACCAGAAATCATAAATTTCAAAAGCTTCTTCTCTGCGTTACTTTCGATCGACATCAACAACTTGAGATACTTCTATTCCATTCTTGCAACCACCATCCTCAAAGAAATTCATTTGATAGTATTCCAACGGTAAGTTTTTAGTTAAAGTTTCAGCTATACTTTTGTTTTTGTAAGGAAGTTTAAACTCTTCAATTCTTTTTCCGAAACGAATGAAAGAAAAGAATGATAATTTATAAGTTTAAAATTTTCTTATTGATGTTGGAATTGTGGTGGCAGACGGTAGTCGGCAGATTATTTCTAATAAGCTTGGAATATTTCTTTTTGTCGTTTTGAATTGGAATAAAGCTTACTTCTGTAGAATAGTTATACATACATATATATATATATATATACAACCTTATATATGGCCGATAGACATTGGGAAAGTTAAGGTGACGTCCTTGTTGATAATAAAAGATAAGAATTAGGAGATACTGGCAATTAAAAACTTGTATTTTTGTTTAAGAATTCTACTTGGAAATTATATTCTCTATCTGTATATCTGATAAGTAGCATAAAGAAAAGTTAGGGTCAGACTTTAGTCAATAAATTTGTGCTGATAAGTTTTATATTTCAATTGATGTTTCTTGGTTGGGAAAATAGGTGTATGAATTATAAAAAAAAAACTGGTTTTCTCAGATGAACAAGGTAATGAGAATAGGAAGTGGCGTGTTTTGTCTGGTTGAAGTAATTATTATTGAAGGTTATGTTGTGAGATCCTAAAGTTGGAAGAATTAAGTTAATTAACATTAAGTTGTTCTACTGCCGAACGAATATATGAGAAAGATTAAAGAAAGAGATGTTAAGTAGGATTTGAGTTCTCTAACTAAGTATTGTGAATTTCTAATTTTTAAATCACATAGCATAGGTTGTGTCAGGGAAAGAAAAAAAATCGAGGAAAGAGTTCTTGAAGAAAAAATAATAAAAATGGAGTGGATAAATAATTAGGAAGATAAAGATATATATTTGGAATTTTTGTTTCTTCATTAATTTAGTACTTTGTTCATTGGTTCAGACGAGAGAATGAGTTTCATAAAATAGGAACTTAAAAGGGTTTTCGTCAATGTAGTAAGTCAATAACACCTGATTTATAATCAATTTGATTAAATATTATAAAATCGTATTTAGTCTTAAAATATATATGTATGTACGTTTTTAAGTGTGCATGAATGTGGAATGAAATTAATATTTTATTTGTTAATAATTGAGTGGCAGACTAGTATTTTAAGATAATAAAGTTTTTTGAATGTCAGAAGGTAATTGATAAGTTTAATAGATACTTGATGATGTATTTGGAATGCAAAGAAATAAGATGCAAATATTTAAGGCTCAATTCAAAAGTTTCAAAATAAGATCAGGCAATGTTGTCGAAAAGAAATAGGTTCCATTAATTAGATGACATTACTTGTTTGCTTTGTTTAAGTAAATTTTTATCTGATTAGGTGCGGTGCAACTAGGACCCTCATCTGCTACTTGATTTTCTTTTGGATCGTTTGTGCTCAAAGTTGAGGTGGGTAAAGTTTTCCTTAAACTCAACAAAGTGATTTATGGCATGTGGTTTTGATTGTGAAGGTGAAATGTTTACAAATGTTTTATATGTCCAACATGTTATTATCATATGGAATGTGATGTGAAATGTGAAATGTGAATGTTGCATATAATCGCCTTAAATGCTTCGAGCTCTTGTGGGTTATATGTTAAAGGATATCCTGTGCACAGTGATTTAAATGTCTCTATAATCGCCTTGAATGCTTCGAGCTCTTATGGGTTATAGATGAAAAGGTTATATGTTCTATATTCGCCTTGATGCTTCGAGCTCTTGTGGTTTATAGAAAAGAATGTTATATGTTACTTCATTTGATAATCATGTTGTTGGAAAAAGAATAAAAGTATTCCATGTATGACCCACCACTGAGTACGTTTTATGAGTACTCACCCCCATGTTTTTGTTTAAATGTTTTCAGGTTAGTGAGCATGGAGCTGCGTGGAAGGAAACGGGGTGTCAATAAAAGTTTAAGCTTGTTAAACTGAATTAATTAAGTTAGACTTTTCCGCAATTTATTTGGTTTGTTTTTTTGAATAATGGTTCAAGTTTCGTATTCCTAGGATTAGAGTTTTTCTAGGTGGTTGATCATGCTATTGTTTTCTTGGATTAAATGTTGGGAAATTTATTAGTATAAGTTTTGATGAATTCCAAAACTGACTGACCCCAACCGAGTAGATGTTGCCAGAACCTAATGTTAGAATTTAGGCTCGCTGTTTGAGCAAAGTTAAGATTTTATCTTTACAGGTCTCCAGCTGAAGATGGCAATAAAGCATCACTCAGACAGAACATCAGTTGTCACAAAATACAACTGAGAGCTCATTGTTCCGATACAAAAAGGGGGAAGTCTTCAGAACATCAGTTGTAATGGCCAACTGATGATTCGTCAGATGAGAAACAGTAGAGAGGAAGAGAACATCAGATGAAAAGGAAGTCATCTGTAGTTTCCAACTCAACTGACTAAATACAAGGAAGACAACTGAGGGTTCAGTTTTAGAACCTCAGTTGTAGAACTCGAACAAGAAGATCAACTGCTTGAAGTTCAAAGTCAGCTGAGAGTTCAACAGATCAGAACATCAGCTGAAGACCACTCAGATGAGGATCAAGATTTTCAACCGACTGACCAAGGTTGACTATCAGAAAGGTTAAGTCTTGAATTTCAAAAGGAAGTCACATGAGGGTTTGACCGTTCAGTCATTGCCCCATCTGGCCCAACACAAGGCTGTCTCAGATGGAAATCAGAAGAGCACAAATGCCATATCGGGAAAGTCTGCAGAAAACAGAGACAAGCCATCGCTTTCATCGATCAGAGATCAACAGCTCCTTCAACGGCTAGTTGATACTCTCCGCCTATAAATAGAGGCATTCTCTCATTCGAGAAGTTAACGATATGCGAGACAAGAGATAGAGAAGAGCAATCACAAGAGAATCAAGCAAAAGAAAATCTGCAAAAATCCTATTCTAAGAACATCAGCAGCTGAGAGTTCAAGAATGATAGAACATTAGTAGCTGAGGGTTCATAGAGTGAAATTCAATCTTAGATCTTAGTTTGAGTGTTTATTCGTTCAAACCTTAGATCCAACTCTCATTCGTGATCGAGCTGTAGTTGGAAAACCCACCCACACCCTAAAAAGTGTTTGCTAGGAGCTTACTCTTCCTGTAATTGAGTAGTTAGGTTGTTAAGTACCCGTAAACTTAACTGTGAAGGTTGATAAGTACCCGTACACTTATTGCAACGGTTGCACAGCCCGGGTAAGCTGTGTGGATCTGTCCAGAAGAACTTGGACTGAGGTGTGAGGATTCACATCTCCCCGTGGACGTAGGAGGGTTATCTCCGAACCACGTTAAATCCTGTGTGTCTGTGTTTGTTTTTATTCAGTTGCTTTTGCATTCTTATCTGATCAATCTAACCAGCATACAAACTGCTTTTTTGCATATTCAACTGTTTTGGTTTTTGACCAACCCTGCACTAAAAGCGTGAGTTGTTTTTAACGAGTTATTTTTTTCCACCACATTCCGCACAGCTACACTCTTCCAACTGAGGTCGCTTACTCAGCTGTGAGATTCCAACTGAGTCCGTTTTACTCGGTTGAAGTATTTTTTAAGGGTTAATTTTTAAAATCCCAACTGGTGTATTCCCCCCCCCATACACCAGTAACTCATTTCGGGACCATCATTAAATTTGTTGGAACCATTTGAGGTTCTTAATGTTATTTTATTAAGCAAAAAGTTTATTTACTTCCGCATTATTAATGATCAAAGAGTAGCATTCTAGTTTAGTAAATTAGGGTGTTACATTTAGTGGTATCAGAGTAGGTCTACGTTCCTGTAGACTTGCTTTATAGGATGATAAATTAAAAGGATTAAGTATTATACCCGTTTCTAACCCGCGCTCTTGCTCAAGGTATTTATTCTATGTTTATAATTGTTTTTTATATTTGATTATGACTGAGCACTTGAGAATGAAAGTATATGTTTTATGATGAGTTATGATCATATGTTTTGCATGTTAAAGTGATTATGGAGAAATGATAAAGAATGTTTCGTTTTGACTAGTCCTCGAAATTTATAGATGACCCAAGAACCTTTCCACTCAGTATCTTTACTATTGGATCAACGATTTTAGAGATTTTACGTAAACCCTCAACTTAGAATAACCTTATGACTAGCTCGTTTTGGCTATAGGAAATGGCGGGAAGGCAAAGAAACAATGCTATGATGTAAACGCTGATCGACGCACTTCAGGGTCTTGCTCAAAACAACAATAACAACCAAGGAAACCAAGATCCGGCAGGGCAGCAATGAGCCGGGCTATTGAGCAATTCCGCCACTATGCTCCACCAAAGTTTAATGGAAGGGATGGAGCTTTAGCCCTGGAGGAGTGGTTCGAAGAATTCGAGAGGATCTTCGAGCACATTGAGTGCAATGATGCCCACAGAGTTTCATGTGCCGTATTCCAGCTAGTCGAGGAAGCTGGACAGTGGTGGAAATCACACCGCAACAGTCTAACTGAAGAAGAGCTCTAAGGCCTTACCTGGGGAAGGTTCAAGGAAATGGTGGTGGACAAGTATATGCCGCGAGCTTATTGCAACCAGAAGCAGTGAGAATTCCTCAATTCAAGCAAGGAAACCTGAGTGTAACTGACTATGAGTGAAAGTACATCCAACTTGCTCGATTCGCCAGGCGATTGGTGGCTACGGAGGAAGATAAGGCTGACTTATTCCTGAACGGCCTCCGTCCCGAGATTCGAGGAATCCTCTCCATGCAAGAGAATGTCAACTATGGGCTTACTGTCAAGCGTGCACTTGGAGTTGAGGTTGCTTTAGAGATGGACAAGGTGCCCACTGGCAATGGCAACTTTCAAGGGAAAAGAAAGTGGGAAAACCGTGGCAACGGAAAGGGGAACTTTGTTAGTAAAAGAGAAAAAACAGATGCTCGTCCCGGAAACACTGCCTCAACTGAGAAGCCACTTTGTCGGGACTGTGGTAAGAACCACTTTGGAAAGTGCCTCCAACACACAAGCGTGTGCTACAACTGTCATGAACCGGGGCACTATGCTAGCAATTGCCCCAAGAGAAAGGGAAATGGCGCGAGACCGAGTGGAAATGGATCGAGACCTAGAGAAAATGCGCCGAGACCTGGAGGGAATGCACGACTCTTTGCTTTCTCACAGTAAGAGGCCGGTGAGGGAAACGGTAACATGACAGGTATGATAACAGTTTTTGGAATACCTGTTTTGGCATTATTTGATTCTGGCGCGTCACATTCATTCATATCTCAAAGTCTTTGTATGCAAGTCGGTTTGAACTTAGAAGTAGAGAACTTAGCTTTGGACGTTAAGATCCCTTCAGGCGAAACGTTAAGAACCGATAAGATGGCTAAGGGTGTTAAGTTGGATTTGGGAGGAAAAGAACTTAATGCCGATCTGTATACTTTAGAGATGTGAGATTTTGATTTGATATTAGGCATGGATTGGTTGAGCTGCAACTTTGCTACTATACGATGCCATGAAAGAGAAGTGGTGTTTCAAAAGCCAAATGAAGAAGAATTCGTTTTCTTTGGTGCGAAGATTGGGAAGTTACCAAAAAGTATATCTGCAATGAAGGATGTAAAGATGTTGAAGAAATGTGGATATCAAGGATTTTTGGTAAATCTAGTGGGAATAGCACCCGAGGAACCAAGAATGGAGAATGTGGCAGTAGTGCGAGATTTTGTGGACGTGTTTCCTGAGGAAATACCTGGATTACCGCCGAGGAGGCAAGTAGAGTTTACCATCGACCTCGTTTCTGGAGCAGCACCAGTATCCAAGGCACCGTATAGAATGGCACCCAAGGAACTGCAAGAGTTAAAAGTGCAACTTCAAGAGTTGTTGGATAAGGGCCATATCCGACCAAGTGTTTCTCCGTGGGGAGCACCGGTGCTATTTGTTAAGAAAAAGGATGGCAGCATGAGGATGTGTATTGATTATCGAGATCTGAACAACCTCACAATAAAGAACAAGTACCCCCTTCTGAGAATAGAAGATCTTTTTGACCAACTCAAGGGTGCTGGAGTATTCTAGAAGATAGATCTAAGGTCGGGGTATCACCAATTGAAGATGAAGGACGAAGATATCCCGAAGACGGCCTTTAGAACAAGATATGGCCACTATGAATTTGTAGTGATGCCATTATATTTGACAAATGCACCCGCAGTCTTTATGGATTTGATGAATCGAGTATTCCATCAATTTTTGGACAAGTTTGTCATTGTTTTTATCGATGACATTCTAGTATACTCAAAGAATCGAGAGGAGCATGAATCTCATTTGCGCACTGTTTTGGAAATTTTGAGAAAGGAAAAGCTCTATGCTAAATTCCAAAAGTGTGAGTTTTGGTTGAATCGAATTGGTTTTCTTGGGCATGTAGTGACGGCGGAAGGTATTGAAGTGGATCCTACAAAGGTTGAGGCGGTCAGCGATTGGAAAACGCCGACAAGTGCTGTAGAAATCCGAAGTTTCCTTGGATTATCGGGATATTATAGAAGGTTCATTGAGGGATTCGCTAAGATAGCCGGACCACTGACACAACTTACTCGAAAGAATGTAGCCTTTGAGTGGACCGAAGAGTGCGAGAAAAGCTTTCAGACATTGAAGGAAAGGTTGATAACGGCGCCAGTTTTGACTATCCCAGACGGTTCAAAGGGATATGTGATTTATAGCGATGCATCGTTGCAAGGTTTGGGTTGTGTGTTGATGCAAGAAGGTAGAGCGGTTGCCTACGCCTCTAGGCAATTGAAAGCTCACGAGGAGAATTATCCTACTCACGACTTAGAATTGGCAGCGGTGGTCCACGCCCTAAAGATTTGGCGATATTATCTTTATGGAGGAACATGTGAGATTTACACGGACCATAAGAGTTTGAAATATTTCTTCACTCAGAAGGAGTTGAATATGAGGCAGCGTAGATGGTTAGAATTGGTCAAGGACTACGACTGCAAGATCTTGTATCATCTTGGAAAGGCGAACGTGGTAGCCGATGCTCTTAGTCGAAAAAGAGTGCAAAACCCGAAGATGAAGTTGATGCAGGAAGAGGAGCTTATCAAAGATTTTGAGAAGTTGAGTCTTGAAGTATTAACTAGCCCCAAAGAGTCGAACGCAATTATTGCAGCTTTGGTTGTTCGACCGACAGTTCGAGATAGAATCAGACTTGCTCAAAAAGAGGATGGATTCTTGGAGAAGATGCGAGCTAGAGAAGTATCTAAAGACGAGAAAGGATTTTCTGTCGCAAGTGACGGAACACTCCTTTTTGATAAAAGGATATGTGTGCTCGGAGATGAGAGTTTGAGGAAGGAGATTTTGGATGAGGCTCATCGGACTTTGTACACAGCACATCCGGGAACTACAAAGATGTACCATGACCTCAAGAGAACTTTTTGGTGGTGGGGCATGAAGAGATCGATAGCGGAATATGTGGAACGGTGTTTGGCTTGTCAGCAAGTGAAAGCCGAACATCGAAGACCCTCAGGACTATTGAAGCCGTTGAAGATTCCATAATGGAAATGGCAAGACATCACCATGGACTTTGTGATAGGTTTTCCGAAGACGGTGAAAGGTCACGATGCTGTGTGGGTTGTTGTCGACTGGTTGGCAAAATCTGCTTATTTTGTACCTGTGAGAATGACGTACTCTATGGATCAATTGGCTCAAATTTATATTAAGGAGATAGTTCGTCTACATGGAGTACCTGAATCTATCATCTCTGATAGGGACTCACGTTTCACTTCAAGATTTTGGAGGAGTTTGCAAAGGGCTTTGGGTACCAAATTGAAATTCTTGACGGCATATCACCCACAAACTGACGGCCAATCGGAGAGGACAATTCAGACTTTGGAGGATATGTTAAGGACTTGTGTGTTAGATTTTGGAGGTAATTGGGAGACCCACTTGCCGTTGATTGAGTTTGCTTATAATAGTAGTTATCACACAAGTATCAAGATGGCTCCGTATGAAGCACTTTATGGGCGAAAGTGTAGATCGCCTATTTATTGGGACGAAGTCGGTGAGAGGATGGTTCTAGGACCAGAAATGATTGAGAGAACTGTTGAGATGGCTAAGAAAATCAAAGAGAGACTCAAAGATGCTCAAGATCGACAGAAATCCTACGTTGATAAGAGAAGAAAGGATTTAGAATTTGAGGTTGGTGACAAAGTGTTCTTGAAGGTCGCTCCGATGAAAGGTGTGTTGAGGTTTGGCAAGAAAGGGAAGTTAAGGCCCCGTTACATCGGACCCTTCGAGATTTTGGTAAGGGTAGGAGATTTAGCTTATTGTTTGGCTTTATCGCCTGATTTGTCGTCAGTCCACAATGTGTTCCACGTCTCAATGTTAAGGAAGTATTTGCACGACCCGAGTCATGTGGTGGCATACGAGGAGATAACGCTCAACAAGGACTTGTCATATGAAGAAGAGCCTATTGCTATCCTAGACCGAAAGATCCACGAGCTTAGGAATAGGTGTGTGATGCTAATCAAAGTGCAATGGAGTCGGCATGGAGCTGACGAAGCTACATGGGAGCGTGAGGACGAGCTTTTAGCAAAATACCCGTCTCTAGTATCACCAAATAAGATCTAATTTCGAGGACGAATTTTTTTTTTAAGAGGGTAGGGTTGTAACACCCCGCATTTTGAATAAGCCTAATTTATTTTATATTGCTTATTATTTCTTCTATTATATGAAATGTTTCGATTTTCTTTTATTTGGAATAATCTAGTTCGGACTTGAGGGAGTCCGTAGTTGCGCCCTAGTTAGAAAAATTTCTAAATTATTAAGGAGGTTAAAACTTGGACTTAATCTTTGATATAGATGTCGTGGACTATTATTATTAGACTAATAACGTATTTTTTTAAAGTGAGGCAAGTTAGAGCCCATTATCAATACCCAAATATTAATATTAATAATTAAGCAGTTTTTTTTTCCTTCTCCACTTCACGTTAATTAAGATTTGATCAGCATGAGAATCCAGATCAACTAGAACTCCGTTTTTGAAGGGAACGTGCTAATCTCTTCTGTTTCTATCCCCAAATTCAAACGATTTTTCAACTCCTATAAAACCCTACCCACCATGTTAAAAAGTTTCTACCAGAAATCATAAATTTCAAAAGCTTCTTCTCTGCGTTACTTTCGATCGACATTAGCAACTTGAGATACTTCTATTCCATTCCTGCAACCACCATCCTCAAAGAAATTCATTTGATAGTATTCCAACGGTGAGTTTTCAGTTAAAGTTTCAGCTATACTTTTGTTTTTGTAAGGAAGTTTAAACTCTTCAATTCTTTTTCCGAAACGAATGAAAGAATAGAATGATAATTTATAAGTTTAAAATTTTCTTATTGATGTTGGAATTGTGGTGGCAGACGGTAGTCGGCAGATTATTTCTAATAAGTTTGGAATATTTCTTTTTGTCGTTTTGAATTGGAATAAAGCTTACTTCTGTAGAATAGTTATATTTATATATATACAACCTTATATATGGCCGATAGACATTGGGAAAGTTAAGGTGACGTCCTTGTTGATAATAAAAGATGAGAATTAGGAGATACTGGCGATTAAAATCTTGTATTTTTGTTTAAGAATTCTATTTGAAAATTATATTCTCTATATGTATATCTGATAAGTAGCATAAAGAAAAGTTAGGGTCAGACTTTAGTCAATAAATTTGTGCTGATAAGTTTTATATTTCAATTGATGTTTCTTGGTTGGGAAAATAGGTGTATGAATTATAAAAAACAAAAAAAAAAAACTGGATTTCTCAGATGAACAAGGTAATGAGAATAGGAAGTGGCGTGTTTTGTTTGGTTGAAGTAATTATTATTGAAGGTTATGTTGTGAGATCCTAAAGTTGGAAGAATTATGTTAATTAACATTAAGTTCTTCTACTGCCGAACGAATATTTGAGAATGATTAAAGAAAGAGATGTCAAGTAGGATTTGTGTTCTCTAACTAAGTATTGTGAATTTCTAATTTTTAAATCACATAGCATAGGTTGTGTCAGGGAAAGAAAAAAAAATCGAGGAAAGAGTTCTTGAAGAAAAAATAATAAAAATGGAGTGGATAAATAATTAGGAAGATAAAGATATATATTTGGAATTTTTGTTTCTTCATTAATTTAGTACTTTGTTCATTGGTTCAGACGAGAGAATGAGTTTTATAAAATAGGAACTTAAAAGGGTTTTCGTCAATGTAGTAAGTCAATAACACCTGATTTATAATCAATTTGATTAAATATTATAAAATCGTATTTAGTCTTAAAATATATATGTATGTACATTTATAACTGTGCATGAATGTGGAATGAAATTAATATTTTATTTGTTAATAATTGAGTGGCAGACTAGTATTTTAAGATAATAAAGTTTTTTGAATGTCAGAAGGTAATTGATAAGTTTAATAGATACTTGATGATGTATTTGGAATGCAAAGAAATAAGATGCAAATATTTAAGGCTCAATACAAAAGTTTCAAAATAAGATCAGGCAATGTTGCCGAAAAGAAATAGGTTCCATTAATTAGATGACATTACTTGGTTACTTTGTTTAAGTAAATTTTTATCTAATTAGGTGCGGCGCAACTAGGACCATCATCTGCTACTTGATTTTCTTTTGGATCGTTTGTGCTCAAAGTTGAGATGGGTAAAGTTTTCCTTAAACTCAACAAAGTGATTTATGGCATGTGGTTTTGATTGTGAAGGTGAAATGTTTACAAATATTTTATATGTCCAACATGTTATTATCATATGGAATGTGATGTGAAATGTGAAATGTGAATGTTGCATATAATCACCTTGAATGCTTCGAGCTCTTGTGGGTTATATGTTAAAGGATATCCTGTGCACAGTGATTTAAATGTCTCTATAATCACCTTGAATGCTTCGAGCTCTTGTGGGTTATAGATGAAAAGGTTATATGTTCTATATTCGCCTTGATGCTTCGAGCTCTTGTGGTTTATAGAAAAGAATGTTATATGTTACTTCCTTTGATAATCATGTTGTTGAAAAAGAATAAAAGTATTCCATGTATGACCCACCATTGAGTACGTTTTATGAGTACTCACCCCCATATTTTTTTTAAATATTTTCAGGTCAGTGAGCATGGAGCTGCGTGGAAGGAAACGGGGTGTCAATAAAAGTTTAAGCTTGTTAAAAACTGAATTAATTAAGTTAGACTTTTCCGCAATTTATTTGGTTTATTTTTTTGAATAATGGTTCAAGTTTCGTATTCCTAGGATTAGAGTTTTTCTAGGTGGTTGATCATGTTATTGTTTTCTTGGATTAAATTTGTTGGAACCATTTGAGGTTCTTGATGTTATTTTATTAAGCAAAAATTTTATTTACTTCCGCATTATTAATGATCAAAGAGTAGCATTCTAGTTTAGTAAATTAGGGTGTTACAAACGAGCCAATTCCGAACAAGAATCGTGCGTGTAGATGGGCCAATTCAGTACTTGCATAAATTTTACGTTATTTGTAGTTGGGTTTCCAACTTTGCATAATCTATAATTTTAATTAACGAATATTACTATACGGTTAAGGACGATAATGAATAGTACAATCAATTATTTTTCTTAAATTTTTTGATCTATATAAATTCTAAACGAATTTTTACATTACGCACTTATAAATCAGAGCCATGATCAACGGGCCGGTTCCGACGCGGAACTATGGCGGTAGGTTGTGCGCGTAGAGGGGTCAATTCAATACTGGTGGTACAACTTTTTTAATATATTCTATAATTTTGAACTTATAGGGTCGTGGTCAACGGGCCAATTCCGACGCAGAACTGTGGCGGTAGACTAATATACGGATTTTTTCAGAAAAGAACACAAATAACTAATTTTTTAAATCGGATTTTAAATAAGTACGAGTATATAAATTTCAAACAAGTTTGAATAATCCTAAATACATCATCTCAAATTGTTTGATTAATCGTCTCCATTGGAAAACGTAGAATATGTAGGAAAATTGGTAGAAAAATTACTAACGATTTATCAACGAGGCAATTTCGACCAAGAATTGTGCGCGTAGATGGGCCAATTCAGTACTTGCAGGACAACTTTTTTTTTAATATATTATATAATTTTGAACTCATAAAATCAAGAATATTTATGGTCAACTTTTATCTTATATCATTGCCTAAATAATTTTATGAATCACAATAATTCCACATAAAATTTTGTAAAAAGAAAAAACTACCAAGTACATAGTGAAACAATTCTTGAAGTTCTATTCTCAGTTAAAAAAGTTATTCTCGAAGCTGGTAAAAAAAAACACAAATGTCATCATTTATTTCTCTATGAATATATTTGGAAGATGATTATTTATACAATACTACAATTTATAATTAAATTTTTATTTATTAAATATTGTGTGAATATTTTTGGAATATAGTTATGTATATAATTAAATATTAATTTCAGGTAAAAAGAAAACAAATGTCATCATTAATTTTTTTTGTGAATATATTTGGAAGATGATTATTTATATAAGTTAAAATCAATATTGTAGTCAATAGGCCGATTCTAGGTCGGAACCGTCGTGGTAGACGGGATGATTGTGAAGCGGTGGTTTAACTTATTATTTTTTTATCCTAATCTTGTGTTGAATTCATAATGTTGGGTATTTAGGGTCACTTTCATCTTATAGACAATCTTAACATCTATAGTATTATTCGCTATCTATATATCTTTTCTCTCTCTCTCACTACCCGCTCCTTCTCTTACCTCTTTTTCTTTATAAAAAGCTAAAAGATTCAGCTTAAGAGTTGCTTTCCTTTGAGAGAGAAATATATTTCTGCCCACATCGGTTTTGTAGAAGAATAGAGCTTTAACAATTATCGAAAGTAATGAGAATATATTAGTTATAATTTTTAACAAACATAACTATATGGGTTTGAAAAATAAACATGTGGTAAAATTAATTTTTAATTGAATTTAAGATGTGTTCAAAGGATATAAATTCTAAGCGAGTTTAGTAGATTGAATAATCGAATTATTTTATGCTAAAATAATTAATAAATAATATTTTTTTTTAATCTATCACTTATTAATACTATTTAATAATTTTATTAATTTTTATAAGGATAACAGTCTGTAAAACTCCAACTTTTTTTTAAATTCGGGAATTGTACACGAGCTTTTTTTTTCCGCACAGATAACCCTAACCGGCCATTTTCTTCTGATTTTGCTCCCGATCACCGATTTTCCCCAAATTAAATCCTACGTGGAGGCCGGAAATGACATTTGGACGCCGGAATACCCAAAACAACGTCGTTTTGATAAAATTAAACTTAAAAAATAAAAATAAAAACCACATCATATCCAACTCATTTTATAAAAACATAAAAAAATTAAAATTCTAGAAAATTGCATCCCCCTTTCTTTATTTTCTCCGCCATCGCCGCCGACTCTCTTCCACCTCCTTGAAATTGCATCCGACTTCAGCCATCATCGCCTCCTTTACTCACCGCCATCTCTGTCACAGCCCCAAATCCCGAGGGACGGCAGAAGCCGGGGTGCGACTGAGATTGGATTAAAGAAGCGGGGAAGAAAGGGACTGACTGAATAAACATACATGGAAGACAACACAATTTCTATGAACAAGACGTATTAGATAAATATAAGGAAAGAGTTGATCTCAAAAGATCACTCGACAAAGTATTCAAAAAGAAATCTAAGTTATTAACAGAACTTAGAATACAGTGATATAATTACATAACATCAAAAGTGATCAAAGTTTAGCAGCGGAAAAGTGATCTTCAAACTAAAGTCTTCCCTAACACAACTCAATCCTAACTCAACCATCCACCGCTTCCGTCGCTTCAACCTGCACATTTAGAAACATATGCAGGGCTAAGTACGAAAGTACTTAGTGGGCACGTTGCCGAAAACATAATCATAGTATAGATAAACAGGGATCTCGTTTTTATAGCGCAACGGGGTTTTCATTTAAAAGAGCCCGTGCCTATTAAACATTTTTATCTCATTCAATAAGTAGTAGCTCGCGCGAGAATTTTTCCATAGATGTTACGTTCAAAATCTTGACCAGTCATTATCACCGTGGCTGGTTACCCCTCAACAGGATACCACATACATCACAGGCTACAGTGCAGTAACTCTGGAAAGCACCTAATGACTAACTCAGAGCCGATCGTTAAGTAGTTAACACCTAATGGTTAACATACAATTCTGGAAAGCACGATGGCTAACTCAGAAGTGGTACAAGAGAACTCACATAAACATAAAACATTTCATTTATGCCTGATATCAATTTGAAAACATAGTTATCAAAGCTCATAAAGCTCACTTTCGAGTTGTGGAAAAACCCACATTTTATTTGTTATAGATAAAAGCCCACCTTAGCTTTACAGAACTAAATAACAAGCTTCTCCTCTTTAGTCTTCCGTCCTTTCCTTGTACTGACTTCGTCCTTCATCGTACATGAAACATAACCTCGATGAGTCGTTGAGACGACAAAAGAAAATGGAAATCGAAAACAGGTTCGATTTAGTCTTTTACGTTTCAACTTTTAGGCATTTGCACGCTTAACTAATTTCTTTTATTTAATCGGAAACGAGATACGATCATATCTCGTTTTGACACTCAAACTCTGTACTTAACTCTTAGGTCAGTAATATAGATAGTCGTTAACTCATTACGAATTAAAAGATCGAAAGAAACTAAGTTGAGAAGAAAACAACTTAGGAAACTAAGTTCTGAAAAATTCACTGCGCAATGCAGTAGTTCTGGGGACTGCTCAGAACAGAGTATCCGGAAACAGGGGATCTGCCCTGTACCGTTAGAAAGCCATGGAAGTCTAGTTTACGCTCCAATTTACAGATCTTAAATCCGATAAATGAGCTAAGAGATATTGCAGTTTCCGGAAAAGGTCGCAAAACTGCCGAGGTTAACCCTAATTGTTTGATAGAAACGACATATGACTTCCTAGGTTCATTTTATGTTATCGAACCTTAGTTCTCACGAATTTCACACATTAAGGCAGTCAACATGTACTCTCGTACGCGAAGAACTCCTTTTCAAAACTCGTCTATAGACACGACGTTTAAAAACTCGCCGTTTAAAGCTAAACAATTACTATACCAAAGCAAGTTAACATTTCTCGTTCTACTACTCGATTATAACTAAAACTCGACATTTCATAGCTCGGATCAACACGACGTCAACTACAATTTCGTTCCCTCATCAATAATGATCATTAATATCCAATTATCTTTCCTACTCAACTTCCCTATCATTAATTACGTTCATTTGTTCATTTCTTACCTAATTTCAAACGTTGTCGGATTTCGCTCAAATTCTACATTATTAATCCTCATTTATCGAGATTCATTATTACTTATATCATTACCTTATATCATCAACTAATCTCGACTTAATTACGATCCTTTGTCTCTTACAATTTCCATTATTACATTTTAGAATAAATCCAATTAATTCCTATTATCAACTAATAACATTAGAAATCATAATCTATCATCATTTCCTCAATTAAATCAAAGCTCATAAAATTCCTAATTTCTCCATCATTTTCGGTCCTAGCCAAGAATCCATAGGGGTGGTTTTCTTCATCAATTACATCCATTTATCCATTCCTAAACATACTACAACACCAATTAATCAAAGATCATCACTTCGACAACATTAATTGAGAAATCCAAGTGAAATCCTAGCCCTAATTTTTTTGGTGGGCAACAACTAGTTAGGGAATTCCATTTATTTTTGCACCAATCCTTAACTAAGCATCTCCTAATCTCAATTATACCACCAATTTAAGGATTTAAACCCTCCTACAATTTACCCCAATTTTCGGTCCTATAAGATTTTATGGTTAAAAGATTTTCATTCCATTTTAACCATAGAAATCAACTTCTAACCAACTAATTGCATTAATTAAAACTTAAATCATCATCTAATTCATCATCCTAATTTTCGGTCCTTATGGAAATTAAAAGAAATAAATTTCACATGGATAGAAAGGTAGAAGAGGTAATTACCTTGAAGATTATGATATTAGAATTGAAAATAGAGGGATGGTTGATGATCTATGATGAAAATCCTTGCTCAAAGCTTCAAGCTCCTTCAATGGTGGGGAAAGAAATTGAGAGGAAGAATGATGATGGGGGGCGGTTTTTGTGTGGTTGTGGGAGAAGAAATAGATGATTAAATGTTAATGGAAATAGTATCCAACAACTAAGGTGGAAAGTTATCTACCATGAGGTGTTACATTTAATCATTACATATGTGAGTCATAAAGTTTTAATTAGTATATAAATAAAATATCATTGCATGTGTGTATGGTGCAAGTCGGCTAAGGGGGGGATATTTTTCCAAAAATCCCGTTTTCCGGCTCATTACGACGTTACGAAAAATAGCGCATTAAAAATACGTATTCGGCTCGTTTCCATCAAAATCCGACTAGACCATAAATTCCGGCATATTTAACATACTCGGAAAATAATATTTAAAAAAATTAATTCCGACAAAACCTCGGGACATCACAGTCCGAGTTTCGTCTGGAAAATCATAAAAACGAACTTTCTTAGGCGAATTCGTATCGCAATTTCGTGAATGTAAAAATCAGACGGTTTTCCGATCTGAGTTCTAGAACTAAAAAGTTATCGTACGCGATAACCCTAAATACTGTAGTCATCTAACTGACTTCCGTAATTTATTTTCGGAAACGGATTTCACCGTTAGTTTTAGAATTCAAATTCATGAATTTAGGCGTGCAAAGCCATTTTTATTTATTAATTTCATTTTTAAAGACAGTTATAATTTCCGGGGTATTACATCCTACCCCCCTTGAAAAAATTTTCGTCCCGAAATTTGCATACCTTCTGCAAAAAGATGAGGATATGTCTCCTTCATCTTCTCCTCGAGCTCCCACGTGGCTTCTTCCTGCCCGTGGTGATTCCATAGCACTTTCACGATTGGTATCGATTTGGTTCGTAACTCTTGAACTTTTCTATCCATAATCGATATCGGCTTCTCTTCATAACTCAAGTCAAACTCAAGAACAACGTCTTGCTGACTTATAACGTGCTTAGGATCATAGACGTATTTTCTCAATTGAGAAACATGAAACACGTTGTGGACACTTCCTAGACTTGGCGGTAAGGCTAATCTATACGCAACAGGTCCTATTTTCTCGAGGATTTCATAAGGTCCTATGAACCTAGGTCTTAGTTTACCCTTAACACCGAATCTAATGATTCCTTTAGATGGTGAGATCTTAAGAAAAACCTTATCACCTACTTCAAAACTAAGGTTGGTTCGACGATCATCGGTGTAGGACTTCTGTCGGCTCTGGACTTCTTTCATTCTATCTCGTATCTGCCGAACTATCTCAATCATCTCATTTACTGCATCTGGGCCTAGGTTCTTTCTCTCACCCACTTCATCCCAATAAAGTGGTGATCTGCATTTCCTTCCATACAAAGCCTCGTACGGCACCATTCCTATCGTAGCCTGATAGCTGTTGTTTTAAGCGAATTCGACCAAGTGTAAAATTTTTTCCCAATTCGCACCTCGATCCAATACCACTGTCCTTAACATATCAACTAGTATCTGAATCGTCCTCTCTGACTGTCCATCTGTCTGTGGGTGAAACGTTGTACTGAAGTTAAGCTCGGTTCCCAACTCTTTCTGCATAGTGACCCAAAATCTCGAGGTGAATTTGGTGTCTCTATCTGATATTATGACTTTCGGTACTCCATGCAGACGTACAATCTCTCTAACGTACAACTGAGCTAATCTTTCCGATCCATACGTAGTCTTAATCGGTAAGAAGTGAGCTGATTTCGTGAGTCTGTCAATAATCACCCAAATGGCTGTGTTTCCTCTTCTTGACTTGGGCAAGCCTGTGACAAAGTCCATAGCTATGCCTTCCCATTTCCACTCTGGAATATCTAATGGCTGCAGCAATCCATACGGTCGTCTGTGTAAAGCCTTAACCTGCTGACATGCCAAACATCTTTCTACAAACGAGGCAACGTCTCGTTTTAGTCCATTCCACCAGAAGTTCCTCCTCAAATCCTGATACATCTTTGTACTCCCTGGGTGTGCTGTGTAAGGCGTATCGTGAGCCTCACCCATAATGTCATTCTTCAGTTCATTATCGTCGTCAGGGATACAAATTCTGCGTTCATAAAGGATTGCATTGTCTGGTGCTTCGGAATATCCATCTGGTTTCTCCGTCCTTATCTTTAGTCGAAGTTTCTCCATCGACTCGTCCTTCCTCTAGGCACTGATGATTCTCTCTCGTAAATCTGGTGTAGCTTCTAATGCCGCTATCTGACTTGTTATCGTTGCTGGTGTATCGAGTACCTCTATATCCATCTTTTCAAACTCTCGTACTAAGGTTTCTTCCTCTACAAAGAGGCATCCTAATTTTGTTGGAGCCTTGCGACTCAGCGCGTCTGCTACTACGTTCGCCTTTCCTGGATGGTAGCTAATTTTGCAGTCGTAATCCTTAACCAATTCGAGCCACCTTCGTTGTCTCATATTCAGTTCCTTCTACTCGAAGAAGTATTTCAGGCTCTTGTGATCCGTGAAAATCTCAACCCTTACACCATAAAGATGGTGTCTCCATATTTTCAATGCATGCACTACGGCTGCAAGTTCTAAATCGTGGGTTGGATACTCAACTTCGTGAGGTTGAAGTTGTCGTGATGCATAAGCTATTACTTTCCCGTCTTGCATCAAGACGCAACCTAACCCATTCTTTGAAGCATCTGTGTAAACCACATATTCTTTGTCTGAGTCTGGAAGAGCTAATACTGGTGCTGTGGTTAATTTCTCCTTGAGTGTTTGGAAACTCTTTTCACACTCGTCTGTCCATTTAAATTTTGTTTCCTTCCGATGTAACTGCATCATCGGCCTAGCGATCGTAGAGAATCCCTCAATAAACCTTCTGTAATAACCGGCTAAACCCAAGAAACTTCGGATCTCATTCAGACTCGTTGGTGACTTCCAGTTGTGCACTGCCTCTACCTTGGCAGGATCCACCTTGATTCCTTTTGCCGAAACTATATGACCAAGAAACATTACTTCCTTCAGCCAAAATTCGCATTTACTGAATTTGACGTAGAGTTTCTCGGCTCTAAGTGTTTCCAACACTATCCGTAGATGTTCTTCGTGCTCTTTCTCATTTCTGGAGTAAATGAGAATGTCGTCGATAAATACTAAGATGAATTTGTCTAAGTATGGGTGGAAAATTCTATTTATGAGGTCCATGAATACTGCGGGGCCGTTGGTTAATCCAAATGGCATTACTAGGAATTCGTAATGGCCATAACGGGTTCTAAAAGCAGTTTTAGGTACGTCCTCGGGTTTGATTTTCAACTGATGATACCCTGACCTCAAATCTATCTTGGAGAAGACTCCTGCACCTTTGAGCTGATTGAAAAGATCCTCTATCCTTGGCAAAGGATATTTGTTCTTGAGTGTGATCTTGTTCAGCTATCTATAATCTATACACATTCTCATCGAACCGTCCTTCTTCCTAACAAACAAAACTGGTGCTCCCCAAGGTGAGACACTTGGTTTGATGAAACCAAGGTCTAACAACTCTTGCAACTAGATTTTAAGTTCCTCTAGCTCTTTCGGTGCCATTCTATATGGGACTTTAGATTTGGGTGCTGCTCCTGGCTCTAAGTCGATCGTGAAGTCCACGTGACGATCTGGTGGTAATCCTGGCAAAACCTCTTGGAAAACATCCTCATACTCGTTTACGACCTTCACATCCTGAATGGTCTTCTTTGCTCCTCGTTCTCCGACTAGGTACATAAGATAAGTTGTAGTACCTTTCTTCTTCATGAGTTTCGTGGCTTGAAGGGCTGATATAATTGGTACGCCTCTACCCATTGAGATTCCGTGGAATTCGGTTGGTTCTTTACCCGGCGGTTGAAAAGAGATTTTTCTCTCGTTGCAGAGAATCGTAGCGTAATTCTCTGACAACCAATCCATTCCTAAGATTATATCTACATCCCACATTATCATAACGTTTCAGTTGTCCGCTTTAACCCTAACAGTTCCGATTTCTAGTTCTAGGTTAGAGCAAACATGCGTGGAAGTAGTGATCTCTCCTGAAGGTGTAGCTACTCTTATAGGGTGTGCAGCTCTTAAAGGTCTGATGTCTAAGTTATCGGCACACGAGCCAGCAATAAAAGAATGTGATGCGCCGGTATCAAACAGTATCTTAATAGGGATGTTGTGAAGTTTTCCCATACCTACGAGATTGCCTTTTCCCTTGTGTTGGCCACCCTGTTTGATAGCGCATCCTCTCGCATTCTGTTGCTGCTGTGCGTACTGCTGGAATTACTGCTGATTGATCGGTTGATGTGGCTGTGTCTGCGCTTGTATAGCCCTCAAAGGTACTGCCTGAAGTGGTTTAGGGCAGTCCTTCTTCACATGCCCATTTTGCCCGCAGTTAAAACAGTTGGTGGTGCCGATTTGACAAACACCAAAATGCGCCTTGTTACATTTAGAGCAAACAGGCACATTAACCCTCCTTGGGTTATTTCCTCCCTGGTTGGTGTTCTTCTGCTGCCCCTGCGGCTGATTCTGTTGACCGTTACCTCTCCCTGATCCATTCTGCCTATTTCCTTGAAGGTACAACCCTGACTGGTTGTTTCCTTGCCACGGTCTCTTGTTGCTGTTCTGACCAGGCTGCTGATAGTCTTGCTGATTATTATTCCTCTGATTCCCTGATTCTGATTGTAGTTCTGGTTGTTACCACTACGATTACCTCCATCCCATTTTTGTTTTCCCTGGAAATTGCTATTATTGTTGTTATAATAGCCTCTATTCTGGTTCTGTGTTGGAGCTGGTGTGGTTGTTATGGTTTTCTTCTCTTCAGGCACTACGGCCTCCATTTCTAAAGCTCTTTCTAAAATATCAGTATAGCTTAGTCCTCCATGACTAGCTAAGGCAATTCCCAACTCATGTCGTAGTCCCCCTTGGAACTTCTTCGATATCTTTTCCTCGGTATCGACTTGCGAAGGGGCATACCTAGAAAGCTCACAGAACTTAGCGTCGTACTCAGTTATCGTCAGTTTTCCCTGTTTTAGATTATAGAACTCAACCTCCTTCTGAGCTCTATACGACTTGGGTACATATTTGTCAAACAGGGCTTCCTTGAACTCTTCCCACGTAAAACGAGCTAGACGCTCCGTGGGTATCACTTTCTGTCTGGCCTCCCACCAGTAGTCCGCTGATCCCGTCAATTGGAATGCAACACATAGTAGTCGCTCCTCATCAATACATCTGAGGAGTTTGAAAATTTTCTCAGTAGACCGCACCCATAGCTCAGCATCGCTAGGGCTGCCCGTTCCACTGAACATCGGGGGGTTTCTCTTGAGGAAGAGGTCCTTAATATCCCTACAGGGTGGTGGTGGAGGTGGTGGTGATGGTGATGGTGGTGGGGCATCATGATGTTCCTGATCCTGTTCCCTTTCATCCTCTGGCTGACGTCTTCCACATCCACGGGGCCTACCAGGTCCCCTTCTGTTGTTAACTGATGGTCCCGATACGAGTTCTGGTGTATGGAGGGGGGAGAGAGATACACTAGATAAAACTTTTTTAAAACAACCCCCTAAAAATAACGCAACCGAGTAATGCAACTCAGTTGGAATCACAACCGAGTAAGAAACACTAGGTTGGAAGTGAAGTGCTGTGCGGAATGTGGTGGAAATTAACTCGTATAAAATTAACTCACGCTTAAGTGCAAGGTTGGTCAATAACCAAGACAGTTGATATGGAAGAATGCAGTTTGTATGCAGGTTAGTTAGTCAGTTGAATATGCAATAAGTAACTGAAAAATAAACACAACACACAAGATTTAACGTGGTTCGGAGAGAACTCCTACGTCCACGGGGAGTTGTGAGTCCACACAACTCAGTCCAAGTTCTTCTGGACAAACCACAAAGCTTACGCGGGCTTTGCAACCGTTGAGATAAGTTTACGGGTACTTATCAACCTTACAGATTAGTTTACGGGTACTAATCAACCTGTCTACTCAGTTACGAGAAGAGTAGGGTCCTAATAACCTTTTCAGGTGAAAGAAAGGGTGGGGTTCCAACTAATAGCTCGAACAAGAAGTGAGCTATGATCTAACACTCTACGAACTCTCAACAAGTGATGTTCTCAAGGTTGGATCAAAAGACACTAAGACATAATCTATTACTCTAGAACTCTCAACTAATGATGTTCTAAGAGATTGAATGCAGCTCAGCTCGTGTGAAGTATTTGGTTCTTTCTTTCGCTCTTTGATTTCTTCTCGCTCTTGTCTGTCTTGTATTTCCCGTGTCATTGGTGAATGAATGAAGGCCTCTATTTATAGGCGGAGAGAATCAACTAGCCGTTGGAAGAGCTGTTGATCTCTGTTCTTTGAAAGCGATGGCTTGTCTCTCATCTCTGCAGACTTTCCGGATTTGGCAACTGCATGCTTCTGCTTTCCATCTGAGACAGCCTTGTGTTGGGCCAAATGAGGTAATGACAGAGAGTCAAACCTTCACGTGACTTCCTTATTTGAAATTCAAATCTCAACATCAGACTTTCATCAAGGGATGGTCGGTTAAGAGTTTCGATCTTCATCTGACTTGTTCTTCAACTAATGTTCTGTCTGAATGCTAACAGTTGAACTCTCAGCTGACTTGAACTTCATGTTGTTGATCTTCTTCGTTCTAGTCCTACAATGATGTTCTGAATCTGAACACTCAGTTGTCTTTGTTGTATCTGATCAGTTGGGTTTGAACGCTCAGATGACTTTCTTCCATCTGATGTTTTCTTACAACTTCCCCCTTTGAATACTTGGTTGACTTTTGCATCTTCCCCCTTGAATGCTCATCTGATGAACGCTCAGTTGTCTTCCTCACAACTGATGTTCTATCCGAGTGAAGCCTTATTACCGTCTTCAGCTGGAGTCCTGTAAAGATAAAATCTTAACAATGCTCAACCAGCGAGCCTAACTACTAACATTAGGATCTGGAAACATCTACTCGGTTGGGATCAGTTGGTTTTGGAATCAATCAAAACTTTTAATAAATTTTCCAACAATTTCCCCCTTTATGATGATGCCAAAACCCTTAAAAAAAATTCTTACAAGGCAAACTGATCTAAATCCTACTGACCTATCCAAAATCTCAGCTGAAATTCTAGACAGTCTATAAGATTAAAACATCAAAGGGTTAGCACAGTTATAACATGATATTGAAATAACTTTGCGATTCAGAGCTTGGACAATGAGAGATTGTTCGTCAAGTTGAATCGTATAACTGAATAGTTTTTATTACAACTGATGATTACAGAGGTAAGCACAAAAAGGCAAAAGATACATCAGTTGCTCAAAAACTAACTGAGCTAATATGTGAGCCCATACTTACTAAATATTCTAACAAAAATTTCTCTCTTTTCAGCTGACTCTTTCGAAATATCAACCCTGTGCTCTTTGCAGACTTGCCTTGCCTCAGCTGCAATCTTTGTTCTGTTGGGGGTGCGAGAGTCTGGGAGGAAGGGAGGCTTATATGTAATCTTCTGAGGGACGGGGACAGTGTTCAAATCCAGTTTTGCTTCAATCATCGCACGCTTGAACTGGCTGAACATCCCCGGGTCCCCAGTGTGCAGCTCGGTTAGCACCTCCTTGAAAGCTCTCCTCGGATCGTCGGTTGAGAAGACTTTTCTGTAGTAGAAGTCGTTCACAAACTCCTGCTTGAACGACTCTCAGTCCTCGTTCCACTCGGCTGGCATCCACTTATCTACATGTCTGAACCGACTTTGGACCTTCACCTTCCCTGGCAACCTCTGATGTCTCAGCCGAGCTTCAGCCTTAACCTGATGTTTGTTAATGCGGCGACGACTGCGGGAGGCAATGTTCCGGTCCAAGTTCTTGGTTATCTTGTTCAGCTCCTCTTCAAATTGGTTTACTCTTGTGGCCTGGCTGGCAGCAAACTTCTTGATCCAGCTCGGATTCATATAATCCTTCTCAGCAACATCCATAGCCTTGGCAGCTGCAATACACTCTTCGGTTGTGATACCATCGAGTTCAAAATCAAGTTTGGCTGCGATCTCGGCTATGGAGTTGTAAGAAACTCCAAACTGCTCCGCCTGCTCCAAGTCTTTTTCCATTTCAGCTCCACCGACTTCAGTTGACTTGGGAGCGGACTTCTTCTTTTGTGCAGTCTTCCTCCTCAGCTAGGATTTTGCAGCAGCTGGCATCTCTTCCTCAACCTGGGTCTCTTCTTCCCCCTGCATCTCAACATCCGCCTCTTTATCTTCCCCCTTTTTGGCATCAGCAACAAGGCTTGCTACTGAACCATCCAGAGAGGTGAGCTGTTGTTCGGCTAGTTGAATGCGGTTGAAGAGTTCATCGACCGCGCACTCGATTCCCATCTTCTTTGCCAGTTCGGAGTCATGGCGCTCTTGTTCGGTTTTCCTCATTCCAGCGAATATTTCAGTTACCTCAGTCTGGAAAGCGAGGAACTCAGCCCATCTTGACTCGAAACGGGACTCTCATTCTTCATCCTGAGTCTGTTGGGATTTCGTGAGGTTGGAATCAGACAAGGATTGGAAGACGTTCAGCTCAGACTTAATCCCCAGAACAGTTGACTTTAGATCCGAAATGTCTTGGCTGGTGGAGGAGGAGAATTCATCCAGCTTTATCTTCAGTGAAGCATTCTCCTCCACCAGCTGCTTGTTCTTCTCTTCTTGTGCTTCCAACATCCTCAGCTGATCGTCTTTGTGTTGCTGGAAGTTGGCAAGCAATTCTGTCCTCAGCTGGTTCACCCTCTCAGCTATCAGCTCACAGATTTCTTCAGATGAGGGAGTTGGCTGATCAGTTGGAGGGGCTTGTTCAATCATAGCTGGTTCCTCAACTGTAACCATGGCTTGACGGTTGGCCAGGTACAGTTGCAGCTCTTCTTCTTCATCCTTCGCTGCGGCGGCGGCTGCGTCCAAATCATTGAGAAAGTCAGCTGACTTGATTAGCATGTTGTCGAGGAATTCAATGCAATCTTGTCCAGCTGTCTCCCTGGTATCAGTGCCTTCTGCCTTGCTGAGGTCCAGACGACGTGTCAACAGTGCCACCTTATTGTTGTAGGCGACTTCCAGGTTGGTATACTTGAAGTAGTCGATGATGCGAGACTCGTCCGCCTTCAGCCTGTCCCAGCTGTGTACCCTAATTGTATCTTCCTTCACGTACCAGTGACTGAAGATCAGGTTGAACTGGTACAACAGCTCGGTTCCAAGAGTAGCAAAAATTAGCATGTCACGAGCTTCTGGGAACATCCCGATCAGCTTTTGGAAGCAGTAGGCCACCTTGCCTTCATGCTCCAACGCAACTGCCTGAAGGTCAGCTTCATCGTCTATTGGGGAGGGGGATAGATCATATGGCAATGGTTCAAATGTTTCATCAATGTTGGCCAAAGAGTTGGTCACAACATTGGCATCGAGCTGGGAGCTCAGAATATTGGATTATGTGGGGAGGGGGGTTTCAATCGGTTCCTCAACATTGGCCGAAGGAGCGGTCACAATGTTGGCATCGAGCAATGAGCTCGGAATATTTGGCTGTGATTCGGTTGAGAGAGCGAGAGGCTCTGGGGGCGGTACGACATCAACTCCTGCCGTGGGGAAGGTTGGAACGTCTTCAATTTCCTCAGAGGAGGAAGAAGCATCTGATGTCACATCCGTCTCCATCCCTTCAGCCTCATCAGCAGCGCAAAGAACGATCTTGAAGGCAGCTGCCTCAGCTGAGTGGCTTGACTCGGATGGCTCCTCAGCTGGTGTCGTCTCAACTGGTACCTTCTCCTCAGCTGGTGCATCAATAGCATGCTCCTCAGCTGGCTCCTCAGCTGGTTCTTCAGCTGGCATCTCAGCTTGCTCCTTAGCTGGTTCTTCAGCTGGCACCTCAACCGTCTTCTTGAACCTCACCCTAAGCTTCTTCTGGGCAGGTTCCGCCTCCTTCTCTATCTCCAACTCAGCTCTGCGTCGGCATGCAGCTTTTGATTTGTTGGGGCGACTGACAGCTGGTACCTCCTTAGCTGTGTCCTTGGGTTCAGCAGTCTTCCCAGCATCCTTCTTCTCCTTAGGAGTATATACACTCCTAATCACCTCCTGCGCCTTCTTTGCTGTTGGGAACAGTATCAATTTCTTCACTGGGGTCTCCTCGCAGTCCTCCCATACCATGTTCCGACCCTTGGTTGCGAGGAGGATCAGAGCTGAAATTTTGCAACCGAAGTTGAGCGTCCTCTTGACACTCAACAGTCTCTCCCCTGAGTCGGTTGTGGTCTCGGAGATCTTCTGCTTCTCCAATGTCAGTTGGTTCAGAAAATATTGGAACCAGTTGATCTCGTGTTTGTGCTCCAATGCCATCAACTGCTTAAGCTTTGGTCAGCTGATGTCGTCGAAGGCTCCGCTGTAGCTGAACACGACCTTGGACACAGCATCGAATAGGAGTCGATGTTCTGGCTTTAGTTTTGTCCTCTGCATATTGCTCTTCAACCTTTCCGGAGTGATCAGAGCATTTTCTAGAAACTCATCGACTTGCTCGTCGGTTATGTTTTCAACAAATTCTGTGGCGGTGTGGTTTACTGGAATGACGTGGCGAAGGACGTCGGAAACTGCGATGGAGAAAGAAACACGGCGAATGGTTCTAGCCGGAACATCGCGTTGCCGACAGGAAACTTCTGTAGTCGCTTCTTCTCTGCTGTCGATGGAAGTTTGCAGATTAACGTAGAATTCGCCGACCTAGTGCCTGAGCAGGTAGGAGGGGTAGAGCTTCGCCCATTCCAGGAGCCCGTTCTCCCTGAGAATATTTGCAAGGGGAGCCAACACCGGTGACTCCAATTCATCGTCTGAAAGAATTTGCTCGAAATGTATCTTTGACACCAGCAAGTCAAAAGATTCTTCATATGAAGTGGGGACTAGAAAGGGTCCGGAAGAAGCTATTTTCTTTCCTTTGGGAGCCATTTCAAATCACTGAGAAGGTATATATAAGAAGGAAGAAAAATCTTGCAGAAAAAGGTTAGACAAAATCTGAGAAGATGATAAATAGTAACTGCAGATAAACACGAATGAGGAAGGTAAGAGATCACTTCCTGATTTTCCGCCTTTTATAGGTTTTTGACTCGATTGAAATCGACGGCTAGAGTTGAATGGCGCGAATCCATCAACGGCTGAGATCACGCGACTGTTGACTATCTTTGACTTGACGTCATGAACCAAGTTTCAACCAGCGCGTGAGAAGGTGTACAGTTTTTCATGTTAGCCCAGTCGCACTATAAAGTAGGCTATTGATGTTCAGTCGTACTTTACATTAAATGCGACATCATGGCTATTTTAATGTAACTGACATGCTCAAGAATGTTTGAATTTATTTCAAACATTCTCATTTAAGATCATAACACCTTCAGCCATAAATGTTACCTGCCAGCAGATGTCGAAATCAGCTGTGTTCACCTGTCAGCTGATGTTGGAATCAGCTGTGTTCCAATGTTGAGGCATACCATCAGCTGACTCGAGTTCGTCTATTCAGCTGACGTTTGATGTCTTCGGTTGGCACTCCGCATCTGAGATTCTCCCTTCATCTGAGTTCCCCCTCAGATGGATATCTATCTCTTCACCTCAGCTGGTTCCTCATCTGATGGATCCAACAATCCGAGTAAATCACATAACATCTTGAACCGTGCTTCGGCTAGAGGTTTGGTGAAGATATCTGCTCTCTAAATCTCAATTGGAATCTTTTCCATGGATACGTCCTTCTTCTCAATATGGTCTCGGATGAAATGATGTCGGATGTCAATATGCTTTGTCCGAGAGTGGTGAACGGATTCAAAGAGATAGCAATGGCACTTGAGCTATCACAATGAATGGGAACCTGCCCAGTTGCAACTTCATAGTCTCTCAGTTGTTGCTTGAGCCACAACACTTGCATGCAGCAGCTACCGGCAGCCATACACTCTGACTCGGTTGTAGAAGTGGCAACACATGCTTGTATCTTAGAGAACCACGAACTAGCTTGCTTCTCAGGAGCTGACAGTGTCCAGATGTGGACTTCCTGTCCAACCGATCTCCGGCTAGATCTGCATCTGAGTATCCGGTCAGTTGGATGTTGTCGTCGGTTGGATACCACAACCCAACATTTACAGTTCCCTTCAGATATTTGATGATGTTCTTTGCTGCCAACATGTGAGCTTCCCTCGGTTGAACTTGGAACCGAGCACACACTCCAACCGTGTAAGATATGTCTTGCCGACTGGCGGTTAGATATAGCAAAGAACCGATGATCCCTCTGTACTTACTGGCATCCACGAGCTTTCTCTCAATTCCAGGTTCAATCTTCTAGTTAGTATTCATCGGAATCCTTGTGGTCTTACTTGTCTGCAATCCGAACTTGGTGATGAGCTCCTTTGTATACTTGGACTGATTGATAAAAATTCCTTTTGATGACTGCTTCACCTGAAGTCCAAGAAAATAATTCATCTCGCCCATCATCGACATCTCGAACTTCTCCTTCATGAGATTTGAAAATTTTTCACATAGTTCCTCCGACTTAGAACCGAAAATGATGTCGTCGACGTAGATTTGCACAACAAGTATATCTTCTCCAACTTTGATGGTGAACAGTGTTTTATCAACTGACCCTCGTTTGAACCCCGAGTTCAGAAGAAAACCACAAAGAGTGTCATACCAAGCCCTGGGTGCTTGTTTTAATCCATAGATTGCTTTCTTCAACTTATACACTCTTCCATCTCCAGTTTCAAAACCGGGAGGCTGTTCAACATATACATCTTCCTTGATATCACTGTTGAGGAAGGCACACTTCACATCCATCTGATAGACCTTGAACTTGTGAAATGCAGCATAGGCTAGAAAGATTCGGATGGCTTCCAGCCTTGCAACTGGCGCGAAGGAGTCCTCAAAGTCGATTCCTTCTTGTTGGCAATAACCCTGAGCTATCAACCTTGCCTTATTCCTCACGATGAATCCAATGGCGTCTCTCTTTTTCTTGAAAATCCATTTTAACCCAATGACTTTGACACCATTTGGTTTTTCTACCAACTCCCATACACAGTTGCGTAGAAATTCGTTCAGTTCTTCTTGCATGGCTGTTGTCCAGTGAACACAGTTGAGAGCTTCCACAACATTCTTCGGTTCTGGCACATCAGCTACAAAGAAAGAGATCATGGCAACATTCCAGCTTGCTCGAACTCTTCAAGAACTGCCAACTCCTCAGCATATTGGGCATAAGTGTTGGAATCTTCCTCGGTTGAATCTGGAATCGCAACTCTGCTCCTTGTACGTACACCTTCGGTTGGATCCCCGATGATGTTGTCAGTGGAATGATCTTCTTACCATCTTCGGTTGCATCTTCCTTCTTCTTCCAACAGTGGCTGTTCCAGGATTTCAACTGATGGTGAATCCTGACCCGTAGGAGATGCTGGAATTTTCAGAACTGGTGATTAATTAGCTGTTGAGTCTGAATCCTCAACAGTGACAATATTTTGAACCGGACTTGGTTGGGCTTCGGATGCTGATGCAATTGGAGTGACATCAGCTGCAGTTCCCCCTTGAGATGAGCTGGGGTCCTCACATTCATCTTCAGAGGAGTATAGATCATCATCCTCGGTTGCCCACACCAATGGTTCAGCTAGATTTTTTTCCCTTAGTGCTTGCGATTTGGTGAAAACGTGTGGAACTTGTGGATCAGTTTATTGTCCTTTAGCCTGTTCCCTGCACTCAAAAGTAGATTCATCAAAACTAACATGAGGTGTTATCTCCACAACACGAGAGCTATTGTTGAAAACTCTATAAGCCTTGATCCGAGATCTGATCGGATGGAAATAATTTTCATCTCTTGTTGGGTCGATATCCGATCCATTAGCTTGGGTAGCTCATCTCGGGTTTCACTCTTGTGACGCATGAAAATGGTCCGCGTGTATCTGGAGAAATCATTAGTTACAACAAGGGTATACTTGTTGCCATTCATGCTCTTTGGTGTAACTGGCCCGAATAGATCCATATGGATCAGCTGTAACACTCGGTCAGTTGAGGGAGTTGTTTTCAACCGGAAGGAGGATCTAGCGAGCTTTTCCAACTGGCATGCACTGCAGATATGTGTTTTTGAAAACACTCGGTTTGGTATGCCTTTTGCATGTTCTTGTCTGGCAAGTCGGTTCATAGTCTTGAAGTTCAGATGGTTGAGCCTTTTGTGCCATAGCCAGCTCACATCTGAACTGCTCTTTGATAACAGGTAGGTGTCATGAGGACTACTGTTCCAGTCAGCATAGTAGACATTCCCGGTTGGGGATCGATTTCCCAACAATATCACCTGCTTTGATTCGACATTTTTAACCCTGCAACCCTGTGCATCAAACTTGACAGAGAAACCATTATCACAAAATTGGCTGATGGAGAGCAAGTTATGCTTCAATCCATCAACATATGAGACATTAGAAATCGAAACGTGATTGGTTTCAAGGGTACCGTAGCCTCTGGTGTGACCTTTTGAGTTGTCACCAAAGGTAACTGAAGGTCCTTCTTTCTCCACGAAACTCCCAAGCAAATCCTTCAGATTTGTCATGTGTTTCGAACATCCACTATCCATCACCCACAAGGTTCGTGATGCTTTATTCTTCCTCAGTTGTTTCTCCTGTACCTGCAAGGAGAAACTCGCTTAGGTCCCCAATTTCAGTTGAGTCCTGGAGGGTTAGAACCAGTTCCCCCTTGAACTGTGGGTCGTTTTTCCCTGTATACTCGGATAGATTTATCATTCCAGATCACTTTTCCTTCATCATCAACTATAACAACACCTCGGTTATCCTTAGGCTTGTTGTTAGTAGTGATGTTCTGTTTCTTGGGAGGAGATGGATTTCTCCCATTTTGAGCTTTCGGAGGAGAGGCTTTCCCCCTGTTTTGATGGCGGTTTTTATCCTGTTGGATTCGTTGTTGAGGTCGGACGCCATGTTAGAATCTTTGTGGCTGATTCTGATTCCAACTCCCTGAATGTTGTCGATAGCTGTTCATGCCCTGTTGTTGATTCATGTTGTGGCATGAATATCTCCAGCTGTTCGAACTGTTCCTCATCGATTGACTCGGTTGGAACCTCTGTTCGAACTGATGATGGAACCACTGTTGATTCAGATGGTTGGATCCTTGTCGGTTCTGCGGTCGGTTTCATTCTTTCTGATGTTGACTCTGAGGTTGATTCAGAGGTCGGTTCTGAGTTCGGTTTCGATTGTATCTCCGACGCCTCTGATTTCTCTTCTGACTCTTAGAACATTCCCTCTCGGTTGATGTCCCAACCGATGGAATGTTCTGTCCTCCATCCACTGCTCCTTTTCCTTTCTCAGTGGTGATTCCCTTGATCGGTTGAGCTTGCTGAGAAGTAGAGGTTGGATTACTTTGGGGAGATTCAGACTCAACTGTGTTAGGTTCGACAACCTTGACCTCCACAGCTTTGATGAAGGTTGCTGGAGGAATTCTAGTATCCTTAATTACATCATAACCGAGTCCTGACACGTCATCCATCTGTCGGCTGTAACTGATGAGATTCTCAATGATCTTGGATGACTGATATAGCTTTATTAAGTTGTCCTTCTCAGTTTGCAACTCCTTGAGAAGGACAACTATATGCTCGGTTTGTCCGTCTGACTTCTTTATCAGCTGGTCGATCTGAGCCTCTTACTTTTTCAACTGATCTTGCTGCTCCTTGATCTGCTTCGTCAACTCCTCGTCGGTTGGAGCATTAGTTCGGTTGCCCGCATTCAGTTGACTTTTGAGATTATCTATCTCTTCAGTTTGACTCTTAATCAAATCGTCCTTTTCGATGAAGGATTCTTCAAGTTTGGAGAACTGTTCTTGAAGACTCTTAAACTCAACCGATTGCTGATGCAGTTCCTCACTGAGTTCTTGAAAGTCACTCCAGGAGGGTTCCAACTCTTCATCCAGTGTTTCCTGCATGTTAGAAATATTGGAAGAATTTAAATTAGCAGGACTAGAGTGTACCTCAGTATCATCCTGGTCGGTTCCAAGTGCCATGAGGCATTGATCGTAACTGATAGCGTTGTTGGTGGAAGTCAGCTCATCCTCATCTTCAGTGTCAGTGAAGTTGTCCATGTCGTCAGCTGCTTCTTCTGCAACCATGGCCTTGTTCTTTCCAGTTTGCTTGGCCCTCAACGCTTCTCTCTCTTTCTTCGAGAGGTCTGGACAATCTGCTTTGAAATGTCCCTCCTTGCCGCATTCAAAGCAACCGTTATTCACAGGCTTTGAGTTATCTCGAGTTCGGTTAGATTTGTAGAACCTCTTGTATTTGCCAAACCGAGTGTCCATGTCAGCTAGCTTCTTTGATAGGGAGGCTATGTTCTGTTGCAGCTCTTCTCTGCTTGGCTCCTTCGTAGCTGTGTCTGCTGATCTTGTTGGCCTTGATGTTCGTGGCATTGAATAGTCAGCTCGGAGCGCTACTGATTTTGTGGCTGAACCAACATCCTCATGTCTACTCGTCTGAACTGAGGACTGAGTTGACCTTCATCGGTTCACCTTGTACTCATTTCCCTTCAGAATTGAGAACAATCTTTCAGTTCCCATCTCACCAAGGTCAGCTCGGCTCTCATGGATATTGGTGAAGGTATCCCACTCAGCTGGTAGAGCTTGTAATACTTTGAGATTGATTTCTCTCAAAGTATATTTTTCTCTTCGGATGGACTGGATCCTTCTGATGATGTCCATGAACCGGAGCTCTAATTGATCAATGGTTTCATTAGTTCTCAGGCAGAAGTTGTCGAAATCTTGGCAGGCATGTGAGAACTTGTTCTCCTTTGTTTCGTCGCTTCCTTCACTCAGAGATGCCAAGATATCCCACATCTCTTTAGCGGTTTCGCACTCTTCTATCCAAGGCAGATAGTCTTGTCCAACTGTGGACATGATCGTGCTCTGAGCCCAGATGTCCAACTGGCTCACTTTGGCTTCTTCTGGAGTGAGGTCTTCTGGCTTCTTCTCCACTAACTCCACAGTTGCATCCCCATCGTTGGGATTTGTAGGAGTGCGAGTGATTCTCTCTCTGTTGATGATCGGTCCGGATGTGAGCACTTGTTGCATCCGATGATGCTTTGACAGTAAGATCTTCTTCATCCGTGTTCTCCAGGAAGTATAGTTCACAACCGAGAACATGACCACGATCTTGTCATTGACGTCCATCTGCACACAACAACAAAGGAAAGATGCAAGCAGATATGCACTAGCGTGATAAAGAGATCTGTTCAGTTGGCCGCTGAAGAAAACACCTCGAATTCACACCTTGTGAAACAGAGTCAGTAGTCTTTTGAACCACTGCTCTGATACCATTTGATGGTCCCAATACGAGTTCTGGTGTATGGGGGGGATACACCAGATAAAACTTTTTTAAAACAACCTCCTAAAAATAACGCAACCGAGTAATGCAACTCAGTTAGAATCACAACCGAGTAAGAAACACTCGGTTGGAAGTGAAGTGCTGTGCGGAATGTGGTGGAAATTAACTCGTATAAAATTAACTCACGCTTAAGTGCAAGGTTGGTCAATAACCAAGACAGTTGATATGGAAGAATACAGTTTGTATGCAGGTTAGTTAGTCAGTTGAATATGCAATAACTAACTGAAAAATAAACACAACACACAAGATTTAACGTGGTTCGGAGAGAACTCCTACGTCCACGGGGAGTTGTGAGTCCACACAACTCAGTCCAAGTTCTTCTGGACAAACCACAAAGCTTACGCGGGCTTTGCAACCGTTGAGATAAGTTTACGGGTACTTATCAACCTTACAGATTAGTTTACGGGTACTAATCAACCTGTCTACTCAGTTACGGGAAGAGTAGGGTCCTAATAACCTTTTCAAGTGAAAGAAAGGGTGGGGTTCCAACTAATAGCTCGAACAAGAAGTGAGCTATGATCTAACACTCTACGAACTCTCAACAAGTGATGTTCTCAAGGTTGGATCAAAAGACACTAAGACATAATCTATTACTCTAGAACTCTCAACTAATGATGTTCTAAGAGATTGAATGCAGCTCAGCTCGTGTGAAGTATTTGGTTCTTTCTTTCGCTCTTTGATTTCTTCTCGCTCTTGTCTGTCTTGTATTTCCCGTGTCATTGGTGAATGAATGAAGGCCTCTATTTATAGGCGGAGAGAATCAACTAGCCGTTGGAAGAGCTATTGATCTCTGTTCTTTGAAAGCGATGGCTTGTCTCTCATCTCTGCAGACTTTCCGGATTTGGCAACTGCATGCTTCTGCTTTCCATCTGAGACAGCCTTGTGTTGGGCCAAATGAGGTAATGACAGAGAGTCAAACCTTCACGTGACTTCCTTATTTGAAATTCAAATCTTAACATCAGACTTTCATCAAGGGATGGTCGGTTAAGAGTTTCGATCTTCATCTGACTTGTTCTTCAACTAATGTTGTCTGAATGCTAACAGTTGAACTCTCAGCTGACTTGAACTTCATGCTGTTGATCTTCTTGGTTCTAGTCCTACAACTGATGTTCTGAATCTGAACACTCAGTTGTCTTTGTTGTATCTGATCAGTTGGGTTTGAACGCTCAGATGACTTTCTTCCATTTGATGTTTTCTTACAACTTCCCCCTTTGAATACTTGGTTGACTTTTGCATCTTCCCCCTTGAATGCTCATCTGATGAACGCTCAGTTGTCTTCCTCACAACTGATGTTCTATCCGAGTGAAGCCTTATTGCCGTCTTCAGCTGGAGTCCTGTAAAGATAAAATCTTAACAATGCTCAACCAGCGAGCCTAACTACTAACATTAGGATCTGACAACATCTACTTGGTTGGGGTCAGTTGGTTTTGGAATCAATCAAAACTTTTAATAAATTTCCCAACATTAATGTTTCTTGGCGGCATTTTTCCTTAAGCTATAGGTAACAAAAAAAATTCTCATTAGCCCCTTTCCTTAATCATTCGCTTACTTACTAACCCCCTTTCCAACTTAAACAAGCTCGTAGAAAGAACGATATTTTTTTTTCATTAATCTTTTAACCTCTCAAGTTAAACTCAATTCTCGTTACACGAGTTCATTTGACATTCAGGTTTCATTACTCGATTCATAGGAAACTTCTGGTGATTAAAAACCCTCTCATGGGTCATGTATATATATATATATATATATATATATATATATACACATCAAAAAGAATATTAATTCTGCCTCCAACGAGGACTTATACAAAAAGTTAGACTACTACTAGTCTAAACTAGGCTAACTGCCTATTATTTACCGGGTGCATTAACAAGCTGCATCTCCGTATCTACTGGAAGTACTAGAACGGAAACGATTCATAAAATTTCGTATCCGTTAGAGTACTACAAAACAAGTTACTGATCCGACTATGTACAGGGCAAAAGAAACTACTACTACTACTGATATTAACACGCGTCTACGACACTCTGTTCAACTAACTGCAGTCGAGTCCAAACTACCCTCTACGCCCTGTAAAAACCCTAAGAGTCCTCCTCTGGGTCCTCCTCCGGATCCTCGTCCGAGTCCTCCTCTTCAGGATCCTCGTCCGGGTCCTCCTCCTCAGGATCCTCGTCCGGGTCATCCTCCTCAGACTCTGAACCAAAGACGAGCTGAAGGGCCTCGTCCTCCCTCAGAGTAGAGCCGTCAGAAAGTGTAAGCCGAGGTGGTGACGGTGCCTCAGATACTGCCTCCTCTAAGTCTGAAACAAGGTAGTCCTCACTAGTCTCTACTGCACGCTTCTTCAGAGGAAAAAGGTGCTCTAGAACAGAACCGGAACCTGAACCCGACTCGTACTCCTCCCTAGAACGGACTCTGGATGGTCCCGCCTCTAACTGACCTCTGACTATGTCCCACTTCGCACAAATCTCCTCAAGCGGTGTTAGTGGAGATGGTAGCTCTAACATGGCAGCAAGCTCCGCGTCAATCCCTCGGTACTCTGACTCTGCCCGAAACAGTCCTGTCTCTAAAGGTCCTCTGACTCTAACACAAACGTCAGGTAAAAACGATGAAGATAATCCTAACAAAGCGGCTGTCTCGGCGTCGATCTCTACGAGTCCTGGTCTTGGGACCAACTCCTCAAGTGGTCCAAGTGGAAGTGGTAATTCTGGTGAGGCTGTGGGCTCCTCGTCCACCTCTAACTACTCTGACTCCGCGTCAGACTCCTCACTCGGTACAAAGTCTGGTGGTACCTCCAACAAAGCAGCCAACTCCGGGTCCAACTCTAAAGGCTCTGGCTCGGTCTCTGCTGGAAAGTGACGGTAGGGAACATGTGGCTCAAAAGGAACTGGAATCATGAACCTGCTGTCGAAGAAATGCTCGTGTATTTATAGGGCGAATCCCGTGTAGTTGCCCGTCGGCTCGGTGTCGTCGCTGAAAATCCCAAGAAAATACCACGCCACGCGGTACGCCCAACCGCGTCACTCGTTCGGTAGACGTACAACTAGGTCGGATATCGCCTGACTCTCCGGAATAAAGTGTCGTGCTGAAAAATAAACTGAAGAGAAGTTGCTCACTATCTGCCCCACATCCTCCATATCGTAATCTGCCTCGTAACTGTGATAAGCGTCCTGTAAAAGGTCTGCTAAGGTACGCTATGGTGCGGATTGACTCTCCTGAGTCATGTCACTACTAGAAGCCATCCTACAAAAGTTTTAAGGAAACACGGATCAGTAACGTGTAGGGAAAAATAACTTATCTTACGTAAATACTCAAATTACAAATGAATATTCCTTATGCAATTGTAATATCACCACTTAAACAACCACTTATCATAACATCTAGCAATTCAAGAAATTGCACTCAAACAATATATATAAATAAAATTTCAAAATTTTATTTCCATTCCTTATCCTATTATTCATTTTATTCCTTCCTAATTTCTCTCATAAACTTCCTTCCCCGAAGGAATTTCTTATCGATTCTCACTCATTAAAAACAAAGTGCGTCCATTTTGTTCATGTTACTCCTTCAAAAAGTAACATTCATTCTCAAAAGACTTGTCGTTTTACGACACTTGATACACGTACTCGTCGAAATTCTCGTTTAAAACGAAGTATAGAAATAAATTCTAAAGGAAAATGGAATATTAATTGGGGAATAACTTTTAGGACATAAGTTCCAATCGTCGTTGGATACGATCGATTGTTGGAAAAATTTAATCAAGCCTCGTGCTCGATTCTTAATAATAACATATTTTTCTTCTCGAAGTTCGAATAAAGAGAACTCCGCTAAAACGAAATGAAGCGACACGAAACAACGTAACGTGAACGACGTTGTTCTTGTTACTGATACGTAAGTAACATTCGTTTATTTCCGTTGTCTTTAATTCTCTTTATTTTATCCTCTTCGTCTCGATCATATCTTTCTTGGTCTGAAGCCAACGTTTCTCGTACGTTTACTCGTTTCTTTCGTTCACTTGACACCAAGTTAATTCATCCCGTCATTAATCATCTCATTTCCTCGAAGGAAATTATTACCGGCTCCTAAGTATAAAAAAAAGATTCAACTTTGCTGAGTCTTGCTCATGTCACTACACGCACGTGACATTCGCCTGAAGGAGTCATTCTCGTTTCACAATCTCCTTTCAAAATCATTTGATATAACGTTTCTTAAAACGTCTAAGTTCTCGAGGGTTCAGAAAAAGACCTTAGATTTCAAGTCTACGTTCTCACTGAACCGGGAAAAATCCTTAGAATCATTCTAGATTCTCGTGCCAAGGTATCTTTAAAAATAATAGAAATTATTGCGCAAATAATTTCACGTAAGATAGTACTCGTACTATCACATAATCACATAACAAGCAAAGTATAAATATATACTTGCAAAATAATTCTTATTCTTGGCACGTAAATTTCATTCTCATTCTCATTTTCATTCTCGTTGAATACTCATTCAAAAATTTCTTTTAAAAGAAATTACATTACTGAAAACTCTTTCCTTTCTTTCTTTCCTCGTTGAGTCGACGTAGCGGGAGGTTGAGTTGTCGTTTATACTTTAAATCTTAATGTCGTAACTCCAGCTCTTAACTTTACTTAGAAGAAGACTCTGATCTAGAGTACATACAAGTGCTCTATCTCGTGACTCGAAAGAAAGACTCGTATACAGAGCAGAAACGATTGCTCTGATACCACTCTGTGGTATCACTAAAAAGAATGACTCATACTAGAAGAATGACTCATAACCAGAGCAGGAAACGAACTAAGCTCTGATACCACTCTGTGGCATCACTAAAAAGAATGACTCATACTAGAAGAATGACTCATAACTAGAGCAGGAAACGAACTAAGCTCTGATACCACTCTGTCACAGCCCCAAATCCCGAGGGACGGCAGAAGCCGGGGTGCGACTGTGATTGGATTAAAGAAGCGGGGAAGAAAGGGACTGACTGAATAAACATATATGGAAGACAACACAATTTCTATGAACAAGACGTATTAGATAAATATAAGGAAAGAGTTGATCTAAAAAGATCACTCGACAAAGTATTCAAAAAGAAATCTAAGTTATTAACAGAACTGAGACTACAGTGATATAATTACTTAACATCAAAAGTGATCAAAGTTTAGCAGCGGAAAAGTGATCTTCAAACTAAAGTCTTCCCTAACACAACTCAATCCTAACTCAACCGTCCACCGCTTCCGTCGCTTCAACCTGCACATTTAGAAACATATGCAGGGCTAAGTACGAAAGTACTTAGTGGGCACGTTGTCGAAAACATAATCATAGTATAGATAAAAAGGCATCTCATTTTTATAGCGCAACGGGGTTTTCATTTAAAAGAGCCCGTGCCTATTAAACATTTTTATCTCATTCAATATGTAGTAGCTCGCGCGAGCATTTTTTCATAGATGTTACGTTCAAAATCTTGACCAGTCATTATCACCGTGGCTGGTTACCCCTCAACAGGATACCACATACACCACAGGCTACGGTGCTCTGGAAAGCACCTAATGACTAACTCAGAGCCGATCGTTAAGTAGTTAACACCTAATGGTTAACATACAATTCTGGAAAGCACGACGGCTAACTCAGAAGTGGTACAAGAGAACTCACATAAACATAAAACATTTCATTTATGCCTGATATCACTTTGAAAACACAGTTATCAAAGCTCATAAAGCTCACTTTCGAGTTGTGGAAAAACCCACATTTTATTTGTTATAGATAAAAGCCCACCTTAGCTTTACAGAACTAAATAACAAGCTTCTCCTCTTTAGTCTTCCGTCCTTTCCTTGTACTGACTTCGTCCTTCATCGTATATGAAACATAACCTCGATGAGTCGTTGAGACGACAAAAGAAAATGGAAATCGAAAACATGTTCGATTTAGTCTTTTACGTTTCAACTTTTAGGCATTTGCACGCTTAACTAATTTCTTTTATTTAATCGGAAACGAGATACGATCATATCTCATTTTGACACTCAAACTCTGTACTTGAATCTTAGGTCAGTAATATAGATAGTCTTTAACTCATTACGAATTAAAAGATCGAAAGAAACTAAGTTGAGAAGAAAACAACTTAGGAAACTAAGTTCTGAAAAATTCACTGCGCAATGCAGTAGTTCTGGGGACTGCCCAGAACAGAGTATCCAGAAACAGGGGATGTGCCCTATACCGTTAGAAAGCCATGGAAGTCTAGTTTATGCTGCAATTTACGGATCTCAAATCCGATAAACGAGCTAAGAGATATTGCAGTTTCCGGAAAAGGTCGCAAAACTGCCGAGGTTAACCCTAATTGTTTGATAGAAACGACATATGACTTCCTAGGTTCGTTTTATGTTATCGAACCTTAGTTCTCACGAATTTCACACATTAAGGCAGTCAACATGTACTCTCGTACGTGAAGAACTCCTTTTCAAACTCGTCTATAGACACGACGTTTAAAAACTCACCGTTTAAAGCTAAACAATTACTATACCAAAGCAAGTTAACATTCTCGTTCTACTACTCGATTATAACTAAAACTCGACATTTCATAGCTCGGATCAACACGACGTCAACTACAATTTCGTTCCCTCATCAATAATGATCATTAATATCCAATTATCTTTCCTACTCAACTTCCCTATCATTAATTACGTTCATTTGTTTGTTTCTTACCTAATTTCAAACGTTGTCGAATTTCGCTGAAATTTTACATTATTAATCCTCATTTATCAAGATTAATTATTACTTATATCATTACTTTATATCATCAACTAATCTCGACTTAATTATGATCCTTTGTCTCTTACAATTTCCATTATAACATTTTAGAATAAATCCAATTAATTCCTATTATCAACTAATACCATTCGAAATCATAATCTATCATCATTTCCTCAATTAAATCAAAGCTCATAAAATTCCTAATTTCTCCATCATTTTCGGTCCTAGCCAAGAATCCATAGGGGTGGTTTTTTTCATCAATTACATCCATTTATCCATTCCTAAACATACTACAACACCAATTAATCAAAGATCATCACTTCCACAACATTAATTGAGAAATCCAAGTGAAACCCTAGCCCTAATTTTTTTGGTGGTCAACAACTAGTTAGGGAATTCCATTTATTTTTGCACCAATCCTTAACTAAGCATCTCCTAATCTCAATTATACCACCAATTTAAGGATTTAAACCCTCCTACAATTTACCCCAATTTTCGGTCCTATAAGATTTTAGGGTTAAAAGATTTTCATTCCATTTTAACCATAGAAATCAACTTCTAACCAACTAATTGCATTAATTAAAACTTAAATCATCATCTAATTCATCATCCTAATTTTTGGTCCTTATGGAAATTAAAAGAAATAAATTTCACATGGATAGAAAGGTAGAAGAGGTAATTACCTTGAAGATTATGATATTAGAATCGAAAATAGAGCGATGGTTGATGATCTATGATGAAAATCCTTGCTCAAAGCTTCAAGCTCCTTCAATGGTGGGGAAAGAAATTGAGAGGAAGAATGATGATGGGGGGCGGTTTTTGTGTGGTTGTGGGAGAAGAAATGGATTATTAAATGTTAATGGAAATAGTATCCAACAACTAAGGTGGAAAGTTATCTACCATGAGGTGTTACATTTAATCATTGCATATGTGAGTCATAAAGTTTTAATTAGTATATAAATGAAATATCATTGCATGTGTGTATGGTGCAAGTCGGCTAAGGGGGGGATATTTTTCCAAAATCCCGTTTTCCGGCTCGTTACGACGTTACGAAAAATCGTGCATTAAAAATACGTATTCGGCTCGTTTCCATCAAAATCCGACTCGACCATAAATTCCGACATATTTAACATACTCGGAAAATAATATTTAAAAAAATTAATTCCGACAAAACCTCGGGACATCACAGTTCGAGTTTCGTCCGGAAAATCATAAAAACGAACTTTCTCGGGCGAATTCGTATCGCAATTTCGTGAATGTAAAAATCAGACGGTTTTTCGATCTGAGTTCTAGAACTAAAATGTTATCGTACGCGATAACCCTAAATACAGTAGTCATCTAACTGACTTCCGTAATTTATTTTCGGAAACGGATTTCACCGTTAGTTTTAGAATTCAAATTCATGAATTTAGGCGTGCAAAGCCATTTTTATTTATTAATTTCATTTTTAGAGACAGTTATAATTTCCGGGGTATTACAATCTCCGCCACCTTCGCTCTTCCCTACTTCTCTACTTGCACTTAAAGCAATCAAACACCCAGTTCATCATCTTCTCCACCCGACCATCTGCAGCAGCGACTCCTTTTAATCTCTCCATCCACTTGTCCGAGCCGAGCTCGCTGACCGAACAACCGCACAGGTCCGACAAGCAATTCGGTAATCAGACCATAGGGGAGAGAGGTGGAGGTCGGCATTTGCTGGGATAGGCCACTAGCACCGCCTCTCCTTCTCCACAGATTCCCCCTCCCCCTCTCTCTCCTTCTCTCTCTCTCCTTCTCTCCCTCTCGATGACCACCAGCACCGCTTCTCCTCTCATCCCTCTCTCACTCGGCCCCTCTGCCATCTCCGACTCCTACAACAAGTACCCCAACCTCTCAACACTCTATCTACATCAAAAAACAAAAACTCCATCGAATTAATTAATTCACATTTCTCGAGATTCTCTGCATAATCTATCAATAGATGACCGGCATAGACGAAAGGAGCTGGAGAGGAGAGGCGTTGAACAGGAGGCGGCGGCGGAAGAGGAGGAGAAGAAGTTTGGGGTGGAGAAGGAAGTGGCCGTGTTGGATTTCGATATGTCCAGTCGGAGATGGTGGAGTGGGTGAGTGAGAGAGGGGCGGGGGAGGAGAGGCGGTGTGGTGATGGTTTGAGGAAAAGGGAGGGAATGAGTAAGCAGTGGACACCGCTGCCGCCGCCACCGAACCAGGTAGTGGCCGTCGGAGATGAAGGTTGGGAGAGAGAGATATGAGAGAGAGAGAGAGAGAGAGAGAGTAAAACTTTTTTTTAATTTTTAAGTTTTAATTTTGATAAAAAATGAGATGGCATTAGGTTTATTTTCTTTTTTTTTCCTGAAATTTTTCGACACAAAACGATGTCGTTTAGGGTTAATTAAAACGACTTTGTTTTGATTTCGCCACCGATATGTCCATGGTGTATTTCCAGGATCCAGCGAGGCGCCACGTCAATTATAACTTGGGGGAAGTTGACACCAGAAGAAAATGGCCAGTTAGGGTTATCTGTGCAAAAAAAAGCTCGTGTACAATTCCCAAATTTGAAAAAAAGTTACTATTATCCCTTTTTATAATTTTCTGTCGATTTTCAACGGGTTATATGCTAGTTAACTATATACATTCTCCAAAAAAAAGTAGCTATATACTTAGTAATTAATTAAAAAGGAGTTGGGGGAGGATTCATATAATTAAACAATGATACATCAACTTCATAGTTTGATTTTTATAAAATTATATAATTACATTGTTTGTTTTTTAACATAATTAAGTATAAATATTACATAAATATGTAGTAAAAATGAATGAGTCTTGCATCGTCACCACTTTTAGGTGATACATAAGTTTTCAAATTCAGAAAATTATAAGGCTATCTTATGTTATTATTATTATTATTATTGATGGTCCCGAAACGAGTTCTGGTGTATGGCGGGGGAATACACCAGATGCAACTTTTTAAAACAACCCCTTAAAAATATCTCAACCGAGTAAGGAAGCTCAGTTGGAATCACAACTGAGTAAGAAACACTCGGTTGGAAATGATGTGATGTGCGGAATGTGGTGGAAATTAACTCGTTAAAATTAACTCACGCTTTTATGCACGGTTGGTCAAGAACCAAGACAGTTGAGAATGCTAAGATGCAGTTTGTATGCTGGTTAGTTGGTCAGTTGAATATGCAGAAAATAACTGAAGAATAAACTCAAGCACACAGAAATTTACGTGGTTCGGAGAAACCTCCTACGTCCACGGGGACTTGTGAGTCCACACAACTCTGTCCAAGTTCTTCTGAACAAACCACTCAGCTTACGCGGGCTGAGCAACCGTTAAGGATAAGTTTGCGGGTACTTATCAACCTTACAGTTTAGTTTCGGGTACTAAACAACCTATCTACTCAGTTGCAGGAAGAGTAGGATCCTAAAACCTTTTCAGGTGAAAGAAAATGGGGTTCCAACTAAAAGCTCTAACAAGAAGTGAGCTATGATCTAACTCTCTACAAACTCTCACTAAGTGATGTTCTCAAGGTTCGATCTAAAGACACAAAAACTAACTAACTCTAAAACTCTCAACTAGTGATGTTCTAAGAGATTGAATGCAGTTCAGCTCGTGAAGAATATTGCTCTTTCTTTCGCTCTCTGGTTTCTTCTCGCGTGTGTGTCTTGTATCATTTCCGAATGAATGAAGGCCTCTATATATAGGCGGAGGGAGTCAAGTAGCCGTTGGAGGAGCCGTTGATCTCTGTTCTTTGAAAACGATGGCTTGTCTCTCATCTCTGCAGACTTTCCCGATATGGCATCTGTGCTCTTCTGCTTTCCATCTGAGACAACCTTGTGTTGGGCCAAATGGGGTAATGACTGAACAGTCAAACCCTCACGTGACTTCCTTTTTGAAATTCAAATCTTAACAACAGACTTCCAGCAAGGAGTGGTCGGTTAAGACTTTCGATCTTCAACTAACTTGTTCTTTAGCTGATGTTCTACGTGACTACTAACAGTTGAACTCTCAGCTGACTTCAACTTCAAGCTATAATCTTCTCGGTTGAAATATACAACTGATGTTCTGAAACTGAACGCTCAGTTGTCTTCCTTGTATCTTCTCAATTGGGTTTGAACGCTTAGATGACTTCCTTTCATCTGATGTTCTCTTCCCCCATACTGCTTCTCATCTGATGAACGCTTAGTTGTTTTCCTTGTAACTGATGTTCAATCTCTTGAGACTTCTTCCTTTGAATACTTAGTCGATTTTTCCATCTTCTTTCTTCGTATGCTCAACTATCGAACTGACACTTGAACGTAACTTCCCCCTTTTTAATATAATGAACGCTCAGTTATGTTCCTCACAACTGATGTTCTATCCGAGTGAAGCCTTGTTGCCCTCTTCAGCTGGAGACCTGTAAAGATAAAATCTTAACAATGCTCAAACAGCGAGCCTAACTACTAACCTTAGGATCTGGCAACATCTACTTGGTTGGGGTTAGTTGGTTTTGGAATCAATCAAAACTTTTACTTAAATTTCCCAACAATTTCCCCCTTTTTGATGATGCCAAAACCCCTTATAAGAAATCTAAAACCCTTACAGATCAAAACTGATCTAGATCTAACTGACTTATCTAAAATCTCAGCTGAAATTCTAGACTGTCTATAAGATGAAAACATCAAAGGGTTAGCACAGTTATAACATGGTATTGAAATAACTTTGCGATTCAGAGCTTGGACAATGAGGGATTGTACGTCAAGTTGAATCTTATAACTGATTAGTTTTCATTATAACTGATTGTTACAAAGATGAGCGCAAAAGCCAAAAAAAAAAAAAATACAACAGTTGTTCAAAAACTAACTGAGCTAAAATTGTAGCCCATACTTACTAAAAATCCTAACAAAAATTTCCCTCTTAGCAGGTGACTCCTTGAAAATGTCCACCCCATGCTCTTGGCAAACTCTTCTTGCTTCAGCTTCAATCCTTTGTCGGTTGGGGGTGCGAGAGTCTGGGAGGAATGGAGGCTGATAAGTGACCCTCTTCGGAACCGGAACAGTATTCATGTCCAGTTTTGCAGCAATCATTGCTCGCCTGAACTGGCTGAATGTGCTCGGATCCCCTGAATGCAGTTCCGTTATGGCTTCCTTGAAAGCTTTTCGAGGATCCTCAGTTGAGTAGAGCTTTCTGTAGTAGAAATCATCCACAAACTCTTGTTTGAATGATTCCCAGTTATCATTCCATTCCTCAGGCATCCATTTGTCCACATGTCTGAACCGACTCTCGACCTTGGACTTTGCTGGCAACCTTTGTTGCTTCAACCGAGCTTCCGCCTTTGACTGATGCTTGTTGATGCGGCGTCGGCTGCGGGAGGCATCGTTGCGGTCCAGGTTCTGGGACATTTTCTTCAGCTCTTCCTCGAACTGGTTCACCCTCCTTGCCTGGCTGGCGGCGAACTTCCTTATCCAGCTCGGGTTCATATAATCCTTCTCCTCTACATCCATAGCCTTAGAAGCTGCGATGCACTCTTCGGTTGTGATATCGTCGAGTTGCGAATCTAGCTCGGCTGCGATCTCGGCTATGGAGCTGTAGGAAACTCCAAACTCTTCTGCCAACTCCAAGTCTTTTGACATTTCAGCTCCACCGACTTCGGTTGACTTGAGAGCGGCCTTCTTTGTCTTCTTCCTCAGCTGAGATTTTGCTATAGCTGGCACTTCTTCTTCTGCTTGGGTCTCTTCTTCGCCCTGCACCCCAACATCCGCCTCCTTCTCTTCCCCCTTTTTGGCATCAGCAACAAGGCTTGCTACTGAACCATCCAGAGAGGTGAGTTGTTGTTCGGCAAGTTTGATGCGGTTGAAGAGTTGATCGACCGCGCATTCGAGCTCCACCTTCTTCGCCAGATCTGAGTCCTGGCGCTCTTGTTCGGCTTCTTCAAGACAGAGAGGTTCTCGATGACCTCAGTGTGAAAAGCCACGAACTCAGCCCATCGAGACTCGAAGCGAGACTCCCATTCAGTATCTTATGTCTGTTAGGACTTGGCGAGATTGGAGTCGGCCAAGGATTTGAAGACGTTCAGCTCCGACTTCAATCCCAATAGAGTGGACTTCAACTCCGACATTTCTTGACTGGTGGAGGAGGAGAATTCTTCCAGTTTGGTCTTCATTGCAACATTCTCCTCCACCAGTTGCTGGTTCTTCACTTCTTGCTCTTCCAACACCCTCAGCTGGTCATCTTTTTGTTGCTGGAGGTTGGCAAGCAGTTCGGTCCTCAGTTGGTTCACCCTCTTAGCAATCAACTCACAGATTTCGTCAGATGAGGGAGCTGGCTGATCCGCTGGAGGGGCTTGTGCAATCAGAGCTAGAGGCTCAACTGTGACCATGGCTTGTCGGTTGGCCAGGTACAACTTCAGTTCTTCTTCTTCTTCCTTTGCTGCTGCGGCGGCTGTATCCACATCCTCAAGGAAGTCAGCTGACTTGATCAACATGTTGTCGAGGAAGTCAATGCACTCCTGTCCAGCTGCCTCCCTTGTGTCCGTCCCTTCAGCTCTGCTCTGGTCCAGCCGACGAGTGAGCAGTGCAATCCGGTTGTTGTAAGCCACTTCAAGGTTGGAGTAGTTGAAGTAGGCTCGGATGCAGGACTCATCTGACTTCAGCCTGTCCCAGCTCTGCACCCTGATCGTATCTTCTTTGACGTACCAATGGCTGAAGATCAGGTGGAACTGGTACAAGAGCTCGGTTCCCAAAGTGGCGAAAACTGGCATGTTGCGAGCCTCAAGGAACATGCCCAACAGCTTCTGGAAGCAGTAGGCCACCCTGCCCTCGTGCTCCAGCGCAACTGCCTGAAGATCATCAGCTTCATTTATTGGGGATGGGGAAATATCATAGGGCAAAGGTTCAAAAGGTTCATCGATGTTGGCCAAAGAGTCGGTCACAACATCGGCATCGAGCTGGGAGCTCGGAATATTGGATTCGGTTGGGAGGGGGGTTTCAATTGTTTTCTCAACATTAGCCGAAGAAGCGGTCACAATGTTGGCATCGAGCAAGGTGCTCGGAACATTTGGCTCTGTTTGTTCGGTTGATTGAGCAAGAAGCTCTTTAGGCGGTACGGCATCAACTCCTGCCGTGGGGGAGATGGGAACGTCTTCAACGTCCTCAGATGAGAAGGATGCATCCGACGTCACGTCTGTTTCAATCCCGTCCGCCTTATCAGCTCCGGTGGTGCGAGAGAGGATCTCGAAAGAGGCAGCCTCAGCTGAGCGGCTGGACTCAGATGGCTCTTCAGCAGTTGCCGACTCAACTGGTGCATCCACAGCTGGTAGCTCCTCGTCAGCTGGTGCATCCACATCTCTCTCATCAGCTGGCTCCTCAGCTAGAATTTCCTCACCTTGCTCCTCAGCCGGCTCCTCAACTGGTTCCTCAGCTGGCTCTCCAGCTGGCACCTCAGTTGGCTTCTTAACCGACTTCTTGAACCGTACCCTCAGCTTTTTCTGGGCAGGCTCCTCAGCTGTTTCCTTCTCCAACTCAGCTCGTCGGCGTGCAACTTTGGATTTGGCGGGGCGAGCAGCAGCTGATTCCCCCTCAACTGTAGACTCAGCAGTCTTCCCAACCTCTTTCTTCTCCTTCGGAGTGTATACACTCCTGAGCACCTCCTGTGCCTTCTTAGCTCTTGGGAACAACAGCAACTTCTTGAACGGCGTCTCTTCACAGTCCTCCCAGACCATGTTGCGATCCTTGGTCGCAAGCAGGATCAGAGCTGAGATCTTGCAGCCGAAGTTGAGTGTCCCCTTGACACTTAGCAGCTTCTCTCCCGAGTCAGTTGTCGTCTCAGAGATCTTCGATTTCTCCACCATCAACTGGTTCAGGAAGTATTGATACCAGTTGATCTGGTGTTGGTGCTCCAAAGCCACCAACTGCTTTAACTTGGGTCGGCTGATGTCGCTGAATGCACCACTGTATCCGAACACCACCTTGGACACAACATTGAACAATAATCGATATTCTGGCTTCAGCTTTGTTCGTTGCATATTACTCCTCAACCTCTCTGGAGTGATTAGAGCCTTCTCCAGGAACTCGTCTGCATGCTCGTCGGATATATTCTCCAGAAGTTCTGTGGCAGTATGGTTTACCGGGATGATGTAGCGAAGGGCATCGGAAACGTCGATGGGGAAGGTGACATGGAGAATGGTCCTTGCCGGAACGTCACGTTGGCGGCAGGAGACCTCTGTAGTCATTCATTCCCTGCTGTCGATGGATGCTTGCAAGTTGACATAGAATTCCCCGACTTGTCGCCTGAGCAAGTGGGACGGGCAAAGCTTGGCCCATTCGAGGAGGCCATTCTCTCTGAGAGTATTAGCGAGGGGGGCCAACACCGGCGACTCCAAATCCTCGTCGGAGAGGATCTGTTCGAAATGGATCTTCGACACCAGCATGTCGAACGATTCTTCGTAAGAGGTAGGGACAAGGGAAGATCCGGAAGAAGCCATTTTCTTGCTTTTGGGGGCCATTTATGATCACTGCAAAGGTATTTATATAGGAAAAGACAAAAAAAAAACGCCTTATATAGGTTTTTGACTCAGTTGAATCGACGGCTGGGGTTAAATGGCGCGAATCCATCAACGGCTGAGATTACGGGACTGTTGACTACCTTTGACTTGACATCATGCACCGAGTTCCAACCCGCGCGTGAGAAGGTGTACAGTTTTCATGTCAGCCCAGTCGCACTATAAAGTAGGCTATTGATGTTCAGCCGTACTTTACATTTAATGCGACATGATGGCTATTTTTAATGTAACTGACATGTTAAGGAATGTTTGAATTTATTTCAAACATTCTCATTTAAGATCATAACACCTTCAGCCATAAATGTTACCTGCCAGCTGATGTTGGAATCAGCTAGTTCCCATGTTGCGGCATACCATCAGCTGACTCGAGTTCGTCTGTTCAGCTAACGTCTGATTCCTTCGGTTGGCAATCTGCATTTGATCAGCATACCATCAACTGACTCAAGTTCGTCTGTTCAGCTGACGTCTGATGTCTTCAGTTGGCGATCCGCATCTGAGATTCCCCCTTCATCTGAGCTTCCCCCTCAGATGGATATCTATCTCTTTACCTCAGTTGACTCCTCATTTGATGGATCCAGCAGTCCAAGGAAGTCACATAGCATCTTGAACCGTGCTTCAGCTAGAGGTTTGGTGAAGATATCAGCTCTCTGAATCTCAGTTGGAATCTTCTCCATGGATACATCCTTCTTCTCAATATGATCTCGAATAAAATGATGACGGATGTCGATATGCTTTGTCCGAGAGTGGTGAACAGGATTCAGAGAGATAGCAATGGCACTTGAGCTATCACAATGAATGGGAACCTGTCCAGTTGAGACTTCATAATCTCTCAGCTGTTGCTTGAGCCATAATACTTGCATGCAATAGCTTCTGGCAGCCATATACTCTGACTCGGTTGTAGAAGTGGCAACACATGCTTGTTTCTTGGAGAACCATGAAACCAGCTTGCTTCCCATGAACTGACAGTGTCCAGAAGTAGACTTCCTGTCCAACTGATCTCCGGCTAAGTCCGCATCTGAAGTATCCGGTCAGCTGGATATTGTCGTCAGTTGGATACCACAGTCCAACATTGACTGTACCCTTCAGATACTTGATGATGTTCTTTGCTGCCAACATGTGTGCTTCCCTTGGTTGAACTTGGAACCGGGCACACACTCCAACCGCGTAAGATGTATCTGGTCGACTGGCGGTTAGATAGAGCAAAGAACCGATGATCTCTCTATACTTACTAGCATCCACAAGCTTTCCCTCAGTTCCAGGTTCAATCTTCCAGTTAGTATTCATCGGGATCCTTGTTGTCTTACTTGTCTGCAATCCGAATTTAGCGATGAACTCTTTTGTATACTTGGACTGATTGATGAAGATCCCTTCTGGAGACTGCTTCACTTGTAATCTAAGAAAATAATTCATCTCGCCCATCATCGACATCTCGAACTTCTCCTTCATGAGATTCGAAAATTTTTCACACAGTTTTTCCGACTTAGAACCGAATATGATGTCGTTAACATAGATTTGCACAACAAGAATGTCTTCTCCAACTTTGATGGTGAACAGGGTTTCGTCAACTGACCCTCGTTTGAAACCCGAGTTCAGAAGAAAACCACAAAGAGTGTCATACCAAGCTCTGGGTGCTTGTTTTAGTCCATAAATTACTTTCTTCAACTTGTACACTCTTCCATCTCCAGTCTCAAAACCGGGAGGTTGTTCAACATATACATCTTCCTTGATATCTCCGTTGAGGAATGCACACTTCACATCCATCTGATATACCTTGAACTTGTGATGTGCAGCATAGGCTAGAAAGATTCGGATGGCTTCCAGCCTTGCAACCGGCACGAAGGAGTCCTCGAAATCGATTCCTTCTTGTTGGCAATATCCTTGAGCTACCAACCTTGCCTTATTCCTCACTATGAATCCGATGGCGTCTCTCTTGTTTTTGAAAATCCACTTTAATCCAATAACCTTGACACCATTTGGTGTTTCTACCAACTCCCATACACAGTTGCATAGAAACTCATTCAGTTCCTCTTGCATGGCTGTTGTCCAGTAGACACAGTTGAGAGCTTCCACAACATTCTTCGGTTCTGGCACATCAGCTACAAAGCAAGATATCATGGCAACATCTTTAGCTTGCTCGAACTCCTCTAGAACTGCCAACTCCTCAGCATATTGGGCATAAGTGTTGGAATCTTCCTCGGTTGAATCCTGAGTCGCAACTCTACTTCTTGTACGTACACCTTCAGTTGGATCTCCAATGATGTTGTCAGTGGAATGAACTTCATACCATCTTCGGTTGCGTCTTTCTTCTTCTTCCAACTGTGGTTGTTCCGTGATCTGAGTTGGAGTCTTCAGAGCTGGTGATTGATCAGCAGTTGAGTCTGGATCCTCAACATTGACATTAGTTTGAACCGGACTCTGTTGGACTTCAGATGCCGATGCAGTTCGAGAGGCATCAGCTGAAGTTCCCCTTTGAGATGAGCTGGGGTCTTCGCATTCATCTTCAGAGGAGTATGGATCCTAATCCTCAGTTGCCCAAACCAGTGGTTCAGCTAGATTCTTTTGCCTTAGAATCTGAGATCTTGTGAGGGCTGGTGAAACTTGTGGATCAGCCTGCTGTCCTTTTAGCCTGTTCCATGCACTCAAAGGTAGATTCATCAAAACTAACATGAGGTGTTATTTCCACAATACGAGAGCTATTGTTGAAAACTCTATAAGCCTTGATCCGAGCGGCATATCCGAGAAATATGCCTTTCGAAGCTTTGGCATTAAAAGTTTTCAACTGAGTCTTCCCATTGTTGTGAATATAACATTTAGAACCAAAAACGAGAAAATAAGAAATATCTGGCTTCCTGCGTCTCCATAGCTCGTATGGAGTCTTTCCCAACCGCTTGGTTAGAAGAGACCGGTTCTGTGTGAAGAATGTTGTGTTGATGGCCTCAGCCCAAAATCTCTTTGGTAGAGCTGAGCTGGTTAACATGGATGTAGCTGCATCCTTCAGCGTTCGGTTCCTTCGCTCAGCTACTCCATTCTGTTGCAGAGTACGCGCAGCTGATGTTTGATGTGTAATTCCATACTTCTCGCAATACTCGATGATGGTTTCATTTAGAAACTCAGTTCCACGATCTGATCGGATAGAAATGATCTTCATCTCTTGTTGGTTCGATATCCGATCCATCAGCTTGGGTAGCTCATCTCGGGTTTCACTCTTGTGGCGCATGAAGATGGTCCACGTATATCTTGAGTGGTCATCAATTACAACCAGGGTGTATTCATTGCCATTTATGCTCTTTGGTGTAACTGGCCCGAAGAGATCCATGTGGATTAGATGCAACACTCGGTCGGTTGAGGGAGTTGACTTCAACCGGAAGGAGGATCTAGCGAGCTTTCCCAACTGGCATGCACTGCAGATGTGTGTTGTTGAAAATACTCGGTTTGGAATGCCCTTTGCATGTTCTTGTCTGGCAAGTCGGTTCATAGTCTTGAAATTCAGATGGTTGAGCCTTTTGTGCCACAGCCAGCTCACATCTGAACTGCTCTTTGATAATAGGCAAGTGTCAGGAAGGCTGCTGTTCCAGTCAGCGTAGTAGACATTCCCGGTTGGCGATCGATTTCCCAACAATATCACCTGCTTTGATCCGACATTTTTAACCCTGCAACCCTGTGCATCAAACTTGACAGAGAAACCATTATCACAGAATTGGCTGATGGAGAGCAAGTTATGCTTCAATCCATCAACATAAGAAACATTAGAGATCGAAACATGATTAGTTTCAAGTGTACCGTAACCTCTGGTGTAATCTTTTGAGTTGTTACCAAAGGTAACTGATGGACCTTCTTTTTCCACGAAACTTCCAAGAAAATCCTTCAGATTCGTCATGTGTTTCGAGCATCCACTATCCATCACCCACATTGTTGTCGACGCTTTATTCTTCCTCAGCTGTTTCTCCTGTACCTGCAAAGAGAAACTCGCTTAGGTCCCCAATTTTAGTTGGGTCTTGAAGGGTTAGAACCAGTTCCCCCTGGAACTGTGCGTCGCTTTTCCCTGTATACTCGGATGGATTTATCATTCCAGATCACTTTTCCTTCATCATTAACTATAACAACACCTCGGTTATCCTTAGGTTTGTTGTCAGTAGTGATGTTCTGCTTCTTTGGTGGAGATGGATTTCTCCCATTGTGAGCTTTTGGAGGAGAGGCTTTCCCCCTGTTTTGATGGCGATTCTTATCCTGTTGGATTCGACTTTGAGGTCGGACGCCTTGTTGGAATCTTTGTGGCTGATTCTGATTCCAACTCCCTGAGTGTTGTCTATAGTTGTTCATGCCCTGTTGGTGGTTCGTATTGTGGCACGAATATCTCCAGTTGTTTGACCTGTTCCTTGTTGGTTGACTCGGTTGGAACCTTTGGTTGAACTGATGTTGGAACCGCTGTTGATTCAGATGATTGAACCCTCGTCGGTTCTGCGGTCGGTTCCATTCTTTCTGATGTTGAGTCTGAGGTTGATGTAGAGGTCGGTTCTAATTTTGAGTTCGGTTGCGATTATGTCTTCGACGCCTCTGATTCCTCTTCTGACTTTTGGAACATTCCCTCTCGGTTGATGTCCCAACCGATGGAACATTCTGTCCTCCATCTACTACTTCTTTTCCCTCCTCAGTTGTAGTTGCCTTGGTCGGTTGAGCTTGCTGAGAAGTGGAGGTTGGATTACTTTGGGGAGATTCAGACTCAGCTGGATTAGGTTCGACAACCTTGGCTTCCACAGCTTTGATGAAGGTTGCTGGAGGGATTCCAGTATCCTTGATCACATCATAACCGAGTCCTGACACGTCATCGATCTGTCAGCTGTAACTAATAAGATTCTCGATGATCTTGGATGACTGATACAGCTTGATTAGATTGTCCTTCTCAGTTTGCAACTCCTTGAGGAGGACAGTTATCTGGTCGGTTTGCCCATCTGACTTCTTTATCAGCTGGTCGATCTGAGTCTCTTGATTTTTCACTGATCTTGCTGCTCCTTGATCTGCTTCGTCAACTCCTCATCAGTTGGTGCCTTAGCTTCATTCAGTTGACTATTGCGATTCTCAATCTCTTCGGTTTGGCTCTTGATCAGGTCGTCCTTTTCGGTTAAGGAATCTTCAAGTTTGGCGAACTGAGCTTAAAGACTCTTAAACTCAACCGATTGCTGATGCAATTCCTCACTGAGTTCTTGAAAATCACTCCAGGAGGGTTCCAACTCTTCATCCAGTGATTCCTGCATGTTAGAAATATTGGAAGAATTTAACTTAGCAGGATTAGAATGTACCTCAATATCATCTTGGTCGGTTCCAAGTGCCATGAGGCATTGATCCTGACTGATGGCGTTGTTGGTAGAAGTTAGCTCATCCTCATCTTCAGTGTCAGTGAAGATGTCCATGTCGTCAGCTGCTTCTTCTGCTACCATGGCCTTGTTCTTTCCAGCTTGTTTGGCCCTCAACGCTTCTCTCTCTTTCTTCGAGAGGTCTGGACAGTCAGCTTTGAAATGTCCTTCTTTGTCGCATTCAAAGCAACCGTTGGACACAGGCTTTGAACTGTCTCGAGTTCGGTTGGACTTATAGAATCTCTTGTATTTTCCGAACCGAGTGTCCATGTCGGCTAGTTTCTTTGACAGGGCGGCAATGTTCTGTTGCAGTTCCTCTCTGCTTGACTCCTTTGCAGCTGTGTCTACAAATCTTGTTGGCCTCGTTGTTCTCGGAGTAGTCAGCTCGAAGTGCAACTGACTTTGAGGCTGAACCAACATCCTCAAGTCAACTCGTCTGAACCGAGGACTGAGATTTTCGTCGCTTCACCTTGTACTCATTTCCCTTTAGTATTGAGAACAGTCTTTCAGTTCCAATTTCACCAAGGTCAGCTCGGCTCTCGTGGATATTGGTGAAGGTATCCCACTCAGCCGGTAGAGCTTGTAACACTTTGAGATTGATTTCTCTCAATGTGTATTTTCCTCTTCGGATGGACTGGATTCTTCTGATGATGTCCATAAACCGAAGCTCTAGCTGATCAATTGTTTCATCTGTTCTCAGACAAAAGTTATCGAAGTCTTGGCATGCATGTGAGAACTTGTTCTCCTTCGTTTCGTCGCTTCCTTCACTCAGCGATGCCAAGATATCCCACATCTCTTTGGCAGTCTCACACTCTTCAATCCAAGGGAGATAATCTTGTCCAACAGTGGACATAATCGTGCTTTGAGCCCAGATATCCAACTGGCTCACCTTGGCTTCCTCTGGAGTGTAGTCTTCCGGCTGCTTCTCCACAAACTCCACAACTGTATCCCCATCGTTGGGATTTGTAGGAGTGCGAGCGATTCTCTCTTTGATGATGATCGGTCCATACGAGAGTACTTGTTGCATCCTATGATGCTTCGACAGAAGGATCTTCTTCATTCGCGTCCTCCAGGATGTATAATTTACTACCGAGAACATGACCACGATCTTGTCCTTGATGTCCATCTGCACACAACAATAGAACAAATATGCGAGCAAATATGCACTAGCGTGAAAAATTAGATCTGTTCAGTTGACCACTGAATAAAATACCTCGAATTCACACCTTGTGAAACAGAGTCAGTAGTCTTTTGAATCACTGCTCTGATACCACTTGATGGTCCCGAAACGAGTTCTGGTGTATAGGGGGGAGGGAATACACCAGATGCAACTTTTTAAAACAACCCCCTAAAGATATCTCAACCGAGTAAGGAAGCTCAGTTGGAATCACAACCGAGTAAGAAACACTCGGTTGGAAGTGATGTGCTGTGCAGAATGTGGTGGAAATTAACTCGTTAAAATTAACTCACGCTTTTATGCACGGTTGGTCAAGAACCAAGACAGTTGAGAATGCTAAGATGCAGTTTGTATGCTGGTTAGTTGGTCAGTTGAATATGCAGGAAATAACTGAAGAATAAACTCAAGCACATAGAAATTTACGTGGTTCGGAGAAACCTCCTACGTCCACGGGGAGTTGTGAGTCCACACAACTCTGTCCAAGTTCTTCTGGACAAACCACTCAGCTTACGCGGGCTGAGCAACCATTAAGGATAAGTTTGCGGGTACTTATCAACCTTACAGTTTAGTTTTCGGGTACTAAACAACCTATCTACTCAGTTGCAGGAAGAGTAGGATCCTAAAACTTTTTCAGGTGAAAGAAAATGGGGTTCCAACTAAAAGCTCTAACAAGAAGTGAGCTATGATCTAACTCTCTACGAACTCTCACTAAGTGATGTTCTCAAGGTTCGATCTAAAGACACAAAAACTAACTAACTCTAGAACTCTCAACTAGTGATGTTCTAAGAGATTGAATGCAGTTCAGCTCGTGAAGAATATTGCTCTTTCTTTCGCTCTCTGGTTTCTTCTCGCGTGTGTGTCCTGTATCATTTCTGAATGAATGAAGGCCTCTATATATAGGCGGAGGGAGTCAACTAGCCGTTGGAGGAGCCGTTGATCTCTGTTCTTTGAAAGCGATGGCTTGTCTCTCATCTCTGCAGACTTTCCCGATATGGCATCTGTGCTCTTCTGCTTTCCATCTGAGACAACCTTGTGTTGGGCCAAATGGGGTAATGACTGAACGGTCAAACCCTCACGTGACTTCCTTTTTCAAATTCAAATCTTAACAACAGACTTCCAGCAAGGAGTGGTCGGTTAAGACTTTCGATCTTCAACTAACTTGTTCTTCAGCTGATGTTCTACCTGACTACTAACAGTTGAACTCTCAGCTGACTTCAACTTCAAGTTGTTAATCTTCTGGGTTGAAATATACAACTGATGTTCTGAAACTGAACGCTCAGTTGTCTTCCTTGTATCTTCTCAGTTGGGTTTGAACGCTTAGATGACTTCCTTTCATCTGATGTTCTCTTCCCCCATACTGCTTCTCATCTGATGAACGCTCAGTTGTTTTCCTTGTAACTGATGTTCTATCTCTTGAGACTTCTTCCTTTGAATACTTAGTCGATTTTGCCATCTTCTTTCTTCGTATGCTCAACTATCGAACTGACACTTGAACGTAACTTCCCTCTTTTTAATATAATGAACGCTCAATTGTGTTCCTCACAACTGATGTTCTATCCGAGTGAAGCCTTGTTGCCGTCTTCAGCTGGAGACCTGTAAAGATAAAATCTTAACAATGCTCAAACAGCGAGCCTAACTACTAACCTTAGGATCTGGCAACATCTACTCGGTTGGGGTCAGTTGGTTTTGGAATCAATCAAAACTTTTACTTAAATTTCCCAACAATTATTATTATTATTATTATTATTATTATTATTATTATTATTATTATTATTATTATTATTATTATTATTATTATTATTATTTCGGGTTTCGACATGAACTACTACTATATAGGTCGGACCAATCTGATAGAGTGAAACAAACTAGAAAATAAAAACTATATTGAAACTAAAACATAAACCACCATCAGGCAAGACCACATAGTTGAAACTAAATTCCAAGGATCCTAAGATAAAAACCAAACTACGTAAAAAGACAATTATATATCATATCCTACTAAGGCTTATGCATAATACATAAAACCCGAAACCTTTTAAAGGTTTTCTCACTCGAACTTTTAAATACTAAATTATCGGTGTTGCTTCAAACTTGCGCCATGAATACACTTTAAACAATCCCAGCACATCTCTATTCACATCGCGGTTGCATCGTGCTATTGTCTCCCCAATCGCACCATAAAACGGAAAAATAGTTCACTTATACACTATTTACCTACCGTTTGGTTTGTAAGATAAGACAATAGTGAGAAATAATATTGGATGAAGAAAGATTGAATCATGACGATAAAGTTCTTGGCTAGTCTGTCAATTTTTATTCATTGTGACTAATTTAATGGTTTTTAACGGTACACAAATACTAGTACGTCAGTATTTTGTCCACACCTCAACCTCTCCCTTTCTCTCTTATGTTCCTCGAAACCTCAAAATAATCACTTCACATGTCAGGTTCATGAAATCAATTCAACGACTCATAAATTTTTAACTGGGGTTTTTGCAACTTAAATCACGAACTTTTAGCGTTTTTGCAATTTAAAATTAAACTTTAAACTTTGGCAAATTAAATCATAAACTTTTCAACTTTTTCAATTTAAACTCCAGCTTTAAACTTTGGCAAATTAAATCATATACTTTTCAATTTTTGCAATTGAAAAGCACCCCCAATATTTCCGGCACCCGAAAATCTGACATATTATTATTAAATACTATTATAAAATAGAAGATGGTAAAGGACTTGGATGTATTATTTATTTGTGGTAGTCAACACGGCGAATTTCGTACATTTGTTGAATTATTTTTACAATTAATATTGAATTTTTTTTATAACAAAGTTTATTTTGAAAGTTTAATTTTTTTATTTTGCCAATAATGAGAATGAACAAACACAAAAAATCTGAGAACTGCATTTCGAAAATTGTTAGAAAATATAGAAGGAAATAAAAGAAGAAAACTGGTGAAAAGTTAGAAAATCTATTTGCTTATAAATGATATGAGACCTTTTGGATTCCTATATTATGAAAAAAAATTGGTGAAGATTTTGGGCACTCGGGGTGCTTCAATTGCAAAAATTGAAAAGATTATGATTTAATTTGTCAAAATTTAAAGTTCGGGTTTAAATTACAAAACTGAAAAATTTATAATTTAATTTGTTAAACTTTAAAATTTGGATTTAAATTGCAAAACCACCAAAATTTCGTGATTTAATTCACCAAAATCTTTCTAAATTGTTGAATAATCATGTTATTAGATGCAATTATCCAAAACACAAGTAAATAAATATTGTAGGTTATCAATTTACATAACTACATTATTATAGTTTGTATACATTTTAATTAACGAAGACATTGACTTTTTTTATATTATAAAATTGGCATCAATGATCCAGATCATTTTTTATCTTTATGGGAAACTTTTTTTTTTTTTGCGAGAAAAAGACATGTACTTCCTCTGTCATATTCAATATAGCATGTTTTTCTTTTGGTCGTCCCCTCAATATAATACTTCCTCCGTTCACGAAAAAATATTCTACTTATCTTTTTTTTTATTCACCAAAAAGAGTCATAATTCACTTTTTTCCCCATATCAAGTGGGACCTTATTCCATTTACTACAACTTCCACTCTCATTTTACTTTTTCCACTCAAAATAGGTGGGACTTTCATTCCACTCACAATGACTTTAACTTTATTTTACTTTTTTCACTTACAACAAGTGAGATCCTTATTCCATCCACAATAATTTTAATTCCAATTTACTCTTACTACTCTGAACAAGTGGGACTCTTATTCCACTAACAACAACTTTACCAATTTTCTTAATTCTCGTACCCAACACACAATAGGGCATTTTTTGGTGGACGGAGGAAGTATGTTTTATTTTATGAAAGAATTAGGGCTTATTTTAGGTTAAGAAGACATTTTTATCACCCTTTAATTGACTAAAAACACTTTTATAACACTTTACTAGTATTCTTGCGCACGAATTAATTAATTAAATTAATAATAGAGTAAATACTAAATAAATATCACAATTTATATATAAATTATATTACCACGCCAATTTTAACATATGAATTAATGATTGTATTTCATAACATGTCTGTCATCTATAAAATCGAAACATTAGATGCTTTCGTTAAGTTTGTTATTTTTGCTATAAATATTAATTTTCTTTTTCTATATGAAACAAAATAAGAAAAACTTGATTTAGACAAAACTAAGTCAAATGTTATGTATTTGTATGCAAGTGTATTACACATCCAAAATTATAATAGGAATCCCAACTTTTTAATTCCAGTTTCTAGAAATCATATTATTTCCAAGGCCTGCATTATACGATAGTTATTAAAATTAACTATATACGTTCTCAAAAAGAAAAAGTAACTATATACTTAATAATTAATTAAAAAGGAGTTGGGGGAGGATTCATGTAATTAAACAATGATACATCAACTTCATAGTTTGATTTTTATAAAATTATATAATTACGTTGTCTGTTTTTTAACATAATTAAGTATAATATTACATAAATATGTAGAAAAAAATTAATGAGTCTTGCATCGTCACCACTTTTAGGTGATACATAAGTTTTCAAATTGAGAAAATTATAAGGCTATCTTATGTTATTATTATTATTATCATTATTATTATTATTATTATTATTATTATTATTTGAATAAATTAGTATTATTATTATTATTATTATTATTATTATTATTATTATTTCGTTTCACATTGATATATTTACACCATTAGAACTTTTATTGTCAATTAATTTTACAAATATATATACAAATTTTTTGAGAGAAAAATCTATATCATAATATCGTTCTCAAAAATTCTACTCCCCCCGTTCACGAAAACAAATCCCATTGTGTGCTGAACACGGAGATTAAAAAATCTGATAAAGTTGTTGTGAGTAGAGTTAAGGTCCCACTTATTGAGAGTGGAAGAAATGGATTGGAAGTTAAAATTGTTGTGAGTGGAATAAGGGTCCCACTTGTTGTGAGTGAAAACGATAAAATAGAGTTAAAATTGTTATGAGTGGAATAAGAGTCCCACATATTGTGAGTGGAAAAAGTTAAATGAGAGTGGAAGTTGTTGTAGGTCCCACTTAATGTGAGTGGAAAAAAGTAAGTACGACTTGTTTTAGTGAAAAAAAGAGAGGGCAAATAAAACTTATTTTTGCGAACAAAGGGAGTATATCATAACATCGTTAAGCTACGAAAAATCGAATTTAATATGAATAAAATCATCTATATATTTTTTAGATTTTGAGAATATAATTATAAACTATACTCTAAATTTATTGCTAAAAAAAGGGTCTATAATTTTACCTATAGGGGAGGCCCAAAACAAAAAACCTAGTAGACCGAAAACAATGAAGAGTCAGTCTTGCATGCAACCTGTCTCACAGCGTGAGACCGCGCATGACGCGTGTTGTGCACACGCCCTATTTTTATTTTTTTCGATTTTTTTGTTTGTTTTTTTTTTTTTTTTGCAATAAGTCCATATGCACACCACCATATATTCATATGCATTGCATTTTATGTTGATATGCACACCGAAGAGTATTGATATGCACCAACTTTTTTTCAGTTTTTTTTTTTCAGCGGAGCCTTCGGCTTTGATTTTACGGTTTCGCCTTCGCTCCGATTACTAATATAAGAATAATCGTCGGACAACAATTTAGATTTTTCGGCTCGCTCCGAAGCCTTCGGCTTCCCTCGCTCGAATCTTGACCAAAGAAGAAGCGACAAACAAAACAACAAAGCGGCAAATCAAAAAAGAGTACAAAATAAATTTGGAATTTAATAAACAAAAATTGAAAAAAAAAAACTGAAAAAGGTTTGTGCATATCAATACTCTTCGGTGTGCATATCAACATGAAGTGCAGTACATAGAATATATGGTGGTGTGCATATGAACTTATTGTAAAAAATCTAAAATTAAAAAAAAAAAAAAAGACGCATGCACAACACGCGCCGACAGTGAAAGAGCCTTGGAGGATACAAAAAATAAACAAGTCCCGTAAAATGAATCCGTATGCAAAAAGAAAACTTATACGCCGGTTCTTCAACAAAGTCATCTTCTGACTTCTGTAATCTCGGCCGGCGACACTCCCTATTTCGTGGTGGTCATATTCTCCCTACTGGAGTGGCGCCTATCTTCAGATCGGGAAGAATTTCTTCCTATATATGTTGATTATAACATTGGTAGCCACCTCTCACGAAACGGTGTGAAGAGACGCTGTGAATAGCGCTGAGTTATCGTCTTCCATAATTTCTGCCATTAAATAACTGGATGCTATCCTTTTCTGGAGTTCCTCCGGTCCCGTTCTCTTTTTTGAAAGACTGATGCTTTTATTCTGGTAGCTATAATTTCAAATTTGTGTTGCACGTGAGAAAGTGATTCGTGTTTATTGTAATCTTTACATACTTTAGATGTGTTGAAAGAGGTAATCTAATATATTAATATGCAAAACACTTCTTATAGTTGTTCTACTTCTTCATCGAATCTTGAGATATATTTGTCCTCCACAGCTCACCAAGATTAATATGCAAGTTGTTGCCAAAATAAATTGATAATGGATTCAAATATATATATTGCATTTTAATTAGATCAAATTGCATTCTAATTACGTCGAAATTCCTTTCTTTATATGACATACATATTCATTCAAATAGATCATTGAAATCAAACAATATTCTAAAAGTAGATAATGCATGGTGCACGCAATGCCTATATGTATGTTACTATCCATAAAATATGATTTATATGCAATACTTGCAGGGTAAAATAAAATTTCGTAACTAATCTAACTATAAACGAAGAGGTGTGATGGTTGCCCAAACGCTCATCCAAAACCAATTTACTCAATTTAGAAAAATGCCCTTTAAACTCTATTTTAATATAGATATAGATAGATTATACTTAATTAATTCTCTTTATTTTAATCTTCGTGCCGAAAGAAACAAGTCATATTAAATAGGACTATTTAGATTTTCTTTTTGTGTACAAGTGTTTTTTATTTAATGCATTTTATAAATGTTTCATGTGTTGGATTATTGATTGACGAATTTCTTTTTTTCTGTTTTTTTTTTCTTTTTGAGTCTTACAATGCACGTAGACCTAAGATTGAAGGTAAAAATATCTTACTAATTGAAGCGGGGCTTCTTAGTCTTTCTCAACAGGCTGATATGAAAGTTTCTAAATATGTCCCTAGTTGAGGTGAGCGTCGTTGTCTTGTTGATGTGAAAGTTTTCAAATACTATGTCCCTAATGCATTGCAAACTCTGTGCGCTTTGTGTGGGCACTAGGCAGCTCATGTGTTCAATTTTTATAAAATATAAATTTATGATTTTTATTGAGGATCGGATTTTTTTTATTATTATTTTTAGAATCAGATTTGTTTATATGTGGCAAGAGTTTCAGTAAGTTTTATTCGTATATTATAATTAAAGTAGAGGGAAATTATTTAATTTTATTTATAAAAACTGCATATGCACAATGGTTGATACTATTGATTTAGATACATAAGAATTGATATGCACAATGGTTGATACTATTGATTTAGATACATAAGAATTGATACTAAGGAAACATTAATACCTACCTCATACAGATCGGAAAAAAAAAAAATTGGAAGTAACAGAATTAGAGAATACAAATAAATAAGAGCTAAAATATTAACATATGCCCCTAAAACTAAAATAATCTACTTTTGTATTTCTACAATCTACCCCTACGATTTCCTTTTACTTGATATCTTATCCAGCATCAAATTCCACCACCGCCACCGCCACCGCCACAACCGCCGCCGCCTCCTCCGCCACCCCCAACCCCACCTCCGCCGCCGTCATGCCCGCCTCCGCTGTCATGTCCGCCTCCGCCACTATGGCCACCATCATTGCCGCCGGTTTCTATATCTCCACCTCCACCCCTGTCGCCGCCGCCACCACCTCCACCCCTGTCGCCGCCGCCACGACCTCCACCCCAGTCGCCGCTGCCACCACCTCCACCATCAATTTGTGCGCAAGCACACAAGAGGCGGAACACGATAGCCAAAACCGCGAGAGAAATAAAAATAGTTACAAAAGTTGCAATTGCCATCGTATCAGAATTATTAAGATAATTTAATTTCTAAGAGAGGAACATCCAACCTATATATATACATGTATAATGGCCGAATAAGGTTGTACTATTAGTATTTGTTACTTGTGTTGACCACTAACATCACCTGCAGAAATTTCAATATTTCGAAACTTCTCCGCAGCAACTTAATTATCCATTTCTTCATCATCTCATTCCATCAGGTTTGAAGTGTTCTTCTAATTGTATTTATCACTCTGCATATATACATATGTAGGATTAAATAATTATTTAAATTCATCACCAATTTTAATTTAATATATTGTTTCTAGACTTTTTAAAATACTAGTATAAGTAAAACAACATCTTTCTTTTTTAACTTAGGAAAATAGAAGCGATGGAATTTAAACATTAAAGTGTATCAATAACAACAACAGTTACTCCAAAATTGAAATAAGAAATGGTTTAAATTACAGCAAAGCAACACAAGTTACCCACTGCAAAGAAGTGTGAAATATGACGTACCTAATTACCTATATTCCATAAGAGCTTCTATGAGTCAATTTTGATAATTTTGTCATGGCAATAACTTGAATGCGGCACATCGCATCCCATGAGGCCGCGCGTAGGGCGCGTGGGGTGCACGCACCATATTTTTATTATTATTTTTTAATTTTCAGATTTTTTTTCCTTCTTTTTTTTTGTTTGTCTCTTTGTTTTTTTATTTGCCGCTTCTTCTTCGATCAAGAGTCGAGCAAGGGGAGCTAAGGCCTCGAAGCAAGCCGAAAAATCCAAATTAATTTCCACTACAATTATCTTTATATCAGTAATTGGAGCAGAATGCTCTATCGGAAAAAAAAATTTGAAAAAAAGAAATGGGCGCGTGGGTGATGGCAGGGGTGGAGCTAGGATTTGAAATGTTACCGGACGAGATTATGTTTGTGTATTTAGTCATAAATTTGGGCGGACGAATATGCAATTATACATATAAAAGTGGAGTAAAAAATAAAAATAAATTACCTAGGCGACCGTCGGGGTCGTCCGGATATTGAATCCGCCTCTAGGTGCTGACGCATGCACCCCACGCGCCCAAAGCGCGGTCGGATAAGGTGTGGCAGGTCGCATGCAAGTCCTCCTCTTTCGTCATAGTCATAGCACCAATGTTAGCCATCAAATTATATATTAGTAACTCTCTCAAACTTATCGTCTCAATTAGCACATTAATAATTAATTATTAAATAAAGATAATTTGGATTTAACGAGATAGAATGTAGGAGTTCATATATTTGTTTTTGAAAATAAAAATAATTTCATTACTAAGCCAAATCGGCCTCAACAATAGTTAGAAGTTAGGACGGAAAGTCCGACTTCCAAACAAGCACACCTTGATGTTCAAAAGCAAAATTAGCTAAACTATGAGCCGCTAAGTTGGCCTCCCGACGAGCATGCGAGAAGTCAAGAACTATATTGCGGTTTGCAGCTATAATAGCCTCATACCACTCGTCACATAGTGCATTAGATCCAGAGTTCCAGTCACTAACAACATGATAGGCCAGAATATAATCCGTATAAACCACAATAGGGGGATAGTCATTCTCCATGCAAAATTCAATACTCAACATCATGGCATGTAATTCACCAGTAAGTATCAAATAAATTAGGTAAGAGATAGATTGTTAAAAAGGTAAATTTCATTCCATATGAATTACTATTTTGTTATAACGAAAAATACCTAATATTATATTATCCTTAATTTAAATATATAATAAAAATATTTTAAATAAAATAAATTTTGCAAAACAAGACTCTTTTTATATTAGTATAATAATATAATATAGATTGTGTGTCATTATATTTTTAGTACTACTTGTAATAACATGACTTAGTCGTGACAGAGTGAAGAAATGAAATGCACCAAACATGGAAAAGATATTTATATACTTCTAGGAGTAATACTTTCAGCACCTTGTTAGCATTAAAATGAAAAGTTTTTGGTGTGTATTGGTCGAGAGATAATGTCGTTAAGTTTGAAGTCAAAAGATCTTAAATTTGAATTATTCACTGTGTAATTTTTAAATTAAATGTTCTGTTAAAAAAAAATAAAGTACAGCTTAGTGCTAAGACGCTTCCCCTTCAACTTTGAGGTTGAGAGTTCAAGTCATGCGTGCATGCGTCTTAATTAAAAAAAAGTTTAAGTTTTACTGTTAAAAAAAATCGAAAAGTTTTTCTTAGGCTACATTTGGGTACAGTCAACCCAAAGTTAGGGTTTTTATTCTAATTAGAAGATAATAAAAAGATATTAGGGATAATTAAGAAGATGTCGCACCGCTTCACATGCAACGCTAAATTAATAAGTAAAAAATGACAATCGAGAATGAGACACTTGAATGCAAAATCAAAACGACGACGAGTCGACGATGATTAATGAAAACAATGCGAGACAATTGCAAGATTGAAATTTTGGGTAATTAAAATTTAAAAGTAAGTAAGCAAATTCGATTTACTGAAACGAGCTCAAGTTGTTGGAATCGATTTAATTTTAGATTACTCGATTGATACATATTTACGTTTATAAATTATTAGAACCTCGAAACAATATTTATATAAATAGATTTTGATGTGTCCCAAAACAAGTTTTAGGTATATTGGGGGAGCGAGTGCATACACTTATAAAAATTTCTTTTTATAATTTTCTCTCAACTGTGGAAATCAATTGGAGGTGTCAACCCAGTCGACTATTCAATTGATTACTTGAGCAGTGGGTCAATCGTGGATATTCGACTGAGTTTCGAGTGCAGTGTGGAAGTTGGTGATTTTCTCTTTAAACTCGTTCGTGTGAAAACTCAATTAGTAAATAGGCAATGTCAAGTTGCAAAAATACTTGTGAGTTTTTTTTATGTAAGTGCTTGTATAGTCATTTTAATAAATTAAACAGAATGTTAAGAAATTTAACGAGGTTTAGAGCCACGCTCCTACATCGTCGGTTGGTAGTCCGACCACCCAACGAATCCAGTTCACCTTAGGATTCAAACCTCTCAGCTTAGTAGTGCTGAGAAAATATATTTGAATTCCGGGTTCCAAGAAACCTACAATGAAATTTCGAGTTCCTACAAGACCTAGTGATTTGATTGCGGATTGCAATCAAACTTAACGTCTAGATTGCGGGTTCTAGACAACCTGAGTGACTGAGTTCGGGTTCTAGATATATAAAGTAATTTTGACCATTCATTTTTAAAGAAATGTGTAGTTAGAATTAAATCTAGAAAATTGAGATGAATTTTCTAAACAAGGGGTGTAGAGCTACTGAAAAAAAGAAATTAATAACCCATTTATCTCATATATATTGTCTCTTGTTCCTCTTTTTCCTTTTCTCGTCTCTTTCTCTTTTTACCATCAGCACTACCACCCACTTATCACCATTGTCGTCGCGACCATCTAAGGACGCTGCTGCAACCACCATCATCGTCATCACCACCACGTGATGAATAGGTGAAAGAAATCACCCTATGTCCCTATTTTTGAGGGATTGAAGCAACCTCGAGGTCGCGTAAGAATTTGTGGAAACTTCAAGTAACTTATAGTATATGTGAGAATGAACTTACAATAATCAATTTTTGCATTAACTCGTTTAACCTTATTTCGTATTTCCAAAGTATATGTTGATTTGCGTGAAACATAATAATTGCACTAGAACCGAAACGCAGTGCCTAATATTCCCTCTGACCCTGTATCGATGGTCTATTTTCTTTTTTGTGGTGTCTCGTTATTGATAACATATTTCTTTTTTTGGACTAAAGTACAATCTAATTAAGGGGGGTGTATTCAATCATGATTTTATGGGAATTTTAAAGAGTTTTGAGAGTCTGTGGAGTTTTGGAGTTGGTTGACTCCGCGTGGAGTCTTGATAGAGTTCGCATAGGATTTGAACGACTCTGGAGGAGTTGAAGTCGACGAAAGCCAGCGCCGGCTAGCCTCCAGCGCCGGCTGGCCTCCAGTACAACTTAAAGCCAGCGCTGGCTAGCATGCCGCCGCCGCTGGGTATCTAGTAGCAGAGTAGATGGCTAGCATGCCGGAGCCGCTGGGTCACAATCGTGTACAAATTCCAGTCGAGGCTGGGTGCCAGCCGAGGGCCGAATAGAGTCCAGCCGATTCTGGTAAGGCGCCGGCGCTGGTGTTTCATGGACTCTCAAATTCTCTTGGTTGAAGGTCGGAATTCGTTCAATACAAATATTGCGTGAAATCAAGATGAATTCCACCAGAGTCAACAACTTTAGAAAGTCAGTGGAGTTTTGAATACCACCAAATTTTTATGGAGTTCAGAAAGTTGTGATTGAATACCACCAGATTTTTAAGGAGTTTGAAAAGTCTGGATTGAATACACCCAGACTTTCAAACTCCTAAAAAATCTCACAGAGTCATGATTGAATACACCCCCCTAAATTTATTAATCATCCAACATCCTTACCTAAACCCTAAACTTTCACTCTCTTTAAAACTACTTTATTGACCTATAAAACACTTTATTAACAAGAATTTAATATTATATAATTACACTAAACATATGGGACGCTACATTTTTCATCCCTAATTCTCTTCTCCTTAGTTTAAGTGTTAAAAAGAAATGGACTATTAATATCGGAATGGAGTAAGTACTACTTATTATTTGTTTTCCTACTTTCTATCAAGTTAAGTCTCTAATTAATTAAATCCAATCATTTGAAATTGGGTTGGACAAGAAAAAGATGAACGTTGAAGAATACCATTTATCCAATATTTTGGTGGCTGAAAATGATAACCAATTCGGTGTTTGAAAGTTATGCATTGTGTTATTAATATTAATGCATTAAGATATTATTGTTTATGCATTATTATAATATAACATATAAATTCAAACAATGTAATGCACAAATAATATAAACGTAACGTATTAACTGTGGTAATGAGTCTTTTCTTATTATTTATTTACAGTTTCATAATTGTGCCCTAAACATTGACGGCCAAATACTAATATGATATATGTAATGTCTTAATTGTGGTATCATATACGAATATGATATAAATATATACTGTGTATAAGCACTCACACAATTTATTTTATTGCCCCTATGTAGAACATGAATATATACTAACAAAAATAAAAGTTATGACTTTTTTGTTCTAAAATAATAAAAAATATTAATGCATATATTTATGGATCATTTTACAATAATTAATGCATTATTTTACTATTTTATGCATCTCATTTTTATGCTGAATATTAAAGCAATGAAAAAATATCATACGAACTTTACATAATTGAAAGAAGCATGATTGACCATAAAGAGTGGATTTGATCAGTTGAATAAAAGATCAAATTATATCCATAGATTTTTTGGGATAAATGATTTAGATTGATTCTTATTTTTTATAAATATGAGTTCATATATGATCATATCCATATATATATAAATAGATTTTTTTTATAGGAGAGAGATAATATGAGAACAAATATTGGCCTAGATTTATGGGTGATGGAGGGTCAAGATTTGGCCTAGTCAAAGCGGGTCAAACCCAGGTCAACTGTTTGACTTTTATTTCAATTTTTTTTAAAAGATCACCCAAGATACACCACTTCACATATTCAGATACACCACTCTATATAACGAGATGCACCACTAAGTGCATTTAGATGCACAAAATTTTCAGGTTTTTTTTTTCAATTCTTTTTTTTTATAAACTGTCACCCAAGATGCACCACTTCACATATTCGGATGCACCACTCTATATAATGAGATGCACCACTATGTGCATTGAGATGCACCGAATTTTTCAATTTTTTTTTAAAATTTTCAGATTTATTTTCCCTCGTTTTTTTGTTTGCCTCTTCGTTTTTTTGTTTGCCTCTTCGTTTTTTTGGTTGCCACTTTTTCTTTGGTCAAGATTCTAGCGAGAGGAGCCGAAGGCCTCGGAGCGAGCCGAAAAAGTTCAAATTATTGCCCGACGATTATTCTTATATTAGTAATCTGGGCTTCTTTCATTCTAACTCGAATCTGTCGAATGAACTCGATCATTTCACTGACCGTATCGAGTCCTAGGTTCTTTCTTTCACCCACTTCATCCCAATAAAGTGGTGACCTACACTTCCTTCCATACAATGCTTTGTAAGGCGCCATTCCTATCGTTGCTTGATAACTGTTGTTGTACGCGAATTCGACTAATGGCAAGATCTTTTCCCAATTCTCACTTCTATCCAATACTACCGTTCTTAACATATCAACGAGTATCTGAATCGTTCTCTCGGATTGTTCATCCGTCTGGGGGTGAAAAGTGGTACTAAAATTAAGTTCGGTACCTAACTCCTTCTCCATAGTGATCCAAAATCTCGAAGTGAATTTGGCATCTCTATCAGACGTTATTGACTTCGGTATTCCGTGCAGACGTACAATCTCACGGACATACAATTGTGCCAACTTCTCTGATCCATAGGTAATTGGGATTGGTAAAAAGTGAGCTGATTTTGTGAGCCTATCGATAACTACCCACATGGCAGTATTTCCTTTCTTAGTCTTGGGCAAACCTGTCACAAAATCCATAGCTATATCTTCCCACTTCCATGTTGGAATACTTAATGGCTGTAACAACCCGTATGGTCGTTGGTGTAGAGCTTTCACTTATTGACATGCCAAACATCTTTCTACAAACGAGTCAACATCTCGTTTCAAACCGTTCCACCAGAAATTCCTTCTTAAATCTTGATACATCTTCGTACTCCCTGGGTGTGCTTGTAATACCTGGCGTTTCTTTTCCGTCGAAAAATAAAATTTTTCTAAGAAATTAAGGCTTTGCACGCCTAAGTTAAGGATTTTCAATTCTAAGACTAACGGTGAAATTCGTTTCTGAAAATAAATTCCAGAAGTCGGTTGAATGACTACTGTATTAGGGTTTTTGCGTCCGATAAAATTTTCACCCGAAAATTCAGATCAAAAAACCGTCAGATTTTACATTCACTTTTTCTTCGATACGAGTTCACCGGAGAAAGTCAGTTTTTATTATTTTTTCGGGCGAATTTTGAACTGTCTTATCCCGACTTTTTATCGGATTTCGGAAATCGAAATACGCTTTCCGAGTATGTGATTTATTTCTAATCTAACGTTCGAATTAGATTTCGTAAAAAATATAACCGACTAGGATTTTAATTTCTCGATTTTATAACGTCGTATTAGACCCGTAAAACGCGATATTTTTGAACAAAGTATCCCCTCCAACCGCCTATGTGTGTGTGACTCACCACCTTGTTAGTTTATTTTCTACTTTATGGAATAGTATCATAACACCTCACCATATTTCCCTCTCTCCTTCCCCTCCATTACCGCCAACACCCTCTCCCTCTCTTCTCTCTTACTTTCTTCCATTGTTAGTCATTCTTCAAGCTTTCAAAGCTCCACAAGTCACTCGTCTACTGATCAATGTTAGTTCCGATTCCACGGAGTACCAGACTCTTTTTGAATTCGATTAGGCGTAGACCATATCAAGTACGGTAGCTAATATCAAGTCAAGTAATAGCTCAAGTAATGACGACAAGTGTAGCTCCTACGGATATGGTGTAGCTGATATGGCACATGGTTATGGTGTTGCTCATAACGACAAGTAGCGAACCAGGAATGGAGGCATGTTTCCTCGGGCGTGGATAAATATATATAAGTAACACGCGGGAACAAAACGCAAGGTAATCAGCACGACTTTCTTCTGATGATGGGTATTCCAACTCTTTCCCTAAAGCAATTCCAAACAACTTGAAGACAGCTCTTCAAAGCTCTTTGGTGTGGGAGGTGGGTACATTGAAGAAATCGAATCAAAGAATCCACAAAAAAGCGGAACAAAAGAAGCCCATGGAGAAGGACACAGCCCACAATAACCTGTATTGGACTCTTCGTCCCTTCAATTCATGCTCGTAAAGGTGCTATTTTATCTCCTTATTTAAAAAGAAATTAGACGAACTTCAGTGATCGGTTCGCTTTTAATCCCTATTAGTATCTTATCTAATCTTATTCTTTAGGATCTTTAATGAATGATGTTATTGTAGCAGCTATGCCAGGATGTAGCTCATGCCTTTGCTTACGCTATTGATCCGTTCCTTAGGATCTAATGTAGCTCTTCCTTAGATCTGTATATCATTCATAGGAATGCTTGTGCTTTTGCTCCTATTGCAGATACAGCGCCTATAACTCCAATTGATACTAACCTTCAGGATACTATCAATATCTTTTAACTATGGAGTCTTTTACAGTCTCGATCCGCTGGCCACGATGAAATACTTTTCCAGTGGCCGGTGGATCTACCTTAGACAGATGTTTTGGTTGCTCCCTTTGTGCTGACACCTAAAGTGTGATCTCGAAGAAAGCGCTGTCTGTTGTTCACTTGATCGTGTCAGGGAATCGGGAGTGCGGTGCCTACCCGTAGTTCCCGTCTTTCTTTCCTCAGAGTTCGAGTTCTGGACTGAAAGCAAGGAATGGAATCAACCAGCCGACCTCCATCCAATTATGTTATGCTATCTCTGCAGAAGTTACATTATGATGAACTAAAAAAGATCCTCAGGTATATAAAGCCCTAGAAAAGGCATTCTTTTATTGGCAAAAGGATCCTTGCTCCGGGCAACTTAGAACTTGATGCAGCCCCTACCCCTGAAAGCTGAAGGAAGGTATTAATGCAGGCTTTCTCTCTGATAGAAAATCCACCATATAGGAAAATTTATTCCCTGGAAAAGCAGGCCACAATACTTAATAAGGTCTAGATCCAATGTTGAAGCCGAATGCAATGGCATCAACAACTAGTGAACTTGTATGGGTTGGATCTATCCTTTAAAGCCGAATCTTTAACTGCTGGATCAATCATTAACAAATGCCAATCTGAGAATAGATGTTCTTCCTCTATAGCGGATAAAACGATATCTATCAGTAGACAATTCGTTAGGTACGAACACTCAAAGATTTGATTAATCTATCGCTTTGGCATATATAATATAGGCATAGCTTATATCCATATATCCGGATTAATCGACAAGGTTAAGAGCTTCCTCTCGAGATTGAACCGAACAAAAATCCTTTTCCATCAATTTGTTTTTTTTTCGAAAAATTGGAGATGAAGTAGGATGATGCATCTATGTTTAATATATGTTATAGTATGCTTAGGAATGGTTTTATGGATTGAAATCATAAAGAAATCATCCCTCCTAATATTATTGTTATTACCGAAAAAAATAGAAGGATTAGGGTGTCACGCCCCGACTCTCGAGGTGCGACTTACGAACAATAACACAACCTAATCAACTAACAATCAACTCAAATACGGGAAACATGCTCGGAGAAACATTAATGAAAAGCAATGCAATCGAATAAGGCTTTCAAAGACATAATGAAGTAATAACCGAACATTTCAAAATCACATATATACAAAAGAATATGATAAGAATTTCATGTTGACGGGGATAAGATTTCAACAAAAACGAGAGTGCGAAAATATACCAAGTCAACGAGAACCAGATTCAACAAAACGTTTAAAGTCAAAGAGCCCATCGCTCGGAAGCACAAGTCAAGAAGTTAAGAATTCAACAAGTATTCAAAAATCATCGAGCACAACGCTCGGAATAAAAAACGTAAGCATCAGAGTATAAGTATCAACAGACATCAATTCAAAAGAGTTGCAGCGGAAACTTGCATCAAATCCCAACATTTGCACGTATGAAGACGTACAAATGCTAGTCCGACATTCTAATCGACTCAATCAAAAACACCACACCACCAAGCGTCCATGCCATCGCCATCCAGTCAACCTGCACGTTTAGAAATACACGCAGGGATGAGTACTTCGTACTCAGTGAACACAAGTCAAAACATTTGGATAAAGGTGCTTTTAAAAGCTATAACAATTGAACTTGCCTTGCCGAACATCACAAGTATTTAAATAACTTAAAACAATTTTACTTATGCATGTTAAAAACATTTTCTTTTAAACAGACTGCACAGTCAAACATAACATATAATAACAGTATGCATCATCTGTCACAAACAATCTTACTGTGCCGAGAAGTAGGCCTCCTTCTCGAACACTGTGACCAGCCTAACCGAAGCAAGGCTCACAGTCACCTTACATTCAACATACCACACGTGGGTTTCCTGCCTTTCACAGGATAATAACATCTTCACATAAACAGATGATAACACATACCAAACTCAATGAAAACGACAAGTCAATCGCATTTAAAATTATATAATAATATTCAATAGCATAATAACTTTCATCGATAGTTTTGGTTCAGAAAAGCCCACCTGACTTTCGAAGATTCTAGCTAGGTGGTTTACGGGCTATTTGTCCTTGCTTAATGATCCGTCCGGCTCAATCCTTCACAGTTCGACATCGATAAAGAAAAATAAGATACGCAAAGACGGATGAAAAGGTGCTGGACTCAACTGAAGGACTTCTACTTGAGTCGATTCTCTCTACGCTTTATCCTTTCTTAAAGATTTCACATTCTCGTCTTTAACCATTAACTCTACTCGATAAATGGTTAATACTACTAACCAATGTCTTAACACTTCTCGCTTAATTATGAAATGTCGTCTATCTACATTCCATTACTTGAGTTTTCTTTCAAAGACTTAATCAATTCTTGATTTAACAAATCAATAGCTCAATCATCTTGCATACACATAATTTAGTAATTTTGCATGTCACAATTAATATCATGCACTTAAACACTTATTCAATTACATAACAAATCCAAATAAATCAAACACACTTCAAGACACATTAACATTTATTCAATTTAAACATTAGAACTTAATTCGATTATGCATTTCTTTTCATAAAGACTCAAACAACATACTTTATCTTTTCTTAATGTATAGACAACGCTTTGTACTAAATTCGTTATCTTATGATGTATTTTATAAACTTTTACTCAATTAATACAAGTTCTCTTTAATTATTAATAAACTCTTATGAAATTAGAATTTCCTTTCCATTTCTAATTCGACTCTCATTTCTTAACTCGACTATTATTTTTCTAATTATTAACTCGACAATTCTTTTCGGTTTATTTTTAATTCGCATGGTTTGAAAACAACTTACTGAAATAATTAATTTTCTTCAAAACCATTACTCGAACTTTATTCCATTATTATTTTGGTTAAACTATACTAGTATTTAACTTAACTCGTCTAGCATCTTCTTCTCGATTTAATTAAAACCTCTTTTCATTTCTCATTAATTAATCCTTTTTAATTCGAATTTCTCGACTTCTTGTTTATTTATTTAATACGTTCTCCTTCTTTGTTCTTAACTTAAAACCATTTTCTTACTTAACAATTTCCTTTATTTTTCAAAAACATTTTTATAAAAATTAGTTTATCTCATTAGTTAAATTACAAAGTTTCTTTTTGGTTTAGTTTATTAAAAAAAAATCAAATCTTTAAGTTTTATTACAAGAACATTTATTAGCTATATCTTTTTATATACTTTTTAACATCTTAAAAATCTTTAAACTTCATTCTTTTTTTTACAAACATTTCTCTTTTCATCTATGACTTCAACTAACACTTTAGCACACATTAATATTAAAACATCAAATCTTCTATATTATCACAAATTGTTTTCTTTAAAAACTTAACATGCAACTTGTTTCTCTTATACTTAACAACATGTATGATTACATCAACATATCACATAATAATTTCATGATCAAAACATCACTCAAATCATCAACAAAATCAACAAAATAATTTCTCCTTTTCTTCCCAAAACACACGGCATACATAGTGTTTTTAGGGCATTTTATTTCTCAATTTTTCATGCATATAACTTCATTCGAAACATGATAAAAATCATAAATCAAGCATCAAGATAACAATAACTCTCATATTTTCCTATTTTTCCTCTAATTTTCGGCATTAACCAATTTTTTTAGGGATTTAATTTCTTTTTCTTCTCTTAATTCATCGATTAAATCCTAGTGTTCGATTCTCCTAACGATTTCTTCTCATTTAATTCTCACATCGATAATCTAAGTTTGCCTAAACATAAATAAATATCATGCATGCATGTTTTCTTTCTTTTAGGGCTTAGAGATATACATATATACAATTAAACAAATGGAATATCATACTTTGAAATTTAAATGGATCTCTTCTCCTTGGCTTCTTGGGATAGAAATGAAAGGGGAATTGAGCTTCAAACTTGAGCTTGGATGAAAGGAAGAACTCTTCTTGAATCCTCAAAGAAAAGAATAACACAATAATTAATCATCCATCTCTTTAGGGCTTAAGAGCCAGAAATGAAGAAAAAATGGGGGATGGTTATTGAATTTCAATTCAAGAACTTGAGGAAATTTTTACCTTTTTCTTGAAGGTATAGATGAAATAAATGGAGGATGATGTTCTTCACTTCATTTCCATGGATGTTGAGCTTGAATACAAGGTTTGCATGGAAGAAAAATCAATGTGTGGGTGTGTGCGTGTGATTGCCGAGAGTGAGAGAGAGAGTAGAGAGGGAGAGTTTTCTTTTTTTTGTTTGATGTTGGATGAAATGAATTCCTTTCTCCTTGAACATAGAGAGATATTGAGAGAGAAAGAGGTAGATACATGCATGTGTATCCAACAAAGGGAATAAAGCATGATTACAATTAGCATTGGAAATTGGTATGTTTTAAGTGTGATGGATAATTGATGTGATGTGATCTTGCATGTAATCTTTTGCTAAGATTATGGAGAAGACATAATGATGAAAATTTGCATGGGAAAATGGTGAGAGATGGGAGAGAGGTAGTGAGGTGGCGTGAGAGGGAGAGAGAGGTGACGACACTTGTCTTCGTCGTGTCGTAACGGGTATTAATTACCCGGTCGTAAAGGTTTTCAGGTTAAAACGATCCGTATTATTTCATTTATGCTATAAACGGGTCTAATCTCTCCTCGTCTCATTTCCGACACTAAAACATCTCAAATCTAATTCACATTTCAATTAAAAGATTAACGGTTTCGATCATTTAGTCTTTTAAATCTTTAAAAGAAATTAGTCGGCTTATTAATTCGTTTATTAATCCTTTAAAGATTAATTCCTCATTACTCTTCTCAATTTATCTCGGGTAAGCTCTTATCCTATCTCAATGACCTTAGAAGAATTTCTAGGTTTCAAGATTTTAATTCTACTCTATTCTAAATTCTTCGGCGTATAGAATTTTCTCGGCGATCAACATTATTCTTTTTTTCAATTAAACAAACTCTTCAGGGTTTTTCTGGAAATTAATCTCATACTCATTCTCATAAAAACAAACTCAACATATACATCACATTATCATTTCAAGAAATTGAACAGATAAATTCACACAAAACGCATAAAGCATTCTAGACGTTTTACTCATTTCTCTTCAATTAGAAAGAAAATTTTTATTCCACAAATCACATCTTTTAACTTATTCGGTTAATTAATAAGCTCTCTAAAGATATAAAAGCTCGGGGTATAACATAGGGGTTTGATGTTGGTTCGATTTTTAGATGATTGATTAGTGGATTCGTGTTCTATATGATGATAGATTGATGCATGAATTATTTTAGAATTTTCTAAAAATAAAAATAAAAGTGTAAGAGAGAAAGAAGTGATGATTTGATGTAGAAAATGATATGATTTGCATGAGATGATGATAGAAATGAGATGTAGTATGTTTGAGGATGATTATATAATTTATTGGAATTTTTCTAAAAATAAAATAAAAATCGTAAGAGACGAAAACTCGTCGATAAGTTGAGACTCGTTAATATTTTGAATATGTGATTTACGTCTTAGTGAATCTTGATAGATAATGAACGATATTGGAAAGTTTGAACAAAATCGGAGAACGTCGAAATTTTGTTAAGAGACGAAGAATCGTCGATAAGTCGAGATTAGATAATAATTTAGGTTTGTGATTTGAATATACGTTAATCTTGTTAGTTAATGACCGTAACCGGAAAATTTGAGCGAATTCTAAGAAGGTTGAGATTTTGATAAGAGACGAAGAAACGAGATTAAATGCCGATAGAAAAAGTCGAATAAGGAAAACTATTTTGATATTTATGATTGTTATTGATAAACGAACGATATTGTAGTTAACGATATTTCCATCTGAGATACAAGATGATATAAGTTATAGTTTATAAACAAGAAGTTGTAGAATGAAAGTGAAATTTGAATTTGATTTGGTATAGTAAATGATTAGTTGAAAAAGACGAGTAATTATACGTCGAGTTTTTAATCAAGAAATGTGAAGGAGTTTGTCATAAAAGTTTGTACATATTGACTACCTTGAGATGAAATTTTCATGAGTTTAAAGGTTGTATAGCATTGATCGAACCTAGGGAATCGTGCGTCGAGTTTTATCGAGCACCTAGGGTTTTCACGGACTATTTTGCGACCTTGCACGGAAACTGCCATAACTTTTAGCTCGCTTAACGAAATAGAAATCCGTAAATTGAAGAGTAAACTACACACCCGTGGCTTTCTTTCAGTATAGAGAACATCCCTTGTTTCGCAGGAACCTGTTCTGTATGAACTCCAGAACCTCTGCTTTGTGCAGAAACTTATGTAAACCTAATTTCTTAAGTTGAATTCTTTTCAACACAATTCCTTAAGGACTTTTAAGTCATTATAAGTTATCGACTCCCTTTATTAACCGACCCAAGTATCAAGTAATGAGCTGAGTCAGTTTATAAACGAGAATTGTTTGAGTCTCGTTTCTTTTAATCAAAAGAGATTAGTTAAAGTGCAAAGGCCTAAGAGACTTAACCGATTCCGATTTTCTGTTTCTTTTTAACGTCTCGACCGATTACTAAGGTGTGATTATTTACGATTAGAAGGAGGACGTCGAGATTAGAAGACAAGATGGAAGACAAAAGACGGAAGCTTTAGTTGTTCTGTAATCGCCTTGAGGTGGGCTTTTCTATCAAAATAAAATGAGCGTTGCTCGAAAGTGTTTACTTACTACTTTAATAAATGCGTATTAAAGTAACTATCAGTGCATAATGAATTGTTTTATGTGAATTTCTCTTGTGCCTCTCTGAGTTAGCCCACAGAGTGCTATCCAGAGTATTGGATTCTGAGTTAGCCCACAGAGTGCTATCCAGAGATTCCAACTAAACGATCAGATTCTGAGATAGCCCACATAGTGCTATCCAGAGGGACAGATTCTGAGTTAGCCCACATAGTGCTATCCAGACGATCGGATTCTGAGTTAACCTACGCTGTGTTATCCAGAATTAAGTGTACATAAGTATAAGTCTTACGAGTGTTTATGAAAAGATGTCTGATTAATCTATACTAAGTATGATATGTTTTCGGCAATGTGCCCACTAAGTGCTTTATGTACTTAGCCCTGCATGCTTGTTTTTAAATGTGCAGGTTGAGTGACGAAGGCGGAGGTGGTTGAGTAAAGGTCGTACTTAAGGAAGTAAAGTTTAGTTGAGCCTCACATTTGATATGTGATATCATTCTACGTTTTTTCCGCTGCAAAATAACTCTCTTATTGATGTTAATCTTTTCGGTTTAAGTTGTTCATACTTTAAACCTAGTCTTCTCTGATCACAACTTTGTCGAACGATCTTTCGAGATTGACTCTCTTTGGTCTAATAAGAATCAGTTCATAATATTTTTTATCTCGGTTATAGATGTTAATTTATTCATTTATTCAGTAATTCCCTTTTCTTCCCCGCCTCTTTAATCCAACCCCTAGTCACACCCCGGCTTGGCCGTCCTTCAGGATTTGGGGCTGTGACAGTGCTGTATATGGCGTATCACGAGCCTCACTCATGATATCGTTCTTCAATTCGTCGTCATCAGGGATACAAAGTCTGCCTTCAAATAAAATTGCATTATCTGGTGCCTCGGAAAAACCGTCCGGTTTATCCGTTCTTATCCTTAATCGTAGCTTCTCGATCGTCTCGTCCTTTCTCTGAGCACTTACGATTCTCTCTCGTAAATCCGGTGTAGCTATGAGTACATCTATTTGGGTCGTTATCGTTTCAGGTGTATCGAGTACTTCTAAATCCATCTTCTCAAATTCTTGTACAAGTGTTTCTTCCTCGATAAAGAGACACCCTAATTTGGTTGGAGTCTTGCGACTCAGCGCGTCTGCTACCACGTTTGCTTTTCCTGGATGGTAGTTGATACCACAATCATAATCCTTGACTAATTCGAGCCATCGTCTTTGTCTCATATTCAATTCCTTTTGCTAAAAAAAGTACTTCAAACTCTTGTGATCCGTAAAAATCTCAACCCTAACACCATAGAGGTGATGTCTCCAAATTTTCAACTCATGCACAACGGCTGCTAGTTCTAAATCGTGGGTTGGATACTCAACTTCATAAGTTCAAAGTTATCGTGAAACATAAGCTATCACCTTTCCGTCTTGCATCAATACACACCCTAATCAGTTCTTTGAAGCATCTGTATAGACTATGTATTCCTTATTTGCTTCTGACAGAGCTAACACGGGTGCTGTGGTTAACTTTTCCTTGAGTGTCTGAAAACTTGTCTCGCATTCGTTAGTCCATTTGTACTTGTTTTCCTTCCGTAGTAGTTGCGTCATAGGTCTAGAAATTGTAGAAAATCCCTCGATAAATCTTCTATAATAGCCGGCTAAAACTAAGAAACTCCTAATTTCATTTGGGTTTGTTGGTGATTTCCAATTGCGCACTGCCTCTATCTTGGCAGGGTCTACCTTGATGCCTTCTGCTGATACGATGTGTCCAAGGAACATCACTTCTTTCAGCCAAAACTCGCACTTACTGAATATGGCGTAAAGCTTCTCAGCTCTAAGCGTTTCTAACACTATTCTCAAGTGTTCTTCATGCTCCTTCTCATTCTTGGAATAAATGAGAATGTCGTCAATGAATACTAAGACAAATTTGTCTAAGTACGGGTGAAAAACTCGATTCATGAGATCCATGAATACTGCGGGAGCGTTAGTCAAACCAAATGGCATAACTAGGAATTCGTAATGGCCATATTTGGTTCGGAATGCAGTCTTAGGTATATCCTCGGGTTTGATTTTCAATTGATGATACCCAGATCTTAAGTCTATTTTCGAAAAGACACCTGCGCTCTTAAGCTGATCAAAAAGGTCTTCTATCCTTGGCAAAGGATATTTATTCTTAAGGGTGATCTTATTTAGCTCTCGATAGTTTATGCACATCATCATAGAACCATCCTTCTTTCTGACGAACAAAACAGGTGCTCCCCAAGGTGAAACACTCGGTCTAATGAAACCAAGATCTAATAACTCTTGCAATTGGATCTTAAGTTCTTCTAACTCCTTTGGCGCCATCCTATATGGGGCTTTTGATTTGGGGGCCGATCCTGGTTCTAAGTCAATTGTGAAATCTACGTGACAGTCGGGTGGTAAACCAGGTAATATTTTTGGAAAGACGTCTTCATATTCGTTAACAACTTTCACGTCTTGAATGGTCCTCTTGGCTCCTGGTTCTCCAACTAGGTACACAAGATAAGTTGTGCGACCCTTCTTCTTCATCAACTTCTTGGCTTGTAGGGCGGATATTATCGGTATTCTCCTGCCCATCGAAATCCCATGAAATTCTGTCGGCTCTTTTCCCAGAGGTTGAAAAGAGATTTTTCTCTCGTTGCAAAGAATCGTGGCATAATTCTCAGACAACCAGTCCATTCCTAGGATTATATCTGCATCCCATATTATCATAACGTTCAAGTTGTTCGCTTTAACCTTAAGAGTTCCAATTTCTAATTCTAGGTTAGAGCAAACATGCATGGAAGTAGTGATCTCTCCTGAAGGTGTAGCTACTCTCATAGCGTGCTCAGCTCGTACAGGTCTGATATCTAAGTTATCCGCACATGAACCAGCAATAAAAGAATGCGATGCGCCAGTATCAAACAGTATCTTAATAGGGGTATTATGAAGTTTACCCATACCTGCTAGGTTTCCCTTGCCCTTATTCTGCGCACTCCGTTTGATTGCACATGCCCTGGCATTCTGTTGCTGTTGAGCGTGCTGCTAGAACTGCTGCTGTGTCATCTGCTGCTGCGGCTGTGCCTGAATTGCCCTCAAAGGCTGGGCTGTCCATACTGATTTTGTCCTGCCGCTTGCAACGGTTTCGGGCAATCCTTCTTAATGTGCCCCTTCTGCCCACAGTTGAAGCAACCTCCAGAGTTTGCTTGACAGATCCCATAGTGTACCCTATTACACTTAGGACAGGCAGGAACGGTAACTCTTCCTTGGTTATTCCCTCCTTGTTGTTCCTTTGTTGCCCTTGTGGCTGACCTTGCTGGTTATTTTCTTTCCATGGTCCTGCTTGATTATTTCCTTGTATATACAGTCTCGACTGACTGTTTCCTTGCCATGGCCTCTTACCATAGTTGTTATCTTGATTAGGCTGCTGAAAGCCTTGCTGATTTCCACTCCTCTGGTTTCCTTGATTATTGTAGCTCTGATAATAGCCACGGTTATTTCCCCTTTCCCATTTCCTTTTTCCCTTGATAGTTGCTATTATTGTTGTTGTAATAGCCTCGATTCTGAGTTTGGGTTAGGGATGGTGCGGGTGTTATGACTTTCTTATCATCAGGCACTACTGCCTCCATCTCTAGAGCTCGCCCTAGTACCTCGGTGTAGCTCAGTCCTCCATGACTGGCTAGCGCTATACCTAACTCATGCTTAAGTCCCCCACGGAACTTCTTTGCGATCTTATCCTCGGTATCTACTTGAGCAGGTGCATACTTTGACAACTCATAGAACTTCGCATCGTACTCGGTCACTGTCATCTTTCCTTGTTTCAAATTATAGAACTCAGCCTCTTTCTGCGCTCTATAGGTCTTAGGCACGTATTTATCATACAACGCCTCCTCAAATTCCTCCCAAGTAAAACGAGCCAAGTGCTCCACAGGTATAACCTTCTGCGTAGCCTCCCACCAGTAGTCAGCTGGTCTGGAAAGCTGAAATGCAACGCACAACAGACGCTCCTCATTAGTACATCTAAGGAGTTTGAAGATTCTCTCAATGGTTCATACCCAAAGCTCAGCATCGCTTGGGTTACCAGATCCATTAAACACAGGTGGGTTTCGTTTGAGGAATAAGTCCTCAATATCACGACGAGGTGGTGGTGGAGGTGGTGATGGTGATGGTGGTGGAGGGGTATCTTGACGTTCTTGTTCTTCTTCTCTATCATTTTGTGCTTGACGTCTACCACGTCCCCGGAGCTTACCAGGTCCTCTTCTATTGTTAACTACTCTTGGCGGCATTCTTGAACTATAGGAAACAAGAATTCTCATTAGCATTTTGATTTTAAGCTTTCGTTTACTTACTAAACCTTTTTCCAATTTAAACAAGTTCATGGAAAAGAAATAGATAATAACTTCGATACTAGCTCTTTAAACTTTTAACTTCCCAAGTTAAACCAGAATGTTCATCTAAACTTTTCTTCTAATCGCGTTTAGAAGAACTTTCACAAGATCAAAGCCCACTTACGGGTCATAAATATATATATATATACGTCAAAAAGAGCACTGATTTTGCCTCTAACGTGGACTTATACAAAAAGTTAGACTACAACTAGTCTGAACTAGGCTAACTACCTATCAATGTACAGGATGCACTAACAAATTGCATTTCTGTACCTACTGGAAGTACTAGAACGGAAACGATCCATAAAACCCTGTATCCGCATAGAGTACTACAAAAAGAAGTCTACTGATCCGGCTATGTACAAGACAAAGAGAAACTTCTACTACTACGCGTCTAAGACGCTCTGCTCAACAAGCTGCGGTTGAGTCACTGCTGCCCTCTACGACCTGAAACTCCTCGGAGTCCTCCTCCGGGTCCTTCTCCGGATCCTCCTCCATCAGATCCTCCTCCGGATCCTCCTCTGAATCCGTACCAAAGACGAGCTGAAGTGCCTCGTCAACCCTCAATGTGGTGCTGTCTAAAAGTACAAGTGGTGGTGGCGAAGGCACGTTCAAAATAGTCCTTTCTGAGTCGTCCAAACTGGTCACTACTGTACGCTTCTTCAGGGGAAAAAGGTGCTCAGGGGGTAGACTAGGCACATATGCCTCTGCAGAACGGGCCGTGGATGGTCCTGCCTCGAACTGTCCTCGAACCCTCGTCCACTCCGTACAAATCTCCTCAAGCGGTGTAAGTGGAGATGGTAACTCTAGCATCGCAGCAAGCTCTGCGTCTATCTCTAAGTATCCTGCTCCAGAAACTGACTCCTCACTGGGTGCAAGTACTGGTGGCAACTCTAACAGTGCGGCCATCTCTAGATCCATGTCAACATGCTCTGGCTCGGGATCTGCTGGAATGTGGAGGTAGGGAAGGTGCTCCTGAATTGGAACAGACACCATGAACCTACTCTCAAAGAAACGCCTGTGTATGGTTAGAGCGAATCTAGAGAAGTCACCTATCAGCTCGGTGTCGTCACCGACCAGTGCAAGGTAGTACCAGGCAATGTCATGTGCCCAACCGTGCCACTCGCCGGGCAGCCATATGATCAAATCGGCTATAGCCTGACGCTCCGAAACAAAGTGCCGAGCTGCGTGAAAACGTGCAGCGAAGTCACTGACTATCTGCCCTATATCATGGTTTGGGTCTACCTCGTAGTCGTGGTACTCGTCCAAGATCTCGTCTACCAAAGTACGCTGTCTTAGGGATTGGCTTTTCTGAGCCGTGATACTGGTAGCAGACATCCTACAAAGATTTTAAGAGAACACGGATCAGTAACTGGTAGGATAATTAACATATCTTAAAGAATTCTTAAATTACAATTAGAATATTCCATTATTCAAATTGCAATACTTTAACCACTTAACAACAACTTATCTTAAACATCTAGCAATTTTAAGAAATTGCACTCAAACAATATACGTAACAAAATCATTTCCCGCGATTTCTTTCCATTTTTTAACTTATTATCTTATTATTCTTTATTTTATTTCCTTAAAAGGAAATTCTTACGGCTTTCATTTATAAAAACAAGTCGACTCCAACGAGTCTGTGTTCATGTCACTTTACGCATGTGACATTCGTTTATTCACTTTGATTCCCTTTATTCTGTCCTTTCCGATCCGATCGTCTCTTGAATATTTTGGAACCAACGTTTCTTAAAACGTCTATGTTCTCAAGAATCGGGAAAGCCTTAGAATTAGTCTAGATTCTCATGCCAACAAAACATCTCAATCTAAAGAAATTATAACTCATATAATTTCACATAATGTCACAAAGTATAACTCTTATACTTCAATCAAATTCATACTTGGCACTTTTATTCTCAACTTTACTTGCATACTTATTCAAAAATTCTTCTTAAAAGAAATCACACTTCTGAAACTCTTTCCTTTCATTCCTTCTTTGGTTGAGTCGACGTAGCGGGAGGTTGAGTTGTCGTCAACACTCTTAAACTTAGTGTTACGACCTAACTTTACTTGAAAGAAGACTTAGGTGTAGAGCATATACAAATACTCCATCTTACTACTGAAAGGAACTTGTATGCATAGCAGAAACGACTGCTCTGATACCACTCTGTCACAACCCCAAATCCCGAAGGACGGCAAAGCCGGAGTGCGACTAGGGGTTGGATTAAAGAAGCGGAGAAGAAGGGGGAATAAATATATAAACAGACATTTAAAACAGAATAATTACTATGAACCTTACTTCATTATATAAAAAGAGTCGACCTTGAAATCGCTCGACAGAGTTGTTCTCTAAGTTAACTAAGTTCAAAGTACGGAACTTAAACCAAAAGTTTAATACATTGACACAAAAAGAGTTTGGCAGCGGAAAACGTAGAACTAGAACACTACTGTTCTTCTCTATTTACAACCTTTACTCAACCTCCACCGCTCACGTCACTCAACCTGCACATTTTATAAAACATATGCAGGGCTAAGTATAAACATACTTAGTGGGCACATTGCCGAAAACATATCATAAAGTATAGATTAATCAGGCATCTCGATAAATAGCGCATCAGGGTTTTTCATCAAATGCCCGAGCCTACTAAACATTTTCTTTCTCTTTTTCACAATATAGCTTGGCCAAGCCTTTACAGATGTTACGTTCAACTTGCCCAACTTCTGTTTCAACGTTGGGGAAGAATTAACTTCTTCCGCGCACGTTCTATTCACCGTGGCTGGCTACCCCTCAACAGAGTACCACACACAATGACTACCGTGTACACTAAACCCTGGAAAACCCTTCCGGTTAACTCAGCGGTCCGATCGATTAGTTAGACCCCTTTTTGGCTAACTCAGAAAGGCACAAGAGAACTCACATAAAACAAGTATTTCATGCTATGATAATCACTTTAAAACACAGTTATAAAGCGATAAGTAAACATTTTCGAGCATCGCTCATTTGATTTGATATATAGAAAAGCCTACCTTAGGCGAATACAGAACTAAACACGAACTTCCGTCTTTGATCTTTCGTCCTATCTTTAACCTTGACCTCCTTCTTTTATCGTAAATAATCACACTTTAGTAAACAGTTGCAACGATAAAAGAAAAGAAATTGAATTCGGTTAAGACTTTTAGGCCTTTGCACTTTAACTAAACTCTTTTGATTAACAAAGAAACGAGACTCGAACATATCTCGTTTAGAACTAACTCGGTTCCTTTACTCGACACTTAGGTCAGTTAATAAAGGAAGTCGATAACTCATAACGACTTAGAGGTTCTCAAAGAACGAAGTTAAAAAGAATTCAACTTGAGAAAACGAGTTTCCGAAAGTTTCTGCACAAGGCAGTAACTCTGGAGCATCTACAGAACAGAATTCTACGAAACAGGGGATGTGCTCGATACCAAAAGAAAGCTACGGATGTGTAGTTTACTGTCCAATTTACGGATCTCGATTTCGTTAAGCGAGCAGAGAGTTATGACAGTTTCCGTAAAGGGTCGCAAAACAGTACGCGATTAACCCTAATGCTCGATAAAACTCAACGCACAATTCCCTAGGTTCGACCAATGCTATACAACCTTTATGCTCACAAAATTACTATCAAATTACAGTTAAGACACACGATCATTTATCGTGAATACTTCCTTCTTCCTCGATTAATAATACGAAGAGCACTTTCTCGTCTTTTCACTAACCATTTACTAAACCAATTTTATTTCAAACTCACTTTAATCTTTTAACTTCTATATTCATAATCTATATGAAATTATCATCAACTACATTCTTGTTCATTAATCGACAACAAACACTAATATCCGATTAGTTTCCTTGTTCGACTTTCTTATCAACGATTAAGCTCGACTACTCATCTCTTACCAAATATTCGATATTCTTAGAACTCGTTCAAACTTTCCAATTATGAACAACAACTACTAAGATTAATTAATATGAAAACCATGTACTTATATCATTATCAAAACCTAACTTATCGATGATTCTTCGTCTCTTACGATTTCATTTTTATTTTTAGAAAAATCTAATTAAATTATATGTTGAACCTTATGCTTACTACATCTCAATTATATCATCACATCATCCAAATCATACCCTTTTCTTATTCAAATTCATACTTCTTCCTCTCTTACAACTTTGTTTCTATTTTTAGAAAATTTCCAATTAATTCATCCCATCATCTACTAATACATAGAGTACTAATCTACACATCAATCATCTAAAATCAAACTTAAACTTCACCTACAAAAATTTCATAATTTTCGGTCCTTATTCATTAATTAGGGAGGATGATTTCCACTTGATTCCAACCATAGAAATTCATTTCTATCCATTAAATAGCATGAATTAAACTTAAAACATCATTCCTAAATTCCTCCAAATTTTCGGTCATGACAAAAACTAACGGAATGAAATTTTGTATGGATGGAAAGGAAGCTAAGATCATTACCTTGTTGAATATGGACTCGAATTTAAGATTGAATGGAAGATGAACTAGTTGTGATGATGGAATCCTTGAAGAACTTGAGGAGTAACAATGGTGAAAATGAAGAACAAAAGAGAGAAGAGGGAGATGAGAGAGTGGCGGTTGAGAGGGGACAGATAAGGGAGAATTGTGGTGAGGTGTTATGTGATATTATCTCATAAAGTAGAAAAAGTTTAACATGGCTGACACACACACAAATGGCGGTTTAGGGTAGGATTTTTAGTCAAAAAATATCTCGTTTACGGGTCTAACACTGCGTATATAAATAGAGAAACTAATTTCCTAGACAGTTACGTTTTTTACGAAATCTAATTCGACCATTAGATTGGAAATAATTTACTTAGTCGGAAAGCATAATTCGATTTCCAAAATTCGAAGAAAAGTCGGGACATAACAGTCGAAATTTCGCCCGGAAAAATAATAAAAACTGACTTTCTCCAGTAGACACGTATCGCAGAAAAAGTGAATGTAAAGTCAAACAGTTTTTCGATCTGAGTTTTTGAACGAAAATTCTATCGGACGCGAAAATCCTAATACAGTAGTCCGTTGAACGACTTCTGGAATTTATTTTCAGAAACGGATTCCACCGTTAGTCTTAGAATTGAATTTCCTTAACTTAGGCGTGCAAAGCCTTAATTAATTAATAACTTTTTATTTTAGCGACGGAAGAAAATATTTGGGGTATTACATATATTCTCATTACTTTCGATAATTGTTAAAGCTCTGTTCTTCTACAAAACCGATGTGGGCAAAAATATATTTCTCTCTCAAAGGAAAGCGACTCTTAAGTTGATTTTTTTAGTTTTTTATGAAGAAAAAGAGGCAAGGGAAGGAGCGGGTAGTGAGAGAGAGAAGAGATATATAGATAACGAATAATACTATAGATGTTAAGATTGTCTATAAGATGAAAGTGACCCTAAATACCCCACATTTTGAATTCAACACAAGATTAAGAAAAAAAATATAAGTTAAATCACCGCTTCACAATCATCCCGTCTACCCCGACGGTTCCGACCTGGAACCGACCTATTGACTACAATACTGATTTTAAATTATATAAATAATCATCTTCCAAATATATTCACAAAAAAATTAATGAAGACATTTGTTTTTCTTTTTACCTGAAATTAATATTTAATTATATACATAACTATATTCTAAAAATATACACACAATATTTAATAAATAAAAATTTAATTATAAATTGTAGTATTATATAAATAATCATCTTTCAAATATATTCATAGAAAAATAAATGATGACATTCGTTTTCTTTTTTACCAGCTTCGAGAATAACTTTTTTAACTGAGAATGGAATTTCAAGAATTATTTTACTATGTACTTGGTAGTTTTTCCATTTTACAAAACTTATGTGGAATGATTGCGATTCATAAAATTATTTAGTCAATGATATAAGATAAAAGTTGACCATAAATATTCTTAATTTTATGAGTTCAAAATTATATAATATATTAGAAAAAAAGTTGTCCTGTAAGTACTGAATTGACCCATCTACGCGCATGATTATTGATTGGAATTGACTCGTTGATAAATCGTTAGTAATTTTTCTATCAATTTTCCTACATATTCTACGTTTTCCAACGAAGACGATTAATCAAATAATTTGAGATGATGTGTTTAGGATTATTCAAAATTGTTTGAAATTTATATGCTCGTACTTGTTTAAAATCCGATTAAAAAATTAGTCATTTGTGTTCCTTTCTAAAAAAAAATCCGTATATTAGTCTACCGCCACAGTTCTGCGTCGGAACTGGCCCATTGACCACCACTCTAATTTATAAGTGCGTAATTTATAAAATTTATTTAGAATTTATATAAATCTAAAAATTTAATAAAAATAATGATTGTACTATTCGTTATCGTCCTTAATAGTATAGTAATATTCATTAATTAAAATTATAAATTATGCAAAGCTGGAAACCCAACTACAAATAACGTAAAAATTATTTCATGGATGACGATTATAAATTTTAGAAAATACATGTTAAAAAAAGCATAAAATGAAAAATTTCTCGAGTATCGGTTGGGAATTGGCTCGTCTACCGCCACGGTTCCGGGTCAGAATTGACCCGTTGACCACGATTTTGATTTATAAATGCACAATTTATGACGATTCTAAATTTTAGAAAATACATGAAAAATGAATAAAATGAAAATTTTATAATTAATAAGAATAAAGAATGAAAATGTGTCACGTGGGATCCCGAGTTGAGGTACCCATCAGTTAGGAATTGGGCCGTTTACCTAATTAATTGACAAATTAGAAATTACTTATTTTTTTATCAAATTAAATAAAAAAATATTAGTCTATTTCCAAATTTAATTCGGTCAACCAATAAATTATCAAAACTATTTTGAAACTATTTATTCTGTCAACTAATAAATTGGTTCCCTAATAAAAATAATTATCTATTCGGCCAATTAATAAATTGACCAAATTAAATTAAATTAAACTATAAAAATATAACAGTTATTTATTCGGCCGATTAATAAATAAATTGACCAAATAAAACTCCTACAAAATATAGTTATCTATTCGGCCAATAAATAAATTGAACAAACTAAATTAAATTAATATATAAAATATAGTTATTTATTCGGCCGATTAATAAAAAAATTGGCCAAATAAAACTGGTGGAGCAAAAGATGAGAAAATACACATTAATTCTAGGTATTTATAGGCTTTTCAATAGGTGAAGTTTCATTGAGAAACCGATGTGGGACACAAGATTTTAGTATAGATATTTCAAATCTATTATTTTACATTTAAAAATTCAAAAATTTGAGAATTTAGATAAATATGAATGGAGGAAAATAAGGAGTGTGACGTAGGATTTTTTTCAAAGCAAACACTTCCCCCTCACTCTCTCTATAATTTTTATCCAGAGACTGACTTATATTTAAAAATAGTTTTATATTTTATTTAGAAGTTGTTATGTTGTTTACGTTAATTATAAACCAAACTTAGTAAACTAATTATATTTCACATATCAAAATTTATAATTATGAATGACAATAAATCAAATACTTATTCATCATGTATTTTTCAAATCTAAATTTGTTAAGAATTTTTTTTTACATCTCGATTAAAATAGTGATTTATTGTATATACTCGTCGCAAACCTGTTGGGTAATAGTACTTGATAAAATTCTGAACACTACAAAGTTAATATTAACTAAAATAGCAAAAATTCTGCTTTTTATGTCTATTTGAATCGTCTCGTTGGTTTATAGTACATTGATATCTCTAATCTTAGCCCAAATCCGAGATAAATATATTTGCATTTTCATTCTTTATTTTTCAAATCTAAATTTAATTAGAATTTTTCTACATCTCCATTAAATTTGTGACTTTATTGTATATACCCGTCGCAGACCTGTTGGAGAGTACTCGATAAAAATCTGAACACTACAAAGATAATATCAACAAAAATTAGTCAAAATAGTTCTTTTTATGTTTATTTGAATCATCTTGTTGTTTGATGATAAAGTGATATATCTGATTTTAGCCAAAGGCCGAGAAAGAGATATTTACATTTGCAAAAAAATAAAATTATGTCTATTTAAATTATCTTGCTGGTTTGAATCGTTTCGTTGGTTTGAATTTATTTATTTTCAAATTTAAATTTGTTTAAAATTTTTCTACACTTTATTGTATATAACCGTCGCAAACCTGTTGGCTAATAGTACTCAACAAAAATTTGAACTTCACAAAGTTAATACTACTATTAACTAAAATTAGTAAAAAATATTCTTTTTTATATCTATTTGAAGCGTCTCGTTGGTTTGAATCATCTCGTTGGTTTATGGTAAATTGATATCTCTAATCTTAGCCAAAGGTCGATAAAAATATATTTACATGTTTAGGATTTTTTTTTCTTTATTTAGTTATTTATTCATACATTAGATTTAATGTGATATGACTAGTATTTTTAGCAGACACTAATCGAAGAATTTAGAAAAATATGAATGAATGTAGTATTTAATCATGTCGATATGTTGATTAGATATATTTATTTAGTTTTCGTAGAGATTTTTGGCAAAGAAAATTGAAACAGAGCACCGTAAAGGAACACCATTTATTTTCCTATTATTAATAAGATAATGAGGAAAATTCTAAGGAAATTCCGTTAAGCTGTGAAAAACTTCTAATATCGAAACAATTAAATATAGTTCTTATAGTATATTTTATATATGTGTGCATCTTTTCTCCCACTCAATCAAATTTGGCAAAGACCAATATCTAAGTCGTCCATGATAAGAGTTTTTTAACTGGAATTTTTTAATTGGAGAAAAATTGTCTTTGAAATATTTCCATTCTATCTTTTGGAATATATACTACGGTTGCAAACTAAGACAAGTAAGAGAGAAGAGTAACGACAAAAGCATTAGGACTTGAGCGGCCATATGAAGAGATGTTACATAATTTCTGAGAAAAATAAATAGAGTATTCCTTACGTCTCACTCAATTTGTCACGTTACTGTTCAGCACGAAGATTAAGAATAAGGATAAAAAAATAAAAAATGAGTGAGTCATACTACTTTTGAAGGGTTTCAAAGGGTTAATTCTTTCTTTATTTGGCATATGACAAATAAGTGAGACATTCATTTAAGATAAGTGAAACAAATTAAGGGGAATCGAGGAAGTACGTACTAATTTTTAGTATAACAATTTTAATCTCAGCCAATAAGACGAGCATGTGCACTACACGCGCTGACAGGCGTATTTGATGGACGCGTATAAATAGTAATTTAGTACATATCTAAATTAGATTCTTATATAAGTAACATATAAAGAAAAATAGGAAACGAGATTAAATAAGAGAAGACACAGTCGACGCCGCAATCACGTTTCTTCTGGCGACGTGGCTTCTTCTTCAGAATGGGGTGATCAGCACAAGCAAATATGAGCAGAGACATGACTGAAATGGAGAGAAGCAGCATCCCCACCACCAACCCCCAATCCTCAAACTCAAACACAAAACCACCTATATTCCTCCCATCTATAACTCTACCCATTTTATCACTATACACACACACACACACACACTTTAATCTGTATATTTATATATTTTTTCAAAGTTTAGAAGAGGAATAATCGTGCACCACATTTTATCACCATATATTTTGGGTCGGTTCTGTCACTTCTTAAATAATTGTTTGATCAGTTCCTTGTTGGTCAAATGCAAATTTTCTCCTTGACCGTATTGTACGATCGGTGAGGTCTCAATTTTATTTTTTTAGTGTTTTTAAATTTAATTAATTCATAATCAATTAAACACAACTAAATTGTATAAGTCATGATTAAAATTTAATTATCATTTATTAGTATTTAGTAATTTCTAAAAGTTAATAATCTCTAATTAATTTTTCTTATATATTATTCACTAATTAGAAACTAAAAAGTGAAAGAAAAAAGTTTAGGGGGTAGACGGTACGTACCAGTACCACGCGGTTAGCAAGGGAGTCCACTCCTTGACGGCTTGACTAGTACTTTTTTTTTTTGGCCGAGAGGATAATCCACTTATGTGCATTTGTGTGCAAGAGAAGTAAAGCGTGATTGCAGTTTAAACGCTGTGGGAAATAATATGTATAATACGTACATATATATATACTTGTATGAATAGTAAACGACAAATGTAAATATTTATATAATTAAAGTATTGAAAAAGAAGAGATAAAAAGGAATCGAGGCTAGAGTTAGACCTTATCTCCGTAAGAAAAGATTGCTCCGCTATTGTGCACGCGGTCTACAGCAATTGCCTCCAAGATACAACGGTTCGGGGTGAACTTTGAGACGTTGCACGACGTGTCGCAGTTCCGGTGAACAACTCGATACTCGGGACTGAGTATATAATCTTAGGACTCAAACTATATGAATATATTGATTATCTTCGAATTGGAGTATATAATCTTAGGACTCAAAGCGCCCATTGCGACAAGTGCGACGTGCACGTGCTCGTCGCCGTCGGCGTCGGACTCGGACTCGGACGGTGCTTCGCACCGTGCTCGTAGGAATCATGGTCAAGCACAAAAGGTGTCAATACTTGAGCCACTAAGGTGCACCATAGGTAGCACACTTGGATATACTCCCTTATAGTGTTGCTCCTTATATATAGCACAAAACATCCTTGGATTTCCGATGTGGGACAAATAAGGTTGAAATCACACAATTCTAGTTTCAAGTAGCCATGTTTATGTATTAATTGCTCATTCATTCCTTAATGGAATTGAACAAATAAATACATTAAATTCACACAATTCTAGTTTCCACATACCCCTCATGGATTTAATGCTATAAAGGACCAAATTCCAACAAACGCATCATTCTCAAACATTTAATTATCCATAATTTTCTTTTGACTGAAACCTTTATCTTGAATTAGTACAAGTATGATAAGACTAGGTTAATGCCTTATCAACGAAGGAAAATGAATGAAACAGTACAAAATCGAAGAAAATAGTCTTCGCGCAAAAAAAGAATGAACTACCTCTCCTATTGTTCGTCGCCTATGATCATGTGTTGAATCCCCTGCAAAAAGGAAAAGAAAGTCTCACACCGGGGTTGGAACCGGTGAGGACCCTCCGATGCCTAAGTTAGATACTTGGGCGAGAAGGAAAAGGTAGAAAAAGGTGAGTGAAGTGTGTGTGCGCGTGAACGAAACCTTGAGCTATGAGATATGGGTTTGTTTTTATAGGGGGTTTATGTGAGGGTAGAACAGTAATTCTACAAAGATGGGTGCATGGGCCCTTACACTGGACCTCATATTTCCTATTGGTTTTTATCCTTTCCGCTTAAGTGGGTTGGGCCGAAGCTGTTGGGCCATTAATGACGATTATGGGTCTGGGTTTACCAATCCCATATCAACCACCCCCTACTCTCAGTGACGTGGCAACATCGAGTCATTAAGAGTAGGAAAAGATGGAGAATATCACGACGTCACGTTCCCATTTCTCTTAACCTCTGCTTCGATCTGGACTGTCGAAATAGGAGACTCTTGATCTCTAGCCACGGGATGTTAATCATATAACTGCGCCAATTTTTGAAAATTGGGCGGCCTATCCACTCCTATCGGTCTGCTCGTTTTCCGCTTTTCAGTCTTTCTCTCTCTTTTCCTTAATTCCTCTTTCATTTTCCCAATTCTTCCCTTTGTGATTCATTTCCTCTTTTCATCTCGCGATTCTTCTTCAACTTCCATCTCGTTTCTCCGGTGCTAGGAGATTTCTTTCTCCGTTCGTCTACCTTTGATTTCTTCCTTCCTTGCCTTTTTCCAATGTCACCAGGTATTCTCGCTGGACTTTTAGATTCCTCGGTTTTTCTCCGTAGTTAATTTTTCTCTTTGCGATTGCGGACTTCATTTTGAGGGGGAGAATGTCGAATTCTGCTGAGAAATCCCTTAGCACTAGTTTAGATGAAGAAATAACCAATTATGTCGACTCCGCCGATGTTGCTTCCTCTGAGCGCTCTGGGTCGGAGACTCTGAGTCCGGTACCGGAGCAGGTTAGAGTTAGGATAGAAAAGGGAGAAAATAGGTTAAAGGAAATTTTTAATAATCCAATAAACACTGGCTCGACGTCGGTCTCGGGAATTTCGATATTAATGGGGAATGAATTTAAATCTCATCAGCGCTTTCTTAGGTTTGATGACTTTGTCTTTGCCCAAGTTAACCTTAACAATTTTGCGAACCAAATCTCTTTTCCAGCCATGATCTTCTAGCAAAATCAAATCCTGGCAGGAATTAGCTTTCCTCTTCACCCTTTCTTATGCTCTGTATGTACAGATTTGGTCATTATGCCTAACCAATTGACCCCTTCTGCCCTTTCGTACAATTTTTGGATTTTATGTTCTTTTTTCCAGCTTCCATTATGAGCCTTCATCCGGCCTTTTTATCAGTTGCTTTGATATTTCATAAAAGCGGCCACTATTTCTACTGTTTTCGAAATCACCATGGGTTGCCCTGCACATTTTGCCATTTCGCCTGAGAGTAATGATAAGGAGTGGCAAACAAAGTTTTTTGTTGTTATGCCCATTGATGAGTATTGGCCTTTTCCTACCCGTTCTTGGAACTTGTTTGCAAAAAACCCTGGGCATCGAAACACCCTTGCTCAACTTCTTCCTCGTGATGTCCAAGTCATGAAGGCCTTGTCTGCATATGCTGATAGTGATAATCCGGGCGATGGGAAGAAAGGAAAAAACACATAAATTTAACATCGTCAAGATGTTACGTTCTCCTGGCATTCTTCGACATTTTGGATTTCTGGGCAGTCCTCTTCGCCCCCTCAAGATTTACAAGTCTGGTAGTTCCCATTCTTATAATATATTTTTTGTTGTTTTATCTTTTGGATTGCCAGGAGATTTTTGTGTTATCGTTTGACTTGTCTGCAGCAATGACTGAGAACTCTTTCGCGAAGCAATTCAGCCTGGATGTGGATTTGGATGCTCAGCTGGCGAGCTTAGGAGTGCTTGACCATCCCAACGCAGCAGACCTGGATTTGATGCTAGAAACAAAACAGGATGAGCTGTTCGATAACCTGACGACAGCAGAAGCCGACAACTCTTCCATTGGAGATTCTCCTCTAGTGCTGTCTATTACGGATGGGTCAGAGCTCTGGTCGTGCTGCTTCTTCCTCCGCTGTGGAGGTGTTGGAGAAAGAAAAATCGGTGGAAGAGAAGAAGAAGAAGAAGAAGAAGAAGAAGAAGAAGAAGAAGAAGAAGAAGAAGAAGAAAAGGCGCAATAATCATGTGTCAGCTAAAAAAGACCTGGATACCACCCGGGAAGAAAAGAAGAAAAGAAAGAATTCCGATTCACTGTCTCTTGCCAATCAGTCATTGGCTATGAAAGCATCTGGCTTTACAGCACCTCCGAAGACTGCCCCTGCCTCTTCCGGTCATGCTACATCTCTGCCGCTGACCGCTACGGCCGTTCTAGAGGAAATGGTGGGGGGCTCTGCAAGGGGCTCTGGCTCTTCGCAGAGCAGCCCTTCTTTCCTAAATGTCTTAGAGAGCAACTTTCCTGGTCTGCTCGAACTTCCCCTCCGAAAATGAGAAGAGTTCATTACTCTCTCTTTGTCAACTCCTAAGGATCGAGAGAGGATACAAAAAGAGACCTTTGAAAGTCGGAGGGCTCAGATTGGTGCCCGCTTGATCCAGGTACGACATTAATTCCTTTCTCTGTCTATTATTATAGCCGCTTCGTGCTTATGATTTTCCTTTCTTGTCTCCACTTTTTTAGGCTTTGGCTTACTTGAGCGCTGAATTCTATGAGGATGGCAACACTATGTCGCTGAAGCTAATGGCTACTGAGAGAAGGGCTTTGAAACTCTCACGTGAGCATGCTAAGATAAAGGACGATCTTTCTTCGCGTCTCCAGGGTAAAGAGCAGGAGGTGGCGGAGCTGCAAAAGGTTAACGAAGTCCTTTTGGTCAAGCATCAGACCCTGGCGAGGGATTTTGAATCCTTTAGTAAAGAGAGAAGTGATTTCCAGACCACCATTGGGCATTTGGGCGACCGGATCAAAGACCTAGAGGCCCAGGTGGAAAATCACTCCTCAAGGACAAAGGTTACTCCAGTCCTTGAAGGACAAGCTTGTTCAAGGGTATCGAAACAACACTCAATACTGCAAGGACCTCTTTCCCGATATTCACCATTTCACCCAAGCGGGGTACCTCCAAGGCTTTGCTTATACTTATGGCCTGAAAGGTGCCCGCCCTAAGCAGGAGGATATGGTTGCTAGAATCCCAGAGATGCCGGCATATTGGCCTATTCGTAATCCAGTTGAGGCTCCGGATCTTCCCTGGTGGAAGGATATCATGGAGAGCATACTTAGTGATTTCTTGCAATCAGAAACTCTAGATCCGAGCCTGCCCGCCGCAAGGAACCCTTCGTGCTCATAAGTTCAGAGCTGACAGCCTTCTCGAATGCATCCTTTCCCAGCGCCAACTCAGTGGCAACTTCTGATAGTTAACCTGCCTTCATGTGTTCGTATTTCCCTTGGCTGTTTTGTATAGCTCCCTACTAATGGTCATATTGTTTTGTTTTGTTAAGGATGAAAACACTTGTATATACCCTTCGCCCCCCTTTTGATGGATATTCTTGTATTTTCCTTTATTCGTTAATGGATGTTGTCTTTCTTGCTGATGATTGTTGGCTAGTTGTTTAATTTCCTATCTTACAAATGGTTTTCGCTCCTTTTGTTACTCTACACTTTTGCATAAAGAGGGGGGGGGGGGGGGGGGGGGGAGGGGGGGGGGTCATCCTGATTTCTTTAAACATGTTTCTTATGGGTATTGCATTGATTTGGCAAGCAGAGGTTAAATTAATTTTCCCATTCCCAGTCTTCAACTTTGTGCTTTGTTCCTTTATGATTTTTGTCGTTTTCCCAACTACCTCTCTTTCCTATTTTTATTACTTCCTTACTAAGCATTTCTTTTCTTCTATAAAGCTGTGCCTGCTCCGATGTTTTTAGTATCACATGTCAAGAAAAAATCATGACTTCTCTATTCTTATTTCTGAACGAGTTTTTTCTTTTAAGCTATCTTCTCTCCGTTTTTCCTTGTTGTTGTCATACATCTGAGAAACCTCACTCATCTCGTCTCCTCCCAACTTCTAATGGCAGGAATTGAGGTCCACTTTCGCCATGCAGGTTTCTAGCATTGGCCTCGAGAGCTGGCCTGATCGAGAGGCGACCATCCTCGTTCCGCCCCTACCAAAGAAGGGAGAGCATCCTGGTCGTGGGGATAGTCATTGGCGGGGTCACATCTCCGCATTCCTGTAGTTGCATATCTCTTCGATGGTGCCTACTTGTTGAGTTTTCCTGCTCTGTTTTTCTCCTTTTTTCTTAGACTTGGCGTAGAAAAGTAGAAGCTCTTCTTTTCCTTTACTTGTTGAGGGTTGTAATGACGCAGACCTGTGTCCAAGTCTTATTATCATTTTGTATGATGTAACCTTTTTGAACCTAATGAGAAGAAAAATCTTTTAATATACATAATGATTTTGTTCTTTTCCATACGTATTCGAGTTAGTTGTCCTAGACTTCTGGGGTATCTATGTTCATCCCATCTCTCATTTTTCTTGCTTGGATATTTTCATCGGAAAAATAAAAAGGGAAAGGGGTAAAAAGAAGATTGCCTTTTATATTTATTCGAAAAAGAAAAACTTTAAATGTTTCTAACTGACGATGTCAGTTACTGCCTTAACTACCCATCATGAGCAGTAAAGTGCTTTTAATGCTTCGGTTACTTTTTTATGTCTATAAAGACCGTATTCTCTTTTTTCACTTTTTACTCAACATTTCGTCTCAGAAGGTTAAGAGTCTTCTTGTTTACTTTCTTTTTGCTCGTTGATCATGTCGTTCTTACTTTTTATCTTCATTCTTTCTTCATCCTCGGAATCTGATTCCTTTCTTCCGTTCATGGTGACTTCTTTCTTGTTGTAGTCATATATCTGAAATACGACTCTTGTTGTAGTCAGACATCTGACGTGGGTGTATGATGTCTGGCTGCAAGCATCTTAGGTCCGTCGTTCTTCTCCCTCAGCCCTCATTCGGTTAGCACAGGTGGTGAGCTGGAATCGAAGATCCTAAGGAAGGTGGCTTTGCTGTTGTTTAGCTCCTCGAATGGCGCGGTTCACCTTAGAGTCGTTTTTACTTTACTGAATGCTTGGGCAGACCATCCCCTGACCCCTTATAACGCCGGGGGTTGGGTATTGGTGCTACGAATTAGCTCTGGCGGCTTGAGCTCTTACCCCAGTGGTAGAGAGTGATGGGTGACGAGGCCATGCTGCTCTTTTGTGGCCCCTCAGACCTGTCTGGGCCTTCTTTGCATCAAAAACAGGGTTGATAATTTGGAGGTTCGAGGTTGGAGATCTCAGAGCTTTTGTGCTTTCCTTTTGACAGATTTTCGCCCAAGATTCTTTCGATTTGTCCTCCTCTAGGAGGCGTCGCCAAACAGTTACTGCCCAACATTTGTCGATGAGGTTTGCCAGGGCAGTTCATCCTCCGATAAGGTATGCCAGCGTAGTTTCACTATCAATTAGGTCTGTCAGGACAGTTCATCCCTCGACCAGGTCTGCTATGGCAGTTCTACTCTTGTTGGGGTCTTATAAGAGTTCAAGTTTCAGGGTTCAGTTTTTTCTCTTTAATGATAGTGTTACGATTTGTGTTGTATTTTGTTTTTGCCTTGACTTTGAGTAATGAATGAAAAAGGTGGAAAATTTCTCATGCGATTGTTCCTTACTCTTTATGTCTACTATTTAAGCTTTGTTTGTTAAACATTTTGTGTTATCAACGTTATGGTTGAACGAATATTTGGGTCCTGAACGCTATTTGTTGGTGCCGTGAATCACATACTTCAAAAATAATATGCTTGATTAACAACTTAGAGAGGAAACAACATCTGCAGCTCTTGTTGATTAACGTGTTTCTTATGAAAAAACGATTACATTTAATTAGAAATGGCATATCTAGACGCCTTGATTAAAACAAAGAAAAATCCAACATGCTTGGGATTTATTGGCACTTTATTTTTTAAACATAATACTTCTTCAAATTGTGTAAGTTCCAGGGGCGATGGAGTTTCTTTCCTTTCGGCCCAACCAGTTCATAAGCTCCTTCTTTCAGCACTTTCGCCACTCTATATGGCCCTTTCCATGGTAAATCTATCTTTCTAAGGGGCTTGAGTGCGTCGGCTCTTCTTAGCATCAGGTCTCCGATCTCGAACCTTCTTTCTTTCACCTTGAAATTGTGTCGCGCTGTTATGGATTCTTTATAGGCTTCAGATCTAGCTTTCGCGGCATTTCTGGTTTCTTCCAATAAATCGAGCTCCTCCCTTCTTGCTTGATTATTTTCTGCCTCATTATAATTTAGTATGCTCCAAGACCTAGCTCCAATTTCCACCGGGGTGAACGGGGTGGTTCCATATATCAAATCGCTTGGTGATTTCCAGTAGCACTGCGAGCCCCAGTCCTATATGACCAAAGGACCGAATCTAATGTATCAACCCAACCTCCTTTGTCAGTCTTGAGGCGAGCCTTGATCCCACTTACAATCGTCCGATTTGTAACTTCTATTTGCCATTAGTTTCGGGGCTTCTGACAGCTGCAAACCTTTTGAGTGATTCGCATGCTCTTGCACTAGGCTCTCATCTTTCGACCATTGAATTGAGATCTGTTATCTGATACTAGGGATTCTAGGCATCCCATAGCGACACACTATGTTCTTCCAAATGAACGTCAGCACTGCGGTTGTAGTGATTGCTGATACGGCTTCAGCCTCTGCCGACTTACTGAAATAATCCACATCAACTACTATGAACCTCTTACCTCTATCAACCTTTGGGAAAGGTCCCATAATGTTTATTCCCCACTTGTCAAACGGACAAGAGGCGTAGAGACCCCCCAGATTTTCGGTCGGGACGTGTATAGCTCGTCCATTCATCTGACATCTGGTGCACTTTTGCACATATTCTTTGGCGTGATTTGAGAGTGTAGGCCAGTAAAATCCTGCCCTGATGATTTTTCTTACGGTATCTCTGTAACCTGAGTGACTCCTAACACCACCTTCATGCACCTCTCTGATAGTGTAGTCGGCCTCCTCTTTTCTTATGCACTTTAATAGCGGGTGGGTAAAGGATCTCCTCATGAGCTGTCCTCCGGCTAGGTAGTACTGCTGATAGTTGATTTTCGTGGACTTATCCAAGCCTGTCATTCTTTTCCCAGTCTGAAGGTAATAAATGATTGGGGTTCTCCAGTCTGCCTCCCATTCGACTGCTAACATCTCTATTGTTTGAATTTTTCTTTCAGCTACCATCATGGTAATCGTATTTCCTGCAGTGATGTTTGAAGCACTAGCTAACTTGGCCAATTGGTCGGCCCTGACAAAACCTTTGTAAATTGTTGAATAGTCATGTTATTAGATGCAATTATCCAAAAAAACAAGTAATTAAATATTGTTCGTTATAAATTTACATAATTACATTTTATTATAATTTGAATACATTTTAATTAACGAAGACATTGACTTTTCTTATTACAAAATTGGAATCAATGATCCAGATCATTTTTTATCCTTATGAGAAACTTCTTTTTGCGAGAAAAAGGCATCTACTGTCATATTCAATATAGTAAGTTTTTTTTTATCTTCCCCTCAATAGAATATATTTTATTTGACAAAAAGAATTAGGGGTTATTTTAGGTTAAAAAGATATTTTATCAGCCTTTTATTGATTAAAAAATACTTTTATAACACTTTACTAGTATTCTTGTCCTGTGCAATGTACGGATTAATTAATTAAATTAATAATAGAGTAAATACTAAATAAATATCACAATTTATATATAAATTATATTACCACGCTAATTTTAACATATGAATTAATGGTTGCATTGCATTACATGTCATCTATAAAATCGAAACACATGAGATGCTTTCGTTAAGTTTGTTATTTTTGCTATAAATATTAATTTTCTTTTTCTATATGAGACAAAATAAGAAATACTTAATTTAGAAAAAACTAAAGTCAAAGGTTATGTATTTGTATGTAACTGTATTACACATCCAATCCAAAATTACAAAAATAGGAATCCCAACTTTTTAATCCCAGTTTCTAGAAATTATATTATTTCCAACGTCTGCATTATACGATAGTTATTAAATTTAATTATATACATTCTCAAAAAAAAAAAAGGAACTATATACTTAATAATTAAATAAAAAGGAGTTGGGGGAGGATTCATATAATTAAACAATGATACATCAACTTCATAGTTTGATTTTTATAAAATTATATTGTCTGTTTTTTTAACATAATTAAGTATAAATATTACATAAATATGTAGAAAATTATAAGGCTATCTTATCGTCACCACTTTTAGGTGATAAGTTTTCAAATTCAGAAAATTATAAGGCTATCTTATGATGTTATTGTTGTTGTTGTTATTATTATTATTATTATTATTATTATTATTATTATTATGTTTTGGGGTTTCGAGCATGAACTACTGCTGTATATGTTGGACCAATTTGATAGAGTGAAATAAACTAGAAAATAAAAATTATATTGAAACTAAAAAATATACCACCATCAGGCAAGACCACATAGTTGAAATTAAATTCCAAGGATCTTAAGATAAAAACCAAATTACGTAAAAAGACAATTATATATGATATTCCTACTAAGGCTTATGCATAATACATTTCACTCTAAAACTACATAAAACCCGAAACTTTTTAAAGGTTTTTTACTCGAACTTTTAAATACTAAATTATCGGTGTTGCTTTGAACTTGCGCCATGAATACACTTTAAACAATCCCAACACACCTCTATTCACATCGCGGTTGCATCGTGCTATTGTCTCCTCAATTGCACCGTAAAACGGAAAAATAGTTCACTTATACACTATTTAAGTACCGTTTGGTCTGTAAGATAAGACAATAGTGAGAAATAATATTGGATGAAGAAAGATTGAATCATGACGATAAAATTCTTGGTTAGTCTGTCAATTTTTATTCATCGTGACTAATTTAATGCTTTTTAACGATACACAAATACTAGCACGTCATTATTTTGTCCACACCTCAACCTCTCCCTTTCTCTCTTAACTTCCTCCGAACCTCAAAATGATCACTTCACATGTCAGGTTCATGAAATCAATTCAACGACTCATAAATTTGAAACTAGGGTTTTTGCAACTTAAATCACGAATTTTTAGTGTTTTTGAAATTTAAAACCGAACTTCAAACTTTGGCGACTTAAATCATAAACTTTTCAGCTTTTGCAATTTAAACTACAACTTTAAACTTTGGAAAATTAAATCATAAACTTTTTCAATTTTCGCAACTGAAAAGCACCCCCAAAATTTTTGGCACCCGGAAATCTGACATATTTTTTTTTTGGTAAATATTAATTTTATTACCAATCTGGCCAGAGGCTACAAACAGTACACCAAACAAACTCAAAACCTCAAACATGTAGCTATAAACAGACTATTGCAACATATTAAGCATCCTAGCTAACTTTTTATTTAGCGTGCATCTTGATGAACCCATATTTGTGTCCATCTTTTCTTGTATTTTTAGTCTTTATCGAGTCAAAGTGTGTCTAGGGGGACACAAAGTCGAGAGATGGTGTGCAGGGAAGAACAGGTGGGATCTTGGGCAAACTCGGTGGAAAATCTGTTGTTGAGATGCTGAGATGGCGATACGATGCAAATGGGCATAGGGTTGGAGGCTTGTAGCTGGGCAACAACATTTTACACACTCAACAAGTCAGGAAGTACCTCCCCATATCCTTGAAGCCAACAGACAGAGTACCCGAAGGAGCTAGGATCTTGGTCAACACAGGAAGCAATACATGATGCAGACATCGAAGGCAAGAAGCGAGTCGAACCAGCAGCAGATTTCTTTTCCTTCAAGGAAGAGGATAGGGATCAAATATTTCTCTCCTTATCCTAGCCGGACCTAATCAAAGAAGAGAGAGAAGGTGGATGTGATATGCATGGGAAGAGTCCTTCACCAACAAGAAAACTACCTCAACCCTAATTCCATCGCCTATATATATGGCCGACTCCACAATGTAATGTGTGCCATTTTTATTCAAGTTCATAACTTAGTTCTGCATTCTAAGTTGAGAGGAAGTGAGGAAGAAACAATTCCTACGGGCGATTTACTTTTATGTTCGTTTTATTTTTTCTACATTAGTTTAGTTGTTGGCTTGAAGCCACGACCTCAGTTGCTGACTTACGCTTTTGAGCAGCAACCCTTTTCCAGTTTATGTTAAGTATGATTCTCCTTATTTGTTTTGTGTTCTTATTTAATATTATGTCTAGCTAAATTTACTGTTTGGGTTGGATGTAGATGATGTGATCGTAAATTACTCGTTCTAAACTCGTGAGGTCTAATTGTGTTAGTTCGTTATTTGATTTTATTCCCGAAATACTTAGGATTAATTCTAGACTTAATTGATATTGACATATGATTAATCACCATCTAGATATTGATATTAAGTCATTAACAGGAATTGGGATTTAACTCGAGAGTATCTCTCGTGCCCAAGAAGGTAAAGAGTGTTGGAGAGCAGTCGGTATTGACCTACCCCTTGGCTGTCTTGGGTCTGTTTATTCTTAATGCCTTTTGGGCAACATTGTTACTGAAGTGTCTTCGTGACATTGTTGATCAAGAGAGAAGATCTTGCCTTCTGGTCAAGATCTGTAAAATTGGATAGACATAGGCTAAGTGTGTTTATATCGTGACTTCATGACCTTTAGGGTATAAACTAATCTTTGTCTTAAACCAAGTGATAAGATCAGTTAATTGAATATCTTTGCACCAATGAACGAGTGATGAGTAATTAGGATCATTGATTCGAAACCCAATCCAAACTCTTTTGTTATTTGATATTTTACTTGTTGAGTTACATGATACATTGCAGACACAATCCCTTTTGTTGAGTTCGATTTGAAGAGCAGATCTACGCCAAGTCCTTTGGGATCGACTCCACTTGCCATTAACTACTACCTTGTTAGGCAAGAGGTATTTATAAATTTATTTGTGCAAAGAGTGTAACGACAGTGCTTCGTCATATTTGCGCCGTTGCCGGGGACCTAGTTTTAAGCTAGTTTGCTCTTCTAGCTTGAGTTGAACACGGTTTATGCCCAAGCCACATCTACGGAGTGACGGAGATCCACAAGATCACGGTGTTTGCCCGGAGGTGATAGCTAGGAGAAATCGAGCAGAACAACGCAAGAAGAAGAAAGATCTGGAGGAAGGCGTCAACGAACCTTCAGAGTTGCCGAGCTTGACAGAAGATTAGGAAATTGAGCAAAAAGATGATTCTTGCCCAACAGCGAGTACAGACAGCGAGAAGTCAACATCCAGTTTAGAAGCAGAGACATCAACAACCATGGCAGGACAGGAAGAGAAAACCATCCGTCAGATTATGTTCCCTGACAACAAGGGGATCAGACCTTCAAGTATCCAATTGCCCACCATCAATGGCAACCGAGAGCTCAAACATTCACTGATACAGATACTGTCCAAGTTCAGCGATCATCCTGGAGAAGACCCTCAGACCCATATTCAAGACTTTGAGATGGCGATCAGCACTGTAAGGAACAATACCTCTCCTGCCCGAGATGCTGTCACAGATCGAGATGCTGCCCAAGATACGTTTCTAGACTACGTAAGGTTACTCACGTTCCCATTCTCCCTACTTGACAGAGCACGTGAGTGGCTTTACACCTTGCCAGAGGGAAGCATCGATACCTGAAAAAAGTTGCAGCAAGCTTTCCTTGACAAGTACATACTCGTTGGCCGGATACAAAGTGGAAAGAATGCCATTTCCTCGATCAAAATGGGTGGAAGTGAGTCGTTGTATGAATATTATGAAAGGTTCAAGAAGTTGATAGCAAGATGTCCTCAACATCGAATCGAGGACATTGATTTGATCGAGCATTTCTTAAAAGGATTAAGGGCATCTGAGAGGAAGTGGATCATTGCAGCTTGTGGGGGAGCAATAGTTGATCAATCGCCAGCTGAAGTGTTCAAAAAAATAGCTGCTATGGCCGATCAATCATGAGATGAAGATGATATCCCAAGAGGGGGGTATGAAGGCAGCAAGAGAAATTCTGATAACTTGGTCAGCACCATGAAAGACTTCATGGCTAAGATGAGTGGTCAAATGGAGGACTTGAAAAAGAAGGTTGATGGCAAGGAAGTTCACAGAGCTGTGAAGAAATGCGAGGTATGTCAGGCAACATACCATATTACCTCGGAATGTCCCAGTTGGTTCGTGGAAGAAGGAGAGGAGGTGAAGGCAATAGGTCAGAGCTAGCAAGGTGGTGGACACCAAAGGTTCCAGTATGGCAATAACAGCAACTATCGCAACAACTACGACTATAGGCAGAATCAGCACGAGAACCTGAGATATGGCAACAACCACTATCAAATGCCTCCTGCCCACCAACAACCACAGCAGCCTGTTTAACAACAATATGTGCCTCCACCTCAACAACAGCCTCAACAACAACATAACTATGTTCCTCCACATCGAGAACCAGCAAAGACGGAGTTCATGAAGGAGACCATCGATAGGTTTACCAATGAGAACCAGAGGCTTAGGAGGGATTTTGAGAACTTTCAATTAGAAAGTCGAGGTCAATCAAATAACCTTCAAGCTCAATTAACTCACATAAACCAGACACTGTCAAAGCAGGTAGATGACAAGAGTGGAAGACTTCCTACCCAAGTGAAGGTTAACAAGGAGCAAGTCAATGCTGTAACTTTGCGAAGTGGTAAGGATTTGTCAGAGGTGCTGCCCAAGACCCAACTCAAGGGACCTCATCGAGTAGAAGAAACTAAGATGAGCTTAGGAGATATCAATGACCTCTATGTAGAGTTGAAGACAAAGCGTGAAGAAGGGATAAAGGCCAATAAGAACCCCGTCTTCGATAACGAGGAGGCTGAAGCCTTGTTTGATTACGTGAAGATGGAGAGATCAAAACGGGGGTTTGATAAAGATGACGTGTTGCTGGATTCTTTGAAGGCTGAAAAAGAAGCAGAGGCTTTGGCCAAGAGGGCCGTTCCTCGCACTGCTAAGGCAAAGATCTCGTATCCAAGACGTTTTGCCCGCGATCATGATCAGAAGGAGTTAGAGGACATGATGGAGGTGTTCAAGAAAGTGGATATGAACCTGCCACTATTGATGGCATTACAATCTATGCTAAAGTGTGCAAAATTTTTGCGAGAGATGTGCTTGAAGAAGACCAAGTACCCAGATAATGCCCGTTTCCATGTGGAGAATGTGTCAGCACTTATGAATTTCCACATCCAGCTCAAGAAGAAAGATCCTGGCATGTTTGCTATCCCATGCACAATAGGTACTACATCAATATCCGAGGCGATGCTTGATCTAGAAGCCTCAATAAACGTAATGCCAAGGGCCATGTTCTACGAAATGAGGTTTGGACCTCTTTCTCCTACCCGTGTAGCCATCCAATTGGCAGACTTATCCACAGTCTACCCCGATGAAGTTTTGGAGGACGTATTGGTCAAGGTCGGGGATCTTCTGTTCCCAGCTGACTTCTGTGTTCTTGACATGGGAAAGAAAGCAATCAAGAATCCAGTGATCTTGCTCGGAAGGCTGTTCTTGAGGACGGCCTGTACCAAAATCGATTGTGATACCGGAAGGTTGACAGTTCAAGTAGTTGGAGAAGTTGTCGAGTTTGACGCTTATCGGCAAAATCAGGATGATGTCCTAGAACACCTCAACACCCTCAATGCATTTAATCAGCAAGTAGAGATATTGAACAGCTTAAGTTATTTCTTAGACGACAATGAGGATGCAATCCAGGCGGAACTCAACCTAATATAGGGTCTTGACTTGGATCTCAACCAAGATGAGGATAATGAGGAAGACGGTGCCTTGATGGAGTTCTACGAAGGCGATGAGTACGAAAGTGATAAAGATTTCTGGGGGGGGGGAGTCCATGGACATAGTTTCGACTCCACCGTTGAAGACTACGGCACGGATGAGGAGTTAGAGGACAATAACACTCCTAAAAACTTCCATGAAGATGAAGACGAGTTTGATGAGGAACTCGAGGAACTACCCCATGATGAGACTGATGAGTTGGTAGAGAAATTTTGGCAACAAACAGTTCTTGAGCAGGATGCCGGCTTATAGGCAGAAGAGGATCTTGCCCAGAATAATGAACCAACAGATGTGGAGGAATGCAGTTATGCCAGGATTCCGGGCAACATGCAACCTCTGGGGTTTGAACCACTCAACATCCCTGAATTGAAGCCGGAGGACAGGTTAGTGCCATCACTGCAAAAGGCACCTATGTTGGAGCTGAAGCCTTTTCCCAAGCACCTAAAATACATCTATCTCGGCAAGAACGAGACTTTGCCCGTGATCATATCATCCGAGCTGTCAAGCATGGAGGAGGTCCGAGTTGGTGAGGTGTTGAGCAAATATAAGGAGGCAATAGGGTGGACCTTGGCCGACATCAAAGGTATTAACCCTTTGGACTGTGTTCATCACATCTTGCTTGAGGAGGATGCTGCCCCAGTAAGGGATCCACAAAGGAGATTGAATCCAGCCATGAAAGAAGTGGTAATGAAAGAGATACTCAAGTAATGCAACCAGAAAAAGTACATCATACAAAATCAGAACAGAGAGATGAGCGAATACCAGCACCTATCAAGACCACACTTCTCTTCTTTTTTCCGGTGGTCATAATCGTCTCCAGCTATGGTGCTCCCTCGCAGCTCTGCAAGAAAAAGGAGGGCCGGGAATGTTTCCCGGTGAACCACCTCCGAAGCTTAAGTTAGTATTCTGGGTTTCTTTTTCTTGGAGGTGAATGTAACAGGAAATAAGTCTGAAAAAATTATGTGTTTGTGTGTGTTGGATTTTACAATATATACTCGTGAGTTTTCTTGAGAGTGAAGCTGAGTCGCTGCTCCACCTTTTACTTTTACCTTTACATGAGCTATTATCCTATTGGCTGAGATACGATGTACCTTCTGACGGTACCTTACGAGCATTAATTAAAGTGTCTTTGTTCGTCAGGTATACAACTGAAGAAGAGTTCTAAAGGGGGGATCTCAGGGCAGATCTCTGACGGGGGACCTCCAGACAGATCTCTGAAAGGATATCTTTCCGGGAGACCTCAACTCCATCATTATGTTTCTTCTCTAACTGAGTACTCACAACACCTTCACGGGGTACTCAGGTCTCTAAATAACCTGGATATTTTTATCCCTATCATCTACTCCCCCCTACTCTGAATTTCGGGAGGTCTTCCTTTGAGAAATACAGAGTAATTTATCCTACGCGACTGTCGAGACATGAGATTTCTTTAGACAATCCCTCTTTCCTTCACCAAGGACCTGCCTATTTCGAATTTTTAAACCAGGTCTCGGTTTGCTGTTATATTATTGAGCAAAAATAGGAAAACTCTGCAACTTCCCTTACTTTATTTCAACCGTCCCCTTCTCTCTTTTATATTGAGGTTTTCATCCTTATCTTCTTTACCTTTGCACTCTTTTCAATTTTACTGTAATTCTCTTATGGCGCGAACTCCTTCTCCTTCCGCAGAGGATACCATTTCCGATCAACCTGCATTTCACGCATCTAATACCCAGCCCCATCTCTCCTCGCATGAAGACTCCCAGTCGGATACATCCTCTCACACTCAAGGTAAGAGAAAGCAACCTTCTGCCCGTCACTCCCAACGAATAGCCATCAGGAATCCCTCAAGTCCGGCACCTCCTTCCAACCCCGAAGAAGTCATCAACCTGACCGAGGGTTCGCCCCCGTCTGGCCAGGGGGTCAAGGAGGTGGATTCATCATTTCCTTCTGTTGAGACCTCTTCTTCTCTGAAGATTTCTACTCCTCCTATTATGGCTCCAAACGCTATAGCAGGTGAATCCTCCCTAACTCCTGTAGAATTAGCATAAGTAAAGTCGTTGTTTAACTGTGATGAGTTGTTTGATATTAGCATGCCAGAGCCATATGACCGTCCTCATCTATTGGATTATCCCTCAGTGGCTTTTTGGTATCACCAAATAGAGGCAGGTTTAAGGTTTCCCCTCCCTGACTTCGTGATTCAAGTTTGTGATCTGCATAACTTATGGCCCAACCAATTTCACCCTTCTTTCGTCAAAATCCTATTGACTTTCTTTATTTTTTTTTCGCAGAAACGGGGGTGTTCCAACTCCCATTCTATTCCAAATTGTTTATGATGTAAAGCCCACTGGTGCGTTCTATTATTCTAGCACTAGACCCAAGGGCCCTGCCCAATACTTGTGTGTTCCTCGCACGGTGGGGAAAGAGTGGAGAGACAAGTATTTCATCGTCACTCCTAAACAGGGTCGCTGGCCTTTCACCTATCCTCCATGGCAAACACTTCACCTGAAGCAGCCTCGTCCATCCGTTAAGGATATCTCTCCTATTACTCTCAAGGTGTTAGCAAAGCTAACTCAAAGGGCGCGACTTACCCCCTTTCCATTCAATTCATTGCTATCTGTTTCTAGCATGCTTTCCTTCTTCGGATTATCCCCTCGAAGAGATCATTCTTTTTCCATCGAGGATGGGTTTCAACTGTCTTTTTATCTTTTCCTTTTTTGTTTCTCGAGTCTTCCTAACATGCATTTTATCCTTTGCACCCTACTTTATGCAGAGACGAGCTGGATTCAAGATGTGAAACTTCCTGATGACAAAGATTTTGATTTTGCCATTCTGTTAGAGGAACAAGCTCGCCTAGAATCTCAGGCTCATGATGCTTCACACCCCACCAATCAAGTTTCCTCAGCTACTGCAGCGTTCACACAATCGCTATCGGCTTTCCCTATAGCTTCAGGAACCCTCATCAAGCCTACAGCCATTAAATCATTCAGCTCAGGTGCTCCCTCTCAGGATCTTGGCAAGGATAAGGCTACTTCTGGTAGGCTTTCCTCCTCGTCCCAAAAGGAAAAGGCTAAAGTGGACACCTCTTCCAACCTTAAGAGGCCTCTTTTCCCTCGACCTCCTACTGGCGCCACCAAGAAGTCCAAGCACATTCCTCTTCTCAACGGCTCCCCTCCCAAGGGCACTGACTCATCAGGTTATGCTTTCAGAGGTCAAACCTCCAGCTCCCTTTGCAACTTACCCCCTTCTGAGTGCCTTTCCCTGCTGCGAGCCATTCCTTTTTCAGAAGAGGAAGCTGAGGCTAGCCCTCCCTCTTTGCATCAACTCCAAGAGGAGAGCGCTCACGACTTGGTGCAGGTATTGTCATTATCATGCTTTCGTTTTCAAGAAACGTTCATCTTAAGTATTATCACATTTTTACTTTCACATGTCTAATGCCTTTTTTTCCTTTCCCTTGATATCGTTGCAGCTAATCAGTTCTCATGGTCGACTAGTGCAACTCCAAAGTGCCGCTCAAGAGAAAGAGATAAGAAAACTGAGAGAGGCGCTAGTGGCTAGCCAAGTGCAGCTGCAGGAGCTGACCAGGGTGAATGAGGACTTGCAGCACCAGAATCAAGACATCTGGGATACCAGCAGCAGGCTTTCCCTAGCTAATGACGATTTAAAAAGGAAGAATCATGAACTGCTCATGTCTCAAGAGAAGATGTCCGCTTTATCCGAGGAGAATGCCTCCCTCAGCAATGTCAATGCCAAGCTCAGTCATCATTTGTCCCAAGTTAGCAAGGAACTTGAGGGGACCAAGAGTGATAGAGATAAAAATATCCAGCTCTTTAAGAGACTGAGTGCCTCATGCAGGTGTTGAGAACACTCAGCTAGAGAAGTAGCATAATGATGGAGTCAAGGTCTCCTGGAGAGATCTCCCTTAAGAGATCTGCCTTGAGGTCTTCTGTTAGAGATCTGCCCTGAGGTCTCTCTTTAAAAACTCTTCCTCAGTTGTATACCTGACGAACAAAGACACTTTAATTAATGCTCGTAAGGTACACTCAGAAAGTACATCGTGTCTCAGCCAATAGAGCGATAGCGCGTGTAAAGGTAAAGGAAAAAGATGGAGCAGCAATTCAGCTTCACTCTCAAGAAAACTCACGAGTATATATTATAAAATCCAACACACACAAACACAATTTTTTCAGACTTATTTTCCTGTTACATTCACTTCCAAAAGAAAGAAACCCAGAATACTAACTTAGGCTTCGGAAGTGGTTCGTCGGGAAACATTCCCGGCCCTCCTTTTTCTTGCAGAGCTGCGAGAGAGCATTACAGTCGGAGACGATTCTGACCATCAGAAAAGAAAGAGAAGTGTGGTCTTGGTAGGTGTTAGTGTTCGCTCATCTCTCTGTTCTGATTTTGTGTAATGTACTTTTTTCTGGTTACATTATCTGGCACCGTCTGTGGGAAGAGAAATTTTTCATCCTAAATTCTTTTTACGCGTTTTTCTTTCAACGATGTCGGTTTAAAGCTTAAACTCGGAAGAGAAAGAAAAAGCGTCAGGAAAATGGGTCTGAATATTTTAGTTAATTTGCGTTTCTCCTTTGGGAATAACTCTCAATGTTTTTAAAGGAAGGGTTGGTAGGTTTCGAGACCTTTGTGTTTTGAATCTCTTTTCAGATTTTGGTAGAATCTTTTAAAGCTTCACTTACCTTTTACGTTCTTTTTAAAAAAAAATTCTCTAGTTCGCTATCTGGTAGGGAGTTATGAGTAGCACAGCGGGACAAAGGGAATTATCAACTATTTGAAAAATGGCTTGAAAATAGATAATTCCCATAGGAAGAACCTCGAAAACCTTCATAGCATGAAGGAGTGAAATCAAAAGAAATGTGGGACCCCCAGAGCAGGTCTCACACAATTCCAACAAAGATTGGGGAAGTGGGTGAGGAAAGGGAATATGTTGAATCGTATTGCTTGAGTTCCTTAAATGCCCGGCGAGACTTGATAATGGTCTTGGGAAAGGGTGGTGTCGAACACTTGTTATGCCCTTGACGATATGCCTTGATTGGGTACTGATAGTTGAAAACCTCGAAATGCAGGTTCAGTCATGGAAAATACATCAGTCCGAGATCAAGAGTCCCCACCTGAAGGAGTGGTGCGCGACGACAGCTCCTTGGAGGAACGTATTGAGGAGGAGAATCAGAATACTCTGAAGGTAGCTCCACAAGATGACGACGCCCCAGAAGAAGGGGGCTTCTAAGTCAACTAGTCCTCAGAAAGAAGGAGGTCGTAAGGGTTCAGAGGTTACGAGAGAAGAACCTCAAGTACCTGTGCAGTAGAGTGTCACCTATGCGGTGTCTATGGATCAGCTCAGTGCTATGGTGAAGCAAGTTGTATCCAAAGCTTTGGCTCCCTTAGAGGGCCAAAGTAAGAGATCTGGCCACACAGCAAAGGAAAAAGCCAAGAAGGTACGAATGGATCTTGTAAGATCCTGACCATGACGAGATGCCAATGAGATGGTTCAAGCCTCGTTAATATGAAAATAATGTTCACGATCTGAATAACTTATTTTTCTTGATAGGGAGAACTCGTGGACGAAGGTCAGTATGAAAGCGATGGGTATGAGAGCCCTCAAACTGAATCAGAAAATGAGGACAACGCACGGATTGTGAGACCTCAAGATGAGGGAGCTGCTGCTGAGATCGCAACCCTCAAACAGCAATTGAAAGATCTCCAGCGGAAGGCCTCTTCGCCTAGGAAATCTCCTAAGAAGCCTGTTAAAACCGGTAACAGCCAATCTTCTTTCTCAAAGGACATCAGAGAAGATCAGTTACCTTCGAATTTCAAAACACTGACATTGGAGTACGACGGTTCCATAGATCCATATGAGCATATGATGAGATTTGAAAATGGTGCAATGTTGCATCAGTACACAGAAGGAGTTAAGTGCTGAGTTTTCCTTACGACTCTGTCGAAGGTAGCTCAACAATGGTTCTCTCAATTACCTCCTAACAGTATAAGTTCATTCCTCGAGTTCAAGTCCATGTTTCTTCACCAATTTGCTAGTGAGAGGAGGCATATAAAGACGTCCTCCTCACTCATGGCATTGAGGCAATGACCCTCAGAGAGCTTGCGAGAATATGTGACTCGCTTTAATGCTGAAGTGTTGCAAGTTCCTCTGGCTTCAGACGATGTGAAGGTGCAGGCGCTCATACAAGGTTTAGCACCGGGCTTATTCTTTAATTTGCTGAACAAGAGAGCTCCCCTATTCTTCGAATAGTTGCTGCAGAGAGCTGAAAAATATGCCAACCTCGAGGAAGCTCAAGAGGCTAGAAAGATACAAGAACAACTCCCTGTTCCCAAAAGGGAGACCTCAGAGAAAAGGTCGTCTTCAGCATCAAGAGCTGAAAAAGATAAGGGATGGCAGAAGCCCAAGAGAGCCCCGCAAAGATTTGACCACTATACCCCCCTCAATGCATCTTTGGTGGAGGTCATGGAAGCTGATGCCAGGTCTCCTCACTTCAGGCTTCCGAGTACTTATAAGGAAGCTCCACGCAACCCGCGATCTGAGTTGTACTGCAAGTATCACAATGATTATGGTCATGACACGAACTCTTGTAGGCATCTGAAAGATGTTATTGAGCGACTACTGAAAAAGGATGATACCTTACTCCAATTTGTCAAAAAAGAAAGAGAGAAAAGTTATAAGAGAAAAGAGCCGGAGAAGAAGAGACCTGACCAAGGGGAGAGAACTCCCCCTAGGCAAGAGGATCCTCCCCCGAAAAGGGGAAACATCAACATGATTATGGGAGAAAATATTAAAGGAGACTCCGGTCGAGCTCGTAAAGCCCATGTGAGAGCTGCTAAAGCCCAAGTGAATAAAGAGGTCCAGAAGTTAGCAGAGACAATGGGCATGGAGATGGATGTGGTGGACTCATTCCCAGGAGAAGAGACAGATCCAAAAGCGTGTGTAAGCTTTGGTCCTAATGACTTGATGAGTGCAACGCCCCATAACGATGCATTGGTGATCAGTGCTGAAGTGGCCAACTAGCGAGTGGCACAGATCTTCGTGGACACTGGAAGTGCAGTAAATGTGCTCTTCTAGGATTATTTCCAGAAGATGAAGATTAATGCTGATTTAATTCCAGTGAACACAGCATTATATGGTTTCGCTGGAGGCGAAATACAACCCAAATGGAAGGTGACCCTTCAGGTAACACTCGAGAGTGGTGAGACCACAAACACTCGGATGGTGAAGTTCCTAGTAGTGGATACACCTTTAACGTATAACATAATATTGGGAAGACCTGCACTAAATGACTTCCAGGTAGTGGTCTCTACCTACCACATGAAAATGAAATTTCTAGCTCTCAAGGAGGGATTGGTAGGTGAGGTCTTTGGAGACCAAGAAGTATCGAAAGAATCTTATGTAAAATCCATAAAGTATGCCAAGCAGAAGGTGAAGGGAGCCTTAGGGGCAGAACGCCCACCACAGGATAAAGATGCAAAAACGAGAGGTATAGAGGAAGACCTAGAACCAAGAATGCAACCGGTGGAAGATGATTTAATGATGGTGGAACTGTTCCCGGGAAAAATGGGTTTCACCACGAAGGTAGGAAAGCAAATGGCTAAAGAACAGAGGGAAGCAATAATCCGATGTTTACGGAAGAATGCAGATCTATTTGCATTCAGCCCGAAGGACATGAGGGGGGTAGACCCATCTGTAGCTCTACATCGTTTGAATGTAGACCCCAAAGCGAAGCCAGTAAGGCAGAAGAAGAGATCCTTCGGGCCAGAGAAGGAAAGGTGATTAGAGAAGAGATCAAGCGTTTGTTGGACGCTGGTCATATTGTCAGAATTCAGTATTCCGAATGGTTATCAAATGCAGTAATGGTAGCTAAGAGTAATGGCAGCTGGCGAATGTGCATAGATTTCAGGGACCTGAACAAAGCGTGCCCGAAAGATCATTACCCACTGCCCTGTATCGACCAGTTGGTTGATTCAACTTCTGGATGTGAGCTATTGTCTATGCTCGACGCATATCAGGGTATCATCAGATACAGTTAGCCCCTGAGGATGTGGTCAAAACATCCTTTGTGACTATATGTGGCACGTTCGCCTACATAAGGATGCCTTTTGGCCTAAAGAACGCGGGAGCGACCTATCGAAGAATGATGGATGCGATCTTTGAAGAGCAGATAGGAAGATTTTGGAAGTATACGTAGACGATATCCTCGTAAAAAGTGTGAAGGCAGAACATCATGCCAGAGACCTGGAGGAGGTCCTGACTGTGGTGAGAAAATATGATTTGCGATTGAACCCAGCCAAGTGCACGTTTGGTGTTAAATCAGGGAAGTTCTTTGGATATATGGTAACTCCAAGAGGAATTGAGGTAAATCAGGATAAAGTTCGAGCTGTACAGGAAATGGCTGCTCCCACTAGTATAAGGGAGGTACAACGACTAAACGGAAGAATCACCGCGCTCAGTCGGTTCATATCCGCTTCAGCGGAAAAAAGCTTTCCGTTCTTCAAGGTGTTGAAGAAGGCCAGTAAATTTGAATGGGATGAGAGCTGTCAGAAGGCATTTGAGGACCTGAAAGCTCATTTGGCAAGCTTGCCGGTGTTAACTAAGCCAACCACAGGAGAAACCCTATACCTGTACATATCTGTAGGAGATCATTCCCTGAGTGCAGTGCTCATAAAGGAGGAGGGCTCTATGCAGAAGCCCATCTATTATATCAGTAAAGCCCTGCAGGGAGCTGAGTATAGATATTCTGACGTGGAGAGAGCTGCCTTAGCTGTGATGACAACAGCAAGAAGGTTAATGTTTTATTTCCTAGCTCACAAGGTGGTGGTGAGAACTAATTTTCCCTTTAAGCAAGTGCTGAGCAAACCAGATCTCTCGGGGAGAATGGTGAAATGGAGTGTGGAGCTTGGGGAATACGATGTAGAATTTGAGCCACGTACCGCTATCAAAGCGCAGGCTTTGGCGGACTTCATCCAAGAAACTACTCAATCTGTGCAATGGCCAGAGTGGAAGGTCTTTGTTGATGGGTCGGTGACAATTGAGGGATGTGGCGATGGAATTGTCATAGTAACGCCAGACCAAAGCGAGCTCAGTTTTGTGTTAAAGTTTGAGTTCGGAGTCTCTAATAACGAGGCTGAGTATGAAGCATTCATTAGAGGACTGGAGATGGTAGCTGAACTGGGAGCTCAGAAGGTGGTCATTCACTCTGACTCCCAGCTGATGGTTCAGCAGGTCTCAGGCAATTATGAGATCAAAGAAGAAAGAATGGTCATGTATGTGGAGCAAATCAGAGATCTGAGTAAAAGTTTCCAGCACCTGAAGATAGAGAAGATACCTCGAGACCTCAATGCACAGGCGGACCGCCTGGCTACGCTAGCCAGCTTGTTGAATAGGTCGGTGCCTGAAAAAATGACATTGCTAAAAATGGCAGGTAGCCGAATAGAAAAGAGTATTCATGAGATAGAAGGAAAAAATGATTGGAGAATACCTGTTTTACATTTCTTGAAAACGGGGAACAATTAGAAGGAGAAAGAGCTGGAGAAAAGAAAATCTACGCCAAGTATTGTCTGATTGGAGGACGCTTATTCAAGAGGGCTTACTCACAGCCATTACTAAGATGTGTGACAGAGGCGGAAGGTCTGCAGATAATCAAAAAGGTGCATCAGGGAATAGCAGGATGTCATACAGGGTTCTGAGACCTGATCCGGCAAGTGCTGAGAGCTGGGTACTATTGGTCTTCTTTGAAGAAGGATGTCGAGGTCTTCGTAAGAAGGTGTCCCAGTTGCCAGAAGCACGGGCCGCTGATTCATAGACCTGCTGAAGAGCTAGGGGTTCAGTATGCAGAATGTCCGTTTGACAAATGGGGCATAGATCTAGTTGGCAAACTTCCCATGGCAGCAGGAAAAAAATGTAACATCATTGTAGCAGTGGATTATTTCAGTAAGTGGGTAGAGGCAGAGCCTTTATCTTCAGTAACAGAGGAGAGCATCATAAAGTTTATATGGAAGAATATTTGCTGCCGATATGGCCTGCCCAGAGTGCTGGTATCTGATAATGGAACGCAATTCTTTGGAAAAAGAACAAAAGCTTGGTGTAAAGCTAGAGGAATCGAACAGAGGTTCGCTGCTGTTGCTCACCCAGAGACCTGTGGACAAGTGGAAGTCACCAATCGAACCATAGTGAATGGTATCAAAGCAAGGTTAGAAAAAGAGAGGTCTCAGTGGGTGGAAGAGCTGAGCTCGGTGTTGTGGGCGTATAGAACTGGACAGAAAACAGCTACAGGGCAGTCTCCTTTCTGTTTGGTATATGGCACTGACGCTGTCATGCCAATGGAGGTAAAGATTTCGACACATAGAATCCTGGCCTACAATGAGGACTTGAACAGAGACCTGAGAGCTGATAGCTTAGATCTGATTGATGAGGTGCGTGAAGAGGCACATCAGCGAGCTCTGGCTTACAAGGCTCGCATAAAGGCAGCATATGATGCGAAAGTGAAGACCAGAAGGTTTCAAGAGGGAGATCTGGTGCTCAAGAGAGCTGATACGATGCATTCGGTGAGAAAGTTTGAGCCAAATTGGAAAGGAACTTTTGTGGTAACCAAAGTACTCCCTGGTGGAGCATATGAGCTCACGAGCCATGAGGGATACGTGGAACCAAGACCATGGAACATTAGTAACCTGAAGAAGTATTATGTTTAGAAACATTCTATGGAAAAAAAAAATTCTTAATGGGAGGGGATCTACGTGCCAGGTCCCATCCCCATCTAATGAAGTCAAAATCAACCTAACTCCATCAAGAATATTCTTCACACAAGGAAAAGAGGAAGTCGCTGCTTGCTCGCTGTGAATCGGAGGCCAGGGGTCACCGAGATATGAACTGCTATGCTCCTGTGCCATGTTGAAATATGCTCACCTGCAAAAGAATGAACGCCGTGGGTGGGTTCTGGCGAACACCCTCCGAAGCTTAAGTCAGATTCACTTTTTTTAGCAGATAATATTGTACAGTGAGTGTTTGGTGTAGAGAATGTTGTGTAGAAGGAACGTGAGAGTAAAATGTGAATGAGGTTGGGTATTTATAGGAGAAATGAATAGCTTGGAGAATAAGCTATATTCCCAGCTGTCAGTATTTATTCCAATGCCACATGGCTGGATGCGATTGTATGTAGTGTCAGGCTGGCAGGAAAGGACACAGGAGACCTGATCGGGGATCAGGTCCAGGTCTCAGGTCTTTAACCGAGACCTGATAATTTTGTGCCACATCATCTACTCCCCCCTACTCTGACTGATTCTTCAACAAGAAGAAAGTCGGAGTAGTTGTTTCTAATTCGTGGAATCGCACTTTATTTATTCTTTACTTCAAATCTTGCTTGAACCATTTACAAACTATGAGCCCTGATTTCTAAGACTAGTATCGCTCGGCTTATGTTCAAAGTTGTTTTACTAAGCACGTGCTTGAGCTTACTTTATTCACCTTACCTTAAAGTTCATCTTTCAAATTACTCGCTTAAGCTTACTTCATTCAGCATGTTCGACAGCATGCCAAAAACCATTGCTCAATTCCAAAGTTTAGTTTTGCTAAATCTTATCCTTCAGATTCTGGACTCAGGTCTCCTCACGACCTTAACTTAGATTCAGAGTTCAGCTTCTTGGTGAACCTTAGTTCATCGGAATTTAACTCAAGCTATCTCTAAATTTCAACTCTTGCTAATACCTAAACTTCACTTTTATGGATCAGCCTTTTATGAGTCTTGCTTCTAAATTTCATGGTACTCCGTCACAATTAGGCCTACTTCTATGGGCTTAGGCCAAGTTGATGCTCGTGTTAACTCATGTTGCAGCTTAGGCTAATGGCTCGGTATGCGGCCACTCCTTATTTTGTAGAGGTTCATTTTATCATCAATTTTCACCAAAGCTTATCTCTTAGTCATGGAACTCAAGTTTGAGTTCATCTCACGTTCAACTTACTCACCCTCAATATTCAGAGTTCAGCTCCCTTTTCAAAATGAGAACTTACACTTTCGTCGATTTCTTTCAAAATTTAGCTCTTGCTAACAGTTTACATCAATACTTAGAGTTCAGCTCGTGCTGAAACTTACCTCTGAGAACTCAGGATCCTACTGAGTTCTCTCAAAGTTCAACTCTTGCTGACACCTGATTTGACTATTCAGACTTCACCTCGTGCTGAAATTCACTTTTTTGACTGAGAGCTCAGGCGTCTGCTGAGCTTTCTTCAAAGTTTAGCTCCTGCTGATATTAGATTTCAGTATTTAGAGTTCAACTCTTGTTGAAGCTAACTTCTTAGGCTAAGAGTTCAGCTCATCCTTAGCTCATTCAAAGTTTAGCTCGCGCTGGAGCTTGACTATAATAAGTAGAATATAACTCTCGCTAGAGCTGACTTCTTAGGTTGAGAGCTCAGCTCTTACCTAGTTCATTCAAAGTTTAGCTTACACTGGAGCTCCTTCCATGGTCAGGAGCTTGGACTTTTTCCGATATCTCTCGAAGTTCAGCTCATGCTAGTACTTTGATTTCTTTACTCAGAGCTTGGCTCGCGCTGGAGCTCGTATCTCAAACTGATAGCTAAGGTGCCCACTGAGATCTTTCAAATCTCAGCTCACATTGGAGCTAGATTCATAGGCTAAGGGTTCAGGTTCATACCTAGTTTATTCCAAGTTTGGCTCACGCTGGAGCTTCTTCTATGGGTTGAGAACTCGGGCTCTTGCTGAGTTCTATCAAAGTTTAACTCATGCCAAAATTTCATTTCAATTTCTAATTTTAGGTCTCTTCTTGATCATTTTTCACCTTCGGAGTTTGGCTCACACTACGCCCTAATTCATCGACTTTGTACTAAGCTGATGCTGAAGCTCTTCTTTCGATTTCTAGATTCAGGTCTCTTTTTGACCTTAATCCAAAATCCACAATTTAGCTCTCGTCGAACCTTCATTCAACTTTAAGCTCAACTCATTTTGAAAATCATCTTTTAAATTCTAAATGTAGGTCTCTTAATTTTCGACCTTATTCTCAAATCCACAATCCAGCTCCCATTGAATATTTTTTCATTTAATTCTTAACCCACGATAAACCAAACTCAAATTTCAGCTAGTACAATGGCAAATATGAGGGTAGTTACTTTTGAGTTTCACTCTCTATGAGCAATATGTCATTGATTTTCTGAACTTGTCTTCATAAAATTCATCTTTCCAATTTTTCAATTCAGGACTCCTAGGACCTTATATCTCGAATGATGAACATTGGCTCTTGTAAAAATTTATTAAGCCACATTCGAGTTAGCTCTTACTGAAGCTTATCCCTCATATTTTCAGTTCTCATTGAATTTTATTTCATTTAATATTTAGCTCACTCATGCTGAAGCTCGTCTTTGAATTTCGAATTCAGGTCTTATCTTGACCTTATTCCACGTTCACCATTCAGTTCTCGTTAGATTTTGCTTCATTCAATTTTTACCTCAGCTCATGCTGAGGTTTATTTTATAAATTTTAGATTTAGGTCTCTTCGTGACCTTAATTCAAATTCAGAGCTAAGCTCTTGCTGCATACTATTTTATTAAAGTTTTATCTCAGCTCATGTTGAGGTTCTTCTTACAAATTCCAGATTCAGGTCTATTTCTTTTTTTTTTTTACCTTAATTCAAATTCAGAATTCATGTCTCGCTGAATATGATTTCGTTAAAGTTTTACCTCAGCTCATGCTGAGGCTTTTCATTCGAGTTTTGGATTCAGGTCTCTACGTGACCTTGATCCAAATTTAGAATTCAGCTCTCGCTGAATATTCTTTAATTAAAATTTTGTCCCAGCTCATGCTGAGGTTTGTTTTATAAATTCTGGATTCAGGTCTCTTTTTGATCTTAATCTAAATTCAGAATTCAGCTCTCGCTGAATATTATTTCATTAAAATTTCACCTCAGCTCATGCTGAGTCTTTCATTCGAGTTCTGGATTCAAGTCTCTTTCTGACCTTTATCCAAATTTAGAATTCAGCTCTCACTGAATATTCTTTCATTAAAATTTGCCTCAGCTTATGCTGAGGTTCGTTTTACAAATTATGGATTCAGGTCTCTTCCCGACCTTAATCCATATTCAAAATTCATCTCTCGCTGAATATTATTTTATTTAATTTAAGCCTCAGTTAATGATGAAGTTCTTCGATTCAGGTCTCTTCCTGACCTTAATCCATATTTAGAAAATTCAGCTCTCGCTGAATATCATTTCATAGGCCGAGTTCTCATGCAGTTCATCTCTAGCAGCAAGGTATCTACATGTATCTGCATGCGCTATGCATTTTTCTTACCAGGATTCTAAATTTGGTAGTGGCCATTTTTTCAAAAAAATTCATTTTCATAAGGTATTTTGGACACCCCTTAGGGGTGTAAGGTACACCCCTACTCCCCCCTACTCCGAGTGATTGGAGCTCTCTCTTGTCATTCGGAGTAAAGTTAGTTTCACATGTATTAGTCAACATTTCTTATGTCGTATAGCTGGTGACTTAGAGTCAAATTGCTGAAATAATGAGCCACTATGGGCTTAAAGAGTAACATCAATCTCGAATTATTGAAAGTATTGTCCTTGCTATGGCTAGATGATGTGGTCATGATAGTCTAGTCAAGTATGTGCTCGAGAGCTTTCTTCAGCACTTGAGGTATGATGATGATTATGATCTTTTTTTTTTTTTGTCGTCGAGTAATCACGTCTCCTACTCTCTCAGGTGCTTTGAGAGAACTGTTTTTCAATGACTAATCATGTAACTTGCCATGTGCTGCAATTCATGTAGGTTGTCGTCTCATCGCGAAGTAGCCGCGTATTTTGCTCTTTCATGTGCTTCAAGCGAACCAAGAGGCTCGTATTTCATCATAATTAAGTAACTATTTAACATGCTCTCTGTTGCGATTCATGCAAGCTGAGAGGTTTTTCAATGTGAGTAATCACATAACATGCTCTTTGTTGCTATTCGTGCAAACTAAAAGGCTTTTCAATGTGAGTAATCACATAACATGCTCTTTGTTGCTATTCGTGCAAGCTAAGAGGCTTTTCAATGTGAGTGATCCCGTCTTGTGACCTCAATGGGTTTCTGACGGGAGACCTGATTTTTTTCGTGAGTAATCACGTATCGTGTTCTCTTGTACACTCATGCTTTGAGTGGTCTCCTTCATATTAAAAAGTTCAAATCTGCTCAATCAAAGAAATAGGCAACAAAATTCATCATTGAGGCCATCTATAAAAAATTAATCATTTCGAATTTATTGTACAAAAGAGTAAATGTACATCTTACTCCCTTCTACTGCAATTGACTTTATTATTAAGTTATCACTTAGAGTAAGGTTGGTTTTAGATTCAATACGTAAGAGCTTGTCATGCAAAAGATGTGAGGGCTTGAGCTCAAGTTGCTGAAGTGATAACCTATCACGCATCAAACTGCTACACCTGAGGTTGCCGAGGTTTTATTGGCAGGTCTCTGTTGTCCTCAGGATCTCTTCGCGACCCTCATGGAGTACGACGAGATGTTCTGTAGCCTCCAAGTTCATTCCCAAGTATATGCTTTCAAGGCTTGGCCAAAGAAGCGTCTAGCAACCGCGCGACTGCTGACCACATCCTTAATCACTTGATTTCATCCCACTACTTATATTCACCAAAATGTAAATGATCGTTATGTTGGCTCTTTGATTTTTGCGCTTCCTTTTGGCCATATCATCCACAAACCAGCCACATTAGAAAGCTAAAAATGGTTCTCAAATTTTGTAAAATGGAGGAAAATTCAGAACAATTAACCACAACTAGTTTATTGATTTTACTGGGCATATTCAACATACTAATGCTTCAAGTATGAGATTAACTTAATAAATACCCACTCAAATTCATGCTAACAATTATCCAAAAACCAACATCAAATGAAAACTGCAAACGATGTACCACGTTTTTGATGTACCAGGTTTTTCCAAAATGGCCAAAGCTCTTATGGGCTTTTTCACAACCATTCGGTGTGCCATAGTGATAAATCACAGAATCGTGTGTGTAAATCAGTATAAACACCCACAAATCAGATGTCACATAATCTATATAACACCAGATTATGAAGAGAATTAGAATACAATTATATTCCAGGATCTAGAGTTCCTCACTTAAACTCAAGTTCCAACTATTGTTCATAATAAACAGTAATTTAAATCCAATACTTCACATATTAACCTTACGATTTATTTATGAAAAATATAAAACAGGCACATTCAGATATGGATAGCCATGATTCTTTAACATCTATGCTCAAGTAAAATCTTTTGCATCTAGATTTTGCAAAGAATAGTCAAAGTGTTTTGCGGCATTTTCGCAAACAGTTGGTATTCACTGAAAATTATGCAAAATTCATAAATAATCCAAACCAAAAATTAACAGCCATCAATAGCATCAGCAATTATCGCAGCAGAACAATAGGTAGATATCAATTCACAAGATTCAAACCAGGGTAGCAGCTCGGTTGCATGAGCTTGGCATAGAGGCCTACAGCTCTTCATGTTAATGTTGTAGAGAGCCCGAGGCTGGATCGGACCAGCTGCGTGCTGAAACTTCAGCGATGGGCAGGGACAACGGAGACTGGTAACTGGTTGCACAGTCGTGGTGCGATGATACTGACTAACTTCAACGAATCTATGTTGTTGAAATCGTCGCAGTGGTGTGAGGCCCAAAGGTGGACCACGAACGTGAACAAAAGAAAATCTCAGATCTAGACTTCTGCACCATTTTTCTTCGTCCTTTTCCGTCTCAAATCTGATAATTATGAGGCTAGGAGTTGCACAAGCGAATAGAAAAATAGGGAAACTCGCGCCTTAGCCCTCGTTTCCCACAGACGGCGCCAGATAATGAAGTAAAAATCAACCTAACTCCATCAAGAATATTCTTCACACAAGGAAAAGAGGAAGTCGCTGCTTGCTCGCTGTGAATCGGAGGCCAGGGGTCACCGAGAGATGAACTGCTATGCTCCTGTGCCATGTTGAAATATGCTCACCTGCAAAAGAATGAACGTCGGGGGTGGGTTCCGGTGAACACCCTCCGAAGCTTAAGTCAGATTCACTTTTTTTAGCAGATAATATTGTAGAGTGGGTGTTTGGTGTAGAGAATGTTGTGTAGAAGGAACCTGAGAGTAAAATGTGAACGAGGTTGGGTATTTATAGGAGAAATGAATAGCTTGGAGAATAAGCTATATTCTCAGCTGTCAGTACTTACTCCAATGCCACATGGCTGGATGCGATTGTATGTAGTGTCAGGCTGGCAGGAAAGGACACGGGAGACCTGATCGGGGATCAGGTCCAGGTCTCAGGTCCAGGTCTCAGGTCTCAGGTCTCAGGTCTCAGGTCTCTAACCGAGACCTGATAATTTTGTGCCACATCACCATCCTTTTTGATAGGATACTTGCTTGGCTAGACAAGTATTCCTGTAATGGCACGAAGAGAACTTGTCGTGAGTAAATAAAGGCTGAGAAGTTGTTCTTTTATTTTTGTCTTTGTTTATGTTTTGTCATGAAATAAGAAACGACATTACAAAGCCAAAATAAGGCAGTAAATGCGATACCTAGTAAGATGAAGTAAAGTATTTAATCTAAATGGTTTAACAAAAAGATAAAGCCATCTAGAGTAGGGGGAGTAGGGGTGTACCTTACACCCCTAAGGGGGTCCCGTAATACCTCATGAAAATGCAAGAAATTTGAAAAATAAAAGAAGGAAGAAATGCATAGACAAGCAAGAACATGATAATAAGATAGGCGCAATAGATTAAGCTACTAAGTAAGGAGTGCAGCATTTACGGAATAGGCAAAAGCGGATAAATTGTTCAGTACCGAAATACAAAATAAATTGTCTAATACGAAAGCAAAATAAGAGCATTGTTCGAAACATAAACTACACAGCAGTTAAGCAAGGAAATTGGCAGCATCATCATCAGGATCAGCCCCCGCAGCTTCAGCAGACTCGCCCCCAGGAACATCCTCCAGCCTTCCTAGTTCATCACTAAGGACTTGTGAGGCCACACCAGTTGAAGGTGCATCTGAAGAAAGGAGATGGGAAATGGATTAATGGAAGGAACGGAAAGTTATAACGGCAAACACGAAAATAGGCATGTAAGAGTAGAGTAGGGTGTAAGATACCTGATATCTTAGCAGCCTGAAAGAAGCCTTTTGGGAAAAAATCGTAAATGGGCTCAGGCGGATCAGAGAAGGCCGCTTTCAAATCGCAAGGCACAGTGAGAGCCTCAAAGGCTTTCTGCATGACATGAAGCCACCAAGCTGTTCCTAGAGGAGCAGAGGGATCACCCTTGAATGAGGGAGGTGGAAGAAGATGTTTCACTATTGGATCTACCTCTATAGGCTTCTTGAAACCCAAGCTGTGAGCCTTGGCTAACACAGTAATGCCACATCTCTTCGCCAGGAGGGCGATATCTTGGCGGATAGCTAGCAGGTACTCAGGTGAGGCTCGGAAAGATTCGAAGAGACCTTGATGGAGGATTTGCAGTGCTTGCTGGCCTAGAGAAGTCCGGAGGATATAGCTGCGGCAATAATGAACCCTTTCCGTATAACCTGATTGATAAGAAAGGTTGGCAGCATGAAGTAGGCTCTTGGCCCCCTCAAGTTCCTTGCTAACTTGGGACAGATGATGACTGAGCTCGGCATTGACGTTGCTGAGGAAGGCATTCTCCTCGGATAAAGCGGACATCTTCTCTTGAGACATGAGCTGTTCATGATTCTTCCTTTTTAAATCGTCATTGGCTAGGGAAAGCATGCTGCTAGTATCCAAGATGTCTTAATTCTAGCGCTGCAGGTCTTCGTTCGCCTTCTTGATACTGCCAACCTTTCTTATCAATCAGGTTATACTGAAGGGGTTCACTATTGCCGCAGCTACATCCTCCGGACTTCTCTAGGCCAGCAAGCACTGCAAATCCTCCACCAAGGTCTCTTAGAATCTTTCTGAGCCTCACCTGAGTACCTGCTGGCTATCCGCCAAGACATCGCCTTCCTAGCGAAAAAGTGTGGCATGACTGTGCTAGCCAAGGCTCACAACCTGGGTTTCAAGGAGCCTATAGAGGTAGACCCGATAGTGAAACATCTTTCTCCACCTCCTTCATTCAAGGGTGATCCCTCTGCTCCTCTGGGAACAGCTTGGTGGCTTCCCGTTATGCAGAAAGCCTTCGAGGCTCTCACTGCGCCTTGTGATTTGCAAGCGGCCTTCTCTGATCCGCCTGAGACCATTTATGATTTCTTTCCAAAAGACTTCTTTCAGGCTGCTAAGATATCAGGTATCTTACACCCCACTCTGCTCTCATATGCTTATTTTCATGTTCGCCGTTACAACTTTCCGTTTCTTCCATTAGTCCATTTCCCCTCTCCTTTCTTCAGATGTACCTTCAACTGGTGGGATCTCGCAAATCCTTGGTGATGGACTAGGAAAGCTGGAGAATGTTCCTGGGGATGAGTCTGCTGACGCTGCGGGGGCTGGTCCTGATGATGATGCTGCCAATTTCCTAGCTTAACTGTTGTGTAGTTTATGTTTTGAACAATACTCTTATTTTGCTTTCGTACCAGATAATTTACTTTGTATTTCGGCACTGAACAATTTATCTGCTTTTGCTTGTTCCGTTAGTGCTGCACTCCTTACTTATCAGTTTAATCTACTGTGTCTATTTTGTTATCATATTCTTGCTTGTCTGCGCATTTCTTCCTTCTTTTATTTTTCAATTTTTTTGCATTTTCATGAGGTATTATGGGACCCCCTTAGGGGTGTAAGGTACACCCCTACTTCCCCCTACTCTAGATGGTTTCATCTTTTTGTTAAACCATTTAAAGTAAATATTTTACTTCATTTTACTAGGTATCGCGTTTACTGCCTTATCTTGGCTCTATAATGTCATTCCTTATTACACAACAAAACGTAAACAAAGACAAGAATAAAGAAACAACTTCTCAGCCTTTATTTATTCACGACAAGTTCTCTTCGTGCCATTACAGGAATACTTATCTAGCTAAGCAAGTATCCTATCAAAAAAGATGGGCATGAGACCTGGCATGTAGACCCCATCCCATTAAGATAAAAATTTTCCATAGCATGTTTCTAAACATAGTACTTCTTCAGGTTACTGATGTTCCATGGTCTTGGTTCCGCGTATCCCTCATAGCTCGTGAGCTCATATGCCCCACCAGGGAGTACTTTGGTTACCATAAAAGGTAGCTCTTGAAATCTCCTGGTCTTTACTTTCACATCATATGTTGCCTTTATGCGAGCCTTGTAAGCCAGAGCTCGCTGATGCGCCTCTTCACACACCTCATCGATCAGATCTAAGCTATCAGCTCTCAGGTCTCTGTTCAGGTCCTCATTGTAGGTCAGGATTCTATGTGTCGGAATCTTTACCTCCATTGGCATGACAGCGTCAATGCCATATACCAAACAGAAAGGAGACTGTCCTGTAGCTGTTTTCTGTCCAATTCTATACGCCCACAACACTGAGCTCAGCTCTTCCACCCATTGAGACCTCTCTTTCTCTAGCCTCGCTTTGATACCACTCACTATGGTCCGATTGGTGACTTCCACTTGCCCACAGGTCTCTGGGTGAGCAACAGCAGCGAACCTCTGCTCGATTCCTATAGCTTTGCACCAAGCTTGTGTTCTTTTTCAAAGAATTGCGTTCCATTGTCAGATACCAGCACTCTGGGCAGGCCATATATGCAGCAAATATTCTTCCATATGAACTTTATGATGCTTTCCTCTGTTACTGAAGATAAAGGCTCTGCCTCTACCCACTTACTAAAATAATCCACCGCTACAATGATGTGACATTTCTTTCCCGCTGCCATGCGAAGCTTGCCAACTAGATCTATGCCCCATTTGTCGAACGAACATTCTGCATACTGAACTCCCAGCTCTTCAGCAGGCCTATAAATCAACGGCCTATGTTTCTGGCAACTGGGACACCTTCTTACGAAGACCTCGGCATCCTTCTTCAAAGAAGGCCAATAGTACCCAGCTCTCAGCACTCACCGGATCAGGTCTCGGAACCCTGTATGACATCCCGCTATTCCCTGATGTACTTCCTTGATTATCCGCAGACCTTCCGCCTCTGTCACACATCTCAGTAATGGCTGTGAGTAAGCCTTCCTGAATAAATGTCCTCCGATCATACAGTACTTGGCGTAGATTTTCTTTTTCCCAACTCTTTCTCCTTCTAACTGTTCCCCCGTTTTCAAGAAATGTAAAACAGGCATTCTCCAATCATTTTTTTCTTCTATCTCATGAATACTCTTTTCTATTCGGCTGCCCGCCATTTTTAGCAATGTCACTTTTTCAGGTACCAATCCATTCAGCGAGCTGGCTAGCTTAGCCAGGCGGTCTGCCTGTGCATTAAGGTCTCGAGGTATCTGCTCTATCTTCAGGTGCTGGAAACTTTTACTCAGATCTCTGACCTGCTCGACATACCTGACCATTCTTTCTTCTTTGATCTCATAATTTCTTAAGACCTGTTAAATTACCAACTAGGAGTCAGAATGAATGACGACACTTTGAGCTCCCAGCTCAGCTACCATCTTCAATCCCCTAACAAACGCTTCATACTCAGCTTCATTATTAGAAACTCTGAACTCGAATTTCAATGCGTAACTAAGCTCACTCTGGTCCGGCGTTATTAGGACAATTTTGGCCCCGCATCCTTCAATCGTCACCGATCCATCAACGAAGACTTTCCACTCAGGCCATTGCGTAGGTTGAGTAGTTTCTGTGATAAAGTTGGCCAAGGCCTGCGCTTTGATAGCTGTATGCGGCTCAAATTCTACATCATACTTCCCCAGTTCCACGCTCCATTTCACCATTCTCCCTAAGAGATCTGGTCTACTCAACACTTGCTTAAAGGGGGAAATTAGTTCTCACCACCACTTTGTGAGCAAGAAAGTACAACCTTAACCTCCTCGTTGTTGTCATCACAGCCAAAGCAGCTCTCTCCACATCGGAGTATCTATACTCAGCTCCTTGTAAGGCCTTACTGATGTAATAAATGGGCTTCTGCATAGAGCTCTCCTCCCTTATGAGAACTGCACTTAGGGAATGGTCTCCAACAGCTATGTATAAGTACAGGGTTTCTCCTGAGGTTGGTTTGGTTAATACTGGCAGACTTGCCAAATGAGCTTTCAGCTCCTCAAATGCCTTCTGACAGCTCTCATCCCATTAGAATTTATTGGCCTTCTTCAACACCTTGAAGAACGGAAAGCTTTTTTTTGCTGAAACGGATATGAACCACTGAGCGCGGTGATTCTTCCGTTCAGTCGCTGTACCTCCCTTATACTAGTAGGAGCAGCCATTTCCAGTACAGCTCGAACCTTGTCCTGATTCACTTCGATCCTCTTGGAGTTACCATATACCCCAAAAATTTTCCTGACTTAACGCCAAACGTGCATTTTGCTGCGTTCAATCGCAAATCATACTTTCTTAGCATAGTCATGACCTCCTCCAGGTCTCTGACATGATGTTCTGCCTTCACACTTTTCACAAGGATATCATCCACGTATACCTCCAAAATATTTCCTATCTGCTCTTCAAATATTGCGTCCATCATTCTTTGATAGGTAGCTCTCTCATTCTTTAGGCCAAAAAGCATCCTTACGTACGCGAACGTGCCGCATATGGTTACGAAAGCTATTTTGACCACATCTTCAGGGGCTAGCTGTATCTAGTGGTACCCCTGGTAAGCATCCAACATAGATAATAGCTCACATCCTGAAGTCGAATCGACCAATTGGTCGATACAGGGCAATGGGTAATGATCTTTCGGGCACGCTTTGTTCAGGTCCCTGAAATCTATGCACATTCGCCAGCTGCCATTACTCTTAGCTACCATCACTGCGTTTGACAGCCATTCTAACAATGTGACCGGTATCTAACAGACACCTGATCTCCTCCCTAATTACTTTTTCCTTTTCTAGGCCAAATGATCTCTTTTTCTGCCTTACCGGCCTCGCTTTAGGGTCTACATTCAGATGATGCAGCGCTACAGACGAGTCTACCCCTTTCATATCCTTCGGGCTGAATGCAAACAGGTCCGCATTCCTTTGTAAACACCGAATTACTGCTTCTCTTTGTTCTTCAGTCATTTGCTTCCCAATCTTCGTGGTGAAACCTATTTTTCCCGGGAACAGTTCCACAATCATCAACTCCTCTTCCACTGGCTGCATTCTTGGCTCTAGGTCTTCCTCTATACCCTTCACCTTTGCATTTTTACTCAGTAGTGGGCGTTCTGCCACTGAGGTTCCTTTCACCCTTTGCTTAGCATGCTTTATGGATCTTACATAAGACTCTTTCGATACTTCTTGGTCACCTGAGACCTCATCTACCAACCCCTCCTTGAGAGCTAGAAATTTCATTTTCATGTGGTAGGTGGAGACCACCACCTGGAAATCATTTAGAGCGGGTCTTCCCAATATTATGTTATATGATGAAGGTGTATCCACTACTAGGAACTTCACCATCCGAGTGTTCGAGGTCTCACTGCTCCCGAGTGTTACCTGAAGGGTCACCTCCCCTTTGGGCTATATTTCGCCTCCAGTGAAACCATATAATGTCGTGTTCACTGGCATCAAATCAGCATTAATCTTTATCTTCTGGAAATAATCCCAAAAGAGCACATTTACCGCACTTCCGGTGTCCACAAAGATCCGTGCCACTCGCCAGTTGGCCACTTCAGCACTCATCATCAGTGCATCGTTATGGGGCATCGCGCTCATCAAATCATTGGGACCAAAGCTCACACACGCCTTTAGATTTGTCTCTTCTCCTAGGAATGAGTTTACCACGTCAATCTCCATGCCCATTGTCTCTGCTAACTCCTGGACCTCTTTGTTCACCTGGGCTTTAGCAGCTCTCACATAGGCTTTATGAGCTCGACCTGAGTCTCCGTTGATATTTTCTCCCATAATCATGTTGATGTTTCCCCTTTACAGGGGAGGATCCTTTCGCCTCGGTGGAGTTCTCTCCCATTGATCAGGTTTCTTCTGCTCCGGCTCTTTTCTTTTATAACTTTTCTCTCTTTCTTTTTTGATTAATTGGAGTAAGGTATCATCCTTTTTCAGCAGTCACTCAATAGCATCTTTCAGGTGCCTACAAGAGTTCGTGTCATGACCATAATCATTGTGATACTTACAATATAACTCAGATCGCGGGTTGCGTGGAGCTTCCTTATAAGTACTTGGAAACCTGAAGTGAGGAGACTTGGCAGCAGCTTCCATGACCTCCACCAAAGATGCATTGAGAGGAGTATACTGGTCAAATCTCTCCGGAGCTCTCTTGGGCTCCTGCCCTCCTTTATTCTTTTCAGCTCTTGATGCTGAAGACGACCTTTTCTCCGAGGTCTCCCTTTTGGGAAAAGGGGATTGTTCTTGTATCTTTCTAGCCTCTTGAGCTTCCTCGAGGTTGACATACTTTTTAGCTCTCTGCAGCAACTCCTCGAAAATTAGGAAAGCTCTCTTGTTCAGCGAATTAAAGAATAAGCCCGGTGCTAACCCTTGTATGAGCGTCTGCACCTTCACATCATCTGAAGCCAGAGGAACTTGCAACACTTCAGCGTTAAAGCGAGTCACATACTCTCGCAAGCTCTCTGAGGGTCCTTGCCTCAATGCCATGAGTGAGGAGGATGTCTTTATATGCCTCCTCGCACTAGCAAATTGGTGGAGAAACATGGACTTGAATTCAAGAAATGAACTTATACTGTTGGAAGGTAATTGAGAGAACCATTGTTGAGCTACCTTCGATAGAGTTGTAAGGAAACCTCTGCACTTAACTCCTTCTGTGTACTGATGCAACATTGCACCATTTTCAAATCTCATCATATGCTCATATGGATCTGTGGAACCGTCGTACTCCAATGTCAGTGTTTTGAAATTCGAAGGTAATTGATCTTCTCTGATGTCCTTTGAGAAGGGAGACTGGTTGTTGCTGGTTTTAACAGGCTTCTTAGGAGATTTCTTAGGCGAAGAGGCCTTCCGCTGGAGATCTTTTAATTGTTGTTTGAGGGTTGCGATCTCAGTAGCAGCTCCCTCATGTTGAGGTCTCACAATCCGTGCTTCGTCCTCTGCAAATTTTATTGCAAAATAAGTAATCATGATTTTATTAGCGAGTGAGTTACTTTAGAAGTGTCACTAATATCTACTTTCTCTATTTATTCACTGACCATTTTCTGATTCAGTTTGAGGGCTCTCAGAGTATTATGATTCTCCTCCTCAGTACGTTCCTCCGAGGAGCTGTCGTCATGCACCACTCCTTCAGGTGGGGATTCTCGATCTCGGACTGATATATTTTCCATGATTGAATCTGCATTTTGAGGTTTTCAACTATCAGTACCCAATCAAGGCATATCATCAAGGGCATAACAAGTGTTTAACACTACCTTTTCCTAAGACCATTATCAAGTCTCGCCGGGCATTTAAGGAACTCAAGGAATACGATTCAACGTATTCCCTTTCCTCACCCACTTCCCCAATCTCTGTTGGGATTGTGTGAGACCTACTCTGAGGGTCCCACGTTTCTTTTAATTTCACTCCTTCATGCTACGAAGGTTTTCGAGGTTCTTCCTCTGGGAATCATCTATCTTCAAGCCATTTTTCAAATAGGCGATAATTCTGTTCGTCCCGCTATGCTACTCATAACTCCCTACCAGATTGCGAACTAGAGAGTTCTTTTTTTTTAAGAGGACATGAAAGATAAGTGAATTTTTAAAAGATTCTACCAAAATCTGAAAAGAGATTTAAAACACGAAAGTCTCGAAACCTACCAGCCCATTCTTTTAAAAACAGCGAGAGTTATTCCAAAAGGAGAAATGCGAATTAACTGAAATATTCAGACCCATAGACGGCAGAGAGAATCAACTAGCCGTTGGAAGAGCTGTTGATCTCTGTTCTTTGAAAACGATGGCTTGTCTCTCATCTGTGCAGACTTTCCGGATTTGGCAACAGCGTGCTTCTGCTTTCCATCTGAGACAGTCTTGTGTTGGGCCAAATGAGGTAATGACAGAGAGTCAAACCTTCACGTGACTTCCTTATTTGAAATTCAAATCTTAACATCAGACCTCCAACAAGGAGTGGTTGGTTAAGATTTTCGATCTTCATCTGATTGGTTCTTCATCTAATGTTCTGTCTGAATGCTAACAGTTGAACTCTCAGCTGATCTGAACTTCATGCTGTTGATCTTCTTGGTTCAGAGAATCAACCCATAACAGCCGACATCGTTGAAAAAAAAAACACGTGAAAAGAATTTAGGACGAGATTTCGATGAAAAATTTTGCTTCCCACAGACGGCGCCAGATAATGCAACCAGAAAAAGTACATCATACAAAATCAGAATAGAGAGATGAGTGAATACCAGCACCTATCAAGACCACACTTCTCTTCCTTTTTCGGTGGTCAGAATCGTCTCCAGCTGTGGTGCTCCCTCGCAGCTCTGCAAGAAAAAGGAGGGCCGGGGATGTTTCCCGGCGAACCACCTCCGAAGCTTAAGTTAGTATTCTGGGTTTCTTTTTCTTGGAGGTGAATGCAACAGAAAATAAGTCTGAAAAAATTGTGTGTTTGTGTGTGTTGGATTTTACAATATATACTAGTGAGTTTCCTTGAGAGTGAAGCTGAGTCGCTGCTCCACCTTTTACTTTTACCTTTACATGCGCTATTATTCTATTGGCTGAGACACGATGTACCTTCTGACGGTACCTTACGAGCATTAATTAAAGTGTCTTTGTTCGTCAGGTATACAACCGAGGAAGAGTTCTAAAGGGGGGATCTCAGGGCAGATCTCTAACGGGGGACCTCCAGGCAGATCTCTGAAAAGAGATCTTTCTGGGAGATCTCAACTCCATCATTATGTTACTTCTCTAACTGAGTACTCACAACACCTGCACGGGGTACTCAGGTCTCTAAAAGACCTGGATATTTTTATCCCTATCATCAAGCTTCTCGACTTGGGGATCATATACGCCGTGTCTGACAGCCGGTGGGTAAATCTTGTGCACGTGGTGCCCAAGAAGTCAGGAATCCAAGTTGTTGAGAATGAGAAAAATGAGATGGTGGCCATGAGACAGCAAACCGGATGGCGAGTGTGTATAGATTACCGAAAGCTTAAACAAAAGACGAAGAAGGATCACTTTCCTTTGCCCTTTATCGACGAGATGCTTGAGATGTTAGCTGGTAATGACTATTATTGTTTTCTTGACGGCTATTCTGGTTACATGCAGATCTGGGTTGCTAACGAGGATCAAGGCAAGACCACCTTCACGTGCCCGTTTGGCACATTTGCATATAGAAGGATGACATTTGGGTTGTGTAGTGCACTAGGGACGTTTCAAAGGTGTATGACGCACATTTTTTCAGACCTTCTTGAAGAGTGCATCGAAGTCTTCATGGATGACTTTACTGTCTACGGCAAGACCTTCGAATCATGCCTTAACAACCTGGATTGAGTTTTGAAGAGATGTGTTGAGAAAAGCCTCGTACTGAACTATGAGAAATGCTACTTCATGGTGAGAAAAGGAATTGTCTTGGGGCATGTTATTTTAGGGAAAGGTATTGAGGTGGACAATGCCAAGATCGATATTATTGCCAAGTTACCCTATCCAAGATATGTGAAGGAGTTGAGAGGATTCCTAGGGCATGCTGGATTTTATAGGAGATTTGTCAAGGACTTTGCCATGATCGCCCAACCAATGATGAGACTACTTCAAAATGATGCACCATGGGAGTTCAATGAAAATTGCAAGAAGGCGTTCCATGCCTTGAAGGAGAACTTGATCACAGCCCCCATTATCCAACCTCCGGATTGGGGGATGCCTTTTGAATTAATGTGTGATGCCAGTGGTTATGCCGTGGGGGCAGTTCTTGGGCAAAAACGTGGAAAGGAGAGCTATGCCCAATGCAATTATGCCACTACGGAGAAGGAGTTGTTGGCTATTGTCTTCGCCTTTGAAAAGTTTAGATCCTATTTGCTTGGAGGCAAGACCATAGTATACACGGATCATGCGGCGTTGAAGTACCTGTTGAGCAAGAAAGAGTCCAAGCCAAGATTGATTAGATGGATCCTTTTGTTGTAGGAATTTGACATAGAGATCAAAGACAAGAGTGGGTGCCCAAAACCAAGTTGCCAACCATTTAAGTCAAATCCTCCAACCAGATGATGGGGTGCTGATCAAGGAGACCTTTCCTGACGAACACCCAAGTCTTGCCCAAGATAAACCATGGTATGCTGATATTGTGAATTACTTGGTGACTGGAGAGATACCTTCCGACCTTGGGCGTTATCAAAGGAACAAGCTTAAACATGAGAACCGTTTCTATATTTGGGACGAGCCATATTTATGGAGGGAATGTGCGGATAAGATCATAAGAAGGTGTGTCGAGGATAAAGAGCAGAAGAGCATTCTTGAACATTGCCACGACAAGGAATGCGGAGGGCATTTTGGACATCAACGAACTGCAAGGAAGATTTTGGAGTGTGGTTTTTATTGGTCAACATTGTTCAGAGATTGTTATGAGTGGGTCAAGATGTGCGAGAAGTGCCAAAGGGAAGGCAACATCACAAGAAGAAACGAAATGCCCATGATACCGATCTTGCCCGTGGAAGTGTTTGATGTATTGGGCATGGATTTTATGGGACCCTTGCCGAGTTCCAAAGGCAACAAGTACATCATATTGGCAGTGGACTATGTTTCGAAGTGGGTAGAGGCTCGTGCTTCCAACAAGGATGATTCTAAGGTGGTTTTCAGTTTCTTGAGAACTCAAATTTTCAATAGGTTTGGTGTACCTCGAGCTATAATTAGTGATCAAGGTTCTCATTTTTGCAACGCAACGGTGACTGCCTTGTTCAAGAAGTATGGAATTACTCATCGTGTATCAATAGCATACCACCCGCAAGCCAATGGACAAGCGGAATTGTCCAATCGAATAATCAAGACAATCTTGAGGAATACTGTGGGCACAACAAGGAAGGATTGGAGTATGCGCCTAGATAATGCTTTATGGGCGTATAGGACTGCCTTTAAGACACCTTTTGGCATGTCCCCTTATCGCATGGTCTATGGCAAGAGATGCCACTTGCCCGTGGAGCTGGAACATCGAGCACATTGGGCTGTTGCCCAACTCAACCTCGATTGGAACGAGGCAGGTGAATCAAGGAAGCTCGAGATCCAAGAACTCGACGAGATAAGACTCCAAACCTATGAAAATGCCGGCTTATACAAGGAAAAGATGAAAAAGACCCACGATCTTTTGATTAAAGAGAAGGAGTTCCATTTTGGGCAACAAGTGCTGTTGTACCAAACTCGATTTAGGCTTTCTTCGGGTAAGTTCTCGACCAAGTGGGCAGGACCTTATGAAGTACAAGCCCAATTCCCAAATGGAGCTGTTGAGATCAAGGATCCTAAGAACGGGAAGGTTTTTAAAGTTAATGGCCAGTGTTTGAAAGCCTATCTTGGGCAAGAACGGTTTGTTAAGGGGGAACCATCTGGGTTCCCTATCGAGGAGGACCTCTAACTTTTAAGGAGGGGGGTGTCGTGCCCAAGACCTTAAAAGGGGCGCTGTTCAAGAGGCAACCTGGTTAGTATTTTTGTGTTATTTATTTTCGCGTTATTTTTATTCATTTTCTTTTCGTAAAAATTATTGAAAATCCAAAAAAAATAGTTAGTTTATGCTTTAAGTATTTTATTTCACAGTATTTTATTTTGAAGCATTTTATATTTAAGTCTAACCATAGGAAAGAGTTTGTTTTCGGAGTGTGTTTATGTTTTGAAATGTGCAGGAGATGTTGAGCAAGATACTGGTTGTCGACCAGAAACCATGATGGAGAAGTAAATGGGAGTCGAGCAGAGGTTTTGGGCATGAACCAAGTCGTTGGTCAATGACTGTTCAAGGCGGTTACTGTACCCCTAAAACTATGCGCCCTTAAAACCACCCTAGCACGTCTACACCCCCACTACCTGATTTGAATTTCAAGTCTACAACTTCTCATCTTCTCTCTTCTCTCTCATCAAAACCTCCAAACTCTTACCATGGTATCCACACGGCCAAGAAATAAGAAGCTCAACAAAATTCCCACCGGGACCAAGATAGACCTCACCACCAGCAACCCTACCACCGCCACCACAAAGCCCAAAACCACCCCCAAAAGGAAACTACCCATGGAATCCGCCGAACCCTCTGCCAACCAAAACCCTTCCATCACCATCGAAACCAGCATGCCTAAGAGCCCGCCGGTCGACGCCACGCTGTTAATGAGCGATGACAACCTAAGTCTGATGGACGAAGCGGCGAAGCAGCTGGAGAAGGAGACTCAGTTGAAGCCCGTGTTTGAGAAGGAAGATCTGGAAAAAGAAGTAGAGGAGAAAGAAGACGATGGGGAGGAAGAAGACGATAAAGATGGTGAAGGAGAAGGCAACAATGTTGACGACGAAGAGAATAAGGAAGAAGACCTGGATGAGACAATAGAAGAAGTAGCTGCAGGCCTGGCGGCGGAGGCGAAGACCAAGGCCAAGGAAAGGCCAACGATAAAGAGTGGTCGGGCGGCCATTAAGCGCCCTTACGGTGGTGAAGACACGCCGGAAAAGAAGCACAAATCTACCATTTCGAATGCCGGGTCTTTCCAGCCGTCGATCTCAAAAGGGATGGCTGTCGGGACTCCGTCGAGGGTTAGCGAGGAAGAAGCAGGGGATGATGTTGAGGAAGAAGAGGATGATGATCAGTCTACTCCAGCAAGTGGCCGAAACAGAAAGAAGAAGAAGGGCGTTGCGGTGGTGATGTGTAGGAAGCCCAGGGAATGGAAGGTGACAGCACCCAGGGTTCACGAGTTCAGACTATACGAGAACCTGGGTGTTGCCCAAGAAGTAAGGAAGTTGTTTGAAGGGATAGACTGGAGTCAGTTTTTGGAGTGGCCTGTGGAGATATACGAGGAGCAAGTTAAGGAGGTGTACAGCACGGCGGCAGTGACAAGTGATCCCGAGACTGGGGTGAGCATGATCTCCTTCTCGCTTTTGGGCAAGAAGTATGATTTCCAAGTGAGTGCTCTTAACCAAATCCTGGGGATGGTGAGCTTGAAGGACCTGGCCAAGAAAGAGTTCATGGAGGCCAAGACCATGGTACCACCCCCGGGCGATGTAGCTTACCAGGAGCAGTGGAAGAAGATCGGAAATGGAGCACCATACAACGGGGCCAATAACAAGGGAACAAAGTTGAAGACTCATGCCCTAAGGCTTTGCCATCGCATTCTCGCCTACAACTTGTACGGGAAGAACGATAGTGGCAACAGCCTGAGCAATAAGGAGAGGTACCTTTTGTGGTGTATGCACACCAAGACTAAGGTCAACTTCGCGACCTTCCTTGGTGAGCAGCTCAAGACGGTGCTGGCAAAGCAGTCTTTGGAATGTACGTGTGGACACTTTGTGACGGCTTTTGCGAAAGGAGTTGGGGTCTAGGACGAGATGAAGAGGAAGCCGGTGATGGTGGTCAATAAGTTGGGAGAAGCTGCCTTGAAGAAGATGAATGACATTGAGTTAAGGAATGGCAAGTACATGTTCATCGACTACGGCAGGTCTAAGTCCATCAGGTGTCCACCCGTGGGCAAGAAGGAAGAGGCAGGTACCAGCATGGTGGTGCTGCCCAATAATGAGGTAGAGACCAGACTAGCCAACAAGGAGAAGTTGTTAACCGAGATCAGGAATGCCCAGCTGGCATTCTTTGCACACCAAGGATTCAGATATACATCTTAATCTTCTCTTTGACTTATGTTCCTCCCTTATGTGTTAGTGTAGGTTTTTGTTTTTCGTTTTTTTTTTTTTTGTAGAGTCTTGTTGTGTGTTTTTCTTTTTGTTGTGTCGAGAAGGTTTCCTTGGTGCCTTCACCCACAATTTGTCCAGCAAATTGTGTGGTGAAGACCTTAGAACTCCTTTCTCAGTTGTGTCAGTAAATAATTGTTGAGTCAGTTTTTGTTTTGAGTTTGTGGTTGCCCAACATTGTACCCACTTTGCCTAAGGCAAAGTGTGTGGGTGTTGGGGCGTTAGTCTGTTTTGTGTGTTTTTAAAGTGCGTTCTAATTGTTGATCAGCATGTTGGCATGATAGGTTAGAGTAGATATGTTGATAGTGCCGTATGTAAATAGGTAGGACGGAATGAGATATTGGGCATGATCAGTGAGGTTTTGAGCTTTTAAATGCTATATACATATACAGCATTATTCTTTCTTGTGTGATAATGACCAATTGACTCTTGTTGATCTAGAACTTGCATGCATCTCTTAATTAAAATTTCGTGTAACTTAGTTGAATTACTTAGATGCATTTTTTGTTCAAAGTAGCCCATGGCCAAAAATTCCCTACCTTGACATTTATCCTTTGTCTAGCCCCCTTGAGCTTGATTAGAATTCTTTCAATTCACTGAATTTATAAGCCTTCCCGATCAAGAACTTAGGACTAGAAGTAGAAGGGATGGAAGGACAATGTTGGGTAGCACTTGTTGGGCAATATCGCCTATGTTAGAGGTGTTGGGTTGAGTTAAAAAAAAAGTGAAAAAGAAAAAGCAAAAGAAAAAAAAAAGTCTAGAAAAAGAATAAGTGTGCTAGGGGTAAAGTGATAATGTGGAGTGAGGAATCGAGGGCAATTTGTTGTCCAATAATCAAGTTCTTGATTTAGCCAGTTTCTATACTTCCCTACCTTTTATCTTAAGCCACATTACAACCCTATAAAGGCCTAAGGATAAGTGATTTTGATTTTGTTCAAAGAAGTAGAGATGTAGAGGACAGGCAAGCCTATGGAGAAACATTGTTGATTTTGGTCTAGAACGTATACACTTAACCATATATACTTGAGAGTTGAGTGCTGGTAAGAATACCCTTGTTGCCCGATAACTCTATCTTGACCTATTTGATGACAATATCTGCTTACATATTCTGAGTTGACTGACATGTTGATGTGCTGATCTATTGAGTCTATGTTTTTATTTTGTCTTTTTTGTGTTTGAGTCTTGGGTAAAGTTGCAACCATACACTTGAGGGAAAGTGTAATTCAAGTGTGTGGGTGTGATGAACCTATATTTGTGTCCATCTTTTCTTGTATTTTTCTTGTATTTTTCTTGTATTTTTAGTCTTTATCGAGTCAAAGTATGTCTAGGGGGACACAAAGTCGAGAGATGGTGTGCAGGGAAGAACAGGTGGGATCTTGGACAAATTCGGTGGAAAACCTGTTGTTGAGATGTTGAGATGGCGATACGATGCAAATGGGCATAGAGCTGGAGGCTTGTAGCTGGGCAACAACGTTTACACACTCTACAAGTCAGGAAGTACCTCCCCATATCCTTGAAGCCAACAGACAGAGTACCCGGAGGAGCTAGGATCTTGGTCAACACAGGAAGCAATATAGGATGCAGACATCGAAGGTAAGAAGCGAGTCGGACCAGCAGCAGATTTCTTTTCCTTCAAGAAAGAGGATAGGGATCGAATATTTATTTCCTTATACTAGTCGGACCTAATCATAGAAGACATCTACCAAGCAAGGAAAGTGAATCGTGGCTGCATGGATGAGAGAGAAGGGGGATGTGATATGCATGGGAAGAGTCATTCACCAACAATGAAACTACCTTAACCCTAATTCCATCGCCTATATATATGGCCGACTCCACAATGTAATGTGTGTCATTTTTATTCAAGTTCATAGCTTAGTTCTGCATTCTAAGTTGAGAGGAAGTGAGGAAGAAACAAGTCCTACGGGCGATTTACTTTTATGTTCGTTTTATATTTTCTGCATTAGTTTAGTTGTTGGCTTGAAGCCACGACCTCAGTTGCTGACTTACGCTTTTGAGCAGCAATCCTTTTCTAGTTTATGGAAAGTATGATTCTACTTATTTATTTTATGTTCTTATTTAATATTATGTCTAGCTGAATTTACTGTATGGGTTGGACGTAGATGATGTGATCGTAAAATTGGATAGACATAGGTTAAGTGTGTTTATATCGTGACTTCGTGACCTTTAGGGTATAAACTAATCTTTGTCTTAAACTAAGTGATAAGATTAGTTAATTGAATATCTTTGCACCAATGAACGAGTGATGAGTAATTAGGATCATTGATTCAAAACCCAATCCAAACTCTTTTGTTATTTGATATTTTACTTGTTGAGTTACAGGATACATTGCAGACACAATCTCTTTTGTTGAGTTCGATTTGAAGAGCAGATCTAAGCCAAGTCCCTTGGGATCGACCCCACTTGCCATTAACTACTACCTTGTTGGGCAAGAGGTGTTTATAAATTTATTTGTGCGAAGAGTGTAACGACAGCGCTTCGTCACATCTCCAAACGATTAACTCCTTGCATAATCTGAACACCTCCTCTGAAGATCTTGTATTGCTTTGGAACTTATGAGCATTCCTCTCCTTCTTAATACAGTAAATTCCCACAGATAAGGCCATGCGATAAAAATGTTGTTTTACAATTTTGAAATGTCGATGTTGTGTTAGAAACTCCTTTTCCTCATTCCAATTGATGGTGCACTAGCTAATTCCTCCCCAATTCTTTACATCTTGCCAAACTCTTGTAGAAAAAGCACAAGTAAAAAAGAGATGAGCTATGGTCTCCTCTTCTGCTCCGTACAAACAACAAATTTGATCAACAACTACTCCCACTTTGGCCAAGTTATCAGATGTAGTTAAACGCCCCAGAAATGCAAGCCATGCCATAAAAATACACTTTGGAGGAGAAGGATTACAACTGAGTATTTTGTTCCACCCTACTGACTGAATATCTCCTCTCAAGATTTTGTACATTCTCCCAATCGAGTAAACAGATTCAGTCATGAGATTCATTCCTGCATCAGATTGCATCACATATTCTCTTGCCTTCAAAATCTTCCGAATCACCCAACAAGCTTGCTTTGGAATCGGCATAGACATGATATTCTGTTGTTTTATGTAGTAACCATGGATCCATTTGATCCATAATCTTTCCTTCTCATGAGCAAGGTTTCAGAATAACTTTCATATTGCTGCTTGGTTCCAAGTTTTCATATTAATAACCCCCCAACCACCAGATGTTTTAGGTAACTGAATGAACTCCGAAGCCACCAATGCCCTCTTTGAAGCTCCGAATTTGCCAGTCCACAAGAAATTCTTGTAAACAACTTGTATCACATTAATGACTTTTTATGATATCAAGAAAATTTGACACCAAAAAGCTTGTAATCCAAACAACACTGACTGGATAAACTAGATTCTACCGGGGTAGAAAAGCAATTTTTAGGCCCAATTATCCACTCTTTCCAAAATCTTACTGATCAATGGTTGACACTGCAAGATAGTGAGCTTTTTAGATGATAAAGGAACACCAAGATATCTAAAAGGTAAATCCCCCTTCACCATTCTAAATTCTGCTAAGACAGCTTCCTGCATACTAACTCCAACTCCTCCAAAGTAAATACAACTTTTTGTCTGATTTGCTTTCAAACCTGATGTGCTGGAGAACTTTTCAAACACTGCCAACAGCTATCTTAAGGAGGTAGCATCTCCTCTTGAGAAAAGAAGAAGATGATCTACAAAACATAATTAGATCAGACCAAATCTTTTGCATCTTGGATGAAATCTAAAAAGATTATTAGAATGCAGCTCCAATAGACTTCTATGCAAATTCTCCATGCACAACACAAACAAATAGGGATAAATGGGATCCCCTTGTCTAAGTCCTCTCCTTGCTGCAAAATGAAGAGTTAATTCTCCATTTACAGTGATAACATAGATGACACTGGTAAGACAGGCCATAATCCATTTAACAAAAATATGTGGAAATCCTATCTCAAGTATAAGATATCTCAAAAAGGGCCACTCAACTAAGTCATAGGCTTTCTGAATGTCTATTTTAACCATACACCGAGGAGAGATGCCCTCTTAGTGTACCCTTTCATAAGCTCATAACTTAGTAATATGTTATCAAAGATAGATCTCCCTTTTACAAAAGTTGCTTGAGTAGGACTAATGAGCTATGGAAGCACCTTTTTGGACCCTATTTGCCAAGACTTTGGAGATGATTTTATACAAAATAGAGCAGCAAGCAATAGGTCTGTAATCCTTTATTGTAGTGACATTTGCTTTCTTAGGCAGGAGAGATACCAAAGTGGTGTTGATGGGCTTTGTTATAAAACATGTCCTCTGAAATTCCTGAATTGCTTCACTTACTTCTTTACCAATCACATTCCAAGTTTTCTTAAAGAAGAAAATATTAAATCCATCAATTCCTGGAGCCTTGTTTGAATCCATGCTGAAAAAGAGCTACTTTAATTTCTTCCTCTAAGAAGTCCTTAACAAGTTGTTGTTTCAGTGTGGAAGTGAGTGTATATCCCCTCTCCACTACTTATTTATCTACTCTTGGGATTTCCAGAGCTGCACTTCCCATGAGGTTGAGATAAAAGGATCTAACCTCTTCCATGATTTGCACCTGATTGTCACATCTGGATCCATCATCTCTGATTAGCAAATTGATTGTTTTAGAAGATTGCCTAGATTGAGCATATGCATGGAAAAACTTGATATTAGCATCACCAAGTTTGATCCAATCTATTCTTGATTTTTGTCTCCAAATATTTTCTTCTATACCACTCTATTTCTCAATATCAGCAAGCACAAATTTTTCACCAAGAATCAAGACTGAGTCATAGTTGGTATCTAACATCTTCTGCTGAATACTTGTCAAGTATCTCTCAAATCTTGAAGCTTAGTCTGAAGATTCTTGTAATGAAAAGTATTTATTTGTTTCAATGGAGTTTTCAGAAACTTCAGTCTGTACCTTACATTTAAGGAGCTAGAGGCTTTTTTAGGACACTTAAATAGGGGGTAGTGCACATTCAGGACACCTCGTTACGGGCCTTCGATTTGAGGACAGTAAACAATTAGTAACCCCTCCGTAGGACATTTTTTGGCCCAAAAGGGCTAAATCGCACGTGTTGAGCATTTGATGGCCCGATTGCACGGATTTCTCTGCGGCATTTTAGCAGACATCTCACAGGTATTATGTTGGGACTCAACGGGCGCCGCCAAAACCACCAATCTGATTCCCGATGCATTCAAGCTCAACGCCTACTCTCACATCGCCTCCGGCAAAGATCACGTCTGTGCCGCCGCCAAAACCACCGATCTGATTCCCGATGCATTCAAGCTCAACGCCTACTCCCACATCGCCTCTGGCAAAGATCACGTCTGCACCATTCGAGGTTCGTATTTCTCCGAAACATCACCGGCACCATCAACTGCTGGGATTTCGTCAGAGTGTCCAATATAATTCTCTCCTCGAAATAGAGCTTCTGTTTCTATGATCAGACCTCCGCCGCCTTCGTGTACACGAAGGTCGTCTCCGACGTTTGCTCCAGCTGCGGCGCAGTTTTAAACGGAGGGATCACTTGTTGGGGCCCAAACTTCGATAATCTGCGGACTTAATCTGGGGCGTTAGCATCCAATGTAAACTCAATCTGCGGCATCTCGTAGATGTCCGGCCAGATAAAATGCTAGGGCAACAACACCGGCGTTAGCACCCCTCCGGCCGGAATCAGATTAGTTAGTTAGGCGTTGAGCTTGAATGCATCGGGGATGAGATCGGTGGTTTTGGTGGCGCCCATTGAGTCCCAGCATAATGCCTACGAGATGTCTGCTAAAATGCCACAGAGAAATCCGTGTGATCTGGCCATCACGTGCTCAGCACGTGAATGTCCTACGGAAGGGTTACTAATTGTTAAGTGTCCTCAAATCGAAGGCCCGCAACGAGGTGTCCTGAATGTGCACTATCCCCTATTTAAGTGTCCTAAAAAAGCCTCTAGCTCTACATTTAAGAGCTTTCCCATTGCAATGTTTACTCCAAGCTAATGTGAGTGCAGGAAAGAACTCTGTATGCTCAATTAAAACATTGAAAAATCTAAAAGAAGCTTGAGGTCTTACTCTGTGATGTTCCAGATTTGCAAGAAGAGGGCAATGACCAGAGACATTTCTCTCCAAAATTTCTACCACAACCTCTCCAAAAGTATTCCTCCAAATCTGATTGGCAAGACACCTATCCAATAAAGAATATATGCGGTCAGGACCCTCTTGGTTATAACACCAAGTAAAATCACTTCCTATCATTCTTATTTGGTGCAAATTGTTCTGAGCAATACAATAAGAGAAATCCCTTGTATCAGCTTCTGTCACAGTAGCACCTTGACTTCTTTCTTCTGCCCTTAAAATAGTATTAAAATCTCCACCTAGAATCATAGGTTCCTGAAGATTTGGAACAACATTTGCAATAAAGTTTAACAGCTCCTTCCTTTGTTCATTAGAATTATAAGCATAGGCTGCCATAAGATAAAACTTCTAACCAGAAATAGTTTCATGAACATGGCACAAGATTGCCTGAGCTGAGCTATCACATAAACGAATATTAGCTTTCCTTGGATCCTAACCAACCTATATATAAGCATTTGGATAGTTATTTACAAAGCACCATTGCTTATTCAGTTTGATTGAAACCTTCAGAAAATTCACATCCTTCACCCTAGTCTCCAAAACTACAAAAACATCAATTCTTTTATTCTTAATGAAGAGCCGAAGCTCTTTTTGTTTGAGGGGTTTATTACAACACCTCACGTTCCAGAATAATATCCGCATTGCCTACCTAAGGGGATAGGGTCCCCGCCCTGTCAGTAGGTTCTTGATTTGCAATAGTTGATTAGTTCAAAGGATTGAAAGGATTGTCAGAAGGCAGGGGAACTTCATTTCTTCCCACCAGAATTTGTGCAGAAGGTTTCTTTAGAATCTGCCAGTCCTCAGCTGTTTGTTTTCCCTTTCCATTCATTGCATCTTGTTTAGCCACTTGAGGTTTTGGTTGCCATTGTCGAGTTTGAGCTGGTTTTTGAACATTTGTATTGCAGCTATGTCCAGCCATTTGGCACTTCTTACAATATGGAGGGATCCGATCGTATATAACCTGTTGTTTGACCTTATTCCCAGCTCCATCCTCAATCATAACATGATGCTAGATTGGTATAGTCACATCAACCGCAACCAACAATCTAGCATAAGCAATACAATTCCGTTCAGTTGTGCATTAATCAGCGTAGAGGGGTTTACCAATAATACTTCCTATTTTGCTTACTGATCTCGCACCCTAACAATTTAATGGTAAATTGGGCAGTTGAACCCACAATGGTACCCTTTTCAGTATTTCCTTCTCAAAACAAAAATGAGGCTCCCAAGCTTTCACAATAGCCGGCCGATTAGCAATGGTATGAGGGCCCTCAAACAGAACAGAATCACAGTCTTCACTAGTTTTGAATCTCACTATAAAATACCCTTCCTGAAGGTAGAAAATTTCAGGAGATTCAACCAGACATTGCTTCGCCAAATACGTGCTAAGATACTTTATAGAGGGAGTGTCACCAATAACATAAAAAATAATAGCATTTGCCCATTTAGTAGCTTCAAAATTAGTATCTTCTTTCTCAAGACAAGCAATAAGAACACCAACTTTCAAAATATGAGTCACAAAATCCAGTTTCATACTTTTATGTCGAGTAGGAGTTTCAGGTTTTGAGCTGCTTTGAGATGAAGAAGAAGAAATTATGTCATCGTCACTGACCTCCAGATTCTCCATCTCAACAGCTAGAGCTGCAATAAGTTCATTCACTTTCTCTTTATCCTTCCTCAGCTCAGATCTAGCATTTGCCGCCGTAGAAGACTCTACTAAATCACCTTTTTCCAAATTTACTGTTACAGCCATCTCTTTGAAAATAAAACTATGGTTCGAGCTGTTTTGAGATGGAATTTGTGGGATATTCTCCGATGGAACCACTGGGATTCTTCTTCGCCGTTGATTTCACTGGTGCTGCCTTCGTTTTCGATCGTCCTCTTCCCCTCGCCATGGCGATGTGCACGTTAACAGATTTCACTAACGTGCACTATGAGAGAAACTTTCGTACATGCAGAATTTGTATGCCGCAGTAACATAAATCTGACATATTATTATTATTATTAAATACTATTATAAAATAGAAGATGGTAAAAGACTTGGACGTATTATTTATTTTTGGTAGTCAAAAGGGCAAATTTCGTACATTTGTTGAATTGTTTTTACAATTAATATTGAATTTTTTTAATGATGAAGTTTATTTTGAAAGTTTAAATTCTTTATTTTGCCAATAATAGGAATGAACAAATAGAAAAATTAGAGAACTGCATTTCGAAAATTATTAGAAAATATAGAAGGAAATAAAAGAAGAAAACTGGTGAAGAATTAGAAAATCTATTTGCTTATAAATCAGGTTGATATGAGACCTTTTGGAATCCTATACTATGAAAAAAAATGGTAAAGATTTTGGGGCGCCCGAAATACTGGGGGTGCTTCAATTGCAAAAATTGAAAATATTATGATTTAATTTGTCAAAGTTTAAAGTTCGGGTTTAAATTATAAAACTGAAAAAATTATAATTTAATTTGCCAAACTTTAAAATTAGGATTTAAATTGCAAAACCACCAAAATTTCGTGATTCAATTCGCCAAAACCTTTATAAATTGCAAAAACACCAAAATTAGGAATCCAAACTACGTCGTTTTAATGCTAAACGGTGAACCGGTATCCGTAAAAGAAGCCTTATCTGACCATTTATAAATTCTGAGGCGGCATTGTGGAAAGAAGCAATAGACATCGAGATTGAGTCTATTATACTTAATCACACTTAGGTGTTAGTTGAACTACTACCAGGTTGTAAGGCTTTAGGATGCAAGTGGATCCTAAAGAAGAAGTACAAGTCTGACGGTACTATGATAAATATAAGGCCCGACTTGTAGTTCAAAGCTTTAGACAAAAAGCTAATTATGATTTCTTTGATACGTACTCGTCCGTGACAAGACTTACTTCTATTAGAGTGCTTCTCGTAATTGCTGCTTTGCGCAATGTCGAGATTCATCAGATGGATGTTAAGACTGCATTCTTGTATGAGGAGTTAGATGATGAAATCTATATGAAGCAACCAGAAGGGTTTGTAGTACCTGGAAAAGAACACATGGTATGCAAACTACAACGATCTTTATATGGATTGAAACAAGCGCCTCTGTGGTGACGATTATGTTATCGTTTGTCTTTATGTAGATGACATGTTGATTATGGGTAGCAACTCTCGTGTGATTGGTGAAATGAAGAGGATGCTAAGTATGATTTTAGCATGAAAGATATGGGTTTGGCATACGTTATTCTTGGAATTAAAATTCTAATTAAGAACGCCCAACGGAATTGTTTTGACGCAATCTCATTATGTTGAGAAAGTGTTAAGGAGATTCAACGCTTTTGATAAACTCATTGCTAAAACTCCTTGGGAACCGAATGTTCATGTAAATGAACATAAGGGTGAACCTGTGGGTCAAGATGAATATGCTAAGATCATTGGGAGTTTGATGTATTTATCAAACTGTACCCGACCTTATGCTCGGTTCACAAGTTGAGTAGCTACACTGTTAATCTAAGTAAAGAACATTTGAAATATACTCAGAACTTTGCAATTCATTATTCAAGAGAGCCTGCTATACTTGAATGGTATAGTGATGCTAATTGGATATCCGAATCGAAAGACTCATTTTCTACTAGTGGATACGTGTTCACTATTGGAGGTGGTGTTGTATCTTGGAAGTCCAAGAAACAAACTTGTATTGCAAGGTCTACCATGGAATCTGAATCCATAGCTTTGGATAAAGCTGGTGAAGAAGTTGAATGGCTTAAGAATTTTCTCGAGGATATTCCATGTTAGATGAGGCATGTGCCATCTGTGTTGATACATTGTGATAGCAAATCTGCTATTGAACGAGCACAAAATATATTTTATAACGGTAAGTCTCGACATATTCATCGACGACATAACACTGTGAGGAATTTAATCTTGAGTGGGGTTATCTCGATTGACTACGTGAGGTCAATAGATAATCTGGCGGATCTGCTGACGAAGAGCATTAGTCGAGATCAAATGTATAAACTGTTAGAGGGAATGGGTGTTAAATCCACATCTTAAGGATGATTATAGCGGAAACCCAACCTTGTCGATTGGAGGATCCCAAGAGCTTGGTTCAATGAGATAATGAAGTTATAAGAATCCGTGTGTTAAACACTCAAACATACATATTCTCTTAGAACATTGAGTGTTTGTTTACATACATGTGGTGAGGTTAAGTCTTATGACTTTTAATGATTCTTGGATACCTCGGAGAGGTCAAATATAGTAGGATACTTGGGAATAAGAATCACCTTTATAAGTGTAAAGTGAGGGCCGCTTCAATTGATACACTTATGAATCCAAAAGGGTGTCTAAGGCCGAAAAGGGGTGTCTTCGCGCGCCGCTGCCGTCGTCGTCCAGTCGGGCGGGTTGGGATGGGCTCAAGCCCTGACGGCATGCGGTTTTCGATTTTGATTTTATATTCATCGTTGAGGGCACCGCACGCGTGTCAAAAAATATTTATAATTTTCCTAAGTAGAAAACCACTAGGAACACCTAGTGCTAAGTATTTAGGGTCGAACCCAAAGGAAATTGTTGTAATGATCTCCGACGTCACAAAAAGTTTGGGGGAGGGGGTTTATTAGAGCCACAGAGGGCAACGCATAAAGTAAAGAGAATGAAAAATAAAATAACAAGAAATAAATCTCAGCTTGGAATGGACTCGGTTGAGATCGGCATGAACAGCGTCGCGGTCATTGGTGATAGGATCTCGACACTCACGTCTTTTTAGTGTCACCATGTCACGCACGTAAGCATTTCGACCCTAGCTCTTCCTTTCAGTATCGAGCCCTCCAAGTCACCTCGGGAGCACACGTTACTATCCACAGAATTAGCTCGCATCTGGAAAAGTCACCAATTGAGCCATCTGCGTCATTAGCTTTTGGATCTAGAAGGCCCAAGATGGCTAGAAGCATGGCTTTCGCCATACACCACTATCCAGCGTCCGCAACACGACCAAAGGTGAGGGGAATCCCTACACCTTTGTCCAATATTGTGAGGGATTTCGCCTCCGCCACTCCTCTGTTGGCCACCGCAGGAGTTGTGGAGGTTCCACCACTTTGGAATCAAGCCCAGCACGTCGGGAACGGACTTGTACAAATCTCAGAAGCCCATTTTAGATCTCTTAATGACCACCGAGCACGCCTCACTTTCTCTCACCCAAACCAAGCTAAGAAGAGCTAACTAGGCATGAAAGTAAAGAAGAAACGGAAATGAAACATAACTAAAGATTTATTGAACTTGAAACGATTACTGTAACACCCCAATCTAATTAAGGCATTAAAATAATATTCATAAAAAAATATTAGCAGTGGAAATATGAATATTTTTTTTCTTCAAATAAATAATAAAATAAAAACTTAAGTTTAAAGAATGAGACATTTTATAAAATAAAACAATAAGCTAATAAGCTTAGCATATTAATCTGATTAAGCAAAAAGAAACAACAAAGATATAATGAACCGATAATGTCTTATAAGTAAAAGCAACTCCAATTTATTAAGACTCATTATTCGACACATCCACGCCTCCGACTTCAATTACCTAAAGAGTTTAAGTTGGAGATAAGTATACACGAATATACTTAGTGTGGGCAGTTATACCAACATATTTTCCAATTTAATAATAATAGATGTACAATGTGAATATTAAATTCAAACGCAACGTAAGCAAAAGCAAGTCAATGGACAACTCAACAGGTCCGCTTAATACTTAAAGTTTACATAATAGGTGTCAATAAATAGAGCAAAGTCAATGGACAACTCAACAGGTCATGTTCATCAAATGATATCAAATGTATAGAACGCAAGTGAGAGCAAGTCAATAGACAACTTAACACGGTCCGCTCAACACTTAAAGTGAAATAATCACATACGGCAAACTGTTGGATTTGAGGCATTGCTGCTCAAGAGGTGATGCTGCTCAGAGATGTTGGCAAAGTTTATGTAGCCAAAAGTACAGTTGAAGTGTCGAATCCACTGCGTAGAACAAACTCTGTTATGTGTGCTTCAGTCTGTTATGTGTTGGCAAAGTTTATGTAGCCAAAAGTACAGTTGAAGTGTCGAATCCATATCTGCGCGGATTTTGCGGGATCTTTTCCATGTTTATGATAGATGCGGACAAGATACTTATCAAGCAGATATTGAACGTGTTCCTCAAGCCTTATCCTCACAAAGAAAGAAGATCTAAAGAGATATACATGATGACAAAGAAATCTATGGTTTCAAACCTATATATATTCGACATCAACAATTGTGAGGGTCGTTGTTTTATTGTTTAAGTGCTTATACTTTCTTGAGAGTATTATATTGTGAAAGCATGAAATATTGTGAGTTTATCTTTGATAAAGTAAGTCTTAAAGAGACTTAAGGGTCAGACTGGAGGCTCGAGCTTAGGTTGAGCGATTGTAGATCGATCAATCACGAATTCACATGAAGTTAGGAAGAGGGTGAGCGAAAGGATAGCATAAGATGTTAACCTGTATGTGTAAGATCCTCTGTAGCCATTTCTTCTAATAGTGGATTGATTCTCTCTTGGGCAAAGGCCCCCAGACGTAGGTTGCAAAACTGAACTAGGTTACCATATTGTGTGTCTTTTATTTCAACACAGTTTATTATTTCTGTTATACTGACTGTGCTAAGTTTTCCCGTGACGCAATAACTTTATATGCATAAAGTGTTCGTTTAGATCTAACAATTGGTACCAGAGTGGTACACCAATCTTACGGTATTGAACTTGGGAAAAACATCTAAACGTGTTGCTGCATTCGTGATAAGACACAATGACTTCCACAGGTGGCAATTTGATGATGAAACCACCAATTCTTGATGGATCCAACTATAGATATTGGAAGATTCGTTTGATGGCACACATTAGAGCCATCAATGAAGAGGCGTGGGAGACAATAAAGTTAGAATTCAAACCTCCCACCATAGCCACTGGTGAACCCAATACTGGAAAAGTCAAAGACAGGAAAGAATGGTCGAAAGCTGAACAAAAAGAATCTGAGATGAATCAGGTTGCACTGAATGCCATTCAACCATCTGTTACTGTGGAAATATTCTCTCTTATTTCCACATGCACCTCAGCAAAGCAAGCATGAGATATCCTGGAGACTTCCTTTGAAAGAAATGATCATGTGAAAGGGCAACGTCTACAACAACTAGCGACTCAGTTTGAGCTACTGAGGATGGAAAAACATGAATCAATCAGTGACTTTCACGCAAAGCTGTTGAAGATCATTAATGAAAGTGTGGCCCTTGTGAATAAGTTCAATGATGAATATCTTGTCAGAAAGCTATTAAGATCTTTCCCCAATAGGTTCGAGTACAAAGTGGCTGCAATTGAAGAAGCAAGAGATCTCTCTAGCATGAAACTAGATGAGCTCATTGAGAGCCTTTGAGATGGGAAAGAAGAGTAAAAGTGTTGTAGCAAGAGATCTCTCCAGCAAATCCGGTCTGGGCTTCCAAGGAAAGCAGTGGGTGGTTGTCGAAGATAAGGAGAAGAAGGTGAAGTTTGTTCCTCAAAAGGAGAAACCTCAGGGAAATCCAGCCCCCAAGTCAAACTCTTCCAACAATATGAGGCAAAAGGGAATTCCTCAAAGGAATTCGCAGAAGAAGACACAGATGCAGACACATGTGGCAAGGAGTGTTCCAAGAAAGCAGAATCATCAATTCAGGAGGGGACAACCACTACAACAAGAGGAGTTGTTTAGACCAGTCTGCCATTACTGCGATCTTCCTGGACACATAAGGCCACACTGCAGATACTATCTCGGCGATAAAAGAAGGATGTTTCAATCTAGAAACAACTACAATGCATATGTTGCTCTAACATCTCTTTGGGCATGAGCGGATAACAGGTGGTACATGGACAGTGCTTGATCCAAGCACATGACAGAGAATCCTACTTTCCTAACCAATATTGTTGATATTTTCGATGATCACGTTACCTTTGGAGATGGTAATCAAGTTACAGTGATTGGGAAAGGAATTCTAAACATACCAGGAATGCCGCCTTTACAGAATATTTATTTAGTTGATGGACTTAAGGCCAATCTTCTCAGTGTTAGTCAAATATGCGATGAAGGATACAAAGTCATATTCGACAAAAGTACATGTTAAGTAGTAAAGAATGGAGCTGAATTTATGACTGGTCGCAGATCACATGACAAGTGCTATCTTGTCACACCCACTCATGTCTGTCTGCAAGTTAGTGCTGGAATGACTAAGACCTGACATCAGAAACTTGGACATGCAAGTTTGAGGAGTATGAAGAAACTTCTGAATGCAGATACTATTCGTGGGGTTCCCAAGCTGGAGATTGATAATAAGGTTGTGTGTGCACCTTGTCAAGTGGGGAAACAAATCGAAGCAGAACACAAGAAAGTTCAAAGTATCACTACCTCTAGCATTCTTGAATTGATGCATATGGATTTAGTAGGACCGATGCCAACTCAAAGCATAGCAAAGAAGAAGTTCGTTCTTCTATGTGTTGATGATTATTCAAGGTTCACTTAGGTTGAATTTCTCCGACACAAATTAGAAGCTTTCAAGAGCTTTAAGGACTTGTGCATTCGTGTGGAGTTAGAGAAGGATCTTCCCTTGAGAAGAATAAGAAGTTACCATGGTGGAGAATTTCAAAGTGAAGAATTCATCAGCTTCTGTGCTGAATAGAACTTTACAAGAAATTATGAGAACTATGCTCACGGCAAATGATGTGGCTGATAGGTTTTGGGCTGAGGCAATGAATACAGCATGCTATATAGTGAATCGAGTCTACCTTCGTCCAAAGACAAATCAGACTCCTTATGAAATCTGGAAGGGAAGGAAGCCCAACCTCAAACACCTTCATGTGTTCGGAACAGTGTGCTATGTTCTAAATGACAGGAAATACACGCAAAAGCTTGATGATCGAGGTCTTGAAGCAATATTTATAGGATATGCTCGTGACAGTAGAGCAATCAGAGTTTATGTTAAGACAAACAAGACTATCATGGAATCTATCAGTGTGGTTTTCATTGATTTTACACAAGTAGAAGCAGAAGATGAGGCTCAACTGCTTTACATGTTTCCGAGTCTGTGCCAACCTCCTCAAATGCACAGACTAGACATTCAGACACCGTTACTGATCCCATCGAAGCTAAAGCTCCATCTGATTCCATAGCAGGCGAGATAGTCCCTACTACTCTAGGTCCATCTAGAAGAGTATCTAAGAATCATCCATTAACAAATGTTATAGAAGATATCACCGGAGGGAGACTAACAAGAAACGTAGCAAGAGATTACAAACATATGGTGGCAAACATTGCGTTCATGTGCTATGTCTCTAAAATTCTTCCAAAGAATGTCAAGGAGGCTTTATTGATTGAAGATTGGATTGCCTCCATGTAAGAAAAATTGCTCCAGTTTGTTCGTTGCAATGTTTGGTATCTTGTGCCACGTCCCATTGATGCTCATGTGATTGAGACAAAATAGATCTTTCGCAACAAAACAGATGAGATGGAGGAGATTATTCGCAACAAGTCAAGACTAGTTGCTCAAGGACTCTCAAGATGATGGTATTGATTATGAGGAGACATTTGCTCCGGTCACACGCCTAGAAGCCCTTCGATTACTACTCGGAATGGCATGCTGCATGAATTTCAAACTATACCAAATGGATGTTAAAAGTGCCTTTTCTCAGTGGTACTCTTCAAGAAGATCTGTACGTGGAGCAGCCCCCAGGCTTTGTAGACCCCGAATTTCCCAATCATGTCTATAAGTTGAACAAGGCGCTTTATGGTTTGAAGCAAGCACCTCGTGCTTGGTATGATACGTTGTCCAAGTATCTCATCTCCAAGGGATATGTTCGTGGAAGATCTGACAAGACTCTTTTCTATAAGAGTAATTCGGAAGGTATTATCATTATTCAAATTTATGTCGATGATATAATTTTTGGCTCTGTGTCTCAGGATCTAATCCAGGAATTTGTAGGACACATGATGAAGGAGTTTGATATGAGTCTTTTTGCTGAATTGCATTATTTTCTGGGACTTCAAATTAAGCAATCCGAGGAGGGGATATTTGTGTCTCAATAAAAGTATGCTCGGAACTTGGTTAAGAAATTTAGTCTAGAAAATGCCAAGGTCCGTCGCACACCTATGTCAACATCAATCAAGCTCAGCAAAGATGCAGAAGGTGTTTCTGTTGATCAGTCTCTATACAGAAGCATGATTGTAAGTTTGCTCTACTTGACGGCCAGTAGACCAGACATTAGCCACAGTGTCGAAGTTTGTGCCAGGTTCCAAGCAGATCCTAAGGAGAGTCATTTGCTAGCTGTGAAGAATATTATCAAATATGTTTGAGGAACAAGTGACTTTGGTATTTGGATGACTAAGGACAGCACTACATCCTTAGTGGGATACAGCGATGCGGATTGGGCAGGTAGCCCAGATGATAGGAAGAGCACATCTGGAGCTTGTTTCTTCTTGGCAACAATTTGGTATCCTGGCACAACAAGAAGCAAGTGAGTGTGTCTCTGTCCTCAACTGAAGCTGAGTACATTGCCGCAGGATCAGCTTGCACTCAACTCATGTGGATGAGCCAAATGCTTGAAGATTATAGAGTGTCGTTCGAGCCATTCACTCTCTACTATGACAATAAGAGTGTGATTGATATCTCAAAGAATCCTGTGCACCACTCTAAGTCGAAACACATAGACATTCGCCACCACTTCATAAGAGAGTTGATCGAAGAAAAACTACTCAACATAGAGTTGATGCCTACGGAGAAGCAGTTGGCCGACTTGTTCACTAAGGCTTTGGATGCTGCGAGGTTCAAATCACTTCGAGCTTCGTTGGGTGTTTGCTCTCTCTAAATTCTTTGGAGAGACCTCGTGCTTGTGGTCTATTAAACAAGCACAGTGTATATGTGTACATTATTGGTTCTTGTTTTTTTTTTTGGTGTTTCCTGTTCTTTCTGTGTGTTTCTGTGCCAGGAATTTTGGGCACAACTGATGGCACACGTAGTATGCTGGAGTACACCAGGGCTGATGTCATCTCTGCAGCCTTTCAACGGCTACTTTCTGTGTTAGACTCTGCGACTTCCAAGGATTTGCAACGGCTGTTTTACATTCAAAATTGAACGTTGGAGATAAGGATCAATTCAAATCATGATATATATATATATATATATATATATATATCATATCCGATTTTATAGGGATTTATTTCCATAGTTATCTTCTAAGAGAGAGAATTCCACCGCCTTTGAAATCTATATATATATTGTTGCTTCTGCATTAAGATTTCTCTCATTTTTTTCTTAGTTTCGAAGCTCTCTCTCTCTCTCTTAAAGATCCATTGTTGTGTTCATGGGTTGTTGATCATTATTCACCATGTCTGAAGGAATTCGTTCTACTCAAAGGTTCTCTGATGATTCCGGCGACGATGATGTTCCTATTTCTCATCTATACGGTGCCGGTGGCAAGAAGAAGAAACAATCCTTGGGTATTGTTAACTATTCATACTCCGAATCAGACTCTGGAGATAAGATTTTCCCTACTGCTGCATCGAAGCAGCCTGCTCGTTCAAAGTCCTTCTCTCCGGTGAAGACAACCTCTGATTCGCCGTCAAATCATTTTCCTGCTCCGGAAAAGCAAATCATGGAGGACTCCGCATCTGAGACGGAGTCAAGTCAGAAGGAACAAGATGTGGTTCTTGTTGCCGCCTTCAAACAGAAGACTACTCCTTCAAAGTCTTCTACCTCCGGTTCTATTCTCCGGCAATCTGCATCATCTGCCGGTGGCTCTCAAACTGTGCAAGAACAAGCCCTCATCCCTCCTGTAATCTCTGTGTTTCAACAAGTTGAGAAGGAGGCTCCTGTTGCTAAGGAGGAGATTCATTTTGATGAAGCTGCCATTGATGATGTTGTGGCAGATCTGGAGAATCCTGTTGAAGAGTCTGTGTCAACAGAGAAGAAGAAGTCTTCCAACAGACGTCTTCGCAAGATTTATGACCTGCCTAGGAAGAAGGTCAGAATTAAAGAAGTTGTCCTTGACCTATCAAGGAACCTGTTGCAACCCCTGCTACTCGAACGAGGGGTCAATTAGCAAAGAAGATTGCTACTATTGCTGCCTGTGATGTCAAGGGCAAAGGGAAGGTTGGTGAATCTTCCAAGAAGAAGAAGAAAGTTGCTGCAAAGCCCAAGAAGGGTGTGGATCCGAATCAAGCCTATTGAAGCTGGAGTCTGGGCCTGATCGTGCTATGGAAAGTGATGCTGGGAATTCTGAGCATGAAGCATCTCATTATGTAGCTTCTTCTGCTGCTCACCATGGTGGAATCATCGGCTACACCCTCAAGAAGACAAGTATTCTCATCTGATTCCAAACAGAGAACAAAGGTTGTGCAAGATGCCCTCAGGTTCAAGTCTGATGAACATGCTGAGGCTTGGGATAATGTAATCCTACAAGGAAGCTTGGTCTATGAGCAACCTGTGAAGAAGCAAGATCTGGAGGGAACTGGTTTGGACAAACTGTTGGAGAACGCCAAGTGGGATCAGACTGTCTACCCTATTCGAAGATATGTGCGAGCAGTAGTGTTGGAATTCTACTGCAACATGTCCAAGAATATTGCTGACTCTTCCTCCCGCAACCACTTCAAGACTTACATTCGAGGAAGGTATATCAATTTCTCTCCAGCTGTTATTTCTGCATTTATTGGGTGTGATGACCATGGGATAGAAGAAGAGGATGTGTCTTTGGACATAATTGCCAGCGAGATCACGCACGGGGTGTACCGGACGTGAAAAAGGAACATGTCCATCAGTTCCTCGATGTTGTCCCAGAAGTATGCAATCTTACACAAGATTGCAGTTAAAAATTGGTGTCCTACCACACACTCTGCCACAATAAGCCAAGAAACAGCTAGAGTGCTGTATGGAATTGGGAGTTTCAAGCCCTTCAACTTTGGACGTTTGGTCTTCGACCACATCACCCAACATGCTGGAAATCTGAAGAAGCCTAAGGCGTTAGGCTATCCTTGTCTTATCTTTGGAATCATCTCTTCTCAATTCCCCGAAGTTGTGTATGTAGGAGAGCAGTTTGAGCTCACTCCGAAGAGCATTAGTCATTCATGACAAGCTATTTAATGAAGTTGTTCATCCTAAGGACGTTGAGGATCCCTCTGTCCGCATCGTGGAGAGAAAGAAGCCAACATCCACTATGCCAGCGCCTGTGCTGAGTGAGCCTAGTATTCAGGCTATTTCTTCAAGGATGTTGCGCGAGCTGGAGAGGGAGTACAACTCCATTCTGTTCCAGATGAAGAGGCTTCGTATGCGCAAGAAGGAGAATGCTGGCATTACTCAATGATGCCAAAACAGTCTTTGCTGGAGGAGAAGATGTGCCATCTAGTTCGGCTCCACGAGTTGCAGGGACTATGCCAGAAGATGATGATGCAGATGATGAGGTAGTAGCTGATGCTGAGGATGAGGATGCTGAAAAAGACTTGGGTGATGAAGATACCCAAACTGAAGAGGATGAAGAAGATCTTCAAGCATCAGCTCAAGCTGTGAAAAAGAAGTAATCCCAGTCTTTCTGAAGATTGGATGGAAGACCCCCTTACTTTGTCATTTTTGCCAGATAAAAAGGGGGAGTAGAAGAAAAATAGAAGAATTTGTATTATTTTGTTTTTTTATGTTGGTGTTGTAGAGTCTGTTCCAGTTTATGCACAGATTTATTTTTGGTTCCAAGGAGTTAATCTCTCTCTACTCCTTGATGATTTTTGATGGACATATATATTAGCTTCTTAGTTTATGACTTATGATTTTAATGGTTTTCTTTGGTGCTGTGTTGAAGATCATCCGCCCGATGATTGAAGATTTACTTGGTGATCAGTTTACTCCATGCTTTGCTTAAGGGAGAGTTCAACACAGATTTCTCTAATTGCTAGTTGGAGGGGGAGCTTTGGCATACTTCATACAAGTTCGGACTTAGAGGATTTGGAGGTATGAAGATGCTTATGGTTGATTATTTTCTTGATTATTTTTCTTCTCAAGAAGTGATACTGCTCAAATATGTTGGCAAAGTTTATGTAGCGAAAAGTACAGCTGAAGTGTCGAAGCCGCTGCGTAGAACAAACTCTGTTATGTATGGTTCAGTATGTGCTAAGGGAACCTGGAACAGTCTGGCAGAGACTTTCCATATCTGCGCGGATTTCGCGGGATCTTTTCCATGCTTGTGATAGATGCGGACAAGATACTTATCAAGCAGATATTGAAAGTGTTCCTCAAGCCTTATCCTCACAAAGAAAGAAGATCTAAAGAGATATACATGATGGCGAAGAGATCTAGGGTTTCAAACCTATATATATTCGACATCAACAATTGTGAGGGTTGGCCGTTGTTTTATTGTTTGAGTGCTTATACTTTCTTGAGAGTATTGTATTGTGAGCACGAAATATTGTGAGTGTATTGTTTCACCGTCATTTGGTTGTGATTTGTCTAGTTTAGTTAGTTCATTTCCGTTGATTTTATTGCGAAATGATTCATTTTTGTTTTGGAAATGGTACTAATTCTTTGAACCAAGTGTTGTGTGGATTTTGGTTGTTTTGTTATGGAATTGTAGGTATTTAGATCAAGTAAGGAAGAAGATGAAGTCGAGATGACAAGAGTCAAAAAGAGCGTGATCGTGTAGCATGCAGGCAATCGCTCAGCAGGTCAGACGATCGCTTGGCGTGAGGTGTCGAGGGACAGAGCCCACGGCCATGCGATCACCTGGCCAGAAGTTGCACGGGACAGAGGCAACGGCCAAGCGATCGCCTCCATCCCAAGTGATCGCTTGGCCGGTTTCGACTACGGACAGAGACGAGGACCAGGTGATCTCCTGGCACCCCAAGCAATCACCTGGCCCATGGCGGCGAGAATTTTCAGAAATCTTATAAATAGGGTTATTTTATTTCCTTTCACCCCACTTCTCCTTGTACACGTTTTTACCTAGTTTTTTAGCATCCAATTTCTTTTAAGTTCTTAGTTTATTGCTTTGTAGTTTAGTTGTTTAATTTCCGGATTTATGAACTACAACACCACGAATTCGATTGCTATTTTAGGTTCAATTTTAATTCAAGTTTTTGGTTTCTTTAATTTTGTTATTGGTGATAGATTCCTGCTTTGATTTATTTCTTTGCGTTCATTAGATTAGATTTTCATTCTTGCTTAGGGTTAATCTACGTTTAATTTATCTTATTGCCTAGTTATAATCAAACCACTCAAATCAATCTTTACTGCTTTCTTTTATTTATGTTTCTTTTTGCAATACGAACGTTGCCCTGCTAAGTCTTCCTCGAGAGATACGATATTCGGGTTTAACTTAATCAATCTAAACGACCACGTTAATTTACGTGCAACTTAGGATTAATTTTAGTTGAACATGTATCTTTGATAAATTAAGTCTTAAAGAGAGTTAAGGGTCGGACTGAAGGTTCGAGCTTAGGTTGAGCGATTGTAGATCGATCAATCACGAATTCACGTGAAGTTAGGAAGAGGGTGAGCGAAAGGATAGCATAAGGTGTCGACCTATATGTGTAAGATCCTTTGTAGCCATTTCTTCTAATAGTAGATTGGTTCTCTATTGGGCAAAGGTCCCCCAGATGTAGGTTGCAAAATCGAACTGGGTTACCATATTATGTGTCTTTTATTTCAGCACAGTTTATTAAATCTGTTATACTGATTGTGCTAAGTTTTCCCGCGATGCAATAACTTTATATGCATAAAGTGTTCGTTTAGATCTAACACAAACAAAACAACGGTATAAAGTTTAAGTAAAGATCCCACATCTTAATTCACTTTGACAAAAGAGTCGGGCAAACTCAAAAGGAATATTAAATTATTCGTCGCGCTGCACCTAAATGATTTGAAATTTACATAAGTACAAAATAAAATGCAAAAGACTGTCTCCTGTAATAAGGATGCATGCATGCATGTTGAGCCGTATTCCCCATTTATAAGTTTTGATTGCTTATAAGAATATATATACCCCAAATAAATTTTTCCTTATTGCTTTGCAGGTAATACAAATATACGGAAAAATATATATATCAACATATACAAAGAAATAAAATATTTGCTTTATTAAGCTAAATCCCTTACTGAACATAAATTAATAAGTAAAACTAAATCTTACTTGTTTTTAAAAATAATTAATAACAGTTACTCAGAATTGATAATGAGGAATAACTTCCGATTGTAAATGAATATCGACTGCAATATAAACTAAATTGTAAGAACCATTCTCATTTCTACCCTACGTCACCAACACACTCACGGTAACAGTTAGCTTCATTAACAAAATTTCACCAAATTAAGTTATTAACTACTTATTGAATAATTTAAATTAGTTTATTCAAGGTGTCTTTTCTTATTACCCAAAATAAGAACAAATCGGATACGCATTTTAAATATTTTTATATTATACATATATTTCATATACTCTCACATACCACAAACGACACACGCACATCTGACCATTAATCATATATACATGTATACGTAGATTTACACACTAAATAAATAATTTAAAAAAATAAAAATAAAAATAAAATTACAGAAATTAAGAAAAAATTTGATTTACTAAAATCAAATTGAATATACACCTTTTGTATTATTTACAAGTACATGTGTATGTATACATATTAGTTTTTTTTCTTTCTTTTTATTCAAACACAAATTCTTATCGATCCTACTGTATCTAGTATATATATAGTATATATGAATACACAAATTTCTAATAAGATAAAGAATAAGAAAAGTGATTATTAGCTAGCTATTTTGCTACACGTCAAGCTAACGTGTCCATAGAAGAAGAAAAACAACTTTAATTATTCCTTTTTTTACTCAATGCGTACCGAAGGTAGAGGCTGTCCCCACGATATCAAAAGAAAAAGAAAAAACAACTTTAAAATTTGTGTATATATATATATCCATTAATCAAGTTTCAACCAACATCCATATAATATAATTTACCCATATATTTAGATATACATTTAGACTAAAAAAATGAAGGAATATTAGGAGATCCTATCTTTATTACAATTTCAGCCAACTGACACCACACATTTAATCCCACTCCAAATTACTACTAAATGCATGTAAATAAATATGCATATATTGACTTAATGCAAAGTTATAAAGATTAAAAGAAAAAGCAATTACATTTGTACCTCTGTTGCAAACTCGGAAGAACTTCGAAAATCAGAAGAAAAGATGACTAGGATGACTAGGTTCGCCGTCAAACTTTTAGGGAAGAAATCTGCTTTCGAAAACGAAGAATACTTTTAGGACAAAGTATTTATACTCTTATTTTTTTTTAGGTTTAAATCTCTCCCTCCTTCTGCAACCTCCGAAAATAAGAAAAGAATTTATGGAAATTTCTAAATTTACGGGAGGATTTGTAATAAGGCTGTAAAGTTTACCAAGAATATATCTCATGATTAGAAAAAAAAAATCAAATTTCTTAGTACATGATTTCCCACTGATTGACGAAGATTTGGTGTATGCAAATGAACTTGCTATCTAATTATTTACTTGATAGCTATGACCGGTACTTCCTATTCAAATGCAATTTATGCATGTTTGTGACACGTGACACGTGACACATTCCAAATTATGATTATGATAAATACAAAAAAAAAATATAATAGAAAACTTAAGTTCATGTGAGGCGTGACTTAGACTATAATAAATTTTTGCATTAAAGAATTTAAAAGAAATAAGAAATTTCACAATTAAAAAAATATAACCTAAAAGAGATTTAGAAATGGGTCGTTACAATTACAAAACATGGCCGACACCAATGTCGCCTGAATGGAAGCAGTGCCCTCTCCCCAAAGGGGAGAGGGCTGAAAATGGAAACTAAAAGGTTGTTGTTTCTCTGCAACTAACTATGGAAGAAAATGAAGTTTCTAAACTTCGAAAGAATGCCTCAAATGGTGAAGGAGATAACTATTTATACTCCAGTTGTCAAGTTTGTAGGTAGGGTTTTAACCATTTTCAATTCCGCAGAAACCTCTGTGGCGTCCGACTTGTCCCCTGGTAGCTGGCACGTCACTTTGAGTCTTTTGTCCTTTTTTCCTTCCCATTGGTTGCATTTCTGCTACTGCTGGAGGTTACCGTTGAAGACGTTGTAGTCCTGGTAAGAGATGCTCTTTCCATTTTCGGCAAAGTTTTGACTTTCATCATACAGAGTCTTCGTGCCTTTGTTGTTTATCACCGTGATGGCCTCGCACACTGATTTCATCCTCTTTATGCCAATTATCATTTTTGCCTTGGCCTATTTTGCCTTGATTTCATCATCTTTATGCCAATTATCATTTTTTCATGTTTTGTCACCCAATATGTTCTCCCAAACACAAAAGGACACAAAACAAAGGAACAAGACTAGATCTAATACTAAATAAGACACTAAAATGAGCACGAAAATAGGGCTCGTCAGGCCCGCAGCCCAGGATTTGGATCTTGGCAGTTGGTGCTTTGGGTTGGTGTTTGGGCTTATCTTTTTGGACCAAACTTCGCACGCCCATTACGTTTATTTATTTAGCCCATTGCGCAAGCCCACGTAGCAGCCCATGACTTTTGGCTTCTGTAAGCCAGAGACTTTTAACGTCCGGCAACTTTTGGCGTCTGTAACCTCCAACATCTTCATGGCATCATAATGGAGACGAGTCCCTCCACATGTCCGAGAGCTGCTATATAAGGAGGCTTCCTCATTTGCATTTCTCACTCAAAAACGAAAGCAATCTACTCTCCTCTCTTGCATGGCATAGCATATCATTTCTTTCAAGTTCAGTCTTCGTTCTAGTTCTAGTTCGCCGGTGCTCGGTCCAGTTTGCGGTGTTGCTACTGTCGAGACGTTAAGATCGTTGTAACCTTTGGGGACGAGCCACCTTTCCGTGAGCACTACCGGAGCGTATTGTCGTCTTGCAAGCAGAAGTCTAGCTTCGAACGATCTGGTTTTTCTAAACTTGTTCTTCATATTCCGTTGTAATCATAACGACGTTATTATTTCAGTTTCTACATCAATAAAGTTCATATTGTTCATTATTTTATACACGAGCAAGTACTCAATTCCTATAATTCAAAAAAGAAAATAAATCATTAATAGTGAGATACCCAAAACGGAAATCAATATCGGAACGGAGAGAATTACATTAGCCAAGATCAATGTTCTTTTAAAGTACATTTCAACCCCAAATTTCCTGCTTTATGCGTCACATTCTAGTGAGTACATAAAACTTTAAAATTGTACAACAGTTCAACTTAAATAAACATATTATATTCATATAAAAAAGTAATAATATTGAATTCACAATAGTAAAAAAAAAAATAGTCAGTCAAAGTGCAGCTAAGTATGGTAAGAAACTTAATTAGAGACGGAGGTAGTGTGGAGCATGGGGATCTCCCCCCTCCCCCCCCCCCCCCCCCCCCCCCCCCCCCCAATTTTTTTGAGAAATTTTAGTACTACATTTTACTAACTATTTTACAATTAATAATTTAAATTAAATAAACACAAGAATTTTGTTGCAATAATTAAATTGGGATTCAAAGTGTAAGGCTTAAAATAGATACAAGAATTTAATTTAGTGTTATCATTCTCCTTTTTGTTCCTTTTTAATTCAAAATTTTAATATTGTTTCTTTCATATTCTTAAAAAAAATATTTCATTCGCTATGAATGATTATTTCTAATTTTAAAAGTTGATTGTAACTTTTTTTGTGTATATATAGTTATAAATCATGGTATGATTTTCATAATAAAATATAAAACTTTCTCATTATATTTGTTAACTATAAAAAAAAGTAGTTTTTTTTAGTATTGAACATGAAGAACATAACAAAAATTTTGTGATGTGATTATGATTAACCATTGAAATTATACACTGGTGTAATCGGTATGTTTTTGTAGTTTTGAAATTTATTGTTAAAATTTTGTTCATAAAAAATTATCATAAATTGGGCCCCCACATCACTTTTTTGGCTCTGTCATTACCTCTGATCATGAGATAGAGAGTTCAAATCATGTATGCATGTGTCAAAGAAACAGTGAGTCCACACAATTTAATTGTGCTTTGGTGACTATTGAATCTCTCTTTTGATTCTATAATCATCAAATGCCATTTAATTCACAATTAAATTAAAAAGACAGTTTCAATGTTGATGTCATTTCATTTTATGTTATATATTTTCTTGTTTTTGAGGTTTTGTGATAGGAAGACACTCCTTCGTCTTATGTGGTTTTACCTAGTGTAACCTCATAAAATTTTATTCATACCGCCTTCAACAGCTTGCTGATTGAGGGTGAAACTTTTTTACAGTTGGTCGGTTTATGTATTGGTGTATTTCGTATATTTATATTGATCGATCTATAAATTTATTTTTACTGAATAAAAAGAATGTACGGTAAAAAATATTATGATTAGTTGCATAGTGCCTTTTTAGACAAAAAGGTTAACTTATGAGACAATTAACAAATTATCACAAAATGTATAGTGAACAATAAAAGCTAATGATAAAAAGTTTGGTGTTAAGTAAATAATAATTTTATGAATTCAAAATGTTTTATGTTATAAAAATGTATAGATATGCATTTTAATACGAAACTCATAATTCTGAAATATACAAATACATAAGATAAGAACCAAAACTAAATGAACACGAACTTTTTGATATTGTAAGTAATGTTTCTCTTTGATTAATATAAGTACCTACTTACAAAAAATAGAATTAAAAAAAAATCTCTCTTGCCTTGTACGGAAAGTTCCCTAGCAGATGTTAGTGTGGTTGTGTTATCATGCACACTTTTCCGTCAATGGGAGGACGGCCGAGGAAGATCATCGTTGTCGATCCTGCAGCTCGAGCTACTCTGTTTGGCTCGGGATTGATGATTAGTGAGGAAATGACAAAAGCAACACTTGTATGGAGTATTTGAGTAGGTGCTTGAAGGGATTGCAAGCTGATGGGGATTTCAATTTCCACCCCAAGGTGCAGAATGTTTGGGCTAATCCATATATGCTTTGCTGATGATTTGTTGCTGTTCACAAGGGATGATATTGAGTTAGTAAAGAAGTTAATGGCTGTTTTTAACAAATTTTCAAGTGCATCTGGGCTTCAAACAAATCCAATGAAAAGCAATATTATGTATTTGGTGGAGTTAGTGCGACTGATCAGGAGGCCATGCTATCAGAATTTGAAATGGTAAGAGGTAAGTTGCCTTTCAAATATTATTGAGTCATCATCACTTCCAAAAAGCTTTGTATTCTCCAATGTCAGCATTTGATCAAGAAAAACTTATCAACAATCGATTATTAGACTTCTAAAATGTCTTATGCAAAGAGAGTTCAATTGATAAAGTCTGTCATGTTCAATTGTTCACTATTCGGACTTACTGGTGTCAAATTTTTGTGATCCCTCAAAAAGTGCTCAAAGTGATACAAGTAGCATGTAGGTCTTTCTTGTGGACTGGTACTTCTAGAGTAACTAAAAGAGCTCTTGTAGCTTGGAAGTTTATGTACAATCCTAAAACTACAGGTGGTTGGAACTTTACAATGGTGCAAACTTGGAATAAAGCAGCTATCTGCAAGCTCTTGTGGAGTCTTGACTAAAAAACAAGCAAAGTATGCGTAAAGTGGCTGCATGGCTACTATATCAAGGGACAAAACATTCTCACTATGCAAAACATTCTGACTATGCATGGGCCAATGCAAGCTTCGTGGGTGGTTAGAAAAGTTGTAGAAGCAAAAAAGTATTTGGAGAATGTTCAAGGAGGTGTTCCTGCTCTCCAACATCACAAATTCTCAGTCAGAAAAGTGTATAAAGGAACGCGAGGACATACTCAGAAGGTGGAGTGGAAAAGAATGATTTGTAATAACCTCGCCCCACCTGAGTGTGTGTTTATAGTTTGGCTGGCTCTTTTAGGAAAGTTAGCTACATGCAACTTTTTTAGGATTGGACTGATTTGTGACCATGTATGTTGTTTATGCAGCAAGAAGATAAAAGTATCAATCATCTTTTCTTTGTGTGTAAATGTTTTGCACAAGTGTGGAGATAATTGACTAGCATGGATCAGTTTCAAAGGTTTTGTAGTGAAGGGTTGTATACGAAAGCAAGACTTTTTGCTTATATAAAATTGATATTTATTTCACTATAATTCTTCTATCTGAAATATTTATTATTGCATATTAATTATCTGTCCAATTATCTCAATATTATAGATTATATAGTGTGTTGTAGATCACAGAAGATTATATAATCGGCATTTTATGAGATATAAACTAATATTCACAATCGTCTTTGGACTAAGTCGATGCAGTGGGAGCACGGGCTTTGATCCCCTTGGTGCTCCAAGCCATCGTTGACAACTGCATCTTCTCCGGCGGCGGCAACGGTGCATGAACAGCAGCAGCAGCAACACCGCATGTCGAGGACGACGGCGAGGTGCAACAGTAGAGCGGTTCGACGGCGGCGGTGGTGTCCGCAGGAACTTGATTTATATGGTTAAGTTGTGGAAAGACGAATATTCTATTCTTTTTTAGGGTCATGCGACTTTTATGAAGGATGATAAGATTATTGGAATGCATATGTTGTTGATTCTTCTTTATACTATTTACTGTTCACATGCGATGAGTTCTTCAAGTAATGCTTTAACGGTAAACCAAAAGAAGAGATCGAATTCTTCTCAAGAGAATCAAACTCTTCTTTGGCACCTAAGATTAGGTCACATCAATCTAAGGAGGATCCAAAGATTGGTTTCCGATGGGGTCTTGGGTTTTTTCCAAGTCGAGTCCATCCCAATCTGCAAATCCTGCATAGAAGAAAAGATGACGACTCGGCCTTTCAAGGCCAAGGGGTATAGAGCCAAAGAAGTATTGGAATTGATTCATTCCGATTTGTGTGGACCTATGTCTACTCAAGCTCGTGGAGGTTTTGAGTACTTTGTCACTTTCATTGACGATTACTCAAGATATGGGTGCATCTGTTGCGCTACAAGTCCGAATGCTTTGAAAAGTTCAAATTATTCAAAGCGGAAATAGAGAAGCGACATGGCAAGAGTATCAAGTTGTTGCGATCAGATCGCGGCGGCGAATACCTCACAAGTTTAATGAATACTTGTTGGAAAGTGGGATTACATCCCAATTGACTACACCTGGAACACCCCAATAGAATGGTGTGTCGGAGAGAAGAAATCGAACACTTCTAGAGATGGTTCGATCTATGATGAGTTTGCATCTCTACCTATTTCGGTATGTGGATATGCTTTGGAAATAGCGGCTCACATGCTAAACTTGGTTCCCTCAAAGTCAGTGCCTAAAACCCCATCCGAGTTGTAGTCCGGGCGCAAACCTAGTCTTAACCACATCCAGATTTGGGGTAGTCCGACACATGTTTTGAACAAAGAGGCTGACAAGTTGAGTCCGACAATCAAGGTGATGTTGTTTGTAGGATATCCTAGAGGAACGAAAGGTGGCTATTTCTACTGGCCTGAGGATCAGATAGTCGTTATTAGCACTAACACGAGATTCTTGGAAGAGGACTATGTGATTGGCCATAGGAAGAGAAGTGGCGTCGTACTTCAAGAAGTTAGAGGAGATGAGGTGATTAGTACACCAGTTGTGCAAGACGAGCAATCGTCGAAACCTGCACACACCACTAATATTGAATTTGCTATAGAGCTTCGTCATGGTGGGAGGGTAACTCAAGGAAAGTTGCCTAGTCGATACATTCTACTTAATGAATCTAATGATTCATTGGAATTAGTGGTGATCAAGGAAGATCCTTGGACTTACTCTGAAGCATTAGCAAATCCTGATGCTCTTGAGTGGGAGTCATGTATGATTTCCGAGTGGGAGTTCATTACTTCCATGGATGTCTACGAGAAATGCGAGCTTCCTGAGAGCTGTGAAGCCATAGGATGCAAGTGGGTATACAAGAGAAAAGGAGGACCGGATGGAAAGGTTGTGGCCTTTAAGGCAAGACTAGTAGCGAAAGGTTTCACCCAAAGAGAGGGCCGATTACGATGAGACATTTTGGCCAGTAGCCATGCTTAAGTCTATCCGAACTCTTATGGCAATGGCCGCTCACATGAATCTTGAGGTATGACAAATGGATGTCAAAACTGCTTTTTTGAACGGATATCTTAAAAAAGATAGGGACATCTATATGATGCAGCCGGAAGGGTTCATAAAGAAAGGTGAAGAGCATCTTGTGTTGAAGCTAAAGAAGTCCATTTATGGACTTAAGCAAGCTTCACGATCCTGGAACAAAAGTTTCAATGATGTTGTTCAAGGCTATGGCTTTAAACAATGTGCAAATGAAAGTTGTGTTTACTGGGTATGTATTGATGGGAGTCTAGTGTTTCTAGTGCTTTATGTTGATGACATTTTGCTCATCAGTAATAATGTGAATGTACTATTAAAGATTAAGGCGTGGTTATCCCAACAGTTTCAAATGAAGGATTTGGGAGAGGCAGCGTACATTCTCAGAATTAAAGTCGGTCGTGATCGATCTAAGAGAATGTTGAGTTTGTCTCAAACATCCTACATTGATACTGTGTTATCGCGTTTCAGCATGCAGAATGCTAAGAAAGTTTACTTACTTTTCAGACATGGCGTTCCTCTATCTAAGGCAATATGTTCTAAATCACCTAAGGAGATAGCGGACATGAAGACGGTTCCTTATACTTCGGCTGTGGGAAGTCTCATGTATGCAATGCAGAGTACAAGGCCTGACATCTGCTATGCCGTAGGCATGGTGTCTAGATATCATGCTAATCCTAGTCAGGATCATTGGATTGTTGTAAAGCATATACTCAAGTATCTTAAACGGACTAGAGAGTATGGGCTGGTATATCAATCTGGTGATCTGGTTCACGTTGGTACGTAGATGCTGATTATCAAGCTGATAAGGATCAGCGGTATTCTACATCTGGCTATGTGTTTAAGCTAGGAGGTGGAGTCATTGTGTGGAGAAGTGTGAAGCAGAAATGCATTGCATTGTCTACTATGGAAGAGAATATGTGGAGGCCTATAAGGCTGCTACGGAGACTGTTTGGCTTAGGAACTTCTTGGCGGAGCTTGATGTGATTCCTAGTTTGCCTAGAAGTATCACGTTTTATTGTGATAACGAGGCTGCAATTGCAAATTGCAAGGAGTCTCGATTTCATCAGACAGCTAAGCATATTGATGCAAGATATCACTATATTCAGAAGCTTGTCCAAGACGGCGATGTGGATGTGCACAAGGTGGCATGAGTTGATAATTTGGCTGATCCATTTACAAAGAGTCTGTCAGCTGCTGTCTTTAACAGACATGTTGAAGGCATGGGGCTGCATTTCCTCCCACACTAAGTTAAACTTTGAGTATAAGTGGGAGAAGTTGCAATAGATTGCTAGATGAATATTAGTCTCATTGTATAATAAAAGTTTGCTTTAGTATAAGTGGGAGAATTAAAGGATTGTATACGAAAGCAAGACTTTTTGCTTATATACAATTGATATTTATTTCACTATAATTCTTCTATCTGAAATGTTTATTATTGCATATTAATTATCTGTCAAATTGTCTTAATATTATAAATTATATAGTGTGTTGTAGATCACAGAAGATTATATAATCGGCATCTTATGAGATATAAACTAATATTCACAATCGAGACAACTTGGACGAGTTGTTGGTTTAGATTGTAGCATAATAGTATTAAATAATTTATCTTGACTATTTATTTATGCTAGTACGTTAATCATATTGAAAGGATCACAGTGAGATTAATTATTTGTTCTGACTTATTAAGAATTAAAGATCTTAGTGACTTAAATAGTCTACCTTAATTGGGTTTATCAGTATCAATAAGTGTCTGACTATTGCTTTGATCTATCAATAGTTGTTCGAATATTTCGTATTTTGGGCAATGACAGTTCTTATTTGATATTGATGAAGCTGCAATAAGGATTTGTGTCCTATGAATAATGGGATGATGATATCCTCTTGAGGAACTTAATAAGTTTATTATACTAAACTCTGCAGGTGGAATTAGTTCCAGTATAATAATAAGTTTAAGTGGTAGCACTCGAGATAATTATTTATTAGTAAATAATTAATTGATTAACTAAATGGTGTCAGAAATATTTTAATTAATTAATGAATATTCGATAATCTTAAACACGGAGATTAATTAAGTCTAATACTAGCCCCGACTCAACTAAATAAATAAGATGGTAAGTCAGTATTAATTCTTTAGTGGAATGAATTAATATTTATATCTGATTTATATTTTGGGCTGAATTAATTAAGTCGAATATTATCAGGTCAATCTTATTTAAGCTAGTAGATTCTTGAACTGGCCCAATGGCCTGTGTCTCTAGTGGGCTAGGCGCCTACTCTCCTACGGCATGTTAGGGTTGTCTAGGTTCGAAGAATATGAGCAGTTATTTATCTATAAATACAAGGCTCATAAGACTCATTACTTACTTGCAATCAAAGTAACTAAAACCATAGAAAGAGAGAGAGTAGTCGACGCCTACTGTGGAGAGAGAAAGTTCGTAGTTCGATCCCATCCATCGACTAGCTCTAGCCAGGAACAATTCGGAAGGTCACTCTGGAGTCGTTGTGCACCAAGTTTGCAGGTATTTCATATGAACTTCCTACGATTGTAATTAAATACGTAGGAGAATGCTATGTGTGAATTTTGTATGTGTTTGTTAGATATCCATAATAGATTATCGGGCAAAACTGAATCGGTTTTCAATAATCGGTTCCAACATGTAGAACCTGGGAACATGAGAAGGAATTCATCAGTCTACATTGTAAAGTTAAAGGGGGAAGGCTGGTCTGTATAGAATATTGGTGACAGTGGCGGTGTAAGTTTTATGGGAGGAAAGGACATGAGGAAATTTCAAGCTAAGAGCAGTGAGGTGGATGCAGTTTTGAAACAATGCCAACTCTGTGTGACTTTGAGTAGGAGGAAAGATGAGAAATTAGCTCGATTTTTGCTGAATTAGGAGGAGTTTAGTTTCGTTGTTGTTTTGATTTTGAGAAGTGTGGGTTGTAAATTTCTCCATCAGTTTTGATAATAAAATATCTATTTTACCAAAAAATAAAAAAAAAAAGGTACTTGCATGTTTTTAATTTTTGTAATTGCTCTTTTTTTGGTGTGTACGTGGGTTGGGGGGAGGTTAAATTATTTGTTGATAGGCCCTTTTCATTTATTGAATTTTCTCGAATTATTTTGAGGCCCATCAACAATTAGGAAGAGTTTATTCTGCAGATTACACTTCAACACATAAAGTGGGGAGAAAATTTTACTACTGGAAGGCCCAATCACAATTCTCATCTGTTAATATGTCCTCTGACTTTGAGAACCAAGGTTTTGGCCTTCTGGGTCAGGTTTTGTTGTTGTCCATTTTTCTACTGAGAAGTCCAAACTTGATTCAATTTATCTATATATATTTTTTTTTTTACGACAGAAATTTGCCGTTGTCCTTCCATACTTTTTCATTAAGATATTTTGATCAGGCACGTATATTAAGAAATTGAATTATTTATAATAAAGTTAAAAAGATAAATTAACTTTCGCAAAAACTCGCCTACGACCTGCCGCACCCTATGCGACCACGTGTGGGACGCGTGGGTGCAAGCGCTTTATCCACGGGCATCGCGTGGGGTGCACGCACCTATAATTTTTTTTTTAATTTCCGATTTTTTTTTTAATTCCTGTTTTCTGTTTTTCTTGTTTTCTGTTTTTTTTTAAGCTTTTATTTCAATTTTTTTAAAAAACTTCTACTTTTTTCCACCTTGTTTTTTGTTTGCCTCTTCGTTTTTTGTTTGCCGCTTTTTCTTTGGTCAAGATTCGAGCGAGGGGAGCCAAAGGCGTCGGAGAGAGCCGAAAAATTCAAATTGTTGATCGCCGATTATCCTTATATTAGTAATTGGAGCGAAGGCGGAGCCGTAAAATCGTAACTAAAGGCGGAGCCATAAAATCGGAGCCGAAGGCGGAGCTAAAAAAAAAACTAGAATTAAAAAAAAAATTGACCGGTCAACGGGTCAATCCGACCCGGATCTGATCGCATGGGATCCGGTTGCACAGGAGAGTCCCCCATTAACTTTTTGAGAACATTTTTGTCACATCAAGTAAGAGAGATAATAAAGTTAGTTGTTCTAGTGGCATACATAGTAATTTATGAGTTAAAATGATGTATTTACTCCTTCCGACCCATTGATATTGTCATCCTTTCTTTATTTAGGCATCTAATTCATATTGTCGTCTTCTAAATAAGGCAAGTTTTAATCCTTCAAAATCCTCAAAAAATAATGGGATCTACTGACTTTCGATCTTTTTACTCTTATTCTTAATCTCCGTGTTGAGCAGTAATATGACAATTTCAGTGAGTTGGAGAAAGTATCATAAAGTGCATTTCTATTTTAAGAAATGGATTTAATGAAATGATATGTCCAAATAAAGTAAAATGACTAATGAAAAAATACGAAGGATGGATATCATATGTAAAAGTGCTGGAATCGACTGAGCTCATTAGACTGAATGGAAAAACCAGGCCGAGTTGGGTTGACCCAACCCGAATCTTTTTCGGATCAAAAGAATAATAGTTGAGACATGCTCAATTTGACAATTCTACAACCATAACGTCGTTACACTATAATAATCTTTATATATTGTATTGTATCGTGAATGCGGATTTACGAAAACCTAGTTAGGCGGCATGGCTGTATAGCACTTGATGAGTTGTGACTGGATTCATTCTATCATATGTCGACTATATATGTTCTAACTCCAAACATGTTGATGGCTTCTAGAAAATCTTGGAAAGCGTTGATGTGATTCTTGGAAATGTTTGGGTAATTCCAACTGAGGATGATTTTTCCATTGCAAAAAGAAAAGGTTAAAAGAATGTAAAAATCGTTATTCTTGCTAAATACATATATAAAGAAATTAATTATATAGATGTTCAAAATTAATATTCCTTCCGTCCATGAAAAAGATGCTACTTTTCATTTTGGTATGTTCACGAAAAAGATGCACACTTCATTTTTTATAATACGACTCGTCACTCACTCTAAAAATTTATTTTAATTTAATCATTCATCCAACTTAAATGGAACCTTTATTTCACTCACTTAGACAAATTTACTTTAATTTAATCTTGCATACAATGCAAGTGGGACATTTGTTCTTACTACCCACACATAATTCTATTTAAAACAATTTAAATTTATATAATTAGTGAGATCTTTATTCCACTCACAATAAACTTCACCCATTTTATTAAAGGTCAATGGCCTGAAAATTTTCAAACTTCTCGAGTTGTCGCGTTTTGCACTCCAGAAAAAAATTGTCTCACAATTTCCAAACTTTTAATTTCGTCTGATTTTACAGCCCGACTTGATTTCCGGCGAATTTTGAGTTGACATGGCGGTCAGAAAGCAAGCGTGGACATAATTGGAACGACGTCATTTTAGAGCTATACTAACGACGTTGTATTGAGGATAATGGAAGCAAAATTCGATTCTTCTTATAAAATCAATTGAGGGATACAATCATTAGCTGAAAAGGAAAGAGACAACAACCCGTTGATCAAAAGAAGAGAACCTACAAAGTTCATGGCTAGTTTGTCGTCGAATCTTCAATTGAACCTGAAGGAGGTATGAATTAGCTGAGGGTTTATACGTGAGCATAAAATTCCTGAAGTATTGAAGACCTCACACACTCTCGAAAATCCTGAGAGAATATACTATTATTTTAGTTGTCAAGCGATAAGTCACATAAATATGTCAAAGTCTGCTTTCCAGTTGCCATGTCATTTAGAAATTCGCCGGAAATCGAGTTGGGTTGCAAAAAAAAACAAATTATGTTTGAAAATTGTGAGGCAATTTTTATTTTTTCTGAGTTACAAAATGCGACAACTCAAAGAGTTTGAAAATTTACAGGTCATTAACCTTTTATTAAAATATGTGTCATCCTCAAGTATGTCTATTTTTTGTGGACGAATAAAGTATTATATTTAACCTTGATTTTTATGTGGTTGATAGATCTAGGGTTTGCAAGGGTGACGAAAATAATAACAACACGATGACACAAGGATTTACGTGGTTCGATCAATGCGATCTACGTCCACGGGAGAGAATATCTAGTCTTTATTGCTTGAGAGTACAATGAGTATTTGAACGTATTTACACCTCTAATCTAACATCTATATATAGGCCTTGAATTGAGCCCTAATCCTTCTAGGATTCAGATTCCTTATACATATCTTGTTTCCTAGTACGTGCATATCCGACTCCCCTCCATAATAGGATTCGATCTTCTTCCAAAGTAGGGCTTCGTTAGTGACTTTACTTGGGGCCGAACTCTATGGGCCGAGCTTTAATATATAGGCCCAATTAGATTGGGTCTTAGATCAGGCCCAAGAAGAGGCCGGTACTATCACATCCTCCCCCCCCCCCAAAAAAAAGAGAGAAGAAGACATGTAGACGCAGACTACGAGGTCGAATTTCCGAGGTGATTGATCGCGCAAATCACCTGTACGAACTGGATTACCGAGCTTATCGCCCGAGCTGAAGTAGCAGATAGAACGAGATTAGTAAACTGAGCGTCAGCGGCTTGGTTATGTTGTTCAGGTCGTTGGTATAGACACGGCCCATACCCGAACTTCAAGGGAGGGAAAAGTAGTGGGCCGTTTTGAATTTGGTGGGGGGATGGTCCATATTCCGAGAAATGCGGGCCCACGTTTACACGTGTATAATGGGTAACGGCGGGATTCAAATACATATAATGCGGGATATGAAACGTCTCCCCTATCCCACTGTTTCACATCCGCCGCTATATCAAAGATTTTTCGGCCCAGAAAATCCTCTTTCTTCCCTTCTCTATTCCCCCAAAAGCTTCAATTTTCCGTATCACTGTGCCGCCGGTGTTTACGCCGTTGAGACTTCCATTCGCGACCGCTCCAGAATACTTCCGCTCACTTTCACAAGTAAGTATGGCCTCCCATTCTCAGTCTAGCAGTAGTAGTGATTCTCCTCCGGCAAGGGCCGTTGATAACAGCGTAGAATTTAGGATTTTTACCGTAGGATCTTTTGAACCCACCACTGAAATTTTAATAGTGCCCCCGCGTGCGAAGGGGAAGGTGGCCGATTACCCCTCATCTTTAGACGAGGCTAGGATTAGGTTGCTTGCCCAAACTTATAACTTCCCTTCTGATGCTGACTTAATAGAACCTCGCCCAGAGGATAGGGCCTGCTCTCCCCCAATGGGGTTTGTTACTATTTATGAGGACAACCTACACGCTGGTCTTCGTGTACCCCTCCGCAAGCCCTATTCCGAGCTCCAGAAGAAGCTTGGTTTAGAGTTAGGGCAGATAATGCCGAATTCATTTAGGCAATTTACCGATTTGAGCGTGGCAGCGATTGATAAGGGTCACCAAATATCTGCCGAGCTCATTCACGAGCTCTTTCTCTTCAAAAAGAGTGCGGGCTGGTACTATGCCACTGCCCGAGCTGAGTTCAAGGAGCGAACTCAAAATAAAGTGGACAAGTGGCACACGAAGTTTTTCTTTTGTCGCCACAATAGTTTTGTCGACCTGGTTTGGAGGGTAGAAAAGCCTTACGAGTGGGTAATTGACGAGGTGGATAAAGCTTTAGAGTCTGCTCTGAAAGCAATGAGGGATCACGGTCCTTTTGAGGGGCGCTACAACGAAGACTCCCTAGCTGAAGCGGGGTTAAGCCCGTACGAGCCCCAAAGTATGGTGGATCCTTCGACGGGTGAGGCCCCGCTAGCACTGTTAGGATTGTTGTTTTTTTTTTTTCGTCGTCCTTACTCTTTTCGTGCCTTTTTTTGCAGTGAAGAACTTCGGGAAGATAAAGGAGGTCGATGCCAAGGCCGAGCTCGCGGTACCAAGAGAGTGAGGTCGTCTGGACGATCTGCTTCCTCCTCTGACCCGAGTCAGCTCGGGGGATCCTCTGACTTAGCTCCGCACTCCGAGGTAGCGGGGCTTGTGGCGAATGTTCGCTCTACTCCCCCCAAACCACCTCAGAAACGAGCCAAGGCCGGGGACCATGTCGACGTGGAGATTCTCGAGATCTCGGGCGGCGACGCGAGCCCCGTAGCTCCTCCAAACAAGCTGGCTGATCTGCCTTTTCCCGAGGTGAAGACTTATTGCTTTTATTACATAATTTTCCGTAATTCTTGCTTGTGTAGCTAACTGTACTCCCTCTTACAGGGCATCGATATGGTCGTGGGGTGGCTGAAGAACAGCGTTGGGGAGATGTCCGCGAAACACGAGGACGAGAAGAGCAAATACTCTGAGAAGTTGATGTCGGTCACAGCCAGGGCGAAGAAGGCTGAGGTCGAGCTGAAGGGGGCCAAGGAGGAGAAGAAGGCTGCGAGATCCGAGCTGGTCGCTCAGCTCGCGAAGGCCGAGGCGGAGGCTGAGGGAGCTCGGACTGAGGCCGAGGGAGCTCGGACTGATGCCGAGAGAGGCTTCTCGGAAGCTGGAGTCCGAGCTGAACGCGGCGAAGGACCGGGAGGCCCAGCTCGCGGCTAGCCAAGGTGAGGTTCTCCGGGCCTATACGAAGAGGCTTCTGCTATCGGAGAGCTTCTCCAGCCTAGCCAATAACTTGGCTTTACTCATCAATGGGAATTTCGCCGTGGCCGCTTTGGAGAAGGCCGCCGAGGATTTCCCCGACCTGGATGTGGCGAAGTACGGCTTCGAGCGCCTTGGGATGATACTCTTCCTTCCCGGTAAGCCAGAGTGGTCCGGGATCACCTCAGTCAGCTTCCTGTCTTGGAGAGCCTCGCCAGCTCGTCTGAGCTGCTATCTGCCGAGCAGATTGCTGACTGCTCTGTAGATCGGGACTCCGACCTGGATGCCGCCTTCGAGTCTCTTCGTGATGAAGAAGAAGAAGACAAGGAGGAAGAGGAGCGCGAGGCCTCGGCTGATGGAGAGGATCTCAGTGGTGCTGGCGTTGATGGCTCTTCGCAGGACCCCCCCTCCGGGCAGCCACCTCTTCAAGACAAGGAGGTCGACGCTCCTTAGATTTTTTTTTTTTTATGTAATTTGTACTCAGACCTTTGTGAATAAACGAATTTTGCACTTTCTTCTGTGTGTAGATTTCTGATTTCCGTGATATAGCTTCTCTACACAAGCAAATAAGTCTTCTTTCCCAAGATCTATCTGAACAAAGATCTCTAGCTCGGTTATGGATGGAGAAATGTCGCCGAGCTGAGGCACTTTTTGATAAAAAGTGTGCCCTTTTGAAGTTGAAAGAATCCGAGCTGGAGGAATGGTAGGGGAAGTTTGAGGCGCTCTGCGCGGAGGCTGAGGTCAAGCAGCTCGCTGGTCAAGAGAGCGCCGATTTACTTCAGGCCAAGCTTCTTCAGGCGGAGGAAGAGTTGAAAGTTGCCCGAGGTAGAGCTGGGCGTGTGCTGGAGGACCATGAGAAGATCGTCGAGGAGCATGCCGAGTATGAGGATATCATCCGTCGCAATGGCGGTATTACCATCTCCGAGGCGGAACTGAAGACGAGGGAACTGTTGGAACAGTATCTCGATTTGAAAACAGCATGCGGCCCCGAGTCTTTTGAGCTTCGAGGGGCTCTTGAGATGCTCAAGGAAAGCGCGAACAGGTATAAATACGTGCTATCCCGTCGTCCAAAACTTCGTGCATTCCTGTCCAACGGTGCGGATGGGTCTGCTCCGTCGTCTTCTCGGACTATGCCTGCTCGCGAGGTGAGAGCTGCTTCTCGGGGACGTCAGGCCGGACCGAGCCGGGGTGGCCGGGCCATGGGGCGTAGTTCGGCTACGTCGCGAGGTCGGAGCTTTTCATCTGGAAGGAATCGAGGTCGTGGACGAGGTCGAATTTCCATTGACAACCTTCTGGGATCTACTTCCTTCGAAGAGCGATGACTCAACTTCAGCAGGCCAAATCCCCCTCCATAGATTAGCTCGTGTCCTCCTGTAAATTATGTACAAATGGAATGTTCTAAATAGTTAGAAATAAAGAAATATGTTGAGTTTTTGAACTTCCTGTTCTTTGTGAAGATTGATTCTTTGGCTTCATTTGCATGTTGCATTTTTTAGAGAGTTAAACTCGGACCTCTTTGAGTTTATAAGGGAACCATGGTTCAGACCTCGTAGTGTAATTCTCTCGGGGGAACTTGGTTCTGACCCCGATTGAGGAAAGTTTTATCCTTGATGAGGGAGTTTGACTCGGACCTCGTCGGATCTTCCTTTTTCAGAGGGAGACAAGCTCGGACCTCGTAAAAAGGTTTCCTTTGCGCATTTCTTAGGATATTATTACCCCCTGTCGGGTCATTTATTTGACCTCGGAAGGGAACTTTAGTTCGTCCTTATGAGGGGATTTGTTTTTGGATACTTGAGGTCGGTATAATCCACACACATCCTCCATTCCCCTCCTTCTTTCTTGACTACCACCGGGTTAGATAGCCAAATTGGGTATTTGACCTCGAATAGTAGTCCTGCTTTCAGCCATTGTTGCACCTCATCGTAGATAACTTGATTCCGCTCGGCAGCAAATATTCTTCTCTTCTGCTTGACTGGGGTGGAGCTCGGGTCGATGTTGAGTTTGTGCGTAATGATGTCCGAGGACACCCCCGTCATGTCCGTTGGCGACCAAGCAAAGACGTCTTGATATTCCCTAAGGAGCTGGATTACCTGCAGGCGGGTCTGGGGTCCCCCTGCAAAGCCGACCTTGACAACCTTTGCAGGGTCGTCTTCGGATAAGGGGACTTGTTCCGCCGAGGTGTCTGAAATCGGCGTCGTCTCTTCTAACTCCTCGGGATACTTTGATTGCTATGCTTGCGGTTGACCTCGAAGGGCAACTTGCATGCACTCCTTGGCCTTTTTCTGGTCGCCTCGGACAGTTAGGATTCCGCCCGAGGTCGGGATCTTCAGTAACAAGTGGTATGGCGAGATGATGGCTCGGACCGCATTCAGCCAATCCCGACCTAATATGATGTTGTACGGGGAGTTCGCTTTGACCACGTAGAAGTGGATTAGTTTGTTAACGCTGGTTGGCGGGCTGCCAATGGCGACGTCTAGCGCGATTATCCCTTCAGGTCGCGTCTCCTGCTGCGTAAAGCTCCTGGGGGCAGGGGTGCGGCGTTAACCCGAGCTGAGTCTAGCCCCATCCTATCCAAGCAATGTTGGAAGATGATACTGACACTAGCTCCACCATCAACAAATACGCGGTGGACCAACTTATTGGCTACTCTGACCTGTATTACCAGTTCGTCATTATGGGGCGTAGCTGTAGGTACAGGATCATCCTCGGAGAATGTGAAGGTCTCACTTTTCTTGAACCTCTTTTTTGTCTGTTCCTCTTCCGACGGAATTGGTGGTCTGCGAGCTTCGGACCTCAGCTTAGTTTTTGTCGTGCCTGGGGTTAGCCCGGAGATGGTGGACACCACCCCGTCGTATTGTGGCACGCCGCACTGAGGGTCGTCATCCTCCTCATCATGATTGGTTTTAGCGCGCTTATTATCGGGAGCGCAGTGACCCTGTCCGCCTTTTCGCTTCCCCCTTTTGTTTTTCCTTCCCCCGGCCTCGTACTTCTTCAGAGCTCCTTCCTGGGCTAACCTCTCTATCTCTTCTGCGAGGTCGCGGCAGTCTTCCGTGTGGTACCCGTGGTCGTCGTGGAAGGAGCAGTGCTTGTTTTTATCTCGAGGTTTTGACCCCAACATAGGGCGTGGTCTGGTGAACCAGTCCTCATGAAGTGCGAAGATCTCGGCATTTGTTTTCACAAAAGGAGGTCGCTGAGAGTGCTCTGATCCCGGCCGAGGTCCGAGCCGGGACTGGATAGGTCCAGGTCCGAGCCGGGATTGGATGGGTCCTCGCAGAAGACGTTCGTGGGCACTTCTCCGATCACGATCATTCCGGCCCCGATCACCTTCAGCTCTTTTCTTCTCGGTTTCTTCTCGCTTCAACCGGTCCGCATCTTGGCCGTCCGCGAACTGGTATACAATTCTCCACATCTCCTGAGTCGTCTCGGGCTTCTATTTAGCAAGCTCCTGGTTGAGGGATCCAGGGGCGACCCCATTTCGAAAAGCCGAGATGAGGAATACGTCGTCGATTTTATCGACCTTTAGGCTCTCTTGCATAAATCGGGAGGCGTACTCCCTTATAGTTTCTTTGTCCTTCTGCCTCACCGATAGGAGATAGATTGTGTCTCGGCGAGCCTGAACCTTTATGTGGAATCTTTGCTTAAAGATTTTTTCCAAATAGGTCCAGGACCCTACACTGCCAGTTGGGAGGCTATCAAACCAGGCTCGGGCATAATCAACCAGCATTTCGGGGAACAGCTTGCACATGTGTTCCTCTTTAAGGCCCTGATTGTGCATGTTGTACCTGAAACGTGTTAAAAAGTTGAGGGGGTCCTCCAACCCGTTGTAGGCCGGTATGTTCGGCAACTTATATGCCGTAGGAAGCTTGGCATCAAGCAGCTCGTCGGTGAACGAGCTGACGAGCCGGGCTGGTCTTCCCTCACATCGGTATCGGTTTGCCTCGGGGCTGTAACTTCTGGAATAGCTCGGACTTCGGTCCCTGCCTGGACTATGATGTCGCCTTGAGAGATGGTGTTGCTTGGGACTCCGATGTGGGGTGGAGCTCCGGCGACGGAGTGGGCTTCGTCGTGTGTCGTACTTTCTCCTCAGCTCGGGCTCTTGCGTCTTGGAGTGGTGAGGAGTTTTGGGTACAGACTTCCGCTTGGAACTCTCCCTAGCTTCGGATATCGAGGGCATCTGAGCTGTTGTGAGGAAGCGCTTGAAGCTCTCCTTATTCGCTCTAGCGAATTCAGTCGCGGCATAGGTGGTAGCGAGGTCGGAGTCATCGAGAAAATCCTCTTCCTTCGACCCTGATTTCTGTGGACCCTTCTGAGGGATGTCTTCCAGCTCGGGCATCCCTTTGAACGGATCCTCTTCTATAGGGTTATTGTCGTGCCCCTCCTTTGGGACCGAATTACCTTTCTGGCGATTGCCCCTGTTTGTGGGGCGACTTTCTGCTTCGTTGGGATTCCCACGTTGGCTTTAGTCCTCCCGCACGTTTTGTGATCGCGTTACCATCATTGTTCTGCTACTAGAGAATCGTCGATCGAGTTCCCACAGACGGCGCCAATGATAGATCTAGAGTTTGCAAGGGTGACAGAAAATAATAACAACACGATGACACAAGGATTTACTTGGTTCGATCAATGCGATCTACGTCCACGGGAGAGAATATCTAGTCTTTATTGCTTGAGAGTACAATGAGTATTTGAACGTATTTACACCTCTAATCTAGCATCTATATATAGGCCTTGAATTGAGCCCTAATCCTTCTAGGATTCGGATTCCTTATACATATCTTGTTTCCTAGTACGTGCATATCCGACTCCCCTCCATAATAGGATTCGATCTTCTTCCAAAGTAGGGCTTCGTTAGTGACTTTACTTGGGGCCGAACTCTATGGGCCGAGCTTTAATATATAGACCCAATTAGATTGGGTCTTAGATCAGGCCCAAAAAGAGGCCGATACTATCAGTGGTTGTTTGGTTCATCGCTAGTAATAAAAATGCCTTATATTAATATTTGGATGGTTAAATTTTGAGTTAACAATAACTTAGGTGCTTGTTGGAGTTAATCTATTGTACCGCGTGAAGTCAAAATGTAATTTGAATTCAACCAATAACAGAACATATCCTTCCACCGTCTAATTTATTTTGTCTAGTTTTTATTAGACATACGCTTCCATTTACCTTGTCTATATTCAAATAAAAAATAATTAATAATATATTAGAGCCCTAATTAATAGGGCCTATATTAAATTAAATAAACACAAAACTCCTACCCACCCACATCTAAATAAAGTGATTACAATAATTTTACACACTAAACAACTTCTTCTTAATTTCCATGTCTCACCCAAGATAGACAAGATGAGTGGGACGGAGGGAGTATTATTTATTGTTTCGGAAAAAGGGAAAAAAAATTTGTTATACACTATATAATTAAAGAAATGTATGTGTAGTGAAAATCGCGCCACAAAATCGAACTCAAAACTAAGAGCATCCACAACGACGCCCACTAAATTGGTGGGAGCCGTCGAAAATTTTTGCTTCGCCAGTGGCCACTCCGATTTTCACAACGGCGTCAGCGGCCTTGCTGTTGGCGGTTGATTTTTTTTTTAACATTTCAATTTAAAATAAAACTAAATTCCATTTAATTAAACAAATTACATTAATAAAAAAACTACAAAGGAAAATTCCATTCGAACTTTTGTGTATCCTTCGCCACATGCCAAGTCTCCAACTGGCCGAAGTCGGACTTGTGGAAAGTCTTCAACTTCAAAAGTGCCCTTCGAAGGACGTCGTCACCAACTTCGCCGCTACGATATTCGGTGGCGATCTCTTTGTAGACTTGTTGGAAGTCTACCAATTCCTTCGTTACTCGTTTCCAGTGAGATTGCACTTGACTAAGGGTGTGAGCGTAGGTTCCCTCAAGTCGGAAGTCGTTGTAGTGTCCATCAAACGCTGCTAATGCGTGGCCAATTTTTTGTTGTTGTTGACTGTTGGATCTTAACTAACATCTATCTAACAACGAGCAAATGTTTCCATCTTGGTGGAGCTATAATTGCACGGCCCTCGGGCCTCACCGGTGTTGCCACCGCCTCTACTATTGTCGACACGTCTGTCGCCGCTGCCCCCACCTCGAGTACACGCTCCGGTCACCTTCTTCAGAGTGGAAGTGGCCACACGCTTCTCTGCTCCACATTGACCTCGTCTTGATACTCGTTCAAGGTGACTGCGGATTGGAAGTCGTCGGAGAGGATGTGTTCCGTACCCGGCGAATGAGCCATCGACAAATTGAGACAGATAAGACGCCCCTGAACGGCGGCGAGGCCATTCCCAATGCCAGTGCCGGAGAATCAAACGATCTGAACAAATTGCGGTTAAAGAAGAGATTAGGAATGTCTGGATTTGAGGGGGATCGATAGTGGTAATTTGGAAAGTTGGGATCGACATTAGCTTTGGAAGGAGATAACTAAGGAGAACTGGGATCCATTTTGTAGGTAAAGATAATAAAATGAATTAAATTGAGAGAGAAATGAGAAGAATGAGAAGATTGGTGTGAAAAATGAAATAATATTGTGTAGTATTTATAGTAGAAAAAATGAAATAAAATAATAAAAAAAACGACTACCCAACGGCTATCTCGACGGCCAATGAAAAGCCGCCACATCAGTTGTAGGTTGGTGCACTCGACTGGCATAGGTGCGCCATTTTCCACCGCCAACGAACTGGCAACAATGCCTGCACCAACCAAAATTTAAGTGCCCACAGTAAGTGTCAGTAGCGCCAGTTCGCCGTTGTGGGTGCTCTAAATAAAGTGTACCTTTCTTGTTCTATTTTCACAATTATAACTTATTTTTTTACCTATTCGTGGATTGTAAATGAAAAATTTAGATTTACTGATTGATCTTTGACCTTATCTATAATTTTCCAGAAAGAACCAAAACTAAAAATAATTTTAGTTTAACAACACCAAACTGAATAATCTAATTCAAATTGGTTTACAGTATAATAAGCGATTTTCTATAATATGAAAATATATAATCTTCACCCGTAGTTTTTGTTACAGGCTCTACCTAATTGCGTCTTGGAATAAATTAAACAAAAAAGTAATACTCGCTATAAATCACAAGATTTCCAATTCTGTTATTGCAATAGTAACATTTATATAAGTCCTGCATCTCTTCAAAATCATGTCACGAGACTAAAATAAAATAGGACATCCTATTATTGATAACTACAATGCGTGTATGTTGATCATTATAAGGAACTAATAGTTAAATTTGGACAGTAACTTTCACTATTTTCAGAAAAAAGACTACATGTTACGAAATTTGAAAATGAGTACCATATGTTACGAAATTTGAAAATGTGGACTATAACTTCCATTTTTTGCATTTGTACTCCTATTTCAGGCTAAAACCAATTATTTGGGCATTTTAGTGACAGTTAAAGCCCGTTGCTGACGTAGTCGTGCCATGTCACCTTTTTGGCAATTTTCCATCTAAAAAAAAAACCTTTTTGGCAATTTTTTTCTTTTTTGTTATTATAGGATATTTTGAGCATATTTATTATTATTTGCTACATTTGCAGCATAAAATATTAATAAGGATTTGACGAGTTTCTTTCGGGTGGGCGGAAATGACGTGTTTCTTTCATTCTAAATCCTTATTTTTTTCAGATTACAAATGTAGCAAATAATTGGTTTTAATAATTGGTTTCTTCTTTCTTTCAATAATAACAAATATGCTAAAAATAATAATAATAACAAATAAAGGGGAAAACAAAATTTGCCAAAAAGGTGACATGGCACGGCCACGTCCGCAACGGGCTCTAGGTGTAACCAAAAACCTCAAATAATTAGTTTTTGGCTCGAAATATGAGTGCAAATGCAAAAATAAAAGTTTTAGTTCTTATTTTCAAATTTCATAACATATGGTCCTCATTTTCAAATTTCGTATCATATAGTCTTTTTTCTAAAAACACTGAAAGTTACGGTACTGTTTTAACATAAAACAATTAACTATAAGGCTATCTGCAACCCTTAGAGCACCCTTAGGGTGCTCTAAGGGGTGCTCTAGCACTAGAGTACCCTTAGAGCACTCTACCCCTGCAACTCAAGGGTGCTCTAAGGGTGCTCTATCTTTAATATTAAACAATTCCTCATTTTCATTTATTAAATTAATTCATCTATTTGTAAATAGATTAAAATACACTAAAAAATAAATAATACGAATTTTCCATTAATATTTGAAAATTGGAAAATTTTACATAAATTGAAATACAGTTTTTAATAAAAAAAACACTACATCCGACGAATAAATCTACGCCCACCCCCGACGTAGCTTCACCTCCTCCACCATCTTCCGGTGAACTTCCTGCTGCTCCAGCGTCATAAATCTCGTGTCCCTAGAGACAACTTCCAAGTCGGTCGCATCACGTCTCTGCTGAACATATTCGGCCCGGATGCGTGCATTTTCCAGCTTCGCTCGAGCTGATTCACGCATCGCCACCGCGATCTCATGCTTGGCCTCGGCGAACTGGGTAAGTCGGTCGCCATATCGACCCAAGACGGACTCGAATTGAGACGAGCTCTCTACCGGCTTCTTTCCTTTGGACCTTGCCCTAGCCCTTGCCGCATCTCAACCCTCCGGTCGGGGAGGCGTGCTTTCTCCTTTGGTGGACTGGGCCTCCTCCGCAGACGGCTGGGACTGAGAAGAAGTGTAGTTGCCCTCCGTCATAGTCTTCATCCTCTTCATGGACGGTACGTCTGGGAAATTGGCGAGGACGAATTTGGGATTGTCTTTGAGAATGTCTCAGGCTGTGAAATAGCGGAAAGCAGGTCCCTGGGTATTGGACTGGTAGATGGCTTGGGCCTGGGCAATCACATACCCGTCATCGGCGCCGCTTGGCCGGCGAGATTGGGCTTGTTCGTCGGTGTAGTTGTGCCGCTTCGCCCGGACGGGTTCCTCATCTTCGTCGGCAGCGGCGGCAGAGGTGGCGATGGCTTTGCCCTTCCCCTTCTTTTTTCTTCCTCCAGCAGCGGGCTGGGACGGCAGCGAAGCCACAATGAGACGATCCTCTGTGTTTGTCGCCGGAGAGTCGGTGTCGACAGAGAACGTTGGGAAGGATTCGGTGGAGGTCGGGGTGTTCAGGTTGATTGAATCAAGCCCCGCCCCCGTGAAATAGTTCGCTTCGTCGGACATGTCCGGATACCACGCCGTCGAATATGGGTTGTTGGGATCCATTTTTTTTTGGATGAATTTGTTGAAGAATTGTTGGAGATGAAAAAATTTGAGAGATGAAAATAAAATGAGAGGTGTGATAATGTTGGAGGTGAAATGAGTATATATAGGTGTTAAAATGAAAAAAAAAATAAAAAAAAAATTCTGAAGTTACCATTGCCGGCAACAATGCCGTTGAATTTAAATTTTTTTAACGTTGGCCCGGACGTTTTTTTTTTTTTTTTTTAAATTTTCGAAGGCGCGTGCGTTGCACGCGCGTGCTCGAGCTCTCGAGCTCCGCCACGCACCTGTCTCGAGCACCCCCCTGCTCGATCTCGGCTCGAGCACCCTTGCTCGAGCCGCGTTGTGTATAGCCTAAGTAACACACATTATAGCTATCAATCACACGAGGTCTAATTTTATTTTAGTGACGTGTGTTTGAAGAAACTTTACGCAGCACTTATAGGTGGTACTATTGAAATATTTTGTTGTAGTGATTATTGAAAAAAATGTTAACCGTTATGACACAATATATATGCCTATATGGTATTAATTATTCTCCAGGTACAGTGTGCGTGTGTGCATAACGCAATATTCTCATTGTAGAATTGATCAGAGTAACTCTATTCATCTTGAATTAATTTTCCTAGAATCATGGGCTATTACTTGTAAATACCAACTAATTGTTCTCCATTTCTAAAAATGGAAAAAATAAAGAATTTGATATGTAAAGCTCTTCGAAGAAACCACGACCTTTTCTATTTCAAGATATAATCTCCACTTGAGAAGTATATCTAAATAAAATATTAATACGCTTGGAATCATATATTTTAAGTAAGTAGCAGTGTCATCATAATTAGGGATTAACTAAACAAGTGTCGTTATAGTGCCGGGGACACGTTTAATTTATATTTCATCCAAGTAATTAGTTTAGGTAAAAAGGCACTTCAATTCCTTTTTTCCTGTTTGGTAGTAGTTTTATTCCCATTAAGTTGGATTTCTATCAAATTCGTTGTACCTACCGCTAGATTCAAACAACATTGATTTATATGCATCATTCTTTTCATTTTATGTGTGTGTGTGTGGTGGGGGTGGGGTGGGGTGGGGTGGGGTGGGGGGGGGGGATGGGTTTAGATGGTACACATACTCTTCGATTAAATAGTAGGGGTATTTTCGGTCTCATTGGGATGACCTAGTGGTAAAAGTGGACGATTGAGACTGAAAGGTCTCAACTTCGAACCTCATGACATGTCTTTATAGATCGAGTCTGTCACACTTGTACTAAGAAAGTGTGATTTACCTGTCATGTGTTGTTTGCAGGCTATTGCATAAGGGACGGGGTTTACCCAGTGCACACCGAAAGTAGCGGCTGCGGGTTTCCACGACATAAAAAAAAAGTAGGGGTATTTTGGCTATATAATTAAATGAATTTATAGAAATCATTAAAATTGTGTTTAATTGGATGGAGGATATTAAATCCTTCCACATAAGATGATATTAACATTTTGATTCACACAATATTGTTTGAAGAAAATATTCAGTGTTTTTTTAAATCCTCTGAATTGATATTCAGTCGTGAATAATATTTTCTTTGAATTTTTAGTATTTTAAAAGAATTGTAATTGTAAAAATATAGTCATTAAACAAGAATCTGTATATCTGACATCATATTAATATCCAACTCACCAGGCCATGTGGAGAATCATAAACGGTACGTGAACATAGATTTTGACAAATATGATCTTATCTCGTATGAGTTTGATAATGATAAAATTAAAAAATAAACACGACACTTCATTTTCCCTAAAAAAATTAAAAAAAAAAAATATGACACTTCATTTCGAATTTAAAAAAATAATATTAATTACTTCTTGTAGTACTTGATTCACTTATTTTTCACATAATTAGATCATAATTAGATGCGGTCACACGAATAAAATGATCCCAATTGTTGGAATTCCATGGAACAAAATAGTACAAAATTCCACGAGCTCGGTTTGAATGCCGGATCTTTAAATACCATCAAATTAAATAATCGTTCGAGTGTGTGTGTGTGTGTTTGTGATTATTTATTGCATAAAGTGAAAGTGTATAGGACGACCCGTGCGAATATTGGAAAAAGTAAATAATTTAGAGGGTGTTTGGTTGAACTTAAAAGCTCATTAAAATAGCTTATAAGCTTCTAAATCCTTAGTAATGAACAACTTATAAGCTACTTTAAGAAGTTTAAAAGCTTAGCCAAACACTCTCTTAGTTACATATATAGTATCCTAAAAACATTCTAATTCAAATATATCATCATATCCTAAAACTTTTGATGATGCGTGGATATTAATTAATATGTATCTAGATACATATATACCATTGACCTTAATTAATTTCTTGAATTAATGTATAGTATGTGAGTATGTGCACGAAATAAAAATCATCATTACAAGCCCAAAACCACGTAAGACTTTTTGCTATGGGTCCAAATTAACGTGTTGGTCTGCTTCATTGAAATTTCATCTGATCTCCTGTTCATTCCATGCATAATGCATATATTTTGAAAAAGACCTCATCGTTATTTACCAATATTTTTGTATCTCCTTTCCACGTTGATGGATTCATTTTCCAAACCCCAAATCTTTTACTTAACTACCTGAAAATACTTTTTTTAATTTTTCATTGTTGAAAACAAATTTGCTGCATGCTTCCTCGACTACAACAAACACATTTTGAGATGGCTAGCTAGGTGGCTGGCGGCATTTATTTCCTCTCCAATATCCAAATGCCACGTGTTCACTAGGTCTAGGTTGCTTCTTTTCTTTGAACTTGTTACCACACTTGGGCCTTCCTTGGCTGGCCCATTCCATACCAAGTTTGCAAATTTTTAGTGCGCGAAGTCGTCTGATCTCTCTATTTTGGATTCCATGCTGCTGCGCTCAATTCTCTCGAAACTGTGAAATAATATTATTTTGCCATTTTATATCTTAGTCAATCATCTCATTCTTTTTTATCAAGGTATAATTTTATACCTAAAAAATCGAAGGATAATTTTGAACCTCTCATATGTTTTTAGACATTTCTTTTGTTATTCATCAATTTTTTTAAAAGTGAACAAGATCTAAAAATTGTGCTCCCCATATGAATAGGGAGAGATATATTATTATTTCAACCAAATAAGATACTTCATCCGTTCCAATATATAGCAAGGTCTCACTTATTTTGGACATGATTATTAAGAAATAAGTTTAAAAAAAGATTAAAAAAATGAGAGTTAATTATTTTCATTTTTTGGAATGAGACTATGCTAATGTGATTGACAAAAAAGAAAAGAAGGACCTTGTTATCGGATTGGAGCGTATATAAAACTTGTGATCCGCACTATTAGAGATAGATTTATATTTCATTATATTATTCCTACATTTAGAGGTATTTTAAGGGTAGTACTATTTAGACATATTATGTCTGGACATGCGATGGTAAAAATAGGGATTTGACGGATTTTTTTAACTAATAATTTAATTTATAGTTTCGACAGTTTGATTATTAATAAACATACACTTTTTAAATTTTAATTATAAAGTTTCATCCCAATTTAAATTCACAAGTTTAGGAGTTGACTGTGGATGAGAGTAAAATTTGGGAGCAAGTGTGCGTGAGATCGATATTTCGAAAGATCGATATTTCGGAAGGGAGGTCTGAGTAGGAAGGAAATTTTGAAGGCAATCGGACAATTTTTCCCTATTTCAAGCACGTATGTCCAGACATATCATGTCCGAATAGAATTATTGAAAAAATAAACAGTCAATTTTTACCGCTTGTATTTATTACTCGAATCAGATTGCCAAATCGCTTACAATGCAATAATTTCGGGTAAGGCGAATTATATGGAACTGGGCATCTATGCTTCCTTCCGTAGAAGAGATATTAACATTATATTGCAACCAGGATTGAAAATCAAGTATGTGAGTCGTTAGCTTAACGATTGCTCATAGATTAGTGAAAGCTACTAGAGAGAGAGAGGTTAATATACTTTATGTTTGGAATTGAACCCCTCTTTTTGATTCATGTCCGTGTTCATAATAAAATCTCTAGATATTAATTAAAAAAAATTATGTCACATGTATTACTTCCTCCGTATTACATATAAAGTCTCATTTCACACATTTTACATGTATTTTTTAAAAAGTCTCATTTCACTTTATGGACTCATACACCCTCAATAATCTCTCTTATTTACACTCATTTGCCATTGATGGGCCCACCTTCCAATAATTTTATCACTATCTTTTGTCAATACCACTACCTTTTTATCAATACCACTACCCCTACTTTCTAACTTTTATCCCACTCAAAAATTGGGACTTTATAACTAATAGGGAAGGAGTAAATATTAGCATTTTATGCATGACGTGCATTAATTAAGAATATAAAAATATGATTAAGAATTTTCAAATCACAATGTACGTATAGTTTCACATATGCATGTCATTATCAGAGAAAATCAATATGAACTATGAAGAGTTCAATACGACAGATTTGATATAAGAGATCAACATTTTATGTAAGCTATATATTGCTTTAGAATTGCAAATTACTTTTATCAAACATGAATGGTCTACTTTTGCTTGACTTGTTAGTTGTTAAATAGCGCCATCAACACAAAGTGTACTTAAGAAATCAAGTTTACGTAGTCAAACCATCACCTTCATTAATTAGCTCATTTCCTGACATCTATAAATTCATGCATCAATTAATTATCTTGGATTAATTCACATTCTCAACTCTCAAGGAACAAACTAATCCTCAATTTAACTTAGTTTGCACACAGAGACAAATAAATGGCTAAACTGTTTGCATACTTCATATTCTTCCTTCTCTTCTCTCTAATACTAAGGCCCGATATTCATGCAGTTGAAGCCCGAATGTTTCTAAGGAAATCGAACGAGTTAAGAAGACTCTCATCGCAAGAGGTGGAGCCTGCCAAATCTGGGCCAAGCCCGGGAGCTGGACATGCATTTGATCGAAAAGAAGATGGCAAGAGAACTGTCTTCGTGAATGCCTATTCTGTCCCAAGCCCGGGAGTTGGACATGCAATTGATCGAAGAGAACAGAGCAAGAGAACTATCGCCGTGAATGCCTATTCGGGCCCAAGCCCGGGAGTTGGACATAGATTTGATCGAAAAGATTATGGCAAGGGCAGTACTGTTATCACGAGTACGAAAACGGGCCCAAGCCCGGGAGAAGGTCACAAGCGTGTCCCAGTCGGGCCCACTGATGAAAAGAAGTCGTGAGGATGGTCTTCCTAATGTGCACAACATATGATACGATTGATAATTTTTCATGTCTAGATATGGCAAAACAAAATATTATGCTACATATTTATAGATACCATGCATCACTTTAAATATGAAATATCGTATTTGTATGTTAGCAATATAGGGGTAGCAATTATATACAGTATATTGGTGTTACTTAACCGAGGCCTTCCATTTTTTCGGATTACTGCTCTCTATGATGAAAAGAATATACTATATGTATGCATCTATATACATAATTTAATTAATTTCTCTATATATTTATATCAGTATTGAAGATATAAGGTATTTTTATATGATATATATCAGATTTATATACAAAATGGACTAATTAGATTACTCAAGTTCTCTTCTCATTTCTATGTATGCATGTCAAGAAAACATCTGTAGCTAAATCCATCACTAGTATATTTTCATATATATTTTTTATTTCATCTATCATATGTTAAGAATCGAGTACTTGCTCGTGTATATAACAATGAACAATGCGTGCTTTATTAATAATCTTGAACACAAACAGAACTTATAAGAATTAGAACGAAACTGAAGAACAAAGTTTAAGATAAACCAGAGATCGTCCGAAGTTAGATTTCTGCCCGCAATACGAGAATTCGTCTCGGTAGTGCTCACGGAAAGGCGGCTCGTCCCCAAAGGTTAAAACGATCTTAACGTTTCGGCAGTAGCAGCACCGCAAACTAGACCGAGCACCGGCGAACTGGACAAAAACAAAGACTGAACAAGAATGATATGATATGCTTTGCTTATGCTTTAGAGAGAAAAATGCTTCGATTGTTGAGCGAGGAATGCTATGATTGTAGCTCTTTATATAGGCAGCTCTCGTACATGAAGGGGCTCATCGCCATCAATTCTGCTATGATGGCCGACGGTTTCAGATTTGAAGGCGGTGGCCCGGAAACTGAACAGCCACTGCTATTACAGTAGCCAAAAGGCCTTGGGCCGACGGGCTTCACACGGTTGGGCTTTCGGAATGGGCTAAACAATTAAATGAATTGGGCTTGTGGAGTTGGTCCAAAAGGATAAGGCCCAAACACCAGCCCAAAGCCCGGCTCGCCCGACCGGACGGACGGCGACGGCGCGCGCGTGTGTGCGTAAGGACATCCATACACACCAACCCAACAAGTTATTAAGTTCATACAGACATAGCTTTAAATGCTAGTCTAATCATCCACATATAATCAATGTGGGAAAACTAACATTTATTATAATTAATAACGTGTTAGTTACTATTTCAACGTCCAACCTTTAACATACAATATCTCACTCACCGGAAATCGGTTTAAAAATATTAAATATATCACGTTCATCTACTCACAACGTAAATTAACATCCAATAAATATTTCAATTAAATAATAAATATTTAATTAATAATATTTATCCTCAAATTAATGGTTAACTATAAACCATTTCCAACATCATATTCCTAAGGAAGAAGTAGGAGTCGTATATAAAGCGAAATTTATGTATGGTACAGTTTAAATATTATCTTGAAAACATATATGCGTATTTTCTTTTGAAATCTACAATTTATTTATTTATTTATTTTTATAAAATGTATGATATTTATACGATAGAGAATTATATTTGAGCAGATAACGTGCAATTCGCAGCGAGTGCTTTTCAGCCTTTTGGAGTACATGCAAAAATTATGTCATGTGTTTCTTTAACAAAAGAGTTATGTCGGGTATAATTAATATATTTTTTTTCTTGGAATAGAGGTATATTCTATTTAAATATACTACACATAAGATTATTTTACGATTACCACTACAAACTACGTTTTCTATTATTATTATTATACACACTACGTTTCTATTTCATTATTATTATTATTATTATTATTATTATTATTTTTATTATTATTATTATTATTATTATTATTATTATTATTATTATTATAGAAAATCGTGTTTCATTTTAACAAAACTAGACAATCTTGTTGTGATGATCAAAATCATAGGGGAAATAATATGTACTACTACTATATTTCTAATGTTACTCCCTCTCTGTCCACCATTCAATTTTTTAAGACAAGAGTATTTAAAAGAAAGAAATTAGGAATTTCAATTTTTTAAGACAAGAGTATTTAAAAGAAAGAAATTAGGAATAAAGGTAGAGGTAATGTGGTAAAATAACCCTTTTTCTAAAGAAAAATTTTAAAATGTCACCCACATTTTAAAAGTTGCAAAATAGCCTTTTAATTTTTGAAATGACCTAAATATCCTTAATGATACAAGAAAGCTAACTTTAATTTGAATCATACAAGAACACTAACTTCATGTATGAATTTCCGGCGACAATTTCCAGCCAAAAATTTCCGGCGAAAGTTTTCTGGCCAACAATTTTCGGTCAAAAAATTCCGGCGAAAGTTTTCCGGTAAAAAGTTTCCGGCGAAATTTTCCGGCCAAAAATTTCCGATGGAGGAATTTCACATACAAGAAGAATCTACATACAAGAATATTTCACATACAAGAAAAGTAACATACATGGAGATAACATACATACATATTTACATACAAGAAGTGTTCATGGCAGGAAGAGTAACATACATGAATTCCGGCATACAAGAAACAAGACATACAAGAAGAGTCACGTATATGGAAGAAGCAACATACATGAAGATATTTCACTTACAAGAAGAGTCACATATATGGAAGAAGCAATATACATGAAGATAATTCCGGCGAAAAATTTTCGGCGAAAATTCGAAGCCTAACATTCATGTATGCATCATACAAGAAGACTGATTTTCATGTATGAATTTCCGGCGAAATTTTCCGGCCAACAATTTTCGGCGGAAGTTTTCCGGCGAAAATTTGAATCATACACGAAGCCTAACTTCATATATGCATCATACATGAAAACTAATCTTCGTGTATGCATCGTACACGAAGACTAACATTCATGTATGCATCATACACGAAAATTTTCGCTGCTAAAAATTTCAAATTTAAATCATACATGAAGATTAGTTTTCGTGTATGCATCATACACGAAGAAAAAAACATACACGAATGCATATCTCATACAAGAAAAAAGCGATAGAAGAACGATCTTATACATGAATGCATTCACGCATACACACATACAATAACAATCTCATACAAGAAGATCGTCGTTGCCGGAGAAGAAGACCTCTGTCACCGGAAATTTTTGTCAGGAAAACTTTTCGCCGGAATTTTTTGGCCGGAAAATTTTTGGCCGGAATTTTTTGGCCGGAAAAAACATACACGAATACATATCTCATACAAGAGTAGAAAGTAGAAACACTAAGGAGTAGAAAAGTCTTAAACTAATAGTCTAAGGGCATAAAAGTTATAAAATAAACTAAAAAGCTATTACAACACTTTTTTTTAATGGCTAGAATTCATCTTTTACTTTTCAAAATGGTTATTTTAACTTTTCCCTCTAAAAAGTATGTGACCCACATGTTTAATGTATTTTTATTTAATATTAATAAAATAAAGTAATATTTTTATAAATCAATAAAAATTCTGTCAATAAAATATTTTTTTAATTTTATTTAGAGCGTAACTAAGCCAAAAGCTAGCTTAAAAAGAATATGTGTCATGAATATTGGATGGAGAGAATATTAGAGATAACTTTTGAAATAACTATTATGAGTATTAAATCATAATATTTGGTTCACTTTCTTTATAATTATAAATTCTGGTTATTATTTGCAATTTGGGACGAAATTACCCTTAAGACTCTTGACAATGGCTGTCTCGTTGGCCGGTTTGAGACAGTCGCGTCAACGAGACAGCCCGGTGCAGCACGAGGAGGCTCGAGCCGGTCCCTCCACGTCGAAACAGTCTCAATACGGCCACACGCGCTCATAATAAAAAAAATTAAAAACAGATTTTTTTTAAATAGCCATTCGACAACTGCTCAAATTAGCCAAAAAAATATTTATTATTATTTTTTTATAATTTCACCTATAAATACCTCATTCTTCACACCATTTTCTTCACATTAAATTCATCTTCTTTACCTAGTTTTCTCTCTAATTTTGCTCTCTATTTTTCATAAAAAAATGTCTTCCTCATCGGAATCTCCAACCGGCTACTCTTCTCATGGCACCGACGACGAGATTTTCTCGATGGTCACAAACCTCTAAGCTGCTAACGCTAGATTCTTCGCCGCCAGAAAAAAAACGGTGAAAAGGACGGTGGTACACTGCGATCGGGAGGTAGCGTTACAGCAATTGATGTCCGAATACTTCAACGACAACCCGACGTACGGCCCTACATTTTTTCGCCGGCGATTTCAGATGCACAAGCATATGTTCTTGAAGATTTGTGAGACATTGGAGCAGAATGTGCGCTACTTCAAGCACAAACGAGATACAACCGGCGAATGGGGCATGACGTCGGTGCAAAAATGCAATATGCCCATTCGTCAACTAACCACCGGTGGAGCGCCGGATATATTCGATGAATACCTGAAGATCAGAGATAGCACGGATCGTCTTTGCCTCCGGAAGTTCTGCAAAGCTGTCAGCGAGCTTTTCGGTGACGTGTACTTGAGGAAGCCAAATGATCAAGACACCGCTCGGCTGCTGCGGATGCACGAGGAGAGGCACGACTTTCCGGGGATGCTCGGTAGCCTGGACTGCATGCACTGGGCGTGGAGGAATTTCCTGAAGGCGTGGGCGGCTGCCTACACACTAGGAGATGTGGGTGTGTCTTCCTTGATTCTTGAAGTCGTGCCGTCTCAAGATTTATGGATCCAGCACGCCTTTTTTGGAATAGCCGACTCCAACAACGATATCAACGTCCTCAACCAGTCGCCCTTATTCGAGGACGTGCTTGAAGATAGGGCTCCACCGTGCGAATTTGTGGTGAACGGAAAGCACTACGACCAAAGTTACTACTTAACCGATGGGATCTACCCATCTTGGCCGGCTTTGATCAAGGCTCCGCCTCTTGCAACTGACTAGAAGTTGGCGCGCTTCAAGAAGATGCAGGAAGCGGCAAGGAAGGATATCGAATGGGCATTCGGTGTTCTTCAAGTCCGATAGGGAATTATCCGGAACCCGACATGGAATTGGTACACAAAGCACCTCCGCAACATCATGTTTACGTGCATTATTTTGCACAACATGATAATTGAAGATGAGAGGGAGGATGTTGTGAACTGGAGGAAGGACACAGAAACAACAACAACCAGTGATGTACCGGGTCCCCACTCCGGTATCCTGGAGGAATTATCTCAAACGGGACGAAGCGTTGAGATACAAGAAAGCACCATCGACTCACCAATGATCTGATCGAGCATGTTTGGAGCCAATTTGAACCTGTTGCCGAGTAACATGTATTTTATTTTTAAAATTTCAATTAATGTAATGTTTTTTTTTCTTTTTTCAGTTAATGTAATGTACTAGTAATTTATTTAAATTAATGAAATTTTCGAATTTTCTGATTAAAATTAATGCAAAATACAAATTCAAAAATTAGATAGAGACACCCCATAGAGACAGTTCCACTGCAGCTCATTGTCTCTATCTCCATCAAACCCAGAGACACTCCATAGATACACTACCACTGCAGATAGTCTAATGAAGGTGCGAGTCGTGGATCAAGACGCGGGTCGCAGGTCATATTGGTACACATGGCACATGTGGCACATATGATGTCGTTCGTGTCACCTGCTATAGTTTAAAAAAAAAAAAAAAAAAAAAAAAAAAAAACTAACCTAACCCCCCTCTCAAACCACCACCCTCAATTCATTCCTTGCCGCCGCTACACGCCGTTCACCGGTTTTCCGACGTCGATGCCTTTCCTAATCTCTTTGATTGCTGTTGTACGCAGCGATCACATGGATCTAGCTTTCCGGTACGTGACTCGCCTGACACCGAGCTTCTTTAGATATCTGCCTTTCGATTCGCTGCTGCACAAATTCAAAAACGACGACGACGACTATTTCATCGGCCAGATCTGACCGTTGAAGAAGATCGGGACGAGAACTGGAACTCGAAGGAATCGGAATGCGATGAGAGGAACACAAGCTCGTAGTCCGGTGGCGAAGATTTGAGTTCGTCACAGATGTGGAGGAAATGCATCTCTCTCTCTCTCTCTCTCTCTCTCTCTCTCTTTCCCCTTCAAATTTGCCTCAGCCATCGCCGTCATTTGTCGCAGTTGTTGCCGTCGTCGCAATTAACAAAAGGTGAAATTTGGGTTTGTTTTTCGCGATTTGGTATATTGGTACGTTGGATTTCGTTCGTGTCAAATGTACCAACATCTTGGAACAATTGGAACTAATTCGTGTCAAAAGTACCACAGTGCAATCATAGTTTGACACAATTAATTCAATTAGACCATTCATCTCAATTGTACCAAAAAATAAGAATAACAAAATCTATTAACATAAAAAATATCATCAAAAAATCAACCTATATATCATTAAATAAAAAATTATTTTTTTTTAAAATTGATAAATCAGAAATTTTTCATGGTTTGGTACAAATGGTACAAACGAGACCTAAAAAAGTGCCAAATATGCCAGCGAACTGATCAGACCTGCACATTCCTTGTTAAGGATAAATCCGTCACGACGTGCAAATATTGACCATAATTTATAATTATAAAGAAAGTGAGCCAAAAATTATATTTTATACCTATTATGCATATATGAATATATATTCTCGGAGTATTATTAGAGGATGTTATATTAGTTTCTCCCTCCGTCCCCAATTTAAAGTCCCATTTGCTCTCCAAAATTTGTCCCCAATTTAAAGTCCCACTCTACTTTTTGGACATCTATACCCTTTTGTTTTTTCCCTAAATTACTACCCTTTGCCACTGCTTAAACTAACCCACCAGATTTAATCCACCTTAATTAATCTCACTAATTTAATGTGGGCCCAAGCCACTAATTATACCACCCACTAATTATACACCCCACCCATATTATTCATCGGCCCACCCACAAATCAATATACCCTCTCTCTCTTGTTTCTCTTTGAATCCACCATCCTCTCTCTCATTTCTCTGTGAAAACCCTAGAACTGCGCCGCTATCCTCTAAATCGATCTTCATTTTAGATTGATTCTCTCTGTGTTTTTTGATCTCTCTCATCTTCTCCATGGAAAATTACTCTCTGATTCCATGTCTCTCTCTCGATTCTCTGTGAATCCCAAATCTCATCGAAAACCCTAAAAGTTGAGTTCCTTCGTCTGAATCGATTTCCTCTCTGATTCTTAATCTCTCTCATCTTGAACATGGAAAACTACTCTCAATCGAAGGACTCTGAAATGGAGTCGAGTTCCTTTTCCGATTCTAAAGCTGGTTGCTCTTCTGTGACGCCGGCCAAATAGGTAGATCTCAGTTCCTTTTCGCCGGAGAATTCAGTGAGGGAGATCGATTTTGGGGCTTCTCCAGAAATTTTTGCGATCTTCGATACTGAATGATTTCAGCTTTACAAAAAAAGGAAAGCTAGAGCACTGAATCGAGGATCTGTCAATTTGGGTTCTTTGGTGCCGGAGAAATCAGCGACGGAGGCCGATTCTGAGATTCCAGTGAATGATTTGGGGATCTTCGATTCTCAATCTGGTGTGTTGGCTGATTCGATGCCACTCTCTGAGACTCTCCACATGGTGTCGGAAACTCTTCCTGAGGATTTCCCGATCATGGTTCCTGAAACTCCATCGCCACCGAGTGAGATGGAGAATATACTCCATACTGGTGATGAGGTGATTCTGTTATTTTTTCTTGTGTTTAAATGGGTGGGCTGGTGATGCCATTTATGATGCTTCATGTTTATTTGATTCTGCTGCTTGCGGATAATTTGTCCATGTTGCTTGATTAGTTACTTGATGATGCATTCTGTGATGATAATGCTCTGATTGATGATGGATGTTACTTGTGAGTGGATGCATTCTGTGATTATTTACTTGATGATGCTTCATGTTTATTTGTCCCTGGATGCATTTTGTGAATTATGAATCCCTGTGATGACTGGATAATGCTTATTTACATGATGAGGCATTGTGAAAAATGAATCCCTGTGATGACTAAGACTGCTTATTTACATGATGAGGCATTGTGAAAAATGAATCCCTGTGATGACAATGCTCTGAGGGATGATGAATGCTTATTCACATGATGATGCATTCTGATTGTTGCCTTGATGGATCCTGTTGTGATTGGAATTTGTGAGTCTCTTATGTGATTGCCTTAATGATGCCACCACTAGCATTGCCTAGTTTTGGAGGTTGAGTAAGGCAACCTCATTGTAAATTGTTTTAGTCAATGATGCAATGCTGAGACTTGTTGAGCAAAAAATAGTTTGCATTCCAAACAGGATAGAAACATGAGTAACAAATGTTTATCCCTGTAAACTAAGCAAAAAACTGACCCACTGTGGCCTTAATTCTAGATTCTCACTTCTTGCAGCCCTAACACCATGTCATCCAGAGTGTAGCTTGTTGTCCCTTCAACCCTTTGACTGTTTAGGAAGTCTATGCATTCCTCAACCACTTCCTGTTCCACTTCCATGCATTCTGGCAATATTCCCATCCTCTCCAATCTTTCCTTATTCATGTGAGGAATCTTGTACTTATTGTCTCCCTTAGTCTTCATGATTTCCTTGTAGCAGCATTGAAGAGTAAGGAAAGCATGATTGATCTTCTCTGGTTCATAGTTGTCATATGCAGTTTTCACATTCTGGATGAGGTCATCTAGATTGTTGGTTTGTTGTTGATCCCTCAAAGCTTGTATAGCTCTAAAAAAACCTAGATCATTTATATTGGTATCTGGAGAGTTTGGTGGTTGACATACTAGGTGGAAATTGAATCCATCAGAATTTACAATTGCTAGGAAGTCTGGATCATCAGGTTTAATATGTGGCTTCGCATTATCTTGTTGGATAAAAATATGGTTGCCTAACAGCTGTGTTGGCCACTTAGCCTTGAAAACTGGTATCATCTGCATGAAAACATATGCAAGGCTACATGATGAATCTGTTACAGATTCTGATAGCATTAAAAACTTAGAAAAATCTGACCTGATTCAGTAGACTGTCTTTGGTGATTGGTTTTGTGATTGCTGCTATTGGCTTGACTTCAATTGTGTCTGCTGATCTGTTTTTGGAGTTTCTCTTTGCTGGTTCATGTGTGATAAAAGGAAAGATTCCAAACTTTCCATCAAACAACACATTGTTGTCTCCATCTATTATTGGTCTTGAAACTGCACAGTTGAACATAATCTTGGGAATATGTCTCTTGGATTTACAGCTCCTATGTGGTTCTTGCTCACCTTTTATAAGGTAGTATCTCTCCTTCTCCTTCTTTAGGTAAAACCACTTCTCATCTATGTGAATTGTGTTGAACATGGACTGAAATTTGAAACTCCCTGCCCCTACATGTGTTTGAAGCTGACTAAGACTCCACTTGAGTCTAGAAATCTTATTCTTCTCTGTTAAAAACGGTTTGATGGCTGATGTGTGTGGTGTAAGCTTCTCTGCTTTGACAAATCTGTGCAATGCAGATTTACTAATGCCAAGATTAGGTGCCATAACCCTCAGGGAAGTTCTGAGCTGCAGAGGCAGTGCCTTCACTTTTTCTTCAGCTAATTCTTTCTTGTTTTTGTATTGCTTACCTAACCTTTTTTATTGCAGGTGCACAGAAATTCCAAGGCTTAGTTGAGCTACCACAGCTTGCCAAATTCTCCAAATGGTTCTCAAAGAAAGCTGGAACTTGGCAGCTGCCTCCTGTTTTGCTCCATACTCGACTTTACCTTTTGAGCTGTGTTGAAGCAACCATTGTGCCACCAGATTTTTGCCTTCTTCTGTCAGCTTTCTAGTAGAATTAGAATGGGACATGTCTCTGTAATTGTTGCTAAGCGTGCTGATTTGTGGTTGAGACTCATGTAAATGCTGTATTTATTGGTGTTTTAGGGAGATGTGTAGTTTGAAATTCCCACCAAATTTTTTGATCAAGTCATTGTACTTTATCTCCTTATTTTGGCTCCAATTAGATTTGTTTTGCCTCCAATTTTGAATCTGATCAATTTCCTGTTGTTTTTGGCTCCAATTTCCTTTCCTTAGAGTACTGTGCAGCATTTCATTTTTTTTTATTGTCCTTGGCAGATTTTAATTCAAGCAATAGGAATAAATAATGAACCATTTAATTGAAACGGGTAAATGAAGCAATAATGAAACAAAAATTAAATAAAGGAAGAAATAAATAAATAATGTCATTCACTCACCAAATTTAAACAATAAAAAAAACCTACAAAGATTAACAAAAAGTAAATAAAAATTAACACTACATTTACTTTCTAATTTTTACCCCACTCAAACCTACCTTTTCTCATTTTTTAGTTTCCTTGTCGAACGCCAAATGAGACTTTAAAATAAGGACGGAGGGAGTATAACTATTTACCTAAAAATAAAATAAAATAATAAAATAAAATTAGCTAAGCGTTCCCTTCTGAAAAGTAGTAGTAGGCTGACGGAGCATATGATATCAAACAATAAAACCGGTCAAAACCCGAAATTTAAAACCCTAAATTATGGCGGGGCATCTTCTCCTCCGACAACTTCTCCGTCGGTGGCAGCCCAACGCCGCCGCGCCGAGTTGCCAAATAACTTTAACCAAGGCCATTTACGAACAACGGTGTTGCTACACCGCCGCCACCAACGGCGAGCACCATGAAAAGGAAAAGAATAATCAATGGCTGATATTGCCTCCTTTCACCCCCACAGCCGACGGTTCTTCAATCGGTAAAAAACTGTGCGGAATTCACGACGATACGAGTACGACGGCGCTTAAATGGATTCTTAAGTGCTGCCCTCACCTGCCGAGGTCTCTTGTTCAGAAACTCTTTCGCTTAAGACAGGTGGTTTTTTTTTTTTTTTTTTTTTTTTTTTTTTTTTCCTGCAGATGGGAATTTTTAAACACTTGAGCAGCATCAAATAATTAGGGTATATGAATCTCATTTCTTGAAATGATTGCTACACCTAGTGCCTAGTGGCATTCAATTCATCGCGTGAAAAAGCAGCCTAAAAACGTCATTTTGCATGATTATCATCTTCGTCAAAACAAATTTGTTGGCATTGAGGTCACATTCTCTATGAGCTAGTATATCATCGATGAGCTTTAAGCTAGAAAATTGCCGAATTTTTGGTTGTGCATAAGATGATGATTGAATGCGTGTGTTCAAAGTGGCTCCTTATCCGCTATTATGATTTGCTGCAGGTGCGAAAGGAATGCTCCAGTTCTGAACCTAAAGAACTGCGGCCAAGAAGGGTAAATCAATTATTCACATTTTTATGAAACTTATTGTGCTTGTTATTTATATTTCTACTTGTCCCATCTTACCCCACCGTTTGCTTTTATTTATTTATTTATTTATTTATCTGAAGGTAGGTGCCAAAGATTTGATGGACATTGGTGATAGGATATACTTACCTAAATCTGTTGATGAAAAGTCTCATTCAACAACTGCAGAAAATCAGAGCTTTACCAGTGAAGAAGAACGGAAATTTGTCCAAAGCCTTGAAGTGTATAAGGTATAAAGGTCTAGAAATTGTAAATGATAGAATGTAGCTTCCTTTACTTTCCTATAGTGTGAATGCACATGCAGGGAACTTGATTTCAAGTATTGTAATTTTAGGACTCGGCTATAATTGTCATTAACAAACCGCCCGGAATGCCTGTTCAGGTAGATATTTGTATAATTGTATTATCTGCTTCTTCTCTGCCCCTCCACTCTTTCTCTCTTACCCCCTTTGATATTGCTGAAAATGGATTCTGTTTCACGTTACAAAGTTTCTTATCAGGGTGGAGTTGGGATACGGAGAAGTTTAGATGACTTGGCTGCCAAGTACTTAAGATACGACTACAAGGAGCCTCCTCGTCTGGTGAGTTTGAATCATTCTCTGGTTGTCCTCCATACAGGCACTGACCTCACTAGGTGAGTGATGTATGCCAATGAGGTTGCAATCTAAAGTTGCTAAGTTGTACAGTTTTCAGAATCACAACCACTCATTGCTTGATTCTTGAACTCATTCCTGGATATGCTAGTAAGAAGTGGTTTATACATTTTGGGTGACCAGGGCCAGAGATTTACTGAACATTCATAGCTCCTGCTTCCTAAACATAATCTACAATTTGCTTTCTTTTCTCTTATAATTAATATTATATTATAACCAACACAGAGTAATTGCATTTTGTGGGAGACTATTGCATCCGAGTATAAAGGAACATATAATTGCAAAAGAATTATGTCTAGGATTCTAGTTGAAAGGTGGAAATGCAAATATTGATGGAAATCCTGCATGTGCTGATAAACTGTTTGGATGGTATTTCTACTGAAGAATATTTACGCTTCAAATGCTTTTTTCTATCAAAAGATGACGTGCCTTTGTCATTGTATTCTATACTTCTACATATGCTTGACTTTATCTTGCTAGTGGAAATATTGGAATCTTGGATCATATAATGATGTTAGTTGGTATCTCACTGGCTTGATTTTAGAAACTATTTCTACTATATTTTCTGGCGGTTGTTCTATATTCAGGTTTATTGAAAAAATAAATTTGGCCTACTTGCTTAATCACTTCACGTAATTACCTCTTTTTACTGTGTGTGCATCGTTGTTTTACTAGCTTGTTAATAGGTGCACAGACTTGATAGAGACAGCAGTGGCATATTAGTGATGGGAAGGACACAATTAAGCACTACTGTCCTGCATTCCGTTTTCCGTGAGAAAACGATTGGAGCTTCAAATGATGTAACTTTTCTGCCGCCTTTAAGATGGTGTATTCCATCACTGATTACTGAATTTGCATTTTTTGAGTTTCTCAAAGAAATCAATATCACTATTTTCGGTACTACTTCGCTGTTCCTGTCATCCAGGTTCTTGGCAGTAAAAGAATTCTTCAGAAGAGATATTTGGCTCTAGTTATTGGATCTCCAAGACGTCGACAAGGGTCAATTTCCGTCCCTTTGATGAAGGTAAATTTTACGATTCTCCATTTTAGTAGTCAGTTTTAGCAATCTTCAAATCTTATATATTCATCTGTCCTGTATCTTGTCAAGGTCTTTACCTGTTCTTGTAAACTCTTAAAATATTGCAACATGTTTTGATGGGTTCATATTAACATTATATAGGCTGTTTTATATGATCTCTTTCGGTGTTGTGGCACACAAATCATGACTGCCACCAAACCTTCCATCTAGGAATATATTTGATTGATGCATGGGTTTCCTACATGTTACCTGTTGGCTTTATTCATGCTTGTATCTTTTGGACGTAAATTTATCTTTCCAAAAAAAAACCTAGTTATATCATTTGTGCTATTCATTTACATGCTCCCCCCAAAACATATACTAGAGAAAAAATATATTTCAAGCATTGTTACTGTGGTTGAGGCTTGATTGTGCTGATAAAATTACATGCCTGGAAATTTTATTCTGGATTCATCTATTTATTTCCTACTGAATTCAATTAATATCCTGACTATTTTTTTTTTTTTTTTTTTTTTGTGCTTATCTTATTCAGTTGGTGATTGACAATGGAAAATCTGAGAGAATTACTGTGGCTGATAAAAGCCACACACTGTCAGGGCAGCATGCTGTAACAGATTATCGGGTGATAGCATCTTCGCCCAATGGTGCGTTCCTAATTCTGTATTCAGATGTTTTAACAAGTTTATCCAATATTTTTGTTGTACAATCCTGTGAACATCAGTGTTGTGCATAACGAATTTTAGCATCAGTTGAAGGATTTTTGTTTCAGCCATCTCCACCATAACCTGATTGTCTAGTACGTTAGTTCCCCATGGTTAATTACAAAGGTTTTCTCCAATTGACTGCCTCAACTAGTATCCCCAGATCACAAAATGAATAAGTCGTGCTAATTATTAATTTAGTCTATCTGCATCACATCTGTCAATAAGATGAGAGGATCATTAGGGTAGCATCAGTTACAAGAAAGCTTCACGCCATATTTGTTGGTTCACTGAATTTTACGGGTTACTGTTAAGTTCTACGAACAGAAAAAAGATCTTATAACTTTATTCAATTTTATTTGAAAATAAAATAACTTAATGCTCATTTCGGATGTGCCGTAGGAGAACAAGTAGTATTTCCATTGGCTTATCTTTTTTTGCTGTGATGTTAAATTAATTTGTTAGTTTTAGTGTATTAAGTTAGGTGGTAAATTGCAGGTTATACATGGTTAGAGTTGTCGCCACTTACTGGAAGAAAGCACCAGGTTTGGATTACAACTGTGACTTTTAAAATCCCCATCCTAACCTTCCTTATTAACCTACTAATTAAGGACAATTGGACTTTTTCTCTGCCTTGACATCGTCACTATTGAATAGCTTCGTGTCCATTGTGCGGAAGTATTGGGAACACCGATAGTTGGAGACTACAAGTATGGGCGGCAAGCTCATAATAAACTAGAGCGCTATCTCGAGTCTGCTTCAGATGTTAAACTGGGTGGCATGCCATCCAGAGTTGATGAAGATACTGCAGGCGTCGACCTGGAGAGTGGAAGTGTATCGGACGAACAATTTTCTCTTCATCTTCATTGCAAGGAGATGATCTTGCCTGATATTTCAGTGGTCCTGCAACATGGCAACGTAACTGATCTGGATTCTACACGAATCGGCCACGTGATGTTAAATGCTCCTATGCCTGCACACATGCAAAGAAGTTGGGACCTAATGGCTACTGAATTCTGATCTTAGTTCCCAGTAGGGTGGAATCATCGAATATGCTTCCAGCAGCAGGTCTCCACCTTCAAGGTAACATAATCATTTCATTAATGTCAACAGCATGTAACATATCGAAGATGAAGTCAGATCACAAATTGAGTCGAGGTCGCAGGAACTAGCTCATTCTTAGACATTCATTAATTGTCGTCACCTTGCTCTCTAGTTAAATTTAATGGGGAGTAAATTAAACCAATATCTGTATGTGTTTGCGCAGGTTGTGACACTGGAATTTCTTATTTACTCCATATCTTAATCCGTTTGGGACATCAAAATCTTGGCGTACTATCTAGAGCTGATGTTTAACCGCCATACTCGATGAAGTTATTAGAATTTTATTTCACGTGTTAAGAGGGTGATCCCAATTTGATCTAAACATTTTTTATCCATTTAATTTTAAAAATGTGAAAGCAACTATAAAAAAAGGACGTCTTTAACTACAAGCTTTAAGGAATCGTTTGGTATCCATATACGTATATCAAGTATGAGTATCAATATGATCCATATCCATATCTTAAGTTTGGTATATCAGTATATGTGTATCAAATTGATATACTTGATATACATCTTTCAATATTTTTATATACCAATTTTTGTTAGTATATGACTCATACGTCTACTTTCATTACTACTTGATATCAATCGATATCTTCAACATATCAAACACGAATATCAAATATAAATCTAATACTCGTATCCATACCTGATATTTGATATACTGATATATGAATATCAAACGGGCAATTAGTCGAATGTCGTGCACATAGGTATCGAAACTGAGCGCCTCCCCACCCACCGTAAAAAAAGAGAAAATATTGAAAAGGTAAGAAACACACTCTCAAAATGAAATAAAGATAAAAGGAAATTTTATACGAAATGAATTTATTGATTGTATGAACACATATTTTACACATACCACAACTGAATATTATATGACCGACTCAGCACGAATGAAGAAGACAGGAAGGCATGATTCTGAATCGTTACTGTTAGAAATGCAGCCTCTATTATGAATGAAAATTCACAATTGCGAGCCATTGATAGTGAGCTCAAACAAGAAGCAAAAAACATTACAAAAATGCTACACTAGTTTGCTATCCCGGTTAGGAAGAAGCCACTCAACTCCCCCTGCTCGATTCAGACTTCACTCAACAGCAGAAAAAACCTAATATGCCAGTTGAAGCATCACCAAGACAATCCTCTACACTGATCTATCCCGTGAGAAATGACCAGTATCAAGCTGTTGTGTTCACAGACCATCTCGGGTAGTGCCATGCTACCTGAGGAGTTTGTTAGCTGATGTATTGCTTTTGGCTGAAATACATGTTCATGAAATATCTCGATGGGTTGAAGCCACTCAGAATTACTGCAAACAAGACTAAATTAGTCAACGCTTTAGGAAACAATTTTATGGCAAGTTCGAATCTTGTACCAAGATGCTTACAGATGGGGGAAAGAATTAGGACAACACCAATTGGATACAAGAACAAAGTGGTCCTCTCCAAGAAGGGCAATACTGCACCATCGAAGCAAGATATATAAAATTAATAAAAAAAAAAGGACCCAAAGAAGAAAATTTGTGCCCTCTAACTAGCTACTCAGAAAAACTCACAAACATATAGCGACTTTCAGAACTCATTTTCATAAATAAGGAAATATTGTTTTCATGGGTTTATAGTTTTATTGTTAATGAACCTCAAATTTTGTGTGTTCAATTGTTCTCACAAAGAAATCAGGAACAGCTCTCAGCAGCCTAATAAACCATTACGAATCATGATTGAAATGTGTCCTATCTTTGGCACTTTAATTTCCACCACCCACAATAAACCAAATGGTTTATTACTTCTTACCATTCAGTTTATTGCATAATACCCATTATTTCTACTTGCAAATCCACTTAAGACAACACAAAGTACAGAAACTTTTGGGATACCCCAACAATATGAAAAGGACATTTGGTCAATTCAGATGCAGGACCACTCATTTTTCAGTAGCAGTAGGTATTCATTGAATTCCATTATAATGGAACTTCAGATCATTGAGTGTGAAAGGACTTTTTAAGCAAATTTTCAGCACTGCAAAACTATGTTATCATGAACTCTACATCAAAGGTCAAAATACTTAGGCAACTCAAGGATGCTGGCCAAATGGACTTGGTAAAACAGTTCTAGACTCGTTCTCATGAAAGGGTCTAAATAGTTTTGTAGCCTATTGCTGAAATGACATATAGTAGATAACTGCAAGTGAACACATGAAGAAGTGTTAATGCTTCAAGTACGCTAGCTCACCGTCATAACCCAAGTAATTGAGGTAATGATAGTAGGATACAGCTACCATGAAGAGCGAATTTGATAGTAGTAAGGGAACAAAACCATGAGCCACTAGCAGAGGTGATAGGAAATAATGAAGAACTGCAAAACAAAACATAAATATTATAGTTATCTAGAATATTGTTGGAAAGTACACATTATTAATTTACACTTACCATAAAGCAGCACAAACATAGGGAAGAAAGAGTTGCAGTGTACATCAAAGGCGTACAACCTTCAGAAGAGCCATGAAAAGTTAGACAGAGACATTATGCATATGCATATAAAAGCACTAGTACCTTAAATCTTAACACATTCTACAAACAAAACAAACTCTTATAGAAAGCTAGAAAAAACTTGCCATTCCACCCGTTGCTCTACCACATAACTGTTTGGAGCTTCTTCTCGAAGATAGTTGTTGGTGAAAAACCTGGAGAAAGTAGGCCAATAGATTATCAGTCAGACCATCATGACGTCCACAAAGAAACACATAACAGATTCATCAAGCTTCTAAAGCATAGAAACAGAGGTAGAGTGAAATGTTATGCAAGAATACTGCAAGACCACTAAGAATTTTGAGTAAATTCTGAGAGGAATTTGAGATTACCTAAAATATATTTAAGCCTTTCAAAAAATAGTTAAATCAAAATTGATAATAGGAGATCCCCCTGAAGCTACATATAATAGCATGGTGCTGGCCATTTAGCTTATTCCACCCTAAACTTGTGGGGGGTGTCAACGTGAAAGTTTTAAAGATGGAACTTTCTTCCCACATTCCCTCATGTTCACCATCGAATAAAACCTTCTGCGATAATACGAGATGTTCCAATATAAGGTTCATGGAATATATAACCTAGCCCTTCTCAACAGATTTAGCATGAAGGAATACTTCTACATTCCACCTTTAAAACTTAGGCTGCAGTAGACTATTGCACATTCTACAACTGGGACAAGACCTTGTAGCAGGCATTCGATTCTACAATAATTTGGTAGTGCATGAATATATTATAACCTAGTCAGATGAGAACATAGTCTCCAATAGAGATTCCGTGAATCAAAGAGTCAATTTAGAGGAACTGTAGTTTAGTAATTGAAATGCAAAACAAAACTGAGGAAGGTATTCAAAAACTCAGGTAATCATAAAATTCATATTCTTAATTTCCTTACCAACAGAATGTAGCCAAAATTGCCCCACAGAAGACGAAATGGAAGAAAAGAGTTGAAATAACTACAAAAACAGCATGCCCAGCACTATGATCGTACCTGGTACACATGAAAAATAACGACATTATAGAAGACATCAGAAAAAAAGATTCAATGATGCATATTATGCATAATAAAAGAAGAAAACAACCAATCATTTAGATTTTTGATCTGAAAATGAGTTTGTTAGAGCATTAATTGAATGAAGCAACTAGCAATATGATTTAAATTCAAACAAACATATTTATTACTGAAGAAATGCTGGGGAGGTCTCGTCTACAACACTGATCAATAATTATGAAAGCAGCCATGATAGACAAAGTGTTAAAGATACTTACGCAGCACAATATGCAATAATGCAAACCGACAAAAGAAGACTACATATGACAACAAATGCAGGATCATCACGTGCCCATTGGTTCTTTGTTTCTGCAAAAGAAAAGATTAATGTTATTGGGGAATTAGTGCATCAGTGATCAGCAATAACCTCTTAAGAAACCAGTCAGATCTAGGAATTCTAAATTTAAGGTATAAAACAGAATGAAAATATCAACCAAGAAATAATCCATATGGAACTATGGATGTGAAACTAATGATTTTTCCAACTTAAGTAAAGAACATTTGGTTTGTTGGCCTTCAGAGATAATGTGTAAGTATTCCATAATGCCAAATTGTAAAAGAATTCAGAATGATAAGACTTGTCTTCCAGAACAGAGACACTTAAGAAAGATTAAATGCACATTGTTGAAGCTGATGCTACAATTTTGTAAAGAACGGCTGAAGATCTGCTAATTATTAATTGAAGTTTGAACTGAAGATGCGATTTAATTAATGTTTGGCAAGAATATTAGCAAATCTGTGTAAAAAACAAATCATAGTTTATGTACTGGTTTCATTAGATAAAGCTTGATAACAGTAAGGCTTAACTGAAAATAATGTTGATTAGTAAAATAAACATGGAATAAGTAACACAAATATATTCGGTGACTATGCATCATCTAAGATGGTGGCCATTGGTGATTTAGAAACACTTGGTTTCAGCAAAAACTAGAAGAGTTATGGAAGCCGTACGAGTTAAAGGAGGTCTATTACATCTTAATAGATAGTTATCCCTATTCAACTTGAGATGGAGATCAAGATATGAGTGCTCAACATAAGGTATCTTAATATACAACCCCTAAGATTAGCAGTTAAGAATTAGTGGCATCACATTAAGGTTTAAATAGAAGGGAGACTCCAGGTAATGAGTCGTATTTGAGGATGCCAAGAGGAGGAATTCTAAATAATAAACTTAGCGTAGAAAGGGTAATTAGAAACATTCCACAGAAAATAAAGCACACGAACTGAAGAGGGCAATGGGTATTAAAGAGAGGAGACTCACGCTTATGATACTTGGTGTGTTGATATCTGCACCCATCATAAGGAAACATGTAAAAGAAGGAAACAAATGTCATCAGATCAAAGTAAGTAGAAAATAAAATGAATTCATCCAGCCACCTGAGTTTACATTAAATGTCTTTACAGAGTGATACTGCCAGGACTATAACAAGTACAGTATAGTTTACTTCGCGAAGAATTCCTTGATGATCATCTATTCATCTTTTTTCCAAGAAAACAAGAAATACATATTTCTATCTCTTAGCATAGAGATAAATAAGTTCATCTTTATGATCCACATATAGAATTAATTGACCCCTTTGATTTTCCAGTAGTTCACATGTTGACAAAATTTAACAATTCCATATACTCTTCGAAAATTATGATTTTATAAATAAAAAAAAAACAAATATATGATAGTGGTCAGAACCCTGCAATTAGCAAAAATATGATGAAAAATTGAAAATATTGCAAAGATCAGATTTACAGAATGCAAGCAAACATACAGCACATTAAGAATAATATGCAGAGGTCGAATACCCACACGACTTTCGGTGATGTGCATAGGTTAAGCATTTGCCAGAAAGTGTATTCAACATCCATCTGTTGCCACTGCATTTGACCACAATATAATTGGTGTTACTGAGAGCTATGCTGAATCTAAAAGTAAATCCCAGAATTATCTCACACGTTATGCACATCTTTATCCATAAATGATACACTAAGCCAAAATCTAGCAATAGAATTCTTTTATTGTTTTAACAATTGACTTACAACTAAAACTTATAGAAAAAAGAATGAGAGATTTCAACATAGCAAATAAATCCAGCATTTTGAATGATCGACAAATTCAAAAATAATTTGAGAAATTTCTTCAAGCAAATTCAGCAATAGATAACGCATTTCAGCCATAACCTTAACTATCTACCATAATTTTACTATTTGAGCAGAAATGGGTTCAACAATAATTCAGCACACGAAATTGTCAAATTCAATTATGAATTGTTATCCCAGATCAAGTTCAGAAAACCATTATTAGCTCAAAGCAAACCAAGTCCAAGTCCGTCCTATCGCTTGCTACCAACTAGAGTACATTCATCCAAGTACCAGCTGCTGCCAGCTCTACTCTTGCAAGAACCCTACTCCCATTAACAATAACTCACATAAAGCAGCAAACCAAATAAAAAATGCCATGAGCAAACACTGAGCATTATATTCCTCTTATCTATTTAATTAATCATCGCATTTCCTCAGAAACCAAAAAAAATAAAAATATAGCATCACGGCCAGATCAAGCCACAAACTTCTCATGAAATTGCAATGAGGCAACAATTAGGAACCCATCCATCAAAATTTACGAAGAAGGTCGTTATCAGATCTGAGATATCCTCAACAATTTCGAACAAAAACTCATACGAGGGCGAATTTGGGAGGAAGGACGCAAAACCTTGACTATTCTGCGGAGATACGGGAAGAACGAATTCGGGCGGGCTTGCGGGCCCGATCGACCCTTTGTTGTTGAAGCGGTTGGCAGCATCTTCCTGTGCTTTGATTCTTCCGCGATTGATTGATTTTACTCCAGCCTATCGATTCGTGATCGATGGATTGGATTTGAAGATCTCTTAAATTTCAAGTTAATTTCTGTTGTTCCCTCCTCTCCTCTCCTCGCTGTCACTTTGCTTCTGGTAGACTGTGAATTGTGAAATGCTAAAGCGGGCTCGGATTTGGTTGCGGGCCTAATCGTACAACCCAATCGATTACTTAGTTGGGCTTTTGCAGATTGGTCCATCTACACGTCTAATTTATGTAATGTTTGTCGACATAAATGGCAATTCATTTTATATTTTTAAGGTTAATTGTCATAAAAATAATGAAATTACTCGAATTTTTAATTTGACATGTTTTTTTAATATTACAATTATAACACGACCTTCCATAATTATCAAAACGATGTTAGTCACATTTATAATTATCAAAAGATATTTAAAAATTACATTGAAATTGTAATTCTGCTCAAATTCATGATTTATTTTTACAACTGAACCTAGCGAAACTATGATTCCAACAAGTGATTAAGTAAAAGTTTCTAGATGTTTTTAGTAATTATCTAAGTTATAACTTATTCCGAGTAACATGCTTTATCCATTAAATAGGGAGCTTGAATCTTGCATACACATAGTGTGCATCCACCCCCACATCCGCCGTCCATGTGTAAATTCATTTACATTTAGAATTATTTTATCTCCATAGTTCAATTCCATTTTTTTATTATTTTTTTTACAAACTACAGTAAAATTAGCAAACCCTTATGTCAGTATTCCTTAAACACACTAACGTAATAACAGGCCAACAGTGTGGCCCACCAGATTTCCTTACAATTCAATTGAGCAATTTTTCCAATTTCGATATTTTTCCATTTGCGAATTTTTCAGCATTGTGGTCTCTTATTTTTGAAGAGGTGATCCCTAATAAGTTTAAAATCAATTTTATATATCAGTAGTATATATAATAACTAGCGTATAATCCGTCGAAAATCGACGAAAAATTATATTTTAATAAAATTAATCTAATTATTTGACAATAATATATAACAGATTAAAAAAATATTATTTGTTGATTATTTTAGGATTAAATCATTCGACTATGCAATCTGCTAAACTCGTTTAGAATAGGTATGTCCTTACTCGTTAAGAATAGGTATGTCCTTAAACATATCTCAAATTTAATTAAAAAGTAATTTTATCACATGTTTACGTCTCAAACTATATAGTAATGTCTGTTAAAAATTCTAATTTAATCTATCATCATTCCTTTCGATAATTTTCAAAACTCTATTCTTCTCTATATGAACACAAAAATATATTTGACTCTCAAAGAGATTGTCACACGTCGATTTTAAATGAAAATTGAGATAGATCATTTTCATTGCAAACACTTTTTGTCCTACATTGATTTCGAAAAGAAAAATAATTTTAAAGATTGGCTATAAGATAAAAGTGATCCTAAATACCCTATATTATGAGTTACACATAATATTAAGAAAAAAAAAAGATAAGTTGAACCACAATGCTATCATCCCGTCTACCCCGACAGTTGCAACCCGGAACTGGCCCATTGGTTAAAATACTGATTTTGTATTATATAAATAATTATTTTTCAAATATATTCACAGATTAATTAATGATGACATTTGTTTTCTTTTTTTCATAAAATTAACATTTAATTATATAAATAACTATCTACCAAAAAATATGCACATTATTTAATAAATAAAATTTATAATATTATAAATTGCAGTATTATATAAATAATCATCTTCCACATATATTCATAGAAAAATAAATAATATTATTCATTTTTTTTACCAACTTTGAGAAGAATTTTTTTAACTGAGAATAGAATTTTGAGAATTGGTTTCAAAAACTATTTACTTCGCATACATGAAAAATGCATAAAATAAAAAATTTAAAATGTATAAAAATAAAGAATGGAGATGAGCCACGTGAGATCCCGAATTAACGTACTAGTCAATTGAAAATTGGCCGTCTACCTAATTAATTGGTCAAATTAAAATTAATTATTTTTATCAAATTAAATTAAATTTATTAAACTATTTCAAATATTAATTCAGTCAACCTATAAATTAGTCAAATTATTTTGGAACCGTTTATTTGGCCAACTAATAAATTGGTCAAATTAAATAAAAAATATTAAAATAAATTATAAAAATATAGTTATTTTTTCGACTGACTAATAAATAGTTGTCCAAATAAAATTGGTGGAGCAAAAGATGAGAAAATACCCATTGATTCTTGATATTTATAGGCTTTTTAATAGGAGAAGTTTCATTGAAAAATCAATGTGTGACACAAGATTTTAATAGATATTTAAAATCTATTAAAATTCAAAAAATTGATTATTTAGACAAATACGAATAGATGATTAAGAGGGGTGTCACATAGAATGTTTTCAAAGCAAGAATTGTTTTCTTTTAGCAATATAATAATATAATATAATTGTTGGGAAATTTATTAGTATAAGTTTTGATGAATTCCAAAACCGACTGACCCCAACCGAGTAGATGTTGCCAGAACCTAATGTTAGAATTTAGGCTCGCTGTTTGAGAAAAGTTAAGATTTTATCTTTACAGGTCTCCAGCTGAAGATGGCAACAAGGCGTCACTCAGACAGAACATCAGTTGTGAAGAAAGACAACTGAGAGTTCATTTGTTCAGATGCAAACAAGGGGAAGTCTTCAGAACATCAGTTGAGAAGGAAACCAACTGAGCGTTCATCAGATGAGAAACAGTTGAAAGGAAGAGAACATCAGATGAAAAGGAAATCATCTGAGGGTTCAAACCCAACTGAGTAAATACAAGGAAGACAACTGAGTGTTCAGTTTCAGAACCTCAGTTATAGAAACCGAACAAGGAGTTCAACTGTTTGAAGTTCAAAGTCAGCTGAGAGCTCGACAGATCGGAACATCAGCTGAAGATCACTCAGATGAAGGCCAAGACTTTCAACCGACAAACCGAAGTTGACTGTCAAAGATTTGAATTTCAAAAGGAAGTCACATGAGGGTTTGACCGTTCAGTCATTACCCCATCTGGCCCAACACAAGGCTGTCTCAGATGGAAAGCAGAAGAGCACAGATGCCATATCGAGAAAATCTGCAGAGATGAGAGACAAGCCATCGCTGCTCCTCCAACGGCTAGTTGATTCTCTCCGCCTATAAATAGAGGCATTCTCTCATTCGAGAAAAGATAGAAGAGATAGACGACGAAAATTCAAGAGCTTTCACGAGAGAAATCAAAGCAAAAAGCAATTCTGCAAAATCATCATCTAAGAGCATCAGCAGCTGAGAGTTCCAATTTGAGAGAACATTAGTAGCTGAGGGTTCCTAGAGATCGAAACTGTTTTTAATCTTAGGTTGAGTGTTTATTCGTTCAAGCCTTAGATCCAGCTCTCATTCGTGATCGAGCTGTAGTTGGAAATCTTACCCATTCTCACACCCTAAAAAGTGTGTTAGGACATTACTCTTCCTGTAATTGAGTAGTCAGGTCGTCAAGTATCCGCAAACTTGATTTAGGCTGTTTAGTGCCCGGAAACTAAACTGTAACGGTTGCTCAGCCCGCGTAAGCTGAGTGGAACTGTCCAGAAGAACTTGGACTGAGGTGTGTGGACTCACATCTCCCCGTGGACGTAGGAGTTCTCTCCGAACCACGTAAATCTTGTGTGTCGTGTTTATTTGTGTTCAGTCATTATTTTGCATATCTCAACTGACAAACTAACCGCATACAATCTGCATACTTTCACATCAACAGTTTGGTTTTGACCAACCGTGCATAAAAGCGTGAGTTTGATTTTACGAGTACATTTTCCACCACATTACGCACAGCACCACTCTTCCAGCTGAGGTTGCTTACTCAGCTGTGAGATCCCAACTGAGTCCTTTTACTCAGTTGAAGTTGATTTCAAGTGTTAAGTTTTTCAAAAGTTGAAAAATCCTAACTGGTGTATTCCCCCCCCCCCCCCCCATACACCAGTAACTCGTATCGGGACCATCAATAATGATAATGATCGATAATGTAATGATGGTATAATGGTAATGATGATGATGAAAATATACCTATCAAAAAAGAAAAAAAGGATAATGAAAACATATATACAAACTCTAACTTTCTATACAAGATTGTTAATAATTAAACTCTTAATTCACTATATGACTTTTCTAGTATAGCCCACGACTCAATAAATAACAAAATAAAGCTGTGAATTTTTACAATCACACTAAGAAACAAATATCAAAGGAAACGTATATGAACTTAATTAATATATTCAGTCACCATTTCTTCATCGTCAAAAAATTTTAAGAAGTACAATAATTTATTTGGCCAACTAATAAATTAGTTTTCTACAAAAAAATAATTATTTATTCGACCAATTAATAAACTAATCAAATTAAATTGAATTAAACTATAAAAATATAATTATTTATTCGGCCGACTAATAAATAAATTGGCTAAATAAAACTGGCGGTGTAAAAGATGAGAACATACATATTGATTCTAAGTATTTATAGGTTTTTCAATAGGTGAAGTTTCACTGAAAAACTGATGTGGGACATAATAAGTTTCATTCAAAAGCAATGTGGGATAAATATATACATAATAATTCAAACGATTATTAATTAAAAAAGTTTACTCAATTGGATTTGGTAAAATACGAAAATTCACTAAAAAAAATCTCGAACAATGTTTTGTGAAGATTTCAATCCATATTTAATATATATATATATATATATATATATATATATATATATATATATAGATATGAGGCAAATCGTAATATAGCATTAGGGTACATATTTTTATCAAATTTTGTCAAAAGTTCACTTTTGATGAAAATTGGGTAAAATTGTACCCTATTTAACTGAAATACCCTTAATGGATGTTATGTAGGGTTATTCCCTCATTTATTATTTTTCACATTCTCTTTCTTCCCTCTTTTTCTCTCTTCCCTCTCGTCTCTCTTTTCCTCTTCGTCTTCTCCGACTCTCTCCGACTCTCTCCGCCTCAACCATTCCACCGTCGTTGATCAGAATCCTCAACCATTCCGCCGCCCATCCTTCCACTATAACGATACCGTCGCGAACAAAAAAGGCGAAAAATCACCGGCGCAACGTATGTCTCTTTCTTCTTCTCTCTTCTCTTCTCCTTCGTTCTTCGGTCATCCCCACTCATTTCCACCGCCGTCTGCAACATCCAGAACTACTACACCAATTATTGTAGCCGAAAATCCATAGATCTCGTCGGAAAGTCATAGATCTAAAATTGGGGTAATGAGTTTATTTGAATTTTTTTTTCAATTCATGAATTTTTTTTAGCCTTGTTTTTACTCATTTATAGGTTTTTCGTTGAGTTTTTGATGATTTCTAGTGTATTTGGGTTGAATTCAGAGCGATTTCGATATATTTGGGTAGAATTCTCGTTTCTTTTTGTTGTAGCAGAACTGCTGTTGCTGTAAAACTCGTCGGTACGCAGTACGTATTTACAAATACATACTGCGTACCTGGTACGCAGTACGTATTTATAAATGCGTACTGCGTACCTAATAATCTTGTTACGTTTTTGTAAATACGTACCGAGTTATCAAGTAAAATACAGGTACTATGTTTGATTATCACTTGATTTCTTCGATTTCGCGGGTTTACTATGTTTTGAATGTCGATTGCGTACTCAGTTTGTTGAGTAGAATGCGAATTAGGGTACACACAAATTTGGGGGAAAATTGTACTAGGTGTACCGGTACGTTTTGTGCAATACGTACCGGTACACACAGATATATAATTTCTTGAATTGAGGATAGTTTGTTATGAATTTTTTGAGATTATGCATGATAAATTTTGCATTCGGTTGATGTGAATATGACATTTTATGATTAAAATTGGTAGGATTTTGTAAATGCGTACCCAGTTCTAAAGCATATAAGTTGTAACTTGGTAAGCATTTGCAAATACGTACCAACATAACTAGTGTATTCCTGGTAAACTCGGTACGCATTTGCAAATACGTACCGAGTGTACCAGTAATTTGATTTTTTGCTAGTACACAATTGCAAACCGTACCTATTTTACCGGTACACTCGGTACGCATTATCAAAAACGTACCGGGTGTACTAGTAATATGATTGTTTGCTAGTACGTATCTGCAAATGCGTACCTACACTACAAGTACACTCGGTACGCACAAGCAAATGCGTACCTACTGTACCAGTAATTTTATTTTTTGCTACTACTTCTTTGCCAATGCGTAACTACTTTACTGGTAGACTTGGTATGTATTTGTAAATACGTACCAACTCCACTAGTGCATTGCTGGTAAAATTGGTACGTTTTTGCAAATATGTATCGAGTGTACCAGTAATATGTTTGTTTGCTAGTACGTCATTGCAAATGCGTACATACTTTACAAGTACACTCGGTACGCATTGACAAATACGTACCAAGTGTACCTATAATATTTTTGTTTGCTAGTATGTAATTGCAAATGCATACTTACTTTACAAGTACACTTGGTACGTATTGAAAAATATGTACCGAGTGTACCAGTAATATGATTTTTTGCTAGTACATATTTGCAAATGCGTACCTACTTTACAAGTAAAGTTAGTACGTATTTGTAAAAGCGTACCACTTGTACCAAGCAATGTATGACTAAACAGTGAATATGAATTTGTTATTGATTTGTCGTTTCTCTTATTGCAGCATAACTAGACATACAAGAGGCTTGATCTCAGTACCTTGATATCCAATGTAATGACTTATGGTTATGAGTCAATTTATGCCTACATCATGGAGAAACACATGCCGGCAATCCTTATAGATGTGGATGCAGGGAATGAATGAATGATGAAGTATAGTTAGTTTTTTTATGAATATTAGTATATTATGAATGGTTGAATATTGATATTTTGTGAATCTGTAGTTTGGATGACTATTAGAATGTGCTACTCGTAATTTGTATATTTTGGATGACTATTAGTATTTTATTATGAATTTGTGTTTTGGTACGAAAATGTCAATTCGTTACAATTGTTTCAGTACGCAAGGTAAGTGATAAACCCATATTTGTGTCCATCTTTTCTTATGTTTTTCTTGTGTTTTTTAGTTTTTATCGAGTCAAAGTGTGTCTGAAAGGACACAAAGTCGAGAGATGGTGTGCAGGGAAGAACAGGTGGGATGTTGGGCAAATTCGGTGGAAAATCTGTTGTTTAGATGCTGAAATGGCGATACGATGCAAATGGGCATAGGGCTGGAGGCTTGTAGCTTGGCAACAACGTTTTACATGCTCTACAAGTCAGGAAGTACCTCCCCATATCCTTGAAGCCAACAGACAGAGTACCCGAAAGAACCAGGATCTTGGTCAACACAGAAAGCAATCCAGGATGCAGACATCGAGGGCAAGAAGCGAGTCGAGCCAGCAGCAGATTTCTTTTCCTTCAAGGAAGAGGATAATGATCGGATATTTCTTTCCTTATCCTAACTGGACCTAATCAAAGAAGATATCTACCAAGTAAGGAAAGAGAATCGTGGCTGCATGCATGAGAGAGAAAGGCGGATATGTATGGAAGAGTCCTTCATCAACAAGGAAACTTTCCTAAATCCTAATTTCCATCGCCTATATATATGGCCGACTCCGTTATGTAATGTGTGCCGTTTTTATTCACATTCATAGTTAGTTCTGCATTCTTAGTTTGAGAGGAAGTGAGGAATAAACAAGTCCTACGGGCAATTTACTTTTACGTTCATTTTATATTTTCTGCAGTAGTTTAGTTGTTGGCGTGAAGCCAAGACCTTGGTTGCTGACTACGCTTTTGGGTAGCAACCCGTTTTCAGTTTTATGATAAGTATGTTTTCCTTTACATATTTTGTGCTTTCGTTTACTATTATGTCTAGCTAAATTTATCGTTTGGGTTGGAAGTAGATGAAGTGATCGTAAATTACTCGTGAGGTTGAATTATGTTAGTTCGTTAATTGATTTTGTTCCCGAAACACTTAGGAATAATTCTAAACTTAATTGATATTGACATATGATTGATCACCATCTAGATATTGATATTAAGGCATTAACAGGAATTGGAATTTAACTCGAGAGTGTATTTCGTGCCCAAGAAGGTAAAGAGTGTTGGAGAGCAGTCGGTATTGACTTACCCCTTGGTTGTCTTGGGTCTGTTTATTCTTAATGCATGTTGGGCAGCATCGTTACTGAAGTGTCTTCGTGACTTTGTTGATCAAGAGAGGAGATCTTGCCTTTTGGTCAAGATCTGTAAAATTGGTTAGACATAGGCTAAGTGTGTTTATATCGTGACTTCGTGACCTTTAGGGTATAAACTAATCTTTGTCTTAAACCAAGTAATGAGATCAGTTAATTGAATATCTTTGCACCAATGAACGAGTGATGAGTAATTAGGATCATGGATTCGAAACCCAATCCAAACTCTTTTGTTATTTGATATTGTTACTTGTTGAGTTACAGGATACATTGCAGTCAAAACCCCTTTTGTTGAGTTCGACTTGAAGAGCAGATCTATGCCAAGTCCCTCAGGATCGACCCCACTTGCCATTAACTACTATCTTGTTGGGCAAGAGGTGTTTATAAATTTATTTGTGCGAAGAGTGTAATGACAGCGCTTCGTCAGTAAGCAATTCTGAAAAACGCACCAATATTTACTAATATATCATGTACAACATATGTAAAAACGTACCAATTTTTACAATAATATTTAGTACGAAATGCATAAAAACATACCAATCAATAGCACAATTAAAAACAATTAAACATTCAAAATAAAAATAGTAACAAATAGTAAGTTTATAATCGAATTCAATACATGTCCATAACACAAAAATTATCAACCAAATCTATGTGGATCTTGACATGTAAGGCGAGTATGACCGGTACACACCACGAATCTTTATCCGAAATAAGCATCACATCAGCAACATAAATCTCGCGCCACGTCGCAGTAAAATAATATTGATGCACATATGACAAAGATGATTCCTTCTTAAAGCTGAAAATGCCTAATAAATTAATACTTCGTCGAAGGCATATTTTGTACGCAATCGTAACTGCGTACCAAGTGTACCACATCAGAACTGGTAACCAGGTACGCATTGGTGAATGTGTACTTGCTTACCAAGTTCTATTGTGAAAACTTGGTACGCAATTGTAACTGCGTACCACGTGTACCACATCACAACTTAGTAAGCAGGTACGCATTGACCATTTTGTACCTGCTTACCAAATTTTGTTGTGGTACACCTGGTACGCAATTGTAACTGCGTACCAAGTTTGCACAACAGAACATGGTAAACAGTTACGCAATCCAGTACGAATTTACAAAAACGTACCAACTAATACAGATCTGAAATCGGAACGACAAAAGATTAAACTTGCATTATAATATATAGATGAAACTTGGTACGCATTAAAAATATGTACTACGTATCAAGAAAATAAACTAAGGTACGCAATACGCATTTCTAAATATGTACTGTGTACCTAGTAAACTTGGTACGCAATGGTAAATACGTAATGCGTACCAAGTAAACAAATTAAGGTACGCAGTACGTATTTTTAAATACGTACTTCGTACCAAGTTAACTTGGTACGTAGTGGTAAATACGTACTGAGTATCAAGTAAACTTGGTACGTATTCGTAAATACGTACTACATACCAAGAAAACAAATTAAGGTACGCAGTACGTATTTATCAATACGTACTGCGTACTTGGTACGCACCAGTACGCAATTACAAAAACGTACCAACTCAAACCAAAAATTAAAATCGAAAATCAGAATTCATACTGCCGGAAAATTACCTCCATAGCTTTATCGCCACAACCAAACATCGCCGGAAAATTACAATCGAACACACGTAATACTTTTTAAACGAATATCTAAGAATAAATCACAGCAAAATCGCAACAAATCGCGCAAAAATGCAGCAAAATCGCATCCAAATCGCAGAAAAATCACAAGAGAGAGAGACGACGACGATGAAGCAACTTGCAGACAAAAATCGAGCACGACGACGACGAAAAATGAGTTGAAGCCTTCGATCGGTGAGAAGCTGAGGGAGGAAGAAGAGAGAGAGAAAAAAAAGAAAGAGAGATAAACACATGAGGTGAGGGTTGAAGAGAGAGAAAAAAGAGAGAAAAAAATAAAAGTGAAAAAGTAGGAGAGAAAGTGTACTGGGATGAAATAAACTATAAAGCATAAGGGTATAAATGTCCAAAAAGTAAACATATGACAAAAATTGATAAAATTTGAACTAGTGGCCTTTTTTTATATTACCTTTAAGCTAATGACATATGGGTGCATTTCATATATATATATATATATATAATGATAAATAATGGTTTGATCTTATTAAGATTTTGTTTCCATGTCATATATAATATAAAATATAATATAAATATGATAAATATAGATTTTAAATTCAGAAAATTTGAGAATTTAGATAAATAGGAACGAAGAATATGAAGGGTGCTACGTAGGATTTTTTTTATATAGAGTCGTTTTCGTTTATATAATAAAATAGATGAGGTTGACGTTCATAATACGTGGTAGAATAAAGGAAAAATCATAATAGAGCACCGAATGGACAAAGAAAAATGGAAGATTTTGGCTGAAAATTTATAGCATGAATTTTTATGAATTCTTTTTAAACGTGATTGACCTTAATCGAAAAGAGCCCGAGCTCAATAGAACTTGTATGAAAACTTAGTGACCTGATCTGATCAATATTATTACATTACGTTTGGTAGGATATAGTAATAATATTGAGATAAATAATATGGGTAGATATGATAAATTATTCTATTTGTGTGTTTGGTAGAAAATATAAGAATTTTGTTAGTATTAATTTATTGTTTGGTACACTATATTAAAATCAATATTAACTTATATTTTTCCATTTTATCCCTACCCTAATTTAAGAATTACACATAAAACCTCATCTCTCTCTCTCCTCTTCCATCTCACTCCACCAGATGACCAGAAACAGCCGCCTCCCTCTCCCTCTCTCTCGCCGCCACCACCAACTTCTTCCTCTTTCTCATCTCTTCACCATCTCCATTTTTCTATTCTCTTCTCTCTCTAGACTTTGAGAAAATGTCTAAGCTGTGCAGCTCCAAGTCCCATTTTTCTAGTCTTATCATCTCTGACTTCATTCTCCTCTGTTCCTTCATTCTCTCTCATCCCCTCTACTTCTCCTACTTCCTCTTCTTCTCATCCTCTCCGACTCCCTCTCCCTCTCCTTATCTCTAATTTTACAGAATAGTGAAAAGGCTCGACGGTTCGACGGTCGCCTCCACCGGCTGTGCCTCTGCCCAATTTCTCTCTCTGCACCGACGATCTCTTATGGCGACAAATCCGCAGCTCAGCCTTCTTCAGAATGGAGTTGTTGAAACCCCCGCAGAGGCCTCTGTCGCCGGAGACGACGATGAGGCCGACTCACTTGACGGGCCTGATGGCGGTTAGAGGAACCTCGACGTCTTCAAGTTAGCACTGCTCGTTGATGGTGTAAAGCATCTCCACGAGGGATTTGGCGAAGAGGCGGCTGTTGATGACCGCTTCCTGAGCTCGCCGCAACTTTGTCGCCGCCACCAACTTCATTGCTTCGGTGACTTTCTGTATGTTCTTCACCGACTCGATTCGTTCTCGGATTTTACGAAGACCGTTTTGAATAGAAAGGAGCGGCGGGGACTGGACCTTGAATAGAAAAAAAGGTTAAGAGATGGAAACGGGCTGAGCTGTGGTGTTCAATTCAATTTAATTTTCTCTCTGCTCCGACGGCGGTGGATTGGTAGTCAGTAGTGTATTAGTAGTCGAAGGTGAAGTAGTAGTCGGCGGAGGTAAAAGTGTTAGCGGCGGTACAGTGGTAGGAGAGGAAAAAGAGAGAGAAGAAATGGAAGGGTATGAAGAATGAGAGGGTAATTTTGTCTTTTCGATGTTTAGTACGAGTTACTGTTGTAGATGGTATAAATAATACCATGGGTCGGGTGGTATTATTTAAGCAGAGATGCTTGTATTATAACACCGGGCTTTATCATAAAGAAGGGCTTTTAGTATTAATAATATTGCCTACCAAACAATGCATAAACCTATATAAATAGTATAGTATGTGTTAATACTACCTACCAAACATGGCCTAATACGTTTTAATACGTATATTAACACTAAAATCATCTCTTCTTTGTTTATTATTTTCTTAATTGTTCCAGTAGTCAACATTAATTGTGCTAATGAGTAATGAGGCAAATAACCAATTATATATTATAACAATTATATTTGATTATTTAGATATTTTCATAAATTCAAACGGATTTGGTTAATTAGTGGGTACTATATGGTTTGGAGGAGTAAAACAAGCATAATTTTTAATTGAATTTGAGATATTTAAGAGTACATGAATTCTAAATAGAACGTCCAAATATTAATTGACATGCATATACATGGAATTTTTTCTCATCTTATTAATCTTTTGTCATTTATACTACTCCACTTATTATTTATTGTTAACATTTATTTTGTAATGTCTCAGTTTTCTTATTGAGATCGATAATCAATCATTGTAACGACTTATGTTTATAAATTTAAACGGATTCGAGTAATTACAATCATTATTATACGAGTTTGTAACGAGAACAAGAGTGAAATTCACTTTTGTATCCGGTTTTGAATTTGTACGGGTATAAACATTCTAGATGAGAATATAAATTAAAATTTATATTTTACTCCCTTCGTTCATGATAATATGTCCTATTGTGTGGGCGACACGAATTTTAAGAAAAATTGATAAAGTTGTTATTAGTGAAATACAAGTAGAGTTAAAGAGTGGAATAAAGTTGTTGTGAGTAAAATAAAAGGTAAAAATTGATAAATAACACAATGAATGAAGGGTATGATGGTACATAAAGTGAAGTAAGACACATTTTCATAAACAAAAAAAATGGGTAAGTAAGGCACATTTTCATGGTCGAAATGAGTACTAAATATGAATAATTTAATTATTGCTGAATTTGTTCATATAACAATTTGATTTTCATCATTTTTCGTCAGATTACTTACTAGTTATATACTCCCTCCGTATTTTTTAAGTAAGCCCATTTAGTTAGGTACGCATGTTAAGAAAATGAGTTGTTTATAATAAAATTGAAAATATAAAGTAACTTTTGAGGATATTTTTGTCACATCAAGTAAGAGATAAAATGGACTTAGTAGCGTTTTAGTGGCGTATATAAATTTATGAGTTATAGTAGAGTATTATTTATTATATGATATATTTCTATTTTAGGAAATGGACTTAATGAAATGATGCGTCCAAATAAAGTAAAATAAGCTTAATGAAAATATACGGTGGGAGTAATATATAACACAGTAAAAAAAACTATTACAGATAATAATTGCGAAAACATACTACTATTAGTATATACTGAAAGATACTTACCGACACCGTTTATATTTATTTTATCCAAAAAAATACAATTATGATTAATTATTAAAAAGGGGGAAAATTTATTATACATTTAGTACAAATCAACTGTAGCCATAGAGGCTCATGGAGGGAAATGTTGATTCTCGAAAGCAGCACCGAACTATGGTTCTAAAATTTTATTTTTGATTTAATTTATTAACATTATCATAAGGAGACAAGTGTTGATGGATTAAGAGTTGTGGATTCAAAGTATGTGTATGTAAGATCCATCTTGAGCTTCCCCATTAAATATGCTAATTTAGTAATATAATTAGTTGCAATCATATTTATACCACTTTATACGTAGTATATATTTCCTCCGTCCTGCCGAATACGGCCTAGTTCATATGGACACAGAGAGTAAGAAAAAAGGTATTAAATATAAAGAAAGTATTTAGTGTAGTGTGAATGTAATATTTTATAATGATAATAAAGTTATAGATGAGATGTTTGAATGTGTAGTATGAGTAGGTTAATGAGATTTAGATGAGATGGTGGGCCGTGTATATAAATTAATTGTTTCCTTAAAGAAACATGTCAAATATAGTGGGTCGTCCCAAAATAAAAAATATGCTGTATTCGGTAGAACGGAGGGAATACATAACAACAAAAATCAATATTATTCACATGGATCCGAAGTTAAAAAGAGAATGTAGAATTGTAAACTTTGTACCAAGCAATATTATTTTAGGGTGTTATAAATATATTATATACTCTAATCACGCTTATCAAACGAGCCCCGCTGATATTCGTGTGGATAATCTATAAATAGAATGCTAATTCCGTTGAAAATAAACAAATATTGATTAATTATGACTTTATGAGAGCTAATTGAAATATATGAAAAAGATAAAAGGAAAAAACCAAATCTGGTTTGGACTGCACAGTAAAATTGGGAAATCGGCAGTCACCCACTCTTCAAATTCTCCCTCCCTCGATTTTCTGAATCTCTCAACTTCTTATTTCGATTCTCAAAAACCCTAATTCTCCATGGAAGAATCTCCTCGATTTTCTGTTCATCACGCGTTAGGCGGTGGTGCAGGTACCATCATGATCGCTTCTAATTCAGATTGTAATTGAACATGCAAATATCTAATGTAATCGATTCGTTCCATTAATTTGTCGACTGTTTTTGGCTTCGCCGATTATTTGAATCTACCTATATCGTCGGAATTTATTTGCTAGTTTGTTGATGCAGTTGCTGATGTGATATTGTGGAGAAAATGGACTCTGAGCGCCGCTTTTCTCGTGGGTTCAACTGCGCTTTGGTTCCTATTCGAGAGGGCTGGATACAATCCACTGTCATTTATATCTAACGTTTTATTGTTGCTCATCGTCATATTGTTCTCTTGGGCTAAATCTGCGTCGATTCTTAGTAGGTAATGAGTAGATGCATCTTCATTTATGTGCTTATTAGAAGTTTTTTTCCTTCTTCTATTTGAGGTGTATTAGTATTGATCTTGTAGATGCTAAAGGTAATGCTCATACGCATGCGTCTGTTTGATCATTGCTTTTTTGTATAGTGTATAAAATACCAAGTGCTATTAACGGGTACATCTTCTATAAAGTAGTAAATGGTTAGTTAATGTTATTGTTTCTGCATCTGTCACAATGGTTATTTTCGGTCTTCATTTGGAAATTAGTATATGGATCTTTATGCAAGTGTTTCGGGTATGGTGTTCCTCAATTTTAGTAAGGGGTTTCAGAGTTTCAGATATTTGCTGGGCTTTACTTTACATGAAGACTGAGGTGATTGATGAATTTTGGAAACTGAGTAAATAAATTTTGTCTATGATCTCAGACCACTGCCGCCTCTCCCTAATCTTGAAATTTCGGAAGAGGCTTCTGTCAAGGCTGCTGATGAGATGCGAGTCTGGGTAAACTATGCACTGTCAATTGCACATGACATTGCAATTGGTGGAAACTGGAGACTTTTTCTAAAGGTGTTGCACTTAGTTATGCTCTTGACTGATGTTTTCTTTGTCAATCCTGATTGTGCCAATGACTGATTGTGGATACTCTATGGTCCATTGGCATGCTTATTAGGTTGCTACAATGTTGTGGGTAATTTCCTACATTGGCAGTTTCTTCAACTTTCTCACGCTAATTTACATTGGTAAGTATGAACCATGCCATAGGTTGTATTCTTATGAGTTGTTCTGCCAATAATAATTGTTTTCTCTTTGAAATTGTATTTCAACAGGCGTCCTTCTTAGTTTATCACTTCCCGTGCTCTATGACAAGTACCAAAATCCAATTGATGATAAGCTGAGTGTTGCATATAATATTGCTCGGATACAGTACCAGAAGTTTGATAGTATGGTACTTCGAAAAATTCCTTTGCCTTCAAAGAAGGAGAAGAAGACCCAGTAGGTACATTGTAATTTCTTATCTCCTTCTGTATATATGTCTGTCTCTCCTCTCATACATATATATATGCTCAAGTGTTCTTAGGTTTGCTGCATGTGTCCTTTAGTTGACATTGTTATTAGATTGATGCATGTGCTTATTGGTCAAAGCTGTTGTGAGCAAATTCATATGTTGCAATTTCTCCCTTTGATTTATGTTTTCAACTGAACGGCTTGCCCTTTTGCTGCCTGGGAATTATGTCTAAAAAAGTTAATCTATTACTTTAAAAGTACTTTACATACAAAAATATATGATTAAACAACTTGATAGAATTGCTGTTGGAGTAGACTAGTAAAATGACTTTTGTACACTTCTTCACTTGTAGCTCAATACATTCGCTCAAGGCAAAGTCTTGTGGAATGGAGTTTAGGCCAAAATGTGACACAGGAAATTAGTATCTACTCCCTTAGTAATCTCCTGACACAAATCGAAGATCTGTTAGATACATTTATATGAGATTCATTGATTGGACTTTTGCTGCATGGTGATGTGCAATGCCTTAATAAAATAGGAGTAGCTCACATTTCTCTCCTGACTATGCATATAAAATACTCTTATCAGAAGTGAATTGAGGAAATACTTATATTAAGTCTTAAGGCTCAAGGGTTAGGAGTTACTTACACTGAGGATGGCATGAATTCCAGTTTTTTTCTAGTGAATCATTTACATGTGCATTGATAAAATGAATTTGTTTGCTGGTTGAGGATTATATGTAGGAACTTGTTACAACCTAACTTCTGGCGTTTACTACCTTAATTAATATGATTATGGCAAAAAAAAAAAAAAAAAAACGACTTGTCATTCATTGACATAGACATGTGGCCACCTCTTGTATTTTCTTGAGAAATCCGATGCGAAACCATAACCTTATAACACAGAACAGCTCTCTTTGTAGTCTTCTTGAGGAGGGATCGGATCTTTTTTCACTTCAAAACTACAAATTATGCCCAGTCATATTTTTGTCATTTAGTTAATTTGTTTAACCTTGTAAAATGCCATGGCTATTTGCAGGTGCCTTCTGCATGGTTGTTTAGCATCTAATTCTGTCGGTTGAATCAAGTTTTGAGAACGTCGGTGAATGAAGGTTGTGACAGTATAGTAGTAACTCATGGAAGTCTTAACAGCGTGCTCTTTTGTTTCTTGTTTACATTTCAGTAATTCATTTGCGGTGGTGTCAACCGTTCTGCTGCTTAATATTTCTCTCCACCCACACTCTTATACCGCTGAATTTAGAAACGAGCAATTATTAGCATGTTAGTTTGGTTTTGCAGCATTCGATTGTAACATTTATCCATATGCAAAGTTTGTGCAACCGTGTATACTATTTGCGTATGGTGCTAATTTCGATGGAAATTATAATGGTCAGTTTCCGGCCTATGTACAGCTCATCCATTTTGCTTTGCTGGCATACAATGGGAAGATATAATTTAGTCAACAAATTGTGACACCCACTCTAGCTGAAAGTGCATTTATCCTACTTTCTTAGGCTGGCCGCATCGTGGTCTCTAAGCCGTGTCTCTAAGGGGTCTCGAGACCCCTTCGGCTGGAGATCGCTGCGGTGCAGCGACGACGGGCTCGAGACCGACTTGAGGAGTCGAGACCAGCTCGAGCGTGTGTCATACACGCGCGGGTCCGGAAAAAAAAAAGCGCATGTTTTACAAGCTACTAACGGGTGGAAAGTTAAAAAATTCGACCGTTTGCAATGGTTACAAGCCAATTTTTTTTCTTTTTTTTTTTCTTTTTTTACACTATAAATTCAACCTCTCATCCCTCATTCATCCCACAAAAAAATACAACTTCTTTCTCTCTTAAATTCAACTCTAAAAAAATGTCTTCATCAAGCATTTCATCTTTGTCAGCGGAAAATGTCGAGATCAGCACCGATGACGAGGTCCTGGAGATGATGACGGACGTGGAACGAGCCCTCCGTGCACACTTAGCGGCGTAGAAGAAGAAGAAGAAGAAGAAGAAGAGGGCGAGGTTGTTCGTCGACCGCGACCGTGAAGCGGTGCGTGCGCTCCTACACGCCGACTACTTCGTCGATAATCTCACCTACAGCGAGCACTTTTTCCGACGCCGTTTCCGGATGCATAAGCATCTGTTCTTGTGCATCTGCAAAACGTTGGAGAACAACGTTCACTTCTTCACGCATCGACAAGATGCACTTGGATGATGGGGGCTGGCGTCAATGCAAAAATGCACGATGACGGTGCGACAATTGGCCACCGGTGATGCTGTAGATGTGTTGGACGAGTACCTCAAGATCGGAGATAGCACGGGTCAGCTTTGCCTCAAAAAATTTGCCGAGCAATGATCGACTTCTTCGACAAGCGATACTTGAGGAAGCCAAACGCTGCCGACACCGCTCGTCTACTCCAAATGCACGAGGCGCGGCATGGGTTTTCAGAGATGCTCGGGAGTCTGGATTGCATGCATTGGGCTTGGAGGAACTGCTCAAAAAGGTGGGGGTGCGTACATGCGCAGCGATCACGATTCACGGCACGCCTACCTTAATTTTGGAGGCGGTGGCGTCGTGTGATTTGTGGATCTGGCATGCCTTTTTTGGGTGTGCCGGCTCCAACAACGACATCAATGTACTCAATCAGTCGCCCTTGTTCGTCAACGTGCTTGAGGATAGAGCTCCGACGTGCAACTTCACCATCATGAGAAGGTAGTACGACAATGGGTACTACTTGACCGATAGGATCTACCCTTGTTGGCCAATACTAATCAAAGCGCCGAAGGTTGAAACTGATCCAAAGACGGCGAGGTTCAAGAAGATGCAGGAATCGGCCAGAAAAGACATAGAGCGGGCTTTTGGAGTTCTCCAAGCCCGATGGGGAATAATCCGGGCTCCGGGTCGGTGCTGGTATACGAGGCACCTCCGAGATATCATGTTCACGTGTATTATTTTGCACAACATGATCATCAAAGACGAGCAAAAAGATGCGGAGAATTGGAGAGACGATGTCGATTCTCCGTCCACTAGCGGGATATCCCAGAGGGCCACTCCGCTCGCCTTTGAGAAATATCTCAGACGGGAAGCCGACTTGAGAGATCAACGAAAGCATCATCGGCTTACCAATGATCTCATCGAGCACCTTTGGTACAAATTTGGATGTCTACCCGAGTAGTCTATATTTTACTCCCTCCGTTTTTAATTTATAAGATGTTTTAACATTTTGCACAAGAATTAAGAAACATTAATTAACACAAACTTTAACAACTCATTAATTTAGTCAAAATGAAATTTAATATAAAGAACTCAAAAGACTAATTGAAAAATGAGCCATCATTGTCAAGTTAATAAAATTTAATGTAAAGAACTCAAAAGACTAATTGAAAAGTGAGTCATTATTAATAATTACTTGAAATGTGAAGTAAAATTGATGGAAGGGAGAGAGAAAGTATTCTTGATAAATGAAAACATCTTATAAAAAAAACAAATGAAAAGAGCTAAAACATCTTATAATTAAAAACGGAGGGAGTAATTAATCTAATTTTTTTTTATTTCAATTGATGCTATTTTTTTATTTCAATTAATGTAATTTTTTAATTGCAATTAATGTAATATTTTTTTTATTAGAATTAATGTAATGTTTTATGTTATTTTTAAATGGAATTTTATGAATTAATTTAATGAAAATGGGGAATTATTTAATATTAAAGATAGAGACAACTTGTAGACAGCAGGGATAAGTATCTCTAAGTTGTCTCTAGTGGAAAAGAGGGTGCTAGAGATCCCTTGGAGACCACTAATGATCTCCAAGGATTGAAGATAGGCTTATGCGAGTCATCACACCAATAAAAACACCTATCAAAAAAGTTGATCAATTACTCTATTTACCCGTGATTATCGCATACAAAATCTCAAGATTACTATAATACAATTTGTATCAGTGACAGGATACAATGAAATTGATATAATAATTTTAACTCTAAATTATTTAAATGGTACATTTATTAGGAACAAGGAAAAAAAAGGCTAAATAAGATATTTATTCAAAAACGGGAAGGTGTATGATTTTGCTTATTTGAAAATAGAGTAATGATATTCGGACACACTGTAGTCAGTCACACACGTAAAAAAAAAGAAATTTAACTGTAAAAATAAAAATAATCACATTTCCCCTTAGGGTTTATGTTTCCCAATTAGAGCATATTTCATTTTCAAAACCTATATTACCATTTTTAAAGCGTGTGGCTGACCACAGTGTATCCGAATATCATTACTCTCGAAGATAACATCACTAACAATTTTGTGAACATATCTAGAGTACATAATCATCAAATTACAATAAATGATGAAGAAATTAATTATCTCATGAAATGATCAAGGGAGCTGATGGCACGCCGGAGAAGGTGTTGACTATATATAAATTATAGTTAACACAAGTTTCCATAAATAAATACTGTTTAAACACAAACACAATCCAAACAGTAACATCATATTCAACTGCATCACACTCATAGTAACTAACCGCCAAAATTAAAATACCCATCATGACTAGTAAAAAGAGGTTTGATCATGCACCCCAAGTAAGAAATAATATTGTCCCTAAATAATTTCCCCAGTTCCAACTCTACAAAACAAAACCAATATCATCATCACATAAATATATCCAAACATTTGTAATCTAAACAAACAAACAAACGAGTAGACATTGACAATACCATTCTCCAAAAAGTACATTCGTGAGAAGCTGTTAATCTCAAGAACAGATGAATGAATAATCAGAAGCGGTGCGGTGGCTGCGGCGGCGAGCAGCGGTGGTAGCGGCTTCTACCAGTACTGTATTTGAGAATTTGCCCTACACTATTTCAAAAGTCTCACTCTTTTGGCAAATGCTTCAGTGAGACGGTCTCATATTGTGAGACAGGGTCCGGATCCGAGTTGATTCGGTCAATCGTTGACTTTTTTTTTTCGATTTTTTTTTTTGCCAATAAATCCATATGCACATCACCGTATATTAATATGCACTGCACTTTATGTTGATATACACCAACTTTTTCCAGTTTTTTTTTATGATCATGTCATATACACTTTAAAGTATATCCACATGCACAATCATGTTCACCGATATGCACCACGTTGTATTTGCATATGCACAACCAATTTTTCAATTTTTGTTTTTTAAATTTCCAAATTTATTTTGCACTCCTTTTTTTTTTTCCTCTCGTTGTTTTGTATATCGCTTTTTCTTTGGTCAAGATTCAAGCGAGGGGAGCCGAAGGCCTCGGAGTGAGCGGAAAAATCCAAATTGTTGTCCGACGATTATCCTTATATTAGTAATCGGAGCGAAGGCGGAGCCGTAAAATCGGAGCCGAAGGCTCCGTCGGAAAAAAAAAGAAAAAAAATTGTAAATAAAAAAAAGGAAAAATAAAAATTGGAAAAATTGGTGCATATCAATACCCTTTAGTGTGTATATCAATATAAAGTGCAGTGCATATGAATATATAGTGATGTGCATATGAACTTATTGCTAAAAAAAGTCGAGAAAAAGGACGTGTGCAGTGCACGCGCCACGCGCACGTCGCACAACGTGAGATGCGTTTCACATGAGACTAACTCCACTGTTTTTATTATCTTTATAATCATTTTAACAAACTTTTACTTTCCATAAGTAATGGAGACCAATTACCTCTTCTCCTAAATTAACACTGATTTTTACCTATATACTATACATTTGAGAAATTTACAATCAAAATTAGTCACACACTTCCATTGCCTTACTAACACCAAAAATTCCTGACGAGAAGAAAAAGTTCAGAATTAGTGACGAAAGAGACCGAGATCAAGATGAATAATTGATTAATTAAAAATAAAATAAAGTACAACAATATGCTTTAATACAAAATACATGTAAATCATATTGGGCATAATTTTTTATCGCAAAAACTCAAAAGCGACGCGTCGCATTTCATGCGACCGTGCATGGGGTGCACGCACCTCACTCACGCGCGGCGCGTGGGGTGCGCGCGCCTATTTTTTTTTTTTTAGTTTTTCTTTTTCTTTTTCCTTTCCAATTTCCAGTTTCTGTTTTCTATTTTTTTTTAGCTTTTATTTCAATTTTTTTTTTAAAATTCTACTTTTTTTTCTTCCTTTTCTTTTTGTTTGCCTCTTCATTTTTTTTGTTTGCCGCTTCTTCCTTGGTCAAGATTCGAGCGGGGGGAGCCGAAGGCCTCGGAGCGAGCCGAAAAAGTTCAAAATGTTGCCCGTCGATTATCCTTATATTAGTAATTGGAGCCGAAGACGGAGACGAAAGAAAAAAAATCAAAAAAAAAATAACCGGATCAACGGGTCAAATCCGAGTTGACTGGGTCAACCCAACCTGGTCGCATTTCAGATTATTCTATTTACCCTTGCTTATTGCATACAAATTAAATCTAAAAATTAGCAGTAAACAATTTGCATCAATGACAGGATAAAATAAAATGATATCATAATTAACTCTAAATTATTTCAATGGAACACTTATTGGGAACAAGAAAAAATAAATATAAAAAAAAAAGCTAAATGAGATACTTATTTAGAAATGGGAGGGTATATTATTTTGCCCATTTGAAAATAAGGTCGCTGACAATATTGTGAACGCATATATTGTTGGAGTTATACATGAAAAAAATTCTTTTACTTTATATTAACTTTTATTTCCTATTTTCCTATTTTATGAGAATATTATTTGTCGCATGATTTATATATTTATTCGCGGTTATAATATATGAATAAAGTTCAATTGCTTTATATTATAGATAATATGGTGTGTTGTGTCACACGTAAGATCATATTATTGTAATGCTTATAAAGTGATACAAGTGTTCACAATCTAAGTAGTTAATGGACAATTATTTGATAGATTGTAATATAAGCTTGAATTAGCTAGTCTTGGCTATTAGCTTATGTTAGTGTATTTTGTATATATTGAACTGGATCAACGGTGAGATTAATTATACTATATTGACCTAAGTGTATAATTAAAGATCTCGGTTAATTATTATTTCTTAATTCTAGTCGTATAATATTTAATTATATATTTATAATAATTATTGCTTTGATTTATCAATGAGTGAGAGTTAATTATTATAACTCAATATTCTCGATATTTTAGGTAGTAATATTATTTATATGATAATTCATATTGTAGCTAGAAATCGTGTCTCGGTGTTCCGAGTTGATGATGTCCCCTAGAGGAGCTCGAAAGGATTATTATATTAAACCCTGCAAATGGATTAATTTCCGATATAATAATAGTCGAGTTGTACTACTCTATGGAATAAGATATTGATTAATTAGAAAGCTGTCAATAGCTTAAATTAATTAATGGACATGCATTATCTTAAACACGGGAAATAATTAATTGGAAAGGAGCTCGATTCGTAAATCGGATTGAACGGGTAATTCAATATTAATTCTTTAATGGAGTGAATTAATATTTTATTTAATTTAAGAGTGTTTGGGTTTAAATACTTGGATTAAATTAAATATGGAGACCCAGTTCTAATCCTCCTAGGAATTCCTAAGATAACCTAATTAAATCCTATAAATAAATCCTTAATGTCGCCTACTACACACTGGATTACTAAGCAATATTAATTAAATATTGAGGCAATTAGTAAGGTTTGAGGCATGAGTTTGAGGTTTGAGATTTGATAGTTTATTGTCCAATCAATATTCAAATCTAGGAGGGTTTATCTTAGAAGGTTCGTAGGTCGAATCATCTGTTAATACAAGAGCTAATCTCGTGCGCAGAGATTAGTGCGTGGATCATCCTCGACTCAGATTCGTTTCGTTTTTCACAAAGGTATATTCGATTTATGGTTCCGCAATCTCATAAATTGAATTACGTGGCTTTGCATGTTATTAATTTGTTAATAATTAAATTAAATTAGTTATCCTATAAATCCTGGCGGTGGAATTTTCAATCAGTTCCAACGTGTGTATATATATATATATATATATATATATATATATACCCCTATATATATATATATGTGAATATGATGATTGAATTACAATAAACAATGAAGAAATTAATGAAATGATCAAGGGGAGCTGATGGCACGCCGGAGAAGGTGTTGACTATAAATTATTATTATCATATCATATAGTAATACTAAATTTGCTAGAAGTCAACTAGAACAATTTGCTACAAATTAAAGTCAACTGATTGCTAAATGCACTGTTGTTATAAATTAAAGTTACAACGCATAAAGTTTCAAATGCATCAAACATAGTAGAAGAAGGCTAGGCTATATACAAACATTTACATCAATATGGCGCTTCCAAGGTCAGCCAAACAAATCTTCATCATAGCTGGGCAGAGCAACATGTCGGGCCGCGGCGGCGTCCACCAGAACCAATGGGACAGCGTGGTCCCGCCGGAGTCCGCCGCCGACGGCGAGAAGATATTCCGGCTGAACGGGGAGCTCGAGTGGGAGGAGGCGCATGAGCCCCTCCACCAGGGGCTCGACGCCAACAGAGTGTGCGGCGTGGGGCCCGGGCTGGCCTTCGCCAACGCGGTGAAGGAGCGCGTGGGCGTGGTGGGGCTGGTGCCGTGCGCCGCGGCCGGAACCCAGATGAAGGAGTGGGCGCCAGGGGAGGAGCTCTACGAGAAGATGGTGCGGCGGGCGAAAGCGGCGGCGCGCGGCGGCGAGATGGCGGCGTTGCTGTGGTATCAAGGGGAGAAGGACACCTTCTTGAAGTTCAAGGAGGATGCCGATGCTTATGGAGATAATCTTGAGAAGCTCATTCTCAACCTGCGTCACGATCTCGATCTGCCTTCTCTTCCTGTCATCGTGGTTAGTTTTTTATTTAATTATTTACTTTGTTTGTTTGGGTATTGATTTTTATTATGCTAGCAATTGCAAATCATGAAATAAGTGACATTAAACAATATATCCAATATCATAGAAATTGAAGTATTGACCATCAAATTGAGATCATCTATCCTACCATTCAGAGTTCCGGTCGCTTTCAATTTCTTTTCATCAAATTTGTTTTTTTGTTCTCGACATGTTTTTAAAATTAATGTTAATCAAGACTTTTTAGACCCAACTAGCGTATAACCCGTCGAAAATCGACGGGAAATTATAAAAATTAATAAAATTATTATATAGTACTAATATGTGATAGATTAAAAAGTATTATTATTTGTTAATTTTTTTAGGGTTTAATTATTTTATTATGCAATCTACTAAACTCGCTTAGAATTTATATGCATTGAACACATCACAAATTTAATTAAAAAGTAATTTTACTACATGTTTAGGTCTCCAATTCATATAGTTATGTTTGTTAAAAACTCTAATCTAATATATTCTCATTTCTTTCGATAATTTTCAAAGCTCTATTCTTCTACAAAACCGATGTGGGCAAAAATATATTTGTCTCTCAAAGGGAAACGGCTCTTAAGCTGAATCTTTTAGCTTTTTATGAAGAGAAAGAGAGAAGAGACGGAGCGGGCAGTGAGAGAGAAGAGAGGTATAGATAGCTAATAATACTATATGGGTTAAGATTGTCTATAAGATAAAAGTGATTCTAAATATCCTACATTATGAGTTCAACATTAGATTAAGAAAAAGAATAAGTTGAACTACCGCTTGACAATTATTCCGTCTACCCCGAAGATTCCAACCTGGAACCGGCCTATTGACTACAATACTAATTTTAAATTATATAAATAATCATCTTCCACATATATTCACAAAAAAATTAATGATGACATTTGTTTTCTTTTTACCTGAAATTAATATTTAATTATATACATAATTATATTCCAAAAATATTCACACAATATTTAATAAATAAAATTTAATTATAAATTGTAGTATTATATAAATAATCATCTTCCAAATATATTCATAGAGAAATAAATGATGACATTCGTTTTCTTTTTTACCACCTTCGAGAATAACTTTTTTAACTGAGAATAGAACTTCAAGAATTGTTTCACTATGTACTTGGTAGTTTTTCCTTTTTACAAAACTTTATGTGGAATGATTGTGATTCATAAAATTATTTAGTCAATGATATAAGATAAAAGTTGACCATAAATATCCTTAATTTTATGAGTTCAAAATTATATAATATATTTAAAAAAATTATCCCGCAAGTACTGAATTGACCCATCTACGCGCACGATTCTTGGTCGGAATTGGCTCGTTGATAAATCGTTAGTAATTTTTTTGCCAATTTTTCTACATATTCTACATTTTTCAACGGACACGATTAATCAAACAATTTGAGATGATGTGTTTAGGATTATTCAAACTTGTTTGAAATTTATATACTCGTACTTGTTTAAAATACGATTAAAAAATTAGTCATTTGTGTTCCTTTCTAAAAAAAAATCCGTATATTAGTCTACCGCCACAGTTCTGCGTCAGAACTGGTCCGTTGACCACGACTCTGCTTTATAAGTGCGTAATTTATAAAATTTAATTAGAATTTATATAGATCCAAAAATTTAATAAAAATAATGATTGTGCTATTCGTTATCGTCCTTAATCGTATAGTAATATTCGTTAATTAAAATTATTGATTATGCAAAGTTGGAAACCCAACTACAAATAATGCAAAAAATATTTTATTGGTGACGATTAAGCATAAAATAAAAAATTTCTCGAGTTGAGGTAACCGTCGGTTGGAAATTAGCTCATCTACCGCCACGGTTCCAGGTCAGAATTGACCCGTTGACCACAATTTTGATTTATAAATGCATAATTTATGACGATTCTAGATTTTAGAAGATTCATGAAAAAAGTGAATAAAATGAAAATTTTAAAATTAATAAGAATAAAGAATGAAAATGTGTCACGTGAGATCCCAAGTTGAGGTACCCGTCAGTTGGGAATTGGTCCGTCTACCTAATTAATCGACAAATTAGAAATTACTTATTTTTTATCAAATTAAATAAAAAAATATAAGAATATTTCCAAATTTAATTCGTCAACCAATAAATTATCCACACTATTTTGGATCCATTTATTCTGTCAACTAATATATTGGTTCCCTAATAAAAATAATTATCTATTCGACCCGTCGAAAATCGAGGGGAAATTATTATTCAATAAAATTACAATAAAAATATTTTCCATTAATTATATTTAAGTTTACACTTTGTGTGAGTTCGGTGGGCTAGTTCGAAATCTGTCAGTCAATCCCCGCTGTTCAAGATCACAATCCTCCCGTTGACCACAATTCTGAAAAAGTTGAACCGTTGGTTTGATATCGGCCCGTTTACCCTCACGGTTCTAAGTATGAATCCTCCCGTTAAAGTTGAACTGTCGTAATTGAATCGGCCGTCTACCCCCACGTTTCAAGGTCGGAATCATCTTGTTGACCACGATTATGAAAAAGTTGAACTGTAGGTTTGGAATTGGCCCGTCTACTCTCACAGTTCCAAGTCGAAATCCTCCCCTTATGTTGAACTGTCGTAACTGAATCGGCCCGTCTACCCCTACGATTCCAATCAGAATCAGCCCGTTGACTATGATCTTAATTTTTGTGGACAATAGAATAAATGGATAAAAAATGAACATGTAAAAAATAAATATATAACTGTCCACGATATGTTTGTCACTATTGTCATTTAGGTTTGTCTACGATATGATTGTCACTTCCATTTATAGTAGTATGGTCCACATAATACATTATATTTAACCTTATATTCTCACTACTCCACTCATATTTATTGTGAGAATCTTACTCCACTCACAACATTACTCACTACTATCTGCTACTACCCACCATTTTCTTAAAACTCGTGTTGTCCAGATTGTGGCAACGATATCGTGAACGGAGGAAGTAGGACTTAATAAGTGGTCATATTAGATTTTTAATAAAAATTAAATTAGATTACTTCTCAAAATTAGATATCTTAAAACTCGTGTTATCCTCATTGTGTCCACAATTTTAAAGCTATCTTACTTTTTCAAAATCGATGTGGGACAAAATTTATTTATTTGAGGTATATATGATTATAATTAAACTTAATCAACTAACTTTTTGAGATAATTTCATGTAACCGTCCATTACCAAAAAATGTGGGAACTGATTTGCATTTGTGGATCTTCATTAAGCAATAGTTTTACATATTTTATATTTGTTTGACTTTGTAAGTTGAATTGGTACTTTTAATAACACTCACTTTTTACCTATATTTTATTATATGTACATTGTCTTCCTTTGTTAATGTTAAAACTATTTAAAATTTGTTTATCGGATTATTGGCAATGCATTTGCTTCATTAAAATAATGCACAAACAATTAAACAATTATGCATTTAATATTAATGCATAAATACAAAAAACTTACTGCATAAAATAATACAAAATTATGCATTATGTTTTATAATATAATGAATTACTTATAATATAATAATAATATATTTGTTTTTGATAATCCTAGCAAAACAAATAAAAATTAATTCCTTACTTTGATTTTGTGCATTATTTATCATATTAAAATTTAAATGCATCATTTATATTTATCTCTTTATCTGTTTTAGAATATTTAATACCTCATTGTATATATTTGAGTTTTTTGAAATAAATCAGTAAAAAAAAACCATTAGCATTGAAGATGATCAACATGATTTTTACTCTATTTGTATACAATATATTACCCATTTGATAATATAGGGTTTGAAAAAAGAAATATACCCTAATTGGAGAATTATAAATTCTAAGAGAATTAATTTTCTTTTTTTTAACGCTTGTGGCCGACCCTAGTATTATCAAAACAAATAAAAATTAATTCCTTACTTTGATTTTGTGCATTATTTATCATATTAAAATTTAAATGCATCATTTATATTTATCTCTTTATCTGTTTTAGAATATTTAATACCTCATTGTATATATTTGAGTTTTTGTGAAATAAAATCAGTAAAAAAAAATCATTAGCATTGAAGATGATCAACATGATTTTTACTCTATTTGTATACAATATATTACCCATTTGATAATATAGGGTTTGAAAAAAGAAATATACCTTAATTAGAAAATTTTAAATTTTAAGAGAATTAATTTTTTTTTAAGGCGTGTGGCTGACCCTAATATAACTGGATAGAATTTTCTTATTATTTAATTGTTTTTAACTCTTTGGTGCGTGAAAAGTGCGGCTATAATGAGATTAGTGCATCATGCCAGATAAGCCATCACAAATCAAATTAAACTATAAAAATATAACAGTTATTTATTCAGACGATTAATAAATAAATTGATACAATAAAATTTTTACAAAAAATAATTATTTATTCGGCCAATTAATAAATTGATCAAATTAAATTATATTAAACTATAAAAGTAGTAGTTATTTATTCGACCGATTAATAAATAAATTGGCCAAATAAAACTGGTGGAGCAAAAGATGAGAAAATACACATTGATTCTAGGTATTTATAGGTTTTTCAATAGGTGAAGTTTCATTGAGAAACCGATGTGGGACACAAGATTTTAGTATAGATATTTAAAATCTATTATTTTACATTTAAAAATTCAAAAATTTGAGAATTTAGATAAATATGAATGAAGGAATATAAGAAGTGCCACGTAGGATTTTTTCAAAGCAAGAATCGTTTCCTTTTAATAATATAATGATTAGAACATATAATTATCTTTAACATTTAACTTTTTAATTATTGATTATCATATCCAATCCAAAGCAATATTATGAGTATGATTTGTGGATAAAATACAAAGACATGAAACTAAAAATTGAATGCTAATAAAGTAGTATGCTGCAGGTTGCACTTGCATCAGGAAGAGAGTACCTCGAGAAGGTTAGAAACGCACAAAAGGGAATTAATCTGCCAAATGTAACACACGTGGACGCTTTGGGTTTGGGTCTTCAAGAAGACAACCTTCATCTCACTACGGAGGCCCATGTTCAATTGGGCCATATGTTGGCACACTCTTATCTCACCCATTTTCTGGATCTGGCCCAATAAATTTCACCACCCATCCCAATTTACACAATGTTTTTTCCTTCCTACTCAAATCTGCATCTTCGATGGTATATGCCAATGCGAGTAGTTGATATTGTAATAATAAATAAGTATGCAGTGTATGCCTGCCTTTATGTGGTGTATTTAAACATTCTCTTCTCTTGTACATGGACCTATTATTCTCGTACTGACTTGTTATCCCCTCAAATATGCACGTAATAATTTATATATTTTGTTACTTTTGTTAATATTACATTTATTTTTCTATAAAATAAAATTAAACTAAGTATGCAGTGTATGTGCCATCCGGAATATTAAAGATCTGCCCTGCATTTATTTTTCCTTTATCGTAGAAATTTGTTTCGAATATTAGAGGTCATTGTTCTGGCAATTCGGATCTTTGTATAATTGTTGTGACATCTTTTTTTGACATAGGAGAGGGGTTGAACCCGAAAACTCCTTGCTTATACAAGTCGTACCGTTTGGATATCTTATTCATCATACTTAAATTTTGAGTCAAAAGTTATTTTAGGACAATAACTTTGTGTGATTTGTAATTTTTAGACAAAGTTTTGCGGGCCTGCAATTTAAGAACAATATATTTCGAATTACGAACTAGAAGGACAAAAGTGCCCCGATTAAGCTAAAAATTAATTATGCGGCCCGATATCGCCAACTCAACTATCCACACAATATTTACTTAGCCAAATTACTCCAAGTCGCTTCCAAACCCACATTGAAAGAACCCTACTCAGAAATCTACACCAAAGAAGAATTTGCTAGACAATATTGGAGTAGAGAGTTTTTTTAGGCCCGTAACTTTGAGCAAGTTGCAATAGAAGGACAAATTTTTGGATTTGCAATTGTAGGACAATATTTAAATAATTTGGCAATTGAAAGACAATATTTAAAAAAATTGGTAATTGAAGGACAAGTTTAAGTCCGAGTGAGCTAAATTACACATTTCCACATGGCATGATTTATGCAGCCTGATGGCTACATGGCTAGATATATTATTAATTTTTGCAGTCTCGTAATCAACACAAACCAAATAATATTCTTCAACCTCCCATATAGCGAACAAAACTATTTAGCAAATACACATGTACCCAAATTGATTAATTGGAACCAAAATTCAAACTGTAAATAATATAAAATATTAAATATTTAAAGTAAGGTAAACGTGAGTAAACTAACACATAACATTTTAATTTCCAAAAGTAAAATATTCTCCACATTATCTTACAAATGCAACTGCAATATTTTGATTCTAGACAACAAATTGCTAAATGTGTTGCTTCAATGAATTGCTTCAACTTCCGGCAATGTTGTTTATTTCTATCCATGATTTGTTATATTTTAGTGTCATTTTATATAATTTCTTCGGTAGTATTTAGTTAGTCAATTTTTATGTTGTAAAGGTGTTAATCATTTTCTAAAATATTACACAAAAAAATTTAGTTAGTCTGTTTCTTCTTCTTCTGACTCGGTGAATACGTCGGTGTCATCGACGTCTTCCTCAATGATCATAGCCTTGGATTTCTCCTTGTCTTTTCCTCGGAAGGGTTCCTTCTCCTTTATGGAGAGGTCAGGACAGTTGGCTTTGAAGTGCCCTGGCTTTCTGCATTCAAAGCATCCCTCGCTTTGATTCTTTGAGGATGGATCAGTTGAGCTCTGTCTGCTCCTGTTGATCCTCCTAAACTTCTCGATCATGGAGTTCATCTCCTTGAGTTGTTTGGTCATTTCATCGACCTTCTTCTGAAGTTCGGACCTTGAGTCAGCGGACCGTGAGGGTCTGGCAAACTTGGATCTGCCTGATTCAGCTCGAAGCGCCATTGACTTGACAGCTGAGTTCTGTTCGGTCTGTTTTGGCTTTTGAAGCTTGTCTTGCTTCGGTCGGAGGATATCATACTCATTGGCCTTGAGCATGGAGAACAACTTCTCTGGGGGGTGATTCAATCAAGAGTCTGTGGGATTTTTTAGGAGTTTGAAAGTTTGAGTGTATTCAATCCAGACTTTTCAAACTCCTTAAAAATCTGGTGGTATTCAATCACAACTTTTTAAACTTCATAAAATTTTGGTGGTATTCAAAACTCCACTGACTTTTTAATGTTGTTGACTCTGATAAAATTTAACGTGATTTCAAGCAACTTTTTGTACTGAACGAATTCCGACCTTCAATCACGAGAATTTGAGATTCCATGAACAACAAGCGCCGGCGCCTTCCCAGAAATCGTTGGGCTCTATTCGGCCCTTGGCTGGGACCCAGCCCCGGCTGGACTTTGATAGGTCTACTTATAACTCTCCAGACTTCACATATTATCATTCTTTTCCTTCATTTTGCTTTGGCGTTGTTCCTTCATTCTTCTTCCAACAACAAAGGTACTATTCTTCAACTTGTTTTCCATTATTTTTTTCTCTTTATTTTGTTTGTGTAGTGTATGTGTATGGATTTATGTTATGTTTCTTGTAATAATGATTGTTTGGAGGTATGGAACTAGGTTTTTCCTCATCTTTTGCTAGTTGTTTATTGACTTTGGTTATCATAATTATAGTTTGGATTCACGTATTCGTTTGATTGGAATTCACGTGTATTGGTTTGGATTCACGCTCGTTTGGATGGATTTTCTGGTCATATGTATGCATCGTAATATACTCTGTAAAGCCGAAACTAGCGCCGGCTGGGTATTTATCCCGTCGTGGCCCAGCGACGGTAGCGAGCCAGCGCTGGCTGGCTTTAAGTTCTGCTACCGCTAAGGTCCAACCGGCGTTGGACTCCATCGACTTCAACTCCAACAGAGTCGTCCAAATCCCACGCGAACTCCATCAGAAATTCCTCACGACTCTACGCGGAGTCAATCAACTTCAAAACTCCACAGACTTTCCAAACTCTTTAAAACTCCCACATACTCTTGATTGAATACACCCCCCTCAGTCGTCATCAAACTGAGGTCACTCCGATTTTGATGGACGACGCTGTAGACCAACCAGTCTTCGCCTAATGCGGAGAGAACCTTTAGGTTCATCTCACGCTGAGAGTATTTCCCCTTCCTAATACTTTCAATGTCCATTAGGACCTCTGTGAATTTCAACTCCATCTTGTCGATGGATTCCCCTGTTAGCTGAGTGAAGTTCTCGTACTTCTGAAAAGCTAAGGTGAACTTGTTCTCCTTAATGTCGTCAGAGCCTTCACAGAGTGCAGCTAAGGCTTCCCACATATCTTTTGCCGTGAAGCAATTGATAATCTTCGGCAAGTAGGCTTTGTTGACTATGGAAGAGATGACATTTTTGACGATGTCATCTAGCTACGCGATGTCTCTTTCTTCCTTGGTGTCCTGGAGAGCGCCTTTGGGTTCATCCTTCATCATCTCTCCTTCCCCCGGAATGGTTGAAGGGTCCAGTACTGACTGAGTCACTTGGATGGGACCATTTTCTATGGTCTCCCATATCCTGTGATGCCTGACAGTCAATGTCATCTTCAGACGAAACTTCCATATGGGATAATCAACCACGGAGAACTCCGGTAAGCTTCCTAGTAACGTCAGGTTCATCTTTCCTGTACACCACAAGAGACAGATACAAAAATATGCAGCAAAATGCACTAATTGATTTCAGAAAAGATCTATTCAGTTGACCACTGAAAAATATACTCGACTCACACCTTATGAATCAGAAACAACAGTCTTTTGAACCACTGCTCTGATACCACTTGATGGTCCCGGTAACGAGTATCTGGTGTATGAAAGGAAGGGGGGGGGGGGTAGAAATATGTTTAGTGCATTTTTGTGTGCTCTTCGTTTATTATTTGTGCGTGTGTTACATGTTATTGTTCGTTTTTGGCAATGAGTCGTGGTCCTATATGTGGTTTTTGGTGTGTTTGGTGTGTGTAGGTATGTAGGTGGTAATGATGCATTTTCGGATGGAAAAAGAAGTGCAAACGGTGAAAGAAAGAGTAAGCAAGGTTTCCAACCGGAGTTGGAATTTCCAACCGAAGCTGGAATTGGTTTCCCACCGAAGCGGGAATCTCCCGCCAAAGCGGGAGATTATTGCAACCTCCGGCGTTGGCATTTCCCACCGAAGCAGGAAGACGGTTTTCTCCACAGATATAAATACTTTCTGTTGGTTTTTGGACGGGGGAACTGGATTTCTTTCTCATTTTAAGCATAGAAAAATGTGGAAAACTCTGTAGAATCTTATTTTTATGTCAACACCTTTTAGATTTGGTTTAATTTTTAGTTTTGTTGATTGTTCAAGACTTCCGAGCACTTTGTAAGATTTCTATTTCGTTTATGCAATGTTTGTTTCCAGATTTTGCTTTATTTTCATTTCCTGTAGTATGAACTAATTTATTAATCTAGGATTTAGTTCTTCGTCTCGGAATTGTTAATACTTGTGAAATGTGAATGCTCGTTCTTCTACTTCAATCGTTTGTTGAATCTTTTGAACAATTGATCATTGTTTGAATGTTTTAGTATCGAACGAGATCGAGAGATGAATTCGTTATGGAATGTGATTGAAGTAGAGTTAATCTTGACCGGAAATGTATAGGTTAATTGTTGAGCATGTTTGTATAATATCATTGGTGAAGTTCTTGTCTATGAATACGAAAGTTAGTAGATATGAATCTTCGTTATTGTTATTAAAATGAACTAACCGACCGAGCATTGCAAGTTACTTGTTTGAGTAATTCTGAGGAGAAGGATTTAAATCCTAGACGCTTTCATTTATTGAATTCCCATTTAATTTAAGTTATTAAATAGTCTTAGCTATAAAATTCAACTAAAACTTGGTTAGAATGTTTAGATTCGTTTTAATATTTCGTGTTAGCTCGATTACTTTGCCCTGTTAAGCTTTCCTTGTGATACGACTTGGGTTAGCTTATTGTACTACTTAGGATCTCGTTCTCTTGTGAGAAACTAATAGTAGATACATTTTAGTTGATTCAAAATTTTGGCGCCGTTGTCGGGGAAGGCTTTAGGCATTTGTTTCGTGCTTATGTTTGTGTGATTTCGTGTTGTAAATATTTTATGGGTTGTGTTCTTATTGTTTTTGTTTTTGTTTATTTCTCCCAGAGGTGCGTTTGATCGTTTTCTTGTCTGTGTGTTTGTGTATGATAGGCCGCCGAAGTCTAAAGAGGAAATTGGCTCAAGTATACGATAACATCCATCGACCAAAGACGATTATTTTGCCAAATCTGGAGGAGAATAGAGAGTCTAGTATTAGTAGTCAGTCAACAACTTCGCAAGAGAAAGGTGATGAATTTAGTTCTAGTGAGGAGAATCTACAAGAAGAGATGGCAGCACAAAGACCGGTTCAGAGAAACATACAAGACTATGCTCGACCAGTCATTGGGGAAACCACTTCGTGTATAGTCCTTGGAGAAGCAGCTCGAAACTACGAGTTGAAGAATATCCATTTTAACCAGTTGCCTTCATTTTATGGAATGCTGACTGAGGATGCATTGAACTTCATTAGAGAGTTCTATTCGGTTGTTCATACCTTTCCACTACAAAGTTTGAACAAGGATCAACTGAAGATGAGGTGTTTTCCTTACACCTTAAAAGATAAAGCCAAGGTGTGGTTAATGTCTCTTCAACCGAATTCTCTTCGGAATTGGAATGAAGTATACGAGAAGTTCATGTGCAAGTACTACTCAAATCAGAAAACTCAAGATTTGAGAGCTCAGATTGTTACATTCACTCAAGGACAGGGAGAACCGTTTCATGAGACTTGGGATCGGTTTAAGAGTTTTCAGCAACAATATCCACATCATCACCTTCCTTTGGCATTGTTGAATCAGTTTTTCTATGATGGCTTGTCGAAGAATTTCCAATACATGGTAGATAACGCTGCTGGAGGAGATGTTGGGAATCAAACGGCTGAGAGGATCACGGAGATTTATGAGAGTTTGGCCACCAATTCTCAACAAAAGAGTGCTAGAGGGAAGAAAGTTTCAGCAAGTGAGGCAACTCCGAATTATGATGTGACTAAGCAGTTGGTAGAGTTGACAAGACAAGTTCAGTTGTTGAAAACCTCTGATGGACCATCTAGTCAGGTTATGACTGTAGAGACTTGCGGGATTTGTGGTGAATATGGCCATAGAGCTACCGTTTGTCAAAGACTTAGCGAGCCTATTGTGGAAGAAGACGCACAAGTGAACGCTCTTCAAGGATTCAGCCAAGGCCAAAGTATGATCCTTTCTCGCAGACGTACAATTTGGGATGGAGAAATCATCCAAATTTTTCTTGGAGGCAGAATAATCCACAAGAATCGAGTCAAGTACCTGCATATCAACCACCACAGCAGCGGATGCAAGTTCAAACTAGGCCACAACAATATCCGAGTCAACCGACTCAACCTAGGAGACCATCTTTGGAAGAGACACTAAATACTTTTATCCAATCAAGCAACCAACGTCATGAGTCTGTGGAAGCTTCAGTGAAGCGTATTGAAACTCAAGTTGATCAGCTATCAAATACGGTTGGAGAGTTGGTGCAACAGAATAACAGGGACAAGTTGCCTAGCCAACCTTAGCAAACTCATGCTGTCACTATTCTCCGAAGTGGCAAGGTGGTTGACAACAAGGTAGAAATGCCAGTTGAAATAGAAGAAGGTCTAAGAGAAGAGGTCGAAGCTAGGAGTTCGGCAAATGAAAAGGCTAAGGGAGTGGTCATAGAGAAAGATTCAACACTTCATAAAGCTGAGAATCCTTATAATCCTCCTATACCATTTTCGAGTAGGATGCGGAATGAAAAGCAAGATCTTCAGTTTCAAGAGTTTTACAAGCTTTTGTCGAAGGTGAATGTTAACCTTCCCTTGCTTGATATCATCCGAAATGTACCAGCATATGTGAAGTTTTTCAAGGAGTTAGCATCAAAGAGGAGGAAGTTCGTAGTGACAAGTGCAATTCTGCAGTACCAATTACCTCTAAAGCTTTGTGATCCAGGTAGTTTTAATATAAAAATTGCTTTAGGTAATGGTAAGGAAGCGTCTGGAATGCTAGACTTAGGTGTTGGAATTAATTTGATGCCTTATTCTATTTTTTTAACAATTAGAGTTAGGGGATTTGAAGCCAACTAGGATGTGTTTGCAATTAACTGATAGATCTATTCGTTATCCTAAGGGAAAAATCGAAGATATATTAGTAAAAGTAGGTTGATGGTCCCGAAACGAGTTACTGGTGTATGGGGGGGGAGGGAGAGGGAATACACCAGTTAGAATTTTAAAACTTAACCCTTAAAAATTACTTCAACCGAGTAAAACGGACTCAGTTGGAATCTCACAGCTGAGTAAGCAACCTCAGCTGGAAGAGTGAGGCTGTGCGGAATGTGGTGGAAATTAAAACTCGTTAAAGCAACTCACGCTTTTTAGTGCAGGGTTGGTCAAAAACCAAAACAGTTGAATATGCAAAAATGCAGTTTGTATGCTGGTTAGTTTGATCAGATAAGAATGTAATAAGCAACTGAATAAAAATAAACACAGACACACGGGATTTAACGTGGTTCGGAGATAACCCTCCTACGTCCACGGGGAGATGTGAATCCTCACACCTCAGTCCAAGTTCTTCTGGACAGTTCCACACAACTTACCCGGGCTGTGCAACCGTTGCAATAAGTTTACGGGTACTTATCAACCTTTACAGTTAAGTTTGCGGGTACTTAACAACCTATGTCAAGTTTGCGGGTACTTGACAACCTAGCTACTCAATTACAGAAAGAGTATGATCCTAACAAACACTTTTTAAGGTGTGTATGTGGGTGGATTATCCAACTACAGCTCGATCAGAATGAGAGCTGGATCTATGGCTTGAACGAATAAACACTCAAACTAAGATCTAAGACAGATTATAACTCTATGAACCCTCAGCTACTAATGTTCTATCACTCTTGAACTCTCAGCTGCTGATGCTCTTAGAATATGATTTTTGCAGATTTTTCTTGCGCTTGTTTTTCTTGTGATTGCACTTCTCTATCTCTTGTCTCGTATATCTCTCGAATGAGAGAATGCCTCTATTTATAGGCGGAGAGTATCAACTAGTCGTTGGAGGAGCTGTTGATCTCTGATCATTGAAAGCGATGGCTTGTCTCTTATCTCTGCAAACTTTCCCGATATGGCATCTGTGCTCTTCTGCTTTCCTTCTGAGACAGCCTTGTGTTGGGCCAGATGGGGTAATGACTGAATGGTCAAACCCTCATGTGACTTCCTTTTGAAATTCAAATCTTAAACCTTTCTGACAGTCAACCTCGATTAGTTGGTTGAAAATCTTGATCTTTATCTGAGTAGTCTTCAGCTGATGTTCTGACTGAACCGTTGAACTCTCAGCTGACTTTGAACTTCATGCTGTTGATCTTCTTGTTTGAGTTCTATAACTGAGGTTCTGAAACTGAACCCTCAGTTGTCTTCCTTGTATTTAGTCAGTTGAGTTTGAAACTTCAGATGACTTCCTTTTCATCTGATGTTCTCTTCCTCTCTACTGTTTCTCATCTGACGAACGCTTAGTTGGTTTACTTCACAACTGATGTTCTGTGTGAGTGATGCCTTGTTGCCATCTTCAGCTGGAGACCTGTAAAGATAAAATCTTAACTTTGCTCAAACAGCGAGCCTAAATTCTAACATTAGGTTCTGGCAACATCTACTCGGTTGGGGTCAGTCGGTTTTAGAATTCATCAAAACTCTTACTAATAAATTTCCCAACAATTTCCCCCTTTTTGATGATGCCAAAACCACTTACAACTTTAAACCACTATTGATCTAAGCCTCACAAACTGACCTAAAATCTCAGCTGAAATTCTAGATAGTCTATAAGATAAAACATCAAAGGGTTAGCACAGTTATAACATGGTATTTAAAAGACTGCGATTCATAGCTTGGACAATGAGATATTGTTCGTCAAGTTGAATCGTATATATGCTTTGAAGTTTTTTGTTACAACTGAAGGTTACAGGGTTAAGCACAGAACAGATAAAGATACAACAGTTGCTCCAAAAACTACATCAGCTCAAAAGACAAAAAAAATTAGATCAGCTCAAAAATACTGTTGACCGTACTTGCTGAAGATACGGTTAAAGATCTCTTTCTTCGCAGGTGACTCAATCCCAGTGTTGACACCATGTTCCTTGCAGACTTGTCTCGCGTCAGCCATGATCGCATTTCTGTTCGGAGTGTTTGTGCCTTTGATCATGTGAGGGCGATATCTGAGCATCTGCAGAACTGGAATGGTGTTGGGATCGAGCTGAGCATTCAGCATGGCTCGCTTGAACTGACTAAACATTTCAGGGTCTCCAGATCTGAGCTCCCACAGGGCTTCCTTGAAGGCTTGCCTTGGATCTTCAGTCGAGTAGGTCTTCCTGTAGTAAAAGTCATTAATGAATTCATGCTTGAACTGCTCCCAGTCATCGTTCCACTCAGCATTCATCCACTTGTCAACATGTGGGAACCGAGACGGGAGTTGGGCGTTCTTCTGCAGCTGTTGAGTCGACTTCCTAGCCTCAACCTTCATCTAGTGCTTGTTGATTCTTCGCACGCTCCGGCTGGCTTTATTTCTATCGACGTTTTTCTCAACCTTGGCCAGTTCCTTCTCGAACTTGGCCACCTTCTTGGCCTGATCAGCAGCGAACTTCTTGATCCAAGAGGGATTCAAGTACTTCTCCTTGGACTCTCCCATAGCTTTGGAAGCTTCGATGCAGTCTTCAACAGATATCCCATCAAGTTCGGCATCGAGCTCGGCCGTAAGCTCGGTTACGAGGTCGTGGGAGATTTCCAGTTCCTGCTGCGATCCTTCAGCTTCAGCTGGCACTCCTTCTTGTTGAACTCCTTCCCCTTGCTGAAGAACAGCTTTCCCTTGTCCAGCAACAGCTGCTGGCTCCTTGTCTTCCCCCTTTTTGGCATCATCCAAAAGGGTGGCAACAGTGCCATCCATGGAGGTCAGCTTGGCCTCAGCCTGTTGAACGCAGGAAAAGAGTTCATCGACAGCATCCTTCTCTTCCACCTTCTTGGCCAACTCCAGGTCTTGGCACTCCTGCTCAGCTCGCTGTAAGGCTGCAAAGGCCGCAGAGACCTCTTTGTGGAGGGAGACGAACTCAGCTCGGAAATTTGCGAACTGAGACATCCACTCCTGGTCTTGAGTCTGCTGGGACTTTACCAGATCAGATTCAGTAACGGTCTTGAATACGTTGAAGTCCGAGCTGAGACCCTGAACTGCCTTTCTTAGAGCCGTGACCTCTGAGCTGGAAGAAGTGGAGAGATCTTCGAACTTCTGCTGCAGGGAAGAGGAAAGATGTTCCAGCTGATTCTTCAAGCTGGTATTCTCTGCCATCAGCTGATGCATCTTGTCAACATCCTCCTCCTTGCTGAGCTGGATCTTGGACAACATTTCATGCCTCAGCTGGTTGACCCTCTCGGAGATCAGCTCACAAATGGCATCGGTTGAGAGTGCTGGCTGATCTGAGGGTCCAGGTAGGTGTTGTGGTTGTGGCTGGGCAGTTGGCTCCATGACAACCAGGGCAGATCGGCTGGCGAGGTAGGCCTTGAGCTTTTTTTCTTCCCTCTTGGCCGCCTCTTCAGCTGCGTCAACATCCTCCATGCAGTTGGCATTCTTGGCCAGCATATCGTCAAGAAACTGAACAGCTCCAGGATTGTTGCACAGCTCCCTGGTGTCTGTCCCTTCTTGGATGCTCTTGTCCAGATGACGACGTAGCACAACCACCTTCTGGTTGTAGGCCACCTCCAGGTTCTGGTAGTCGAAGTATACCCTCAGGTTGGTTTCTTCGACCTTCAACCTGTCCCAACCATGGATCCTGAGGGTTTCCTCCTTGACGTACCAATAGCTGAATATGACGCTGAACTGGTAGAGCAGTTCCGTCCCGAACATGGCAAAAATGGGCATCGAGGCTGCCTCGGGGAACATACCAATCAGCTTGCGGAAGCAGTAGCTTAGCCTTCCTTCATATTCAGCCAAGATCGCCTGGCGGTTGGCTTCTTCATCAATTGGAGGGGGGTCAATATCGAAGGTAACGGGTTCGATGGTTTCATCAACGTTGGCCAAAGTAATGGTCACAACGTTGGCATCGAGCGAGAGGCTCGGAATATCTGACTGAGGACCAGTTGAGAGAACTGGATCCTCTTTGGGTGGTGAGTCGGCTGGCTCATGTGTTTCCTCAGACACAGGTGGGATTACCTGGCTGGCATCAGCTCCAGTCGGACTGTCGTGGGACTCCTCAGATGAAGAAGACTCATCTGAGGAGGAGCTGGATTCCTCCACGTGTATCTCCACTCCTTCAGCCACTTCCTCCTGACGAGGTTGAAGAACGAACCCAGCTGGGTCAACCGACTGGCTTGATTCGGTTGACTCCTTCTCCTCAGCTGGCTTTACCACCACTGGACTTGTTGTAGATGGTTGAGCCGCTGGCTGGATGATGCGAATCATGGGCCTCTTCTGGAGGGGTTCCTCCTCGTCTTCTTCTTCATCATCTTCCTCTTCCTCAGCCACCTCCTCCAGCTGGCGCTTCGCAGGCTTGGACCGAGAAGGGCGTCGAGCTGCTGAGACAGACTCTACAGCTGGCTTGGGGGTACCCTTGGGAGTGTAAACGGCCTCCACAACGTCCCTGGCCTTTTTGGTTGTGGGGAACAACATCAGCTTGTTGAACGACGGGTCCTCACTCCCTTCCCAGGTCAGCTGTTGTCCCTTTGTGGCTTGGAGGATAAGGGCAGAGATTTTTGTGCCGAAGTTGAGTGTCCCCTTGACACTCAACAGCTGCTCTCCGGACTCAGCTGACGTCTCAGAGATTTTCTGCTTCTCCATCAACAGCTGGCTTTCAAGATAGCCCAGCCAATCGACCTGGTGCTGTTCCTCCAGGGCCTTCTGTTGCTTGAGCTTCGGTCGGCTAATGTCACCGAACGCTCCTCCATACGCGAAGGCGCATTTAGAGATCACGTCGAAAAGAAGTCGGTGCGCCGGCTTCAATTTCGTCCTTTGCATGCTCCCCTTCAATGGTTCGGGAACAAGAAGGATTGTTTGAAGGAAGGCATCAGCTTCCTTATCGGTGAAGTTCCCCAGCACATCTGTGGCTTCGCGATTTCTGGGGATGATCTTCTCCAGTTCCTTGGATACTTTTATTTCCACGACGGTGTCTTCTATCGTCCAGGAAGTTGTGTTTCTTTGCTTGCACGAGATGATAGTGACAAGCCCGTCTTCTGCAACTCGCTGCAGATTCCTGTAGAAATGTACAACCTGCTTCCTGAGCAACTTGGATGGAGAGAGGGTTGCCCAGTCGAGCAGACTGTGGTCGGAAAGAATGGCGGCGACTGGTGCGAGTTCCGGCGAGGTCAGGGCATCCCTGGAAAGAATCTGTTCGAAATGAATCTTCGGCATCACCATGTCGAAAGATTCCTGGAATGTAGCAGGCTCTGCGGAAACCATCTTCTTGGAAGCTTTAGATTTAGGCGCCATCTCAAAGAGATATATATGCAAAGAAGAAGGAAAATCTTTACTGAAAATGGTGAAACAAATGTGGAGAGGATGATGAATAGTTAGTAAAGATATGCACGAAAAGAGAAGGTAAGGATCACTTCCTGATTTGCCGTATTATATAATCTTTGACTCGGATAAAATCAACAGCTGGGGTTAAATGGCGCGTATTTATCAACGACTGGGATTACGCGACTGTTGAGTAATTTTGACTGATGCTCCACGCGCGAGAGTGAGAAGGTGAATAGTTTAAGGTGTCAGCCCAGTCGCACTATAAAGTAAGGCTATAGGAGTTCAGCCAGACTTTACATTAAATGCGATATGATGGCTTGTTTAGTTTAGCTGACATGTTCAGGAATGTTTGAATTTATTTCAAACATTCTCATTTAATATCATAACACCTTCAGTCATAAATGATACCTGTCAGCTGATGTCGAGATCAGCTGTATACCTCAGTTGAGTTCCTCAGTTGCCGCATACCATCAGCTGACTCGAGTTCGTCTGTTCAGCTGATGTTTGATGTCTTCAGTTGGCAATTCGTATCTGAGATTCCCCCTTTATCTGAGCTTCCCCCTCAGATGGATATCTGACTCTTCATCTCGGATGGATCCTCTGCAGCTCGGATGATTCTTTAGCTCGGATGGATTTTCTCCAGTTCGGATGACTCTTCATCCGATGGATCCAATAGTCCAAGAAGATCACACAACATCTTGAACCGAGCTTCAGGAAGATGTTTGGTGAAGATGTCAGCTCTCTGAATCTCAGTTGGGATCTTCTCCATGGACACATCCTTCTTCTCAATATGATCTCGGATGAAATGATGACGAATGTCGATATGCTTTGTTCGAGAGTGGTGAACAGGATTCAGAGAGATAGCTATGGCACTCGAGCTATCACAACGAATGGGAACCTGTCCAGTTGAAACTTCATAATCTCTCAGTTGTTGCTTCAGCCACAACACTTGCATGCAACAGCTTCCGGCAGCCATATACTCTGACTCGGTTGTAGAGGTTGCAACACATGCTTGTTTCTTGGAGAACCATGAAACCAGCTTGCTTCCCATGAATTGACAGTGTCCAGAGGTAGACTTCCTGTCCAACCGATCTCCTGCTAGGTCCGCATCTGAGTATCCAGTCAGCTGGATATTGTCGTCAGTTGGATACTACAATCCAACATTAATAGTTCCCTTCAGATACTTGATGATGTTCTTTGCTGCCAACATGTGTGCTTCTCTTGGATGAACTTGGAATCGAGCACACACTCCAACTGCGTATGATATGTCTGGTCGGCTGGCAGTTAGATATAGCAGCGAACCGATGATCCCTCTAAATTGGCTGGCATCTACGAGCTTTCCTTCAGCTCCGAGTTCAATCTTCCAGTTAGTATTCATTGGGATCCTCGTGGTCTTACTTGATTGCAATCCGAACTTAGTGATGAGCTCCTTTGTATACTTGGACTGGTTGATGAAAATCCCTTCAGGTGACTGCTTCACTTGTAATCCAAGGAAATAATTCATCTCACCCATCATTGACATCCCGAACTTCTCCTTCATGAGATCTGAGAATTTCTTGCACAACTCCTCCGACTTGGAGTCGAAAATGATGTCATCGACGTAAATTTGCACAACAAGTATATCTTCTCCAACTTTGATGGTGAACAGAGTTTTATCAACTGAACCTCGTTTGAACCCCGAGTTCAGAAGGAATCCACAAAGAGTGTCATACCAGGCCCTTGGCGCTTGCTTTAGACCATAGATAGCTTTCTTCAGCTTGTACACTCTACCATCTCCAGTCTCAAAACCAGGAGGTTGTTCAACATATACATCTTCTTTGATATCTCCATTGAGGAATGCACACTTCACATCCATCTGATACACTTTGAACTTGTGATGTGAGGCATAAGCTAGAAAGATTCGGATGGCTTCCAGCCTTGCAACTGGTGCGGAGGAATCTTCAAAGTCGATTCCTTCTTGTTGGCAGTATCCTTGAGCTACCAACCTTACCTTATTCCTCACTATGAATCCAATGGCGTCTCTCTTGTTTTTGAAAATCCACTTCAATCCAATCACCTTGACACCATTTGATCTTTCTACCAACTCCCATACACAGTTGCGTAGAAACTCATTCAGTTCTTCTTGCATGGCTGTTGTCCAGTGAACACAGTTGAGAGCTTCCCCAACATTCTTCGGTTCTGGTACATCAGCTACAAAATAAGAAATCATGGCAACATCTCCAGCTTGCTCGAACTCCTCTAGAACTGCCAACTCCTCAGCATACTGGGCGTAAGTGTTGGAGTTTCCTTCAGTTGATTCTGGATTTGCAACTCGGCTCCTTGTACGCACACCCTCGGTTGGATCGCCGATGAATACCATCTTCGATTGCGTCTTCCTTCTTCTTCCAACTGTGGCTGTTCTGAAATCTGAGTTGGAGTCTTTAGAGCTAGTGATTGATCAGCTGTTGAGTCTGGATCCTCAAGATTGGTATTAGGTTGAACCGGACTCGGTTGGGCTTCGGATGCTGAAGGAGTTGGAGGAACATCAGTTGAAGTTCCCCCTTGGGATGTGCTGGGGTCTTCGCATTCATCTTTAGAGAAGTATGGATCCTCATCCTCAGTTGCCCAAACCAGTGGTTCAGCTAGGTTCTTTTCCCTTAGAGCTTGCGATCTGGTGAGAACTGGTGGAACAGTTGGATCTGCTTGTTGTCCTTTAACCTGTTCCCTGCACTCAAAGATAGATTCATCAAAACTAACATGAGGTGTTATTTCCACAACACGAGAGCTGTTGTTGAAAACTCTATATGCCTTGATCCGAGCAGCATATCCAAGAAATATGCCCTTCGAAGCTTTGGCATCAAAAGTTTTCAACTGAGTCTTCCCATTGTTGTGAATATAACACTTAGAACCAAAGACGCGAAAATAAGAAATATCTGGCTTCCTGCGTCTCCATAGCTCATATGGTGTCTTTCCCAAACGCTTGGTTAGAAGAGACCGATTTTGAGTGTAGCATGCAGTGTTGATCGCTTCAGCCCAAAATCTCTTTGGTAGAGTTGAGCTTGCTAACATGGATGTGGCTACATCCTTCAGCGTTCTGTTTCTTCGCTCAGCTACGCCATTCTGTTGCGGAGTACGCGCGGCTGATGTATGATGAGTTATTCCATTCTTCTCGCAATACTCGATGATGGTTTCATTTAGAAACTCAGTTCCACGATCTGATCGGATAGAAATGATCTTCATCTCTTGTTGGTTGGCTATCCGATCCATCAGCTTGGGCAGCTCATCTCGGGTTTCACTCTTGTGACGCATAAAAATGGTCCACGTGTACCTCGAGTAATCATTAGTTACAACCAATGTATATTCGTTGCCATTAATGCTCTTTGGTGTAACTGGCCCGAAGAGATCCATATGGATCAACTGTAACACTCAGTCGGTTGAGGGAGTTGACTTCAACCGGAAGGAGGATCTAGCGAGTTTTCCCAGCTGGCATGCACTGCAGATGTGTGTTGTTGAAAACACTTGGTTAGGTATGCCTCTTGCATGTTCTTGTCTGTCGAGTCGGTTCATCGTCTTGAAGTTCAGATGGTTGAGCCTTTTGTGCCACAGCCAGCTCACATCAGAACTGCTCTTTGATAACAGGCAGGTGTCAGGGAGGCTGCTGTTCCAGTCAGCGTAATAGACATTCCCTGTTGGTGATCGATTTCCCAACAATATCACCTGTTTTGATCCGACATCTTTAACTCTGCAACCCTGTGCATCAAACTTTACAGAGAAACCATTATCACAGAATTGGCTGATGGAGAGCAGGTTATGCTTCAATCCATCAACATAAGAGACATTAGAAATTGAAACATGATTGGTTTCAAGGGTACCGTAACCTCTGGTATAACCTTTTGAGTTATCACCAAAAGTAACTGATGGACTTTCTTTCTCCACGAAACTTCCATGCAAATCCTTCAGATTCGTCATGTGTTTCGAGCATCCACTATCCATCACCCACATTGTAGCAGACGCCTTTTTCTTCCTCAGATGTTTCTCCTGCACCTGCAAAGAGAAACTCGCTTAGGTCCCCAATTTCAGTTGGGTCCTGGAGGGTTAGAACCAGTTCTCGCTGGAACTGTGCGTCGCTTTTCCCTGTAAACTCGGATGGATTTATCATTCCAGATTACTTTTCCTTCATCATCAACTATAACAACACCTCGGTTATCCTTAGGCTTGTTGTTAGTAGTGATGTTCTGTTTCTTGGGAGGAGTTGGATTTCTCCCATGTCGAGCTTTAGGAGGTGAGGCTTTCCCCCTGTTTTGATGGAGATTCTTATCCTGTTGAGTTTGTCTGTGAGGTCGGACGCCATGTTGGAATCTTTGTGGCTGATTATGATTCCAACTTCCTGAGGGTTGTCTATAGCTGTTCATGCCCTGTTGATGATTCATATTATGGCATGAATATCTCCAGTTGTTCGACCAGTTTCTCATTGGTTGACTCGGTTGGAACCTTTGGTCGAACTAATGTTGGAACCGCTGTTGATTCAGATGATTGAGCCCATGTCTGTTCTGAGGTCGGTTCCATTCCTTCTGATGTTGACTTTGAGGTTGATGCAGAGGTCGGCTCTGATTCTGAGTTCGGTTGCGGTTGTGCCTTCGACGCCTCTGATTCCGCTTCTGACTTTTGGAACATTCCCCCTCGGTTGATATCCCAACCGATGGAACATTCTGTCCTACATCAGCTACTCATTTTCCCTTCTCAGTTGTAATCCTATTGGTCGGTTGAACTTGCTGAGAGGTGGAGGTTGATTTAGCTTCTGGAGACTCAGCTGTGTCTGGCTCGACAGCTGTGATTTCTACAGCTTTGATGAAGGTTGCTGGTGGAATCCCAGTATCCTTGACAACATCATAGCCGAGTCCTGACACGTCATCCATCTGTCTGCTGTAACTTAAAAGGTTTTCGATGATCTTGGATGACTGATACAGCTTGATTAGATTGTCCTTCTCAGTTTGCAACTGTTTGAGGAGGACGGTTATCTGCTCGGTTTTACCATCTGACTCCTTTATCAGCTGGTCGATCTGAGCCTCTTGATTTTTCAACTGATCTTGCTGCTTCCAGATCTGTTTTGTTAACTCTTCATCTGTTGGAGTCTTAGCCTCATTCAGTTAACTCTTGAGATTTTCAATCTCCTGAGTTTGGCTAGTGATCAGATCGTCCTTTTCGGTTAAGGAATCTTCAAGCTTGGCAAACTGAGCTTGAAGACTCTTAAACTCAACCGACTGCTGATGCAGTTCCTCACTGAGTTCTTGAAAATCATTCCAGGAGGGTTCCAACTCATCGTTCAGAGATTCCTGCATGTTAGAAGTATTGGAAGAATTTAAGTGAGCAGAATTAGATTGTACCTCAATATCATCTTGGTCGGTTCCAAGTGCCATGAGGCATTGATCCTGACTGATGACGTTGTTGGTAGAGGTCAGTTCATCCTCATCTTCAGTGTCTGTGAAGATGTCCATGTCGTCAGCTGCTTCTTCTGCTACCATGGCCTTGTTCTTTGCAGTTTGCTTGGCCCTCAACGCTTCTCTTTCCTTCTTTGAGAGGTCTGGGCAGTCAGCTTTGAAATGTCCTTCCTTGCCGCATTCGAAGCAACCATTGGTGACTGGCTTAGAACTGTCTCGAGTTCGGTTTGATTTATAGAAACGTTTATATTTGCCGAATCGAGTGTCCATGTCGGCTAGCTTCTTTGACAAAGCTGCAATGTTCTGTTGCAGTTCCTCTCTGCTTGGCTCCTTTGCAGTCGTGTCAGCTGATCTGGTTGGCCTTGATGATCTCGATTTTGAATAATTAGCTCGGAGAGCAACTGACTTTGAGGCTGAGCCAACATCCTCAATTCTACTTGTCTGACCTGAGGTCTGCGATCTTCTCCTATTGACCTTATACTCATTTCCTTTCAAGATTGAGAACAATCTTTCAGTTCCCATTTCACCAAGGTCAGCTCGGCTCTCGTGGATATTGGTGAAAGTATCCCACTCAGCCGGTAGAGCTTGCAATACTTTGAGGTTAATTTCTCTTAGTGTGTATTTTCCTCTCCGGATGGACTGGATTCTTCTGATGATGTCCATAAACCGGAGCTCTAGCTGATCGATAGTCTCATCAGGTCGCAGACTGAAATTGTCGAAATCTTGACATGCATGTGAGAACTTGTTTTCCTTCGTCTCGTCACTTCCTTCACTTAGCGATGCCAGGATGTCCCACATCTCTTTTGCAGTCTCACACTCCTCTATCCAAGGCAGATAATCTTGTCCAACTGTGGACATTATTGTGCTCTGAGCCCAGATATCCAACTGGCTCACCTTGGCCTCCTCTGGAGAGTAGTCTTCTGGCTGTTTCTCCACATACTCCACCACTGTATCTCCATCGTTAGGATTTGTGGGAGTGCGAGCTATTCTTTCTTTAATGACGATTGGTCCGGAAGAGAGAACTTGTTGCATCCTGTGATGCTTTGATAGAAGGATCTTCTTCATTCGAGTTCTCCATGATGTATAATTGACTACTGAGAACATGACGACGATCTTGTCCTTGACGTCCATCTGCACAAAAAAAACAGGACAAAAATGCGAGCAAATATGCACTAGCGTGAAAAGATCTGTTCAGTTGACCACTGAAGAAAATTTCTCGAATTCACACCTTGTGAAACAGAGTCGGCAGTCTTTTGAACCACTGCTCTGATACCACTTGATGGTCCCGAAACGAGTTACTGGTGTATGGGGGGGGGAATACACCAGTTAGGATTTTAAAACTTAACCCTTAAAAATTACTTCAACCGAGTAAAACGGACTCAGTTGGAATCTCACAGCTGAGTAAGCAACCTCAGCTGGAAGAGTGAGGCTGTGCAGAATGTGGTGGAAATTAAAACTCGTTAAAGCAACTCACGCTTTTTAGTGCAGGGTTGGTCAAAAACCAAAACAGTTGAATATACAAAAATGCAGTTTGTATGCTGGTTAGTTTGATCAGATAAGAATGCAATAAGCAACTGAATAAAAATAAACACAGACACACGGGATTTAACGTGGTTCGGAGATAACCCTCCTACGTCCACGGGGAGATGTGAATCCTCACACCTCAGTCCAAGTTCTTCTGGACAGTTCCACACAACTTACCCGGGCTGTGCAACCGTTGCAATAAGTTTACGGGTACTTATCAACCTTTACAGTTAAGTTTGCGGGTACTTGACAACCTAGTTACTCAATTACAGGAAGAGTATGATCCTAACAGACACTTTTTAAGGTGTGTATATGGGTGGATTTTCCAACTACAGCTCGATCACGAATCAGAGCTGGATCTATGGCTTGAACGAATAAACACTCAAACTAAGATCTAAGACAGATTATAACTCTATGAACCCTCAGCTACTAATGTTCTATCACTCTTGAACTCTCAGCTGCTGATGCTCTTAGAATATGATTTTTGCAGATTTTTCTTGCGCTTGTTTTTCTTGTGATTGCACTTCTCTATCTCTTATCTCGTATATCTCTCGAATGAGAGAATGCCTCTATTTATAGGCGGAGAGTATCAACTAGCCGTTGGAGGAGCTGTTGATCTCTGATCATTGAAAGCGATGGCTTGTCTCTCATCTCTGCAAACTTTCCCGATATGGCATCTGTGCTCTTCTGCTTTCCTTCTGAGACAGCCTTGTGTTGGGCCAGATGGGGTAATGACTGAACGGTCAAACCCTCATGTGACTTCCTTTTGAAATTCAAATCTTAAACCTTTCTGACAGTCAACCTCGATTAGTTGGTTGAAAATCTTGATCTTTATCTGAGTAGTCTTCAGCTGATGTTCTGACTGAACCGTTGAACTCTCAGCTGACTTTGAACTTCATGCTGTTGATCTTCTTGTTTGAGTTCTACAACTGAGGTTCTGAAACTGAACCCTCAGTTGTCTTCCTTGTATTTAGTCAGTTGAGTTTGAAACTTCAGATAACTTCCTTTTCATCTGATGTTCTCTTCCTCTCTACTGTTTCTCATCTGACGAACGCTCAGTTGGTTTCCTTCACAACTGATATTCTGAAGACTTCCCCCTCATTCCATCTGAACATATGAACTCTCAATTGTCTTTCATCATAACTGATGTTCTGTCTGAGTGATGCCTTGTTGCCATCTTCAGCTGGAGACCTGTAAAGATAAAATTTTAACTTTGCTCAAACAGGGAGCCTAAATTCTAACATTAGGTTCTGGCAACATCTACTCGGTTGGGGTCAGTCGGTTTTGGAATTCATCAAAACTCTTACTAATAAATTTCTTAACATAGGTGGATTGATAATCCCCGTTGATTTTGTTGTTTTGGATGTTGGGGATGTTAAAGAAACGGGAAAAGAGCATACTCTATTGTTAAGAAGACCTTTTATGGCAACTACTAACACTTTGATTGATGTGAAAAATGGAAGTCTGAAAATGTTTGTGTTAGGAGAGATAGTTTATTTCTCTGTTCGTCATAGTAGTGTAATTCCATCGTCTGAACTTCTTGAAAATTGTTCCTATATAGATACTATTGATGTCTTGGCCAAGAAGGTTATTTTGCAGGAAAACAGGTTGGATGAATTGCTTGAAGATGTAGAGGAAGTTGCTGATGAGAACGATTTGTGTATCAACGAGGTTGATATTTTGGATAGCATTGGAGTGATGGAACTACTCCAAATTGAGGGGGAAGAAGAGAAGCCAGCTCTCAAGTTGGAACTTAAGGATTTACCAAAGCATTTTAAGTATGTTTTCTTGGAAGAAGGGGAGCAGAAACCGGTGATAATCTATGCCGAGTTGTCAAAAGAAGAAGAGAAAGCTTTGGTAACTGTGCTAAGAAAGAATCAGAAGGCTATTGGATGGAGTCTCTCGAATATTAAAGGAATTAGCCCTTCCACTTGCATGCATCGAATCATTCTCGAAGATAATGCAAAGCCAGTTCGAGAAGGACAAAGGAGGTTGAACCCAATTTTGATGAAAGTGGTTAAAAAGGAAATCTTGAAGCTTCTTAAAGAAGGAATTATCTACCCAGTAGCTGAGAGTGAATGGGTGAGCCCGGTTCATGTGGCACCGAAGAAAGGTGGCATCACCGTTGTTACAAATGACAAAGGGGAGATGGTACCAACTCGAGTGACAACCAGGTGGAGGATGTGTATTGTAGAAAGTTGAATGCTGCAACTAGGAAAGATCATTTCCCACTACCATTCATAGATCAAATATTGGATAAGTAAGCGGGGCACAAGTTTTATTGTTTTTTAAATGGGTTGTCGAGATATTATCAAATAGCCATTGATCCGGAAGATCAGATCAAGACAAAATTCAATTGTCCTTTTGGAACATATGCGTGTAGAAAGATGTCGTTCGGGTTGTGCAATGCGTCTGGGATGTTTTAGCGGTGCATGTTTTCCATCTTCTCCGACATGATTGGAAAGTTCATTGAGGTATTTATGGATGACTTTTCTGTTTTTGGTTCTTCATTTGATGATTGCTTACATAAATTAGACCTTGTTCTTGAAAGATGCATTGAAAGTAATCTTACATTGAGTTGGGAGAAAAGTCATTTTATGGTAACTAGTGGAATTGTTCTAGGGTATGTTGTTTCTAGTAAGGGAATCGAAGTAGATAAGGCTAAGGTAGATGTCATTGAACGATTACCTCCGCCTATGAATGTTAAAGGTGTTCGTAGCTTTGTTGGGCATGCTGGTTTTTACCGTCGATTTATTGAGAATTTTTTCAAAATAAGTCAACCCTTGTGTCATTGACTTGCTCAAGATGTGTCTTTTTTGTTTGATGATAAATGTTTGAATGCCTTTAACATGCTGAAAGAAAAGTTGATATCTGCTCCAGCTGTTGTTGCTTCTAATTGGTCATTACCTTTCGAGATTATGTGTGATGCGTCGAACTCTGCTGTAGGTACTGTCTTAGGGCAGTGAGTTGATAGGATGTTGCATGTGATTTACTATGCTAGCTTAACCTTATATGCTGCTCAAGTCAATTATACAACCACCGAAAAAGAGTTGCTTGCTGTTGTGTTTTCATTAGATAAGTTTAGATCTTACATTATTGGGTCTAAAATTATTGTGCATAGTGATCATGCAACTCTTAGGCATTTGTTAACTAAGTCTCAAGCAAAGCCTAGATTAATTAGGTGGATTCTGTTATTACAAGAGTTTGATGTTGAAATCAAAGATAGGAAAGGTTGTGAAAATGTAGTTGCAGATCATTTATCTCGTTTGCCTAGCATTGATGATAGTATGATAGTTCTAGAGCATGATAGTATAGTCGACTCATTTCCTTATGAGCATGTGTTGCAAGTCGCTATTGTGCCTTGGTATGCAGATATTGTTAATTATCTTGCTAGTGGATATTTGCGTCCTAACCTCTTTTCCCAAGAAAAGAAGAGATTTTTCTCGTCTTTCAAGAATTACTATTGGGATGATCCATGTCTCTTTAGATTGGAGAAGGACGAGGTGATTAGGAGATGCATTCCATAGGAGGAGCAACGAGATGTGATGGCGTGGTGCCATGAGTTTCATTGTGGATGACATTTTAGAGGTCGAAAGACCGCTTTCAAGGTACTCCAATCTGGTTTTTATTAGCTGTCGATCTTTAAAGATACCCATAATTTTTGTCTTGCGTGTGATAAATGCCAAAGGGTACGGAACATTAGTAAAAAGGAATGAAATGTCATTGAACAATAATATTATTGTTGAGATCTTTGATGTTTGGAGCATTGATTTCATGGGACCCTTCCCTAAATCTGCTGGTTTTGAATATATCCTTGTTGCCGTTGATTATGTATCCAAGTGGGTTGAGGCTATCCCCACAAGGACAAATGATGCTCATGTTGTTATCAAGTTTGTGCAGGAAAATATTCTTTGCAGGTTTGGTTTTCCTCGAGCTATTATTAGTGATGGGGGAACACATTTTTGCAACAAGCTTTTTGATAAGTTAATGGCAAAGAATGGCATCACACATAAGGTGACAACTCAATACCATCTTCAGACATCTGGGCAAGTTGAAACGAGTAATAGGCAGATCAAAAGAATTCTGGAGAAGATCGTGAAACCGTCTCGGAAGGATTGGTCTTCCAAATTGAATGATACCTTGTGGGCTTATCGTACTGCTTATAAAAGTATTTTGAGGATGACTCCGTTTTGAATGGTGTATGGAAAATCATGTCATTTACCAGTGGAGATTGAACATAAGGCGTACTGGGCAATCAAGTCTATGAACTATGACTTGGTTCAAGCTGGTCAAGAGAGAGCTTTGCAAATTTCAGAACTTGATGAACTTCAAAATGAAGCTTATGAAAGTGCAAGGATTTATAAGAATAAGGTGAAGAGGTTCCATGACAAGTGAATTGTGAACAAAGATCTTAAACCGGGTATGAAGGTGCTTCTTTTCAACTCACGTTTGAGATTATTTCCGAGAAAATTGAGGTCAAGATGGAGTGGACCATTTGAAGTGGAAGAAGTGTATCCTTATGAAGCGGTCAAGTTATTCAATCCGTTGAAAAATGAGTCTTTTCAAGTTAATGGGCACCGGGTGAAGCCATATGTCGAAGGAATGTCAAGATTGGTTGGAGTCGAGTCTCTTAGACTCGACGAGGTTACATATTGAAAATGAAGTATGGGGTCGAGCTCGAGACCTAAAATGAGCGCTGCATGGGAGTCAACCCTTGGTATTAGTATTTAGTTGTTCGTTAATTCATAATTCTTCAGAGTTTATAAAGGAAAGGAGAGTTTGGTTGGTTTGAACTGAGGATGGAAAGCAGTGTGCAAGAGCAGCAAGAGCTGGAGATTCCCGCCTAAGCGGGAGGTTTTTTCGGCAGCCAGCGTTGGAAGGTCCCGCCGAAGCGGAAGATTTTCTTGCCACAGCCATCCCGCCGGCGCTGGAGATTTCCGCCGAAGTGGGAGGTTTTTTCGGTAGCCGGCGTTGGCAGGTCCCACCGAAGCGGATCTCGCCACTTATAAAAGGGGAAATCCCGTGCCCTATTTCTTGTCTGCCCCCATTTTTTTCAATTTCCCCAACTTTTTCTCTCAATTTCACTTTCCTTTTTCGTTTTCACCCTCCTTCTTCACCATTAGCCACCATAATCACCGCTCAGTTCCACCATAATTACCATAACTCTTCTACGTCACCACCGCCGCTCCAAACCCATCGCCATTTTTCTTCTTTCTCATATACAAGTTTTCTATTCTACACCCACCTCTATCATACTCGCCGTTTCCAACTCATCGTACCGCCTAAGTCCTTGCTGCCGACTTCGCTTCTACAAGCGCTATTCCTTACGGCGAGCTGTTTGTTGTTTCCGCCCCACCATTCATTGTCACTGCCTTCCCGCCGAAGCGGGACTAGCAGCTGAAGCGGGAACAGCCTACTTTCGTCGCTCACACCGAAGCGGGAGCAACTTCCCCACGCGTCTTCCACCGAAGTGGCCATTTCTCAAGCAGCAGTTTTTCCACTTGCAGAGAGTCTTCAATCCTAATTCGACATTTCACAACCATGCCTCGTACCAAGAATGTTGCACCTACATCAAATGATGAGGAGGACGATCATATGAGTGATGCCGAGGAAGAAGAGGATGCGGAGGAGGAACGAGATTTTACAAGGTTCTATAGCACTAAATTTCTGATTGAATCTGATTTTGAAGGTCACCTCGCACAAAGGCTCGGTAAGTCTTACATTACTCATCCTTGTTCCTTTGATTGGGAGTTATTGGAGTCTCTTAAGGTGAAAGAAAGAGTTGTCAATTACTTGAAAATCTTAGGGTTAGAGAATTTTGCTCAAAATGAGTACGTGGGTTATGATCCATTGACGTATGAGTTTTTAACTTCTATGAGTTTGGGTGCGGATAAGAGACGGATTTCTGCTATAATGTTGGGGAAGGAATATTCCGTTACTTTGGCTAAGATGAAACAGGTTTTTGGTTTTCCTACTACTGGGGAAACGAAGAAACCTTCGGGGTTTAATGTTAATGAGCAATGGAAAACACTGACTGGGTTTGTTAACTGGGATAACAGTGGTATGCCTAATGGATTTATTCAGGATCCTGCCCTCACTGTAGTTCACAAATTCATAGCATTTAATGTGTCGGGCAAAGAACAGGCTAACAAGGTGAATTTGAATGAGGTGTTCCTGTTGTCGTGTGCTGCAACTAATATAGAGGTTTGCATTACAAGTTTCATTTGGGAAGCTATGCTTAAAGTTAAAACTCGCCCTAAGGCCCATGCATATTTTTGTCCAATCATTACCAGTTTGGCGATACATTTTAAATTGGTGGGTGCTTATGGAGGTATGATTGCAGATCAAAGCAGGATTCCTACTTACTACATTGATTATCCCGACCTTCGTGGTGCCCCGTTTATATCCGACCAAAACACCCTTGTTCCTCAGGCTGAGCGGCATTGTGTCCAAGAGTATGTTAACAAGGAGATTGCTAGAGGGCGTCGGCCTCCTCTCCCTTCTACTGAAGCAGGACCTTCTGGTGTAGCTATTGAGGGTCGTGAAGCCGATCAATCTGCACAGCACGCTCCTCCCTTTTCCTCAACTTTAGCTTATCAGCAGTTCTAAAATGATTTCCAGCAATTCCGTGATCATTTTGATACCTCTTTTGGAGAGTTCAGCCAGGACATGCATGCGAGGTATGATGCATATGATGCCTCTTTGGGGGAGTTTAGGCAAGAGGTTGGCCGCCGTTTAAATGCTCAAGATCAGCAGCTTGCTTCCATACAAGCACAATGGGATGCCTGGACCGTCTTTTATCCACCACCACCACCACCACCTGCGCCGGATCATTAGTGACTTCTCACTACTGTTGTGTTTGTTTTCTTGTCTCTCTTTTTGTCTTATTAGTGTGTGTGGCTCTTTATTTTTGGATTTGTTGTTTTCTTTTCTGTTTTTTGGATTGCTTACTATTTTTCAGGTCTTCGTTTTGCTTTAGGTTTGTCGTTCTTGCCATTGCCGGTTGTTATTTCAGGGAAGTCATATATTCTTTTTCTTTACATTTCTTGAGCTTTGAGGGCATAACTCATTTTAGGTGTGGGGGTTGTCTTTTAGCAATGGTATGAATTTGTTATGTGTTTTTGGCATAAATTGTGTTAAGTTTTTGGAGTTTAACATTTTGATTGTCTCAAGTATGACTAATGATACGTTTGTGTGAATCACTCTAGAATACGAGATTTTCCTTGAATCGTGAGAACCTAGTTGATTGGTGTCGATTTAGGTGTGATTGTTTGATAACCATTGTTGTGGGGCATGTCATTGATGAATTTGATTGACGTGATAGTTGTGACCCTGTTGATAAATATGCTTCGTTGGTTGCCTATATGATTGTCTTTGTTGTAAAAAAAAATGTGAGTAGTGTGGATTCTACTCCTCTTAGTCGTTGTCTTTCTAAGACTTGATTAATGAGCATGAGAAACCACACAAGGAAGCTTTGAAGAATCTTCGAAGATTAAACCTCGTGAAAATATCCTAATCTACTCGTTAAAAAAAATGGGGTTATAAATAAGGTGAATTTGAGATTCTACTCCTCTAATTTAGAGAAATTCAAATGATGAGTATGGAAAATCACATTAGGAGAATCGAATTAAAATTTCGATGGCTTGAACCTAATGATCATGTCTCGTTGATTCATCTTTATGTTTCTCGTTTGTTATTAAATGTTTGTTATTATGAGGACTTTCTGGTAAAAGCGGCTGACGAAGTAAAATTTTTAAAGGGTTGGTCACATTTTGATCGAATTGATAATTCTATTTGACGGGCAACATACGTGGTTAGATTTCATTGCATTAGAGTTGGCATTGGTTTACTTTGGTATTGTTCAATGGGAAGGAACTCTTGTGTTGATTATTTAGTGATTATGTGTATCGATTCATACTACATGCCTTTGGTTTGCTTGAGAACAAGCAAAATGCTATGTGTGGGGGAGTTGTTTAATGCGTTTTTGTGTGCTTTTCGTATTATTATTTGTACGTGTGTTACATGTTATTGTTCATTTTTTGCCACGAGTCGTGGTCCTATATGTGGTTTTTGGTGTGTTTGGTTTATGTAGGTATGTAGGTGGTAATGATGCATTTTCGAATAAAAAAAGAAGGATGGAAAAAGAAGTGCAAACGGTGAAGGAATGAGTAAGCAAGGTTTCCATACGAAGCTGGAATTGGTTTCCAACCGAAGCTGGAATTTGTTTCCCACCGAAGCGGGAATCCCGCCGAAGCGGGAGATTATTGCGGCCTCCGGCGTTGGCATTTCCCACCAAAGCAGGAAGACAGTTTTCTCCACGGATATAAATATTTTCTGTCGGTTTTTGGACGGGGGGAACTGGATTTCTTTCTCATTTTCAGTGTAGAAAAATGTGGAAAACTCTGTAGAATCTTATTTTTATGTCAACACCTTTTAGATTTGGTTTAGTTTTTAGTTTTGTTGATCGTTTAAGACTTCCGAGCACTTTGTAAGATTTCTATTTCGTTTATGCAATGTTTGTTTCCAGATTTTGCTTTATTTTCATTTCCTGCAGTATGAACTAATTTATTAATCTAGGATTTAGTTCTTCGTCTCGGAATTGTTATTACTTGTGAAATGTGAATGCTCGTTCTTCTACTTCAATCGTTTGTTGAATCTTTTGAACAATTGATCACTGTTTGAATGTTTTAGTATCGAACGAGATCGAGAGATGAATTTGTTATGGAATGTGATTGAAGTAGAGTTAATCTTGACTGGAATGTATAGGTTAACTGTTGAGCATGTTTGTATAATATCATTTTTGAAGTTCTTGTCTATGAATACGAAAGTTAGTAGATAGGAATCTTCTTTATTTTTATTAAAATGAACTAATCGACTGAGCATTGCAAGTTACTTGTTTGAGTAATTCCGAGGAGAAGGATTTAAATCCTAGACACTTTCATTTATTGAATTCCCGTTTAATTTAAGTTATTAAATAGTATTAGCTATAAAACTCAATTAAAACTTGGTTAGAATGTTTAGATTCGTTTTAATATTTCGTGTTAGCTTGATTACTTTGCCTTGTTAAGCTTTTCTTGTGATACGACTTGGGTTAGCTTCTTGTACTACTTAGGACCTCGTTCTCTTGTGAGAAACTAATAGTAGATACATTTTAGTTGATTCAGAATACACCAATAGCAATTTTCGATTGCTAAAATCTTTTCACTGAGTTATACTGCTAAGGTCAGTTGGCTCGACAAATGAAAAAGTTAGTTGGAGCTACTCTAAACTGAGTTGCTCAGTTGGAGCTGATCACATAGTTGGCAAAACAGCTGGCTCCTATCCCTGAAGTTCAGCTGTATGCACCAACTGAGGTTTTTAATCAGTTTTGCGTTGCAGAAGATGGTGGTGTTTAAACTCGTTACAAAAACTGAAACCTTTGTGAAAGAGAAAGGTCAAATTCCCAAATTAGTGCAGTTTGATAAATGCAATATGTATGCATATGATGGGTCAGTTGGTTAGGTATACTGAATTTAATATACTGAATGTAAAATTCAAAATGTAAGTACACAGTATTTTATCGTGGTTCGGAGATCGACCTCCTACGTCCACGACTTTTTTTTTTTGGGAAAATAATCCACTTGATAAGCTTAAGCGTACTTACCAAACGCCCCACTTGGATTATGGGTTCCAAGCAAACCTAACCAGTTCGATTTCGGGTTCGAACAAGACCTTACAATACTTTGCCGGGAAAAGTGCACAGCCTGGTCTTATATTCCGAGTTCGAACAAGACCATACAACACTTTGCCGGGCAAGTACACAACCTGGTCTTAGATTCTGGGTTCTAAGGGACCTGTTCTTAGATTGCGGGTTCCAAGGGACCTGGTATTGGATTACGGATTCCAAGGGACTTGATGACTTTGATTTCAGGTTCAAAGTCAGACCTAAGGTTTAGATTTGGGGGGAGTTTCCAACAAGGAAGCCTTCAACACTTTAGGGGAGTGGAGGCTTTGACCAAAGGTGTCGAATCAATCATTTGATAGAGACTCCGAAGGGATACAATACAAGCAATGACCTATCCTCTAGACTCAACACTCTACTTTGACTGGACTTCACTGCAGGTCTTCTTGCCTGGAGAGAGAGAGAGGTGATGAGCTGCAGCTGCTATTTCACTCTTAATGTTGTCTCTCAGCACTTCGGCGTGCTTTTTCCTAGCTTGTATTTCCCTTCTTAAACTTTGGTGTGGAGACCTCTATTTATAGAGGAAGATCAAACTAGCCGTTGAAAAGAGCCGTTTGAACTCTGTCAAAAGTATCACCAGCTTTTTTGGAAACTTTCCTAAAATGGTAACTGCGACCTTTGATTTTTGCACGTCGTTGTTGTCGGCCCATTTATGGTAAGTTTTCCAGCTGACTTGTGAGTAGATTCAAATCTGGACTGCAACTCCTCTGTCTTCAGCGTCTTCTCTTCTCTGCTTCACGACGTCTGACTTTGACACAACTTCTCTTCACGCTTGACTATATGCCTTCAGCTGCGTGGGTCAGTTGAGGAGTCAACTGAGCTGTTGTCCAACTGAGTCTGTGCTTCAGTTGAGGTTTATTGTCTCAGCTGATCTTGAATCTCAGCTGAGTCTGGGTCCCAGCTGAGTTCTTCATGAACTCCCATCTTTAGTGCGGCTGACTTCTTCTGCTTGAATCATGTAAAGATAAAATCTCTACGCTCAAACAGTGAGCTCTAGCTAAGATCAGACTAAAGACATTCATCTACTCAGTTGGGGTCAGTTGGGGATATCGGGCCGCATAATTAGTTTTTAAACCGAATGGGCTCATTTTTGTCCTGCTAATGCCTAATTTGAAACATATTGTCCTTAAATTGGAAGCCCACAAAACTTTGTAATGAAATTGCAAATCACCCAAAGTTATTATTTTGAAATAGCTTTTAAGTCCTTAAATTTTTCATGTTGTCACATGATATTAATCTGACGTGAACAACAATGCAAAATATCACACAAATTGACCATAGAAGATCATACATGTTCAACTTTTACATTAGAGCATCAAGATAGAAACTTAGAAAATAAATAAAAATAACATTGAAACTATTAGATTACATATGAAAATAACCGAAAACAATAACCTAGTAACAACCTTATTTAACGTCTAGCTCCAAAAAACAAAACAAAACAAAACAAAAAGACAAAAACAAAAAACTTATTTAACGTCCAGTCGATGATGCCGTTGTGTAGTGCTCACCGATTGGTGTACTTCAAAAATAAAAGAGCAAAAAGTCAAAATAGTCATTCCTAAAAACAAAAGATAAATTTTGTGTCACTTTGAAAAAAAAGTTGTCCAAATAGCCTTTTGTTTTCTTTTATGACTTTTCTACCCTTATAGGTATACAAGAAGGCTAACATTAATTTGAATCATACACGAAGACTAAACTTCATGTATGAATTTCCGGCGAAAAATTTTCGGCCGTCGTCTTCTCCGGCGAAAAATTTCAGGCGGTCGTCTTCTCCGGCTACGACGGTCTTCTCCGGCGACGGCGGTCTTATTCTTGTATGCATTTTTTTTTTCTTGTATGAGATTGTTCTTGTATGTGTGTATGCATTCGTGTATGAGATCGTTCTTCTATGCGTTTTTTTCTTGTATGATATATGCATTCGTGTATGTTTTTTTCTTCGTGTATGATGCATACACGAAAACTAATCTTCATGTATGATTTAAATTTGAAATTTTTTGCGGCGAAAATTTTTGTGTATGATGCATACATGAATGTTAGTCTTCGTGTATGATGCATACACAAAAATTAATTTTCATGTATGATGCATACATGAACTTAGACTTCGTGTATGATTCAAATTTTTGCCGGAAAACTTTCGTCGGAATTTTTTGGCCGGAAATTGTTGGCCGAAATTTTTTGGCCGGAAAATTTCGCCGGAAATTCATACAAGAAACTAGTCTTCTTGTATGATTCAAATTAAAGTTAGCCTTCTTATATACTCATTAAGGGTATTTATGTCATTTCATAAACTAAAAGGCTATTCTACAACTTTTAAAATGTGAGTGATATTTTAACATTTTTTGCTAGAAAAAGGGCTATTTACACTATTACCTCAAAATAAAATGTTAGTCTCTTTCGAAATTAATAACAAAAATTAAAAACAGCGTCGACGAACGAACATATTAACCACTAGTAATTAATAAAACCTAAATCATTAAATCTAACAATCCTCCACGTATGTGGAATTGTTGTGTGCAGAGAGACACGCACAGAGTTCAATCCTCACGACACAATGTTGCATCAATTTCTGTAACGCACCAATTTTCATAAATAAAAGGGAATATTTTTTTCTTTACACTAATTAATTATAATAACGATTTTTACAGTAAACTAAATAAATAATATAAATATAAATTATATTTAACTTGTAAACCATCATCACTAGCTCCGCCGCAACATCGCCTGAATCTTATCTTGAAAAGTTTTGGGGTGATTACTTTAAACTCAGTAGGGTACATTTATCAAGTTTATATAAGATACAACAATAAGATACATGGAAAATCCGTCAATTTTATTATATCGCCCAAAAGCAATGTTTCACTTCCTCGTAGCCCGCATGCTTTATCTTGTAGCCCGCGAAAGCTATAACTCGATGTATCTTGTATTCTGAAGACCATAACTGCTTTATCATGTAGTCTGAACACTAAACTGCTTATCATGTAGTCCAAAGACCATAACTATATTTTATCATGTAGTCCAAAGACTAAAACTGCTTACACTGAATTAGCCCGAAGGCTCTGCATGCATATCACACGTATATATTGTGCAAAATATATAATAAGGATAAATGATAATTGTAACTAAATCCCACCTTAACCTTCTTGACTCAACTGGAAAACTTGTAAATTAAATAGTTAAGTCTTGTGGGTCGTTCCTTTCAAGATCCTAAATCTGAATTATATATTTTCGGAAAATGCTTGCACGAGAGTGAGAGAAAAGAATGATAATACCCTCTATTTATACTTGAAAATCACGTAGAAAAGATAAAGACGAATTTTATTTAATTATTCCGCAAGAAAATATTAAGAATTGACATATATTTTTTATTATAGCATATAAGAAGTTAATTGATAAGGGCACTATAAATTTCCATATACATTTAATTGTAGCTTGAGAGTAAATTCATAGATTTCCCTTTTAAAGCTTAGCACATAAGCTTCTGCCGACAATTAACCGAAAGAAATGAGATACATATACCCCTTATTGAAATTAATTAAATAAATATAAAAATCATGTTCATACTCGTACTGATGCAATATTTCTAAGCACAACTTACAAAACATAGTACAATTTATTTTATTTTTTTAAAGTAAAATAGCACAGTTTGGAGCGGTAGTTAAAACATCGTGGGGACAAGATTTAATTCTGCCACCAAATTAAAATACCAAACCGAAAAACACGTTCGATCTAACACCTATTTTTTTTGAGATAAATCTAACACATGTTGCACACTAACACACGCACAAAAAGAAATTCAATAACCTGAATATTAATTCTGAAATCTCGAGAATATAAGCCAACGTAACTGTGAGGCATTGGTACGTTGAGATCAATTAATTCCACCAAAACTCAGAAAAATGGAGGTTACAAACTCAGTTAACAGCAGCGAAGCCCGCCCAGGCAAAAAGTTGTTCATCTTATCGGGCCAGAGCAACATGGCGGGCCGCGGTGGCGTCGACAAGCACAAACGCTGGGACGGCGTCGTCCCACCGGAGTGCGCCCCCGACACCGAGAAAATCTTCCGCCTCGACGCTCACCTCCGCTGGGAGGTGGCGCGTGAGCCTCTCCACCACGACATCGACACGAAGAAGACGTGCGGCGTGGGGCCCGGGATGGCGTTCGCCAACGCGGTGAAGGAGCGCGTGGGGGCGATCGGCCTGGTGCCCTGCGCCGTCGGCGGGACGGCCATCAAGGAATGGGCGCGTGGGGAGCACCTCTACGAGAACATGGTGAAGCGGGCGAAAGCGGCGGTGAACGGCGGCGAAATCACGGCGCTGCTGTGGTACCAGGGGGAGAGCGATACGACGTCGCAGCACGAAGTCGACGCGTATAAGGAACAAATGGAGACGTTTATACACAATGTGCGCGCAGATCTAAATGTGCCCAATCTTCCCGTTGTTCAGGTTTGTACGCTCTGCATTTTCACTTTGGATTTTACGATATGTGAATAATTTGATTTTCTTCTTTTTTTTTGAAAGAGAAATAAGTCTCATCAATAAAAATGGCGGTGTATATGCAGGTTTTACTAGCATCTGGAATTGAAAAGAAATATGTGGAAGAAATCAGGAAAATACAAGTGGGAGTTGATCTCCCCAACGTTATAAGCGTTGATGCCATGGGATTGGAGCTGAAACAAGATAAGTTGCATCTAACTACAGAAGCCCAAGTTCAGTTGGGCCTATCCTTGGCTCAATCATTCCTCACCAATTTTATAACGGATAAGGCCCATGCTTAATTCGGATATTTAATTAGCTACTTGTTGGAATTATTATTATTATTATTATTATTATTATTATTATTGCATGTTTGTCGTGATCACGGATCACAGCCTAGCTAAGTTTTTAAAGGGCTATACTAATATTGTATGTTTGGAATAAACTTCCGCGATCTTATCAAATCATGTGTTTGCGCTATCCATTAATAAAGGTGTTTATCGTTTTCCTCGGAAAATAACTCAAATGATGCTTGTTTACACCAGAATAATCTATACTTTTATTATTACATCAAAATAATCTAAACATCAAAATTTTACATTATCATGACTTCCGTTAGTTTCTTTTAAAGGAATTTGTTAAAAAAATTACAATTTATTAATGAGGTGTGTTTCCATACAACGGTTGTATACCATACAACCGTCGCGTGAACGCGTGCATCATACGTGTGCGCCTCCACGCGCGGCGCTTGTGATTCACGCTCCCATTTTTTTTCTTTCCATTCTTTTTTCCTTCCTTTCCAGGCTTATGTTTAGCAGGTTTTTTTTTTTTTTTTTGTAATTACAGATTTATTTTAAGCTTTTTTCTTATTTTTCAGTCTTTTTTTTTTAGTTTCCAAATTTTTTAGTAAACATTGTCATTAAGAAACGTAAAGTTTCACAATCATTACATTTCGTCACGACAATGTCTACTTTTAAAAATGACATGTTCTACTTTTAATCGCACGTTAAAATAATTATTGTCGTTGAAAAAAGTGAACTTTTTCACTAGAAACATTTCGTCACGACAATGTCTACTTTTGAACTTGACAAGTTCTACTTCCAGTTGAACGTTAAAGTAATTATTGTCGTTGAAAAAAGTAAACATTGTCATTAAAAACGTAATGTTTCCCAATCATTACATTTCGTCACGACAATGTCTACTTTTGAACTCGGCAAGTTAACTTTTAGTCGAACGTTAAAGTAATTATTGTTGTTGAAAAAGTAAACATTGTCATTAAGAAACGTAAAGTTTCATAATCATTACATTTCGTCGCGACAATATTGAAAAAAACGAAGAGGCAAACAAAAAAGGAGAGCCGAAAATAAATAAAGAAAATGTGGAAAATAACAAAAAAAAAAAGAAAATAAAATCTGAAAAAAAAAGAAACAAAATTTGGAAAATTAAAAAAAAAAACAGAAAAAAGGAAAAATAAAAGAAAACAGAAAAAAAAAAAGAAAAAAAGTGAAAAAAATCTGGAAATATAAAAAAAAAAAAAACAGGAAAAAGGAACAAAATAACTGGAAATTTATAAAAAGGAAAAAAAAGAAAAAAATCTGGAAATAAAAAAAAAACAAAAAAATCTGAAAATAAAACAGAAAAAAAAAATTAAAAAAATCTGGAAAAGAAAACAGGAAAAAAAAAACTAAAGATAAAACACTATAAGACAAAATACACTAAACACAAAAAGTGGGTGTATAGTATACAACAGTTGCACCAAAACAATTGTCTTTATTAATTAAAAGATTTTAGTATTCTCTATTCATGTGAAAATCGTAAGAGCAGAGGAGAGAATTACCCTATATCCCTCAACTCCATCATCTAAAATTTAATCACGACACCGCCATCAAAATCGACCAAATACCCAGCCAACCATCATTGAAAGGGAGGATTTCATTACCGAGAACAACACTCTGTATATGCAAATTCTTTTTCCTTATATATCATTTTCATTATTTTTGCTAATAATTTTTGGGTATAAATATTGATGTGTGTGTTTTTGGTTGTTTAGAATTCGAGGTTTTCTAGTGTTTTTAGTGGATATAATGCACGTTTAGGTGTTAATTTGTGCAGAGATTGTAGAATCCGAGAGTGCAGAGACATGGATGCAAGAAGTCGAGAAAAGGCGATTTTGCTATGGAATTGAAGATGCAAAGTTGGGCTGGATTTGTTTAGATAATTTATCTTTTTATTATAGTTAGTAGCTTATTTTTAACTATTGGACTTAATTGTAAATTTAACCCACTTGCTTGGAAGCCTTTTTGGTCGGCTGATTTTTGTCAAAGGGGAGAAAATTCCCTTATATTATTACTTACTTTCCAGCCGCCATAGGATAGGATATATATATATATATATATTAGGAGTAGGTTTTATGGGAGAACAACTTTTATATTTCATAGAACACGCACGTTCAGACTTTTTTTATTGTTTTTTGGCGAGAAGTTTCAGACGAAGGGATTCCAGTTTAAGTTTAATTCGGTGACTATTTTTATTAATTTCAATTCTTATTTTTAATATCATGCATACGTTTATTTATTTGTTTGCGTTCAATTTTATTATGGCGTAGCTAATTCTTTGATTCGGCAAGAATAATGAAGCACTAGTTTAATAATCTGTGAGACCTAAATTGTTCGTATAATTAATTGCTAGGATTTCAATTTATTCCTTGTGTTTAGAGTTAATTCTGATTTTGTTTAAGCCTGATCAACTTAGATTTAATTGGATTACAGTCAATTAGTTCCCCCAATCCGTAATTGTTGGAATAGGGCTAGTTAGTGATAAAACTATCATGTTCGTAGTAGGAATAAATTGGTAAGCGGATTATTACTTGCGTTCTTGGATAATTTGTTTAAATCGGGTTCCTTCAAGGCTAAAAGCTATTAGAGCATTAAATCTAGGTCTGGCGTTTCCAGCTAGGTTATGTTTTAATAAGAGAAATAGTTAGGTCTGGCGTCCACAGCTAACTATCGATAAAGTACGTAGGAATTGGGGTATGTCCGCTGCATTCACGGTACCCTATAACTGGTTGGTCCTAGATAATTAATTAATCTTTGCGTCGATGATCAGAGCCTAGACTAGTGTGGATTTATTCGAAGCCGAATTACCTTTCTTTGATTAATATCTAGTTTATTATTTTAGTTAATTTTCTTTGTTTTCTTAGTTAATAATTAAAGGTCCAATTTTAAGGCGTGGTGGCTACACCAAAAAACTGATTGATAGGAAAAATAACTTATATCCCGTTCTCTGTGGTTCGACCCTGCTTATTGCTATACTCATTTGATTCTGAGCAGATTTGCTGAAATTATTTGGGAGTCTACGACGCTCACCAATATTGTCGGGGATCTTTAATGAAAATAATACTTGCCTAACTGTAGCGCCCCGCCACTCGGACCTATGCGGATCAGGCGGGCCACTACGGGGGTAAGTGAAACCGTAAAGACTTAACTTGAATATTAGCTTGAATCGAAAGTAAATAAAAATGAAAAGGTGATTATTGATATTAAAAGAATGATAAGAGTTGGAATAAGAGGAGTTAAGGTGGGTGATTATTCGAAACAACATTTGCCCTAGCTTAACATAACTGAGGTCGATGTATGAGGACACCGGCCCTCTACTGCGGAAGTATTCATAAACACAACTATCAAACAAGAGGTAGTTGAGGTTAAAATGAGGTAACAAAGTTCAATGGTTATAGAACGAGAGCATAAACAAGTCACTTAGACCAGTAAAAGACATAGAGTCAATGATGATGACCCGCAAGACCGTCACCCAACATATGCTTGACATACCGACATCACCCCCTTCACATCCACATCATTCAACTTGCATTAGGGAAAATAATGCAGGGGGCTGAGTACAAAAGCACTCAGTGGTTCCGTGCCCCTCTTTGAAAAGAAACATTTTATAAGGATATTGCATGCTTCAGTACCTATGGAAAGGAAACTAGTAAAAATACCTTTCACATAAGCAAAACAATTTTGAAAGGAATCATAGGTTCGAACCATAAAATAACTCACATTCTTGGATTACCATTCCGGTTCAAATAGAGGAAAGCCACTCCCTCTATCCGAACCGTCATAACTTCGTGTGCGCACTACCTTGGCTTGATCGGAGCTCAAGGCCGATCGTTAATATAACATGTCCCATACTTAGTCAACCACAAGAAATTGAGCATAAAAACATTTAAGCATGCATATCAAGTAAAAAGTTTTTTGGGCTTAATAATCCGAAATGTTACCTCGTAGGAATCTAACCCACACTTGAAAATAAGATAACCCACCTTTCACTTCCGAAAAGATAAGTCCGGTCCTTGAATTCTATTGTCAGAGTCTCCTACAAGACGGTCTTAACAATCTTAGGCCTTTAATTCAAGGAGAAGATTAACGGCCTTATAACAACATCCTAGGTCTACCTATTCCTGATTCATCCTTAAATCTTAAGAAAACCAACGAGGAATCTTCTCAGGCTTTAATTCATAAACGTGGAACAAAAGTCCAAGACCTTGAAACAACATAATTTAGATATTCATGCCATGCTATGTCATGTGATGCGCGTGCTTACATAAATATTTGGCGTATGCTTTCATTATTCAAGTCATTATATGAAGTACAAATCATACGATATTATAAGCGTGAGATTTAGAAGCGAAAACTGTCTTAGGAATTCTACAGACAATTGGTGTGCATAAAAAACGGTTTAAGTAGCCATCTTCGATGGATCACCATTTACTGTATAGTAAACATGTCAGCATATAATATATCATTCTGGAATCCTTGTACTTCATACTTCAACACTCATTTGGTCTCATATTAGACTCACTAATGGATTTGGAGTTATGCTTATGGGAAGATGTGTCAGTATACAAATCTAAACAATAGGAGAGAAAGAGAAAATAAATCACCTAAAATATGAAAATAATAGAGAGAGAAAGAGAAAATAAATCACCTAAAGAAGAAATAAGAAGAAAACGAGTCAGGGGGCGAGAGAAGGAGAGAGAAAGAGGAAGAGAGAGATGAAGGGAGGGGAAATAAATTAAAGAAAAGGGGCCCACCTAAAAAAAAAATTAAAATTTGTTTTCTCTCTCCACGTAAGGAGAAGTGCCCACAAGGTGCTCACATTAGTTGATCAGCACATCAATACTCTATATATATATACACATAGTTTCATAGAAATTCATCAAACAACTAGGGGTGAGCATCGGTCGGTCGGTTCGACCGACCGAACCAAAACCGGCCAACCGACCAACCGACCGAAGGCTAATTGGTCCAACCGACCCGACCGAACCTGTGAGACTCAACCGAGCCGACCCGAACCGATCAGTTTCGGTCGGTTTCGGTCACAACCGAACCTGTGAAAATTACAGCTTATTTCTCCTTCAAAAAACTGCTATGATAGCAGTTTACTCATATAAAAACGTAAAACCTGCTGTCCAAAACATTAACCGTAAATAAAAACACACAAACATGAAACATTTAATACAATATCCATTACATACAAACAACATTCCAATTCCAAACTTCAAAGTTCAAACCAAAAACAAATAAACAAGTTTTAGTACATCATGTTCAACAAATAAAGAAGTTTTAGTAGATGCTCCTTCAAACTTCAACTCCTTCATCCTTAATTTAGCTTGGATTTGTAGTCTCCAATATGGGATCATCAATCTCATCTACACCAATGCCAAGACTTCGTAAAGCTACAAAAGAAAACATAACAAATGGTTAAACAATTATAATTGACAAATGAAATAAACAAATAAAAGAATCAATCACAAGTTTAAAGTTTTAAGTTAAAAAGACCTTCTTCATGCTTTTGAATGCCCTCCAAATCCTCTTCGAGTGAAACGGGTTGCTTGCTTTTCCTTAGCCAATCTTGAGTACAAATAAGGCTTTCAACCATTCTAAGAGTCAAGGAACTCCTAAAAGCATCAAGTACTCTTCCCCCGGCACTAAAAGCCGATTCGGATGCTACCGTAGAAACGGGAACCGAGAGTAAATCTCGAGCTAGAAGGGCAAGGGTGGGCAGCCTAGGTTCATTAAGTTTCCACCAATTGAGAACGTCGAAATTCGGTGAGTTATCAATCCCCCTATCTTTTTCGGATAGATAAACATCCAAATCATTAGACATTACAATACCTCCTAGAAGCTTTTGTCTTTTGTACTTCTCAATCAATACATAAGGAGTAGAAGCACCTAACTCACCAATGTCAACCTGTGTAGCATTCGTTCCCGATGAACTCAATAGTTTATATACAATTGGTAAAGCTCTGTTTTCACACTCCTAGCTATCTCTCCACCAACTTCTTCTCCATACAATTCAATGAGAATAAATTCAACAACATCATACTTGTATCGAGGATCGATGATAAAACTAAAAAAAATAATCTTATTCATTTTCTTCGGATCACCCCAATACTTATCAAATTTTGCCTTCATCTTCACTCCCATCTCCCTCACCTCAAGACTTGAATTTTGCACCCATTCTTTCAACAAACAATACATATTGGTAATCTCATTCAAGAAATTATTTGAAGTGACATAAGAAGACCCAGAAATCCTATTAGTCAAATCAAAGAAAGTTTTTAACACAAGACTCATCTTATTTGCATTCTCCCAATTAGAAGTGTCGGGAGCACCATTGGGAAGATCAACCCTATAAAAAGGATCTTTCGTTTCATAGAGCTCAAACACTTTCTCAAATTTACAAGCAACATTCAACATCAAATAAGTTGAATTCCATCTAGTAGGCATATCCAAACATAATAGACTCTTGGAATCAACATTTTCTTCCACACAACATTCTTTAAATCTAACAAGTCTAGCAGGAGATTGTCTAACAAATCTCACCGCATCCCTAATCTTTTTCACAGACATATTCATCTCTTTAATGCCATCTTGCACAACCAAATTAACTATATGTGCAACACACCTCATATGAAGATATCTTCCCCCCACCACACAACAACCACGACTAACCAATCTATTTCTCAATGCAACAAGAGCAGTGTCATTAGAAGAAGCATTATCAACAGTCACAGAAAACACTCTCTTAATCCCCCACTCACGCAATAAAGCATCAATTTGTCTACCAACATCATCACCCTTATGACTCTCTATGGTACAAAAATTGATGATTTTTTTTGTCAATTTCCAATCCTCATCAATCCAATGGGCAGTAATACACATATAATTAATCTTTTGCAAAGATGTCCAAGTGTCTGTAGTAATACAAACACTTTGACCAGATTTTTTAAAAAACTCCCTCAACACCACCTTTTCATTCTCAAACACCTTAAAAACATCACGAGAAATAGTCCACCGTGAAGGAATTTTGAACCTATTTTGCAACGCAGCCACAAATTCCCTAAACCCTTCACCCTCCACAATTTTAAAAGGCAATTCATCTTTAATAATCATTTCAACCAATTTAATCCTACAAAACTCTTGATCAAATCTCCATGAACTTAAGTTACCTACTACAACAGACTCATCACCCCCCTCCTCAACTATCGGTTGCAAAGACAATTGTGATTGTCACAAATCCGAACTATTATTAGGATGATTTTTGCATTTACTCATATGAGTGTTAAGATTGGTCGTACCATTGGTCTTGGTGTCGCAGTAGTAGGAAGCTGGACAGTAGTTGCACCTCGCCTTCGTCCGTCCATCCGTATGTGTGAAAGTCGTAAAATGATCTCACGCCAATGATTTAGGCCTTCCACCAGGAGCAGCTTTTTTCGACTTTGACTTCGAGGTTACTTCTTTTGAAGATGATGGAGTAGTCTCATTTGTAGAGGGGTCCTCATCAGTTTCGGGCGGTGGACCCCGATGGTGGTGGAGGCGGAGGCGGCATTTCTCCTCTATTTTCTGTCATAATCTGCAACAATAACAATATTAGTATTACAAAAAAGAAAATGAAAAAAAAGACACATTCTTCATTTTCAGCCTATATATATTCATAAAAAGACACATTCTTCATTTTCAGCCTATATATATTCATAAAAAAGACACATTCTTCATTTTCAGCCTATATCTATTCATAAAAAAGACACATTCTTCATTTTCAGCCTATATATATTCATAAAAAAGACACATTCTTCATTTTCAGCCTATATATATTCATAAAAAAGACAATCCTTCTTTCAGCCTATATATTCAGCCTAAAAAGACAGTATTAATTTCAATACTATACTGCTATACATACTGATACTCTCTAAAAAATGAATTATTCAAAAAACCCAAGTTGTCCTTCTTTCTAACTATATTCATCATTGATGCTGCAAAAGCAGCAGAGCCACCAGCTACAGAAATCAAAGCAACCACAACCTGAAGGCCTATCTCCCAAGGGTAGTCTTCCGGCACAAGATACACAAATGCAGGTCCCACAACCAACAAAGCCAAGCTCAGGTTTAGAAGCGTCGACGCCGTTGCGGGATCAGTGGCAGCCGAAAGGACTCCGAACTCTTCTGCCTTAGAGAGGAGGCCGAGCTTCTCAATTGCCGACAACGACAACCCCGATTTCTCAGCGGCTGACAGTAGTCCGGCTTTCTCCGCCTTGCTCAGGAGGCGCAGCTGCTCTACCCTTGTCAGCAGCTTCACCGATGAATTTGATAGTAATAAGACCATCATGCACGTATAAATTTACATAATATATACACTATATCATAGATTCATAATATCATGCACGACTGCACGTATTAAATTGCCTCTAATTCATATACGAGTAAAATAATATTGCCTCTAATTCAGAATCATATACCTCTAAATCTCTAATTCATAATATCAGAGAGAGAGAGAGAGAGAGAGAGAGAGAGAGAGATTACTAAATTGTTTGGACAAAATCTGAGATGGAGGTGGTCCAGACGGAGGTGGATGCGCCGAGGTGGTGGCTGACCAAGTGACCAGGCAGAGACGGGGGCGGTGCTGAGTTAGCGGCGGTGATGGGAGAGTTTGAGACTTGAGAGTCGAGAGACGGAGAGAGCTAAGAGAGTAGAGATTTTGAGTGGCGATGCCGCGATGGGGACTGCCGTCTGCCGGAGTGGGAAGTAGGGGGAGCGGCGCCGGTAATGGGGACTGCCGGAGGCCCGGAGTGGGGTAAGGCGAGACCGCGAGAGGCGAGAGAGACTGAGAGGGCGACACTGGGCGCGAGAGAAATCAGAAAATGAAGATTGAAGACTGAAGAGGAGCGGCGGTGTCTAGGGTAATTGAAAAATTAGGATTACTAACATAATAGGTTTCGGTCGGTTCGGCGTCCGACCGAACGGAAATCCTTAAACCGCCAACCGACCGCCATGTCTTCGGTTTAAAAACCGACCGACCGACCCTACTTCAGTTCTCGGTTTGAACCGACCAAAACCCACCGGTTCGGTCGGTTTTTTCGGTCCGGTTTATGTTTTGCTCACCCCTACAAACAACCATGTCAATTCAACATCTATGATTGGATTGAGGGTCCCAACCCTCACGACTCAATCCATAGCTCCAATTTTCTCATGTTTTTATCATTATTCTTCCCCTAATCATGCTCCTATCGAAAAAGATAAATCAAAAATGAAAATAAAAAGAGTTTGAATCATTATACCTAGTCTTTCCTCCTCCTTTCTTTTCTCTCTTCCATCTCAGTTTCTCCTCTCTCTCATGTCTTAGTTGTTCAAACCGAGCACTTCCTCCTCTATTAGAGCTCCAACTGTCGTGGGATGGTGGTGGAATGGTGGTTAAGGGAGGGAATGATGTGCAGGGTTTAAAGGAGGAGAAAGGTGATCAAAATATGAAGTGTGTATGTTTCTACAGTGAGGGAGTGATCTTGCTACTGCTGCTGATATGGAGAAGGAGCTGGAGGGATGCTAATAAAAAAGGAAGATGAAGGATTAGAGTGACTATAAATTAAATTACATCATTAGGTTAAACCTTCTCTTATTGGTTCATTTGAAGGTGAACATTGAGAATGAAATAAGCATACTTAAGCAAATATTTTACTTCTCTCCTCTCTCGACAGTCTCTCTCTCTCCTTATCTTTCGTTCACACAAAGTAGCATACATACACGCACACAACACATATGCACATCTGCAAACACACATTAACACACACACACACATGTATATATTATTATATTGCTAATATTAACTTTTAGATCTTATTGCATCTTTCGGATAGTAATGCATCGTATCTTAGTCGAATTGTAATTTAGATCGGGTAAATGAATAGTATTAATTATTTTGGTTCCAACGAGCCCAATATTGAATATAAAATTTTATAAGACGCTCTCTCTAAAAATAAATAAGCAATCAAATAATTCACATGATCAAAACTATAAGTAATTTCATTGTGATTAATTATTTAATTACAACATCCAATAATAAAGTCATAGAATAATATCTCACGTTAGCCACACAATATGGAATGCTCGTGCTTATGCAAATGCATGGATAAAATTTTAGTTTTGAAACCTTTAGATTTTATAATTTGGAATAAAATCTATCTTAAAAACTTATCGGGAATATGCGACCACTCTATTATTCTAATTATTTCTATTCTTATTCTATTCTATTAGGGCGAAATTGTTAGGCCGAATTTTCGGATTTCTACACTAACTGAAATTTCGTGATTATGGGCCGAGATAAATGTTTTGATACACCCGGTGTATAACATACAATCGGATCTTTTGACCCGCATCTGCCCGAGAAGGATAAATAATAAACAGAAAATACATTGAAATAACTTGGTTGCTAGTCTAGTGGGCAATAGCGCCCCACTTTAAGATTTCTAAGTTGGTGACTGAGGATCGATTACCCCTTCCAGCTCCTCAGACTTTATTTGTTTTTTTTTTTTTTTTTTTAACATTTTTCTATTTTATTCTTTTATTATTTCTTTTTTTTTCTTCTTCTTTCTTTGTATTTCTTTACTTTTATATTATTTCTTTTTTTTTTGTTTCTTTTTTTTCTTTGTTCTTTTTTCCTTCTTTCTTTTTCTTTTTTCATACCTAATTTGTTTTTTTTTAACATTTTTCTGTTCTATTCTTTTATTCTTTCTTTTTTCATTCTTTTTTTTTCTTCTTCTTCCTTTATATTTCTTTACTTTTATATTATTTTATTTTCTTTTCATCTTTCTTTTTCGTTTCTTTTTTTTCTTTGTTCTTTTTTCCTTCTTTCTTTTTCTTTGTTCATTTTTAATATGACGTAATTAATGTTTTTCTATTGTACTTTTATTCATTTTTTAATTGAAAAATAGCGATTGTATAAAATATTTGTCTTGGTTTGATTTTAGTTTTTTTTCCTTTCTTTGTTTTCTTTTTTCTTAATTTATTTTTTTAATTACTTTTATTTATATATAAATTAATAATAGTTATTAGTTACTTTTACCACTATTACTTTTATTCACGACAATGTTTACTTTTATTTACTATAATTTGTACTTTTCGTGTTTTAGTTAAGTAATTATTATCGTTAAGAAAAGTAACTATTGATATGAAGAAAAGTAATGTTTCACAGTCATTACTTTTTTCATGACAATATTTACTTTTATTTACGACAATTCGTACTTTTAATTATTTGATAAAATAATTATTGTTGTGATTAAAAGTAATCATGGCATGAATAAATGTAATGTTTCAAAAATATTACTTTTCTTCACGACAATATTTACTTTCATTGACGACAACTTGTACTTTTAGCAATTCGGTCAAGTAATTATTATCGTCATGAAAAATAATCATTGATATGAACAAAGGTAACGTTTCAAAAATATTACTTTTCTTCACGAAAATATTTACTTTTATTCACGACAACTTGTACTTTTAATAATTCGGTCAAGTAATCATTATCGTAATGAAAAATAATCATTGATATGAACAAATGTAATATTTCAAAAATATTACTTTTCAAATGTAAATAATTTAAAAAAATAAAAAAATAAATAATAGGACACAACATAATCAAAGAAATATTAAGAAAAAATGAAAAAAAATAAAAAATACTTTAAAAAAAAGGTAATATGAAGAATAAATAATTACAAAATAAAAAAATTAAAAACAACAAATAAAATGAATAATAAGTAAGAAACAACATAATGGAGAAGACAAATTAAAGAAAGAAACAAAAAAAAGAAAAGAAAAAACTAAAAATGAAGGAGGACTTAAAAAGGTAAAAGCCCAACTATAAATAAATTTATCTACGACTAAATATAAAATAGCAGTAGCAGTGTAGTGGCTATGCTCTTCGACTTAGAGCTCAGCTGTTTCGGACGTCCCGAGTTCGATGCCTGCTAGGAGCAGCGCTTGACAAAAAGAAATTATTAAATTGGGCACGGGTCAGCGGGTCAAACCCGACCCGGCTGACCCGGTTGTATACTAATAAAACAGGTGTAGGGAAACACACCTCTTTTTAAATAGAAGCGAATAGAAATTTATCCAATTAATTTCTTAGAGTTGTTCGGAACTTATTATTTTAAGTCATAATTTCTCATTTAGTTATCCCCTCTGGATGATTATAGTCACGATGGATGGTGACAATATTAGAATGATTGAAATATGATCGCTCAAAATTTAACACCAAACAAAATATTTACACAGAATAATGATAAAATGAGTTAACTGCTTAGTAAATTTTAGGAAAAAAATGAGTTTAAAACAATGGAAAAAGGGTTCATTTAAAAAAATGCAGCAGATTTAATATCTCCATATAATAAAACTAACGGAGGTCACAATAATACAAAATTTTGATAATTTGAGTTATTTTAATGTAATAGTGAAAGTATAAGTTATTTTAGTGTAAGCAGGTATAGTTTCAGTTATTTTAATATTTTTTTAGCTTTTTAATTATATGATAAATACAACTAATACCGACTCTTCCTTTTGGATGATTGTGCACTTTTTTCATCATAAGTTATGGTCCAATTGTATGAATAGTCAACTCAAAATACCTTAGTTCGTAACCATAAATAATCAACATGTTATACAACCAAACTTTAAAAAGGTCATAATTGTATAACTAAAATTCGACACAAAAAAAAACATCAGTTCGCGATAAGTGTGATCTTATTTTCTTTTTCGTCTTTTCACAATAAATATGGTCTTTTCTTAAATGGAAATGTATTTATTTGGTCTTATTCTCCACTCATAATATCTCCATATAACCATTCTTCCACTCTTAAAATCCTCACTACTTCATCCAGACCACACTTATCGTGAATGGAAGGTTTACTAGTATTTTAATGAAAGTTGGAAACATTTTTTTCAATATTATAAGTAAATAATGTATTCGAAATAGTTAAATGAGATATACTCTTCTAACAATCTTAATTCGTCCACAATTTGAGGAACAACAGGAAAAAAAAAAAAAAAAAAAAAAAAGAACATAGAAGCAACAATAAATGAAACATAGATTATGGTTAGCGTTTGTAATGTTTCTTCAGTTTCCAGTTCTGCCAAATTAATAACGTGGAGGATATTTCATAAGTGGAGACCTATAACCGCCTTCTTCTTTCTTGTTCATTTGCCCACACAATTTGGATATATATTTATAAGTGGTTGCATATTTCCTTCTTATCTTCCACTATCATCTTGGATTATTTTTGTGAGTTGAACTTGTTAGCTTGGGCAAGGACAAAGTTGCAACGTTAATGTTCAACAATATTTGGCAGTGTGTTTGTTGGAAGGTTAGAAAAGTTAAATATGAGAGAATCTTTAAAAATGGGAGTCGGATGTTGTTAAAACCGTGGAAGATATTATCATATGCACTTGAAGGAGAAATTCTTGTGTGGGTGGATATGTAGTACACCCACCACTCACAATAACATTATTTTAATATTATAATTTATATTATTAAAATATTAATATGTGAGTAGTGGGTGTACTACATGTACATCCACACAAAAATTTCTACACTTGAAGATAGTTCAAAACGTTATATTTTCGTGATTTTTTTGTATATTCTTACAAGGGTGTAGGTGTACTACACCTAGCCCTCACAATGTAATATTTTAGTAATATACTAAATAATAATAAAATAATATCATGTGAGAATTAGGTGTAGTGCACATACACCCGTGTAAGAATTTCTCGGGTTATGAATCCCTTTAGATGCTTCCCATTTAGTTTCAATTAAGATGGTCAGTGCTGCTTTTAGAGCATTTGCAACGGGGGATCGATCACCGGTATCGATCCCGGTGTCGATCCCCCTCGATATAACCCTTCATCGATATAAGGTATATCGATGCCATTGTGGAGGTGGGGGAGGTAGGGATGACAATGGGTCGGGTACCCACCTATTAAGCATTTCCCAAATTCAAACCCATGAAAATTTTCAACACCCAAACCCGATTAAAAAATAATTTTAAAATTCATACCCGATCCGAACCCGTTGGCTATTACCTATTTATTACCCGCTAAAAATCTTGAATACTAAAAAGTAAACATCAAATAACAAAATATTATAAATATGATTAAAACATAAACATCAGCAGAAAATTTCATTAAAATTAATCTCAAAGCAAAATACTACGAACTTACAAAATCTTGAAACATAACTAGAACTATGAATTATTAATGTTGTCGTTGTGTCGTCATATTTCGGAAGTAGATTTACAAAAGTAGAAGAGAAAAGACTTGACTCTTACGGAATGTGTGTATGGATTAAGAAAATCAGATAAAACCCTAAATCTACTAATATTTATACTAATATTTATAATTATATAATAAATTATACATATAATAATATCTTTGATCTTATATATATAAATGGGTTAGGGTTAGCGGGTACCCGGAGGTAATTGTTCAAATCCGACCCAAACCCGTCACGGGTTTGCATGTTTCGACCCAAACCCGTCCCAAAACCATTTAATATTTCTCAAATCCGTCCCATCAGAGTTTGAAAAGTGCGGATACCCTCAAAAACCCGACCCATTGCCATCCCTAGGGGGAGGCGGTATCGAGCGGGGCAGTATCGAAAGTGGTGTCGATACCTTCGACTTCGGTTGGCAGCGGTGAGGGGACACGTGGCGTGTCCCCATTGGTTGGAGCTATTTTTTTTTTCAGAATAAAAAAAAAATTATATTCCCAACGGCTATCCCACAATATCCACTATAAATACACCTTCATTCTATTCATTCTCCACACCAACATCCAATCTTCATCCTAATTTCTTTCTTCTTTAATTTCAATCTTCAAATCTTTTTCCTCCCTTCTTCCGGTTTCACCCAATACTCTCCGGCTGCATGATTTGCACCTTTCTCGCAAGCGCCGGAGTTCTCTCAATTCCCCCGTCGACGGGGTTCTCGCAGTCGCCAGGGTTCTCTCAATTCCCCCAGTCGACGGGGTTCTCGCAGTCTCTGGGATTCTCCCAGTTCCCTCCGTCTTACGGCTACTCGCAGTCGTCGGGGTTCTCTCAAAGAGTTTGCGCCAAACTTGCAAAAAAATTTTAGTGGGAGTAGTTATTTTATTTTTTTTCTTAGTTATTGTAATTTTATTTTCTTAATTATTGTATTTTTATTTTCTTAATTATTGTATGTTTTATTTTTTTAATTCAATAAAATTATCATTTATTAATTTTTGAATTTAATTATTAAGTATCTTTTATGTCATTTATTACAAATAAAAAAATAACAAAATAAAATCTACTCAATCATTATCAATGATCATGGATACTGGTATTTAACTCAATATTTATAGTGAAATTTTACACCAGTATCTTATTTAATATCACTAATCATTAAAATTACGTTTTCCGATGACAAATCCAATATCTAACTCACTGTGAATGCTCTTATGCGCTCTTTTGTAATGCTCGAATTGAAGTATTCCTTGAATTCTTTTTGAATAAGTTTTTGTTGACCTTTAAAAAAAGTTGGAAATAAATAGGAAACTTTTTACAAAAAAAAAGAAGAAGTAAAAGTGAGTGGAAAATTAGCAAGTACGGGATATAACAAACTATATTGTCCGTATAAATAGAAAATACTCCATCCGATTTTAATTATAAGATGTTTTAGTTTTTTTTTTTTTGTAAGATGTTTTCATTTATCAAGAATATTTTCTCTCTCCCTTTCATCAATTTTACTTCACATTTCAACTAATTATTAATGATGACTTATTTTTCAATTAGTCTTTTGAGTTCTTTACATTAAATTTTAATAACTTGACATTAAATTTTATGAAAATATAGTTCCAATTTTTAAAATAGCATTGCAAAAGGAACCGACTATTAATGTTTTTTAATTCCTGTGCAAAATATTAAAATATCTTATAATTAAAATTGGAGGAAGTATTAAATTACTCCTCCGATCCATTGATAATGTCCTTCATTTTTTTGACACGGTTATTAAAAAAGAAAAATAAAGGAGAAAAAATGATAGGCTTCATCTATTTTGAAGAATTAAATATTTCTATTTATAATAAAGGGACATTAATAGAACAGATGGAAAAGGAAATATGGATATTATCTGTGAGTTGGTGGAAGTATAACTTGTTTTTAACATTTGAGATAATAGAAAGGTAGATCTTAAACTCGAGACTATTTTACAAACAAAATTTACTATTAGTTGGATGTTATCCAGGATAATGTTTCGATAAATCACATATTTTACTGAAATTTCGCAGAAAAGCGGCTCTTTTCACCAGCGAAATCAATTGATTTTAATTTTTCTTCGCAGCTTGTGCACGACACGTGGCAGATTCACCATTGCTTCCTCACCTCTCAAATTTCTAGATTTCCCTTGTCTATTTTGTTGCAGCAATTGGAAAAACGACTACGGTGGAGATAATGGCGTCCGCCGTGATGATTTCCTCTTCTTCTTCTCTCTGCTGCTACGCCAACGCCTCCATTCGCGGTACAATCTTTCTTCTTCTCCACTTGATTTTTCATGTACAATTTTTGAAGCTTCAGGTACCACGATTGTTACTCCTACTCTGTGCAATTACTGTCCAGATATTCGTATTACACCTCAATCTCATCCAGCAAAAATAGCTTTTGCTTCTCGTCAATTCGGAACCGCATTCGCCACTGGTTCTCCTCTCTGTAAGAAATCTACGTTTCACAATTTGCTGCTGAATCCGTGTGTGTGTTTTTTTGCGCATATTGGAAAGTGATGCAACTCAAGAGAGTGAGGAATTGTTAACTAATGCTCCATTTTTCTAGCAATTCTGTGGTTGGGCTGAAAAGTTGCTTATCTAAAATTTCTGCTGTTTGGTAGCACTATTAAATTGTACTACTATTTCTTAACAGTTGTGGAGAGAACTTGCTTGTTCATTTCATCTTCATTTTGATTAAGAATTTTCTAAAATGACATGTATTCATTTCATCTTCATTTTGATTAAGAATTTTCTGAAATGACATGTATTTAGCAACATTCAATGGTAATTTCTGCTTAGAAATTTTGGTTTAGAAAGTCAAGATGAGGTAAAATTTGCTTGTCCTCCTTGTTTTTCAGTGATTCGGACACACCGGAGCAAGAGTGGTTATTCGAATTCAACATCGGTAGTGTCTGTAAGGTGTGAGCAGAGTACAAAAGAAGGCAATGGTTTAGATGTATGGGCGGGACGACTTGCTATGATTGGTTTTGCTGCTGCTATTACTGTTGAAGTTGCAACCGGCAAAGGCCTCCTTGAGGTAATGCCATCTCTACGAACATATGCTTTTCTTTACTTCGGATTAATTTCATACCATCCTCAGATTTAAGTATCATATCCCTTTAATGCTGCTTCAATTGTGAATATGAGATGATATTCATTCACTATCTGTGGGAGGCTATGCATATGATAGCGACCAATTTCATAACTCGTCATATTGTGTTTCATGTGGATAATCAACTATCACGGCTATTGGCTACTGAATTCACTGTCAATCACTTTAGGTTTTGCATTCTAATAATCTTTGTTGTTTGAGTAGCAGAAATTATCATCTTATTTGCTAAAAAAATATGCGTGCAACAAGAAATGGATGATAATCTCAGGCAACGTATAGTATCCTTTGATGTTGTTTATAGATTAGATTACAAGGCCTGAGCAATAGGCCTTTTGGATGTAAAGCTTTTGGACTTCTTATAATCTTAGGTTTTTTGTAATCTACGAAAATGTGAAAGCCAAGGATTCGACAGGCACTTCCTTGTAACTTGTAAGTTGGTTAGGGACTCTTCAAGATTTACAATAGAGTCAAAGTGGGAGTAGCATATCTACCTCCCTGTTGTTGATAATTTGGTCTTCTGTAAAGATGTTGAGACTTGAACTGGAAAATATAGATACTAAAGTAAAAAAATTGGTTCCATGATACTTTGAATTGTTTGTTTCCAGTCGTGGATTCGTTTTTTTTTTTTTTTTTTTTTTTTTTTTTTTTTTTTTTGGTAGGGAGCCTTGTAGATTCTTTGAATGATAATTTTCTATTATTCCTCTGGCAGAATTTTGGCCTCACATCACCTCTGCCGACAGTGGCGTTAGCAGTTACAGCATTGGTGGGAGCTCTTACTGCACTCTTCATCTTTCAGTCTGCATCCAAGAATTGACATTGTTTTTATAAATATCCTTTGTTTCTTGAAGATGTCCTCCATTATATAATGCGACTTTCGACATAGCACCTATCATTATTTTTTTTGCAAGTGTAAAGATACTCGAGACATTCGTCATCTCAAAATTCAATTCAGTTTTTTCTCATGATTATTATCATTGAACATGGCTTCTTGTTTGTTTGGTGATTAAAGCCTTAAACACAAACTTAGTTCTGTTCTTTCCTATTGGTTAACAATTTTGATGCCAAGGCAATGTTTACATAAGTTCTTGGATAAAAATAACATGTACTATCAGAACAGATCATGATTACAATTTATGCATTTAAATGCTGTTTTACATCTTCAAAACAAACAAGCTTTTTAGTATAGGATACTGCATCCAAAGAAGCAACCTTCCCAAAACAAGGTTTCACCACCTGATAACAGAAATCACAATCCTTCCATCCTACATTCAGGCAACATAAATCTCCTCTCACTGTTCTTAGTTATATCAACGAAGTCTTAACAAAAAAGAAGCTGCCTTCACTATGCACATACCATAAAAATCTGAAATAATATTGCAACAAAGTTGTAAAGTACGTTCATGCCCATCATTTGACCGATTGAATCAGCAAACCACCTTGCCAGCTCCAAAAAGTCCAAAGCAAAAGAAATGGCTGAAGAACTGTTGAGGTCAAGCATATTCATATATCCATCAACTCCGGGGCTTTAGATTTTTTCTTTTTCGCTTTACTTTTTTTAGCTTTACCATCCTTTTTCTTGGGCTTCTTCTCGGTGGCAGGCTGTGTCATCAGCAAATGTTGATAAATGGCAGCTAAAGGATCTGCCTGATAAACCGGATGATTAATAACCATCTTCAACTTATTCCTCTCTTTCAGCCTGAGGAAAAACAATATACAAACATGTCCATAATTTGTATCCAAAAAGAAAATAGTGTCAATAGTTCCACATTTTTCTTTACTCACACTAGGTCATTTCTCCTTTTGCAATTAAGTTTCAATTCAGTCGGCTCTGATGCTGAAGGAACGATTAATTCTGGGAGGCACTCTGAAAGGGAAGATAGATCGTACGCTTTTTGTTTCTTTTGCCTGGTCCGTTTCTTCTGCTTGCTCTTCTGTCGTAGAACAAGATTTAGTCATATGAAACCATAAGCTAGCAGATCATAATGAAAACCACCTTAGAGCCACTGTGATGAACCAATAGATCCATAAAAAATGATGCATATTATGTCATTGCCTTCATATACAAAGTTCAGATTATTATACCTAAAAGTAATTATTAGAAATTTATTAGTTCAAGAGCTAGGAACCATACCTTACTTATAGCTTTACTGGTAACTGCTGCTTTGACCTCTACAAAGCCAAAATAAACCACATGATGAGCTTCGTATTTGTTATTTTAAAAATTAAAATCTATTTCAATTTTATACCAATCAACAATGTACTCTAATTTCAACATTTGATATAAATTCAAAAAAAAAAGTTAAGAAACACAAAATTTTGCTGATATTGAACGAAACTGTAGACCAACCAAGAAAAATGAAGCAATAGTTCTAATTTATTTTTTTATTCTTTACGCACAGGCACCATCTCCACTCCAATATTTAACTGATCGACATTGATTTCAATGCTCAGGAACAAATTAAATATAAAATTTACCTAAAATGGAAAAGCAACGACAAAAGCAGAAACTGTATAAAAAATACAAAATTCACATCCTTACTCTCGTAAAATTGCAATTTCTTATCGAGCTTGCGATCACCAGTCGACTTTCCATCAGAACTGAAATTCATAAAGCCGATAATTGAATTAGACACATAGCTTGCGAAGATATGAATCCTTCAAAACCAATTCACATAATTATAGATAAATTTTACCGCGCGCTGGTTTTTCCCATTGGTATAATGTAGTTTCAGTCCTTGTTTTTTGGTTGTCGTTAGCAAATGGGGGAATCAAACACAAAAACTCGCGAGATGGGGAATATCACGAAGAATCTTGTCTATGAACTGAGCTTTTTATTTTTGTGTCTTTTAACCGAGCTCAGAAAAGAAATTCTGGGATGAAGAAGATTAGGGTTTTTTTTAGAGAGAGAGAGCTGAGATTAATGGTATAGTTTGAGAATAATGAGGCCTTACTTTCTTTTACACTGAGGCCCATTAACACGGTGTGTTATAGTCCAGCCCATTATACAGGTATTATTATGGAAGGAGAAAAAAGAAACCGAAAAGTGTACAAAACTTACAATATAACGTACACCTCACTTTTTCCAAAACGTTTTGCCCCCATATTTTCGTACCAAGGCAAGAAGGGGGTTTAAATCAAAACCCTTTGAGAGAGAGAGAAGAGAGAGAGAGAGAGAGAGGAGAAATCGAAATGGAGGGTGCTTCGTACCAGAGATTCCCCAAAATCAAAATTAGGGATTTGAAAGATGACTTCATGAAGTTCGAGCTGCGAGAGACCGACGCCAGTATCGCCAACGCGCTCCGCCGCGTGATGATCGCCGAAGTCCCCACAATCGCTATAGATTTGGTAGAAATCGAGGTGAACTCTTCCGTCTTGGGCGACGAATTTATTGCCCACCGCCTTGGCCTAGTCCCGCTCACCAGCGAGCGAGCCATGTCCATGCGCTTCTCCCGCGACTGCGACGCCTGCGACGGCGACGGCCAGTGCGAGTACTGCTCCGTCGAGTTTCATCTGCGCGTAAAGTGCATGAGCGACCAGACGCAAGATGTTACCTCGAAGGACCTCTACAGCTCGGACCACACAGTTGTTCCCGTCGATTTCTCCGATTCACCCGGAGTTGACAACTCGGATAGTCGGTACTTATGCTATTCAGGCGACGATGTTTACTTGTGCTAGTTTATGGTGTTTCTTGCTTATTCTAATTTCTGTGTGTGCGTGATTTTGTGTTATTGTGGTTGGTTGTGTTGACTGATAATAAATTGCTATGATTTCATTTTCTTTCACTCGGTGGTTGAAAAGTGATAAGTATTGCTCTGCCTTGGGGCAAGGGGTTTTTTGCTTGTTTGAATATATTGTTTGGGGTTTTTGTGCTTGTTCGAATATATTTGTTTCGAAGTTTTGAAGCTTTGTCTAGTATTTTGGTCCATAAAATTTCAGACAAATATCGATGCTTTCTTTTAGCTGGGAACAGCATGTCATATTTGAACAAAAATACCGGAAGTCTCTTGTTTTATTTTGTGATTCTGGTTCCAGGGGTTTCATCTTGGGTATGATTGGGGAAACATAGATAATCGGGGAAGAGATATTGGGGAGAAAAGGTTCTAGGTGATAAAGACACGTTTTAGTTGAATGGAAGTGAAAACTGGTAGAAATTAACATTGTATGGTCTTCGGTAAAATTGAAGATCATTGATGTACAGAGATGGAGTACACGAAAGGAACGTCATGCAGGAAGGAATTGATGGAGTATCACATAGTCTTATTGTAAAAAATTGGTGTATACATATTTTTCTTATTTACTTAAAGGGAGTGCTTAAGGGGAATGTAATGTTTACATGTCTTGATGGTGGAGGGGAAAGTTAATAATAGGTCAGGATTGAAACCCCCATTTCTGTTCTTCTTTCTTCTTTTTAATATGGGTACAGTCCATTCCCCACTTTTGGGAATGAAAGTGGTTGTGACCAAGGAATCTTTGTTTTTTTATTCCATTCTCTGCCTCCCGTATTCCCATTCCATACATTGCCAAGACAATCTGGTATATGCATCTTTGGTTTTACCCAAATTTTATCATAGTTTACAATTATCTCAAGTACAAATGGGTAGTCCATGAGTTTCTATTGCTGTCTTGCAGCTGGTTTTCATACTTTCTGTTCATCTTCTGATTTTATTTTATTTCCTGATTATTTTGTAAGTATCATCCACGAAGACATTGTTCTATTTGAATGATTGACAAGTTTAAGTTTTTCATAATGTAGGGGAATCATCATTGTAAAGCTTCGTCGAGGTCAGGAGTTGGTGTTGAGAGCCATAGCACGGAAAGGGATTGGCAAAGATCATGCAAAATGGTCACCTGCAGCAACCGTCACTTTCATGTATGAACCTGAGATCTATATCAATGAAGAGATGATGGAAACCTTGACCTTGAAGGAAAAACAAGACTTTGTTGAAAGCAGTCCCACGAAAGTATTTGACATCAACAAAGCTGGCCAGGTAGATCATTCACCATGATAGCCTGATATTTTACCTGAAATCATGTCATATTTGAATCTGTATGTTTCTTCTGCTAATACACCCTAGTTGTGGTAGTAGTTTATCTTATTGCTGAGCTTAGTCTTCTTATACAGTGATGCATTAGAAATCATTGTCTTGTGTTCGCCCAAAAAAACTATGACTGTACATGGTTTCCTATCAAAGTGTTCATTTTGATATTTCTATTCCGCTTGATGTTGGCTTTATATGTGAAGAAGCTAATCTGTATCATTTACTATTAACGGGCATTCGTGTATTTGGTTGTCTCTATGTCATAACATGGCCCTCTTGAGATGGATGGATATGAATTCATGCTTTCTAGAGTAAGAATAATTTTCATTTTATTTATTTGTGAAACTATTGAACTTCTTGGGTGTGCTGGATAAGACAGATGGCTCAACATCTATGTCAAAGTTGACATTTGTGAATGACATCCCAAGCTTGGGCTGGTGCTCACTTCTGTCAATATTCCTGTTAGTAGTAGATTCAGATCATCGTTATCCTCTAGAAATAGTTTTATTCAGGCTAATTGAATTTTACTTTTGAAGTTGTACGTCTGTCAAATAATAATTTTGTTGTTTGTTTGCCCTTTTGTCCAGGTTATTGTTGTTGACGCTGAGGCATATACATATGATGATGAGCTGATTAAGAAAGCCGAAGCAATGGGGAAACCTGGGCTTGTGGAGATTCATGCCAAGGAGGACAGTTTCATCTTCACAGTCGAGACAACTGGAGGTGTAAAAGCATCTCAACTGTTCCTCAACGCCATTGAGATCTTGAAGCAGAAGTTGGATGCTGTTCGCCTGTCAGCAGACACTGTGGAAGCTGATGAGCAGTTTGGTGAGCTGGGAGCACATATGCGCGGGGGTTGATTTCCTGATCCGGACTGTCTTATCTAGGAATGACTTTGTTTCAATTAACTCATGTGTATGAAATCTGATACTAAGCTATGTAATTACTTAATGTCTCTCTAGACTTGGATAAGTTAAGCTGCTCCAAAACTTTTCCTATCTTTCTGAATTGTCGATTGAGATAAATCAGTTTCCGATTTGTGAGCAATAGTCAGAATCCTTTGTTTGCATACCTGCTTTATCAGGTGATAGTCGGTTCGATTATTTTTGGGTGGATCGTCTTTCATCTAAGGTTCATATCTTAATATCAAGTAACAGATGACATACTGTAGTATCCTTCCTGTCCACTTTTTGAATGTTGGGTTTTGGGGGAAATCTCTCTTGGAATGAAGTTCATTGCCACATAAGATTCAGATTCATTGTTGTCTCGATATTAGAAACATATTGTCTCGAGAGTTCTGTCAATGTAGTTGCCAACTTTAGCTCTGACATTAAACTTCTCTACCGCCAGGCCAACTTATGCACGCAAATGATGCAATTTTGGTGCCATCAAAGAAACAAGCGAAGGAATTTAGTCAGTCTATCTGACTTCGTTGTTATTTTTGTAAATGGAATTGAAACTTCCTTTTCTGTTCATTTATGTTCATTAAATTTCTAACCATCATTTGCAATTGCCGATAAGTTGGTTGTTTTTGTTATAAGGGTGTGTTTATTCTGATGGAAAAGGGTGGAAAAGAAATATTTTCATCCTTTTTATACGTTTACTACGTTGGTTAATTTTCGGACAGGATGGATAATTTTTTTGCGCAGCCCCTTTTTTTATCAATTTCTCACCAATTGTGGAAAGTATTAACAAGGGGGAGGGATGTGATCAGTGGCGTAACCAGAAAAAATTATCGACGGGGGCTAATTTTTTACTTTTTTCAATTTGATGATGGGGGGCTTTTGCACAATTCACACACAAATTTGATAATTTGATGGATATATAAGATAAAAAGGCTATTAAAAAATAGCCCCACTCATCTCCTTAGTAGCTACGCCCCTGGATGTGATATAATATTTTTCAATGGAGAATTTTCTTTTCCATCCTAGTAAACATGTGATTAAAAAAATGATGGAAATGTTAATATTTTCTCATCTTTTCTTATCCATCATTTTCCAATGAAATTATTTCCATCAAAGTAAACGCAGCCTAATAACCAAACTTTTGATCCAACAGTGACAAAGGTCAATTTTTATTCAATTAATATGAATTCCAATTATAAGAGATCAATAAATCATCATTAAATTATTAACCTTAATTGAGATTAGTAAATCTTAATTGAGATTAATAAATTTTAATTGAAAAATAATAAAGAACAAACATAAATTCAAAGAAATATTTTTAGCAAGTGTATGAGATGTACGCGCTCGAATGGCGATCAATCACACATATATTTTCGTTCTTTTATCATCCTTTCCCAGACTTTTCTTTAATATCGTGATGAAAGCAGCAGCCAATTTTACATTTAACCAAACATTTTGCGTGTAATTTTTACTTTTTCTTCTTCACAAATACTAATATGACTACTTTTAGGATGAGAATTTAGATTCAATAGTCAGATATTTTGCCGTGAAGAAGAAAAAAAATTCCGAACCACAATGAAATCAAGTCACATACATATTTTCGTATGAAATTATAGTAACACTGAAAATTGAAGATAAACCAATCAAATTGAGAACAGAAATAGATTGGGCCAGGGCTGAATGAGAAGATGGATAACGGTATACTGACATCGTCACTTTGCATTCATTGCCTATATGGGTCTGTTTGATACTTGGAAATATCACAATTCCCCTCTCAAATTTGAGAAATCAAATCTCTTGCTGTCTCTCATGACACGTCTTCTTCTATTGAATAAATAATAGTATATTCGATATTTAGTTAATGTTTCATCTTCTTTCTTTTTAATGCAATAATAATAACTACCGTCCGTAAATTGGTGCCACCATCCAATTTACCTGTGATAGGATACTTGTTTGGGATTTTTTTTTTTTTTTTTAAAGTACAACTTGAAAAAGTTAATTATTCATGAACGAAAAGAAAATTGTTACATGAGTTCCTACATCCCAATCTATGGCGCCCAAGGCATAAGTAAGGAGTAATTAGAAGCACGGTTCAAAGCGAATAGGCCAGGAATAAACCGAAATACACCCGAATGATTGGATCGCAAAAATGTCGGAATGAGACGGTATATTCGAGGAGAGCTTAAATTAATTAATATGTGTTGCTCATACTATCAATATGCATATTCTTCTCTGATGTTTATAGTGGAAAACATTATATGGTTAAGCATACTTGGTCTGGAGCAATTCTTTAATGGTGATCTCCTGGGAAGTATTTCAAGGAAGTGCGATGAGGACAAGCACAGTATAGAAGACTTGTGTTGGTTTGTGAGATGAGCCTTAATCCGGAAGCCGGGTCGTTACATAATCTAGATGACTCATTTAATTATCTCCATATTATATTGAATGATTATATATATATATATATATATATATATATATATATAGCATTAGTTACTTCACATGAATTAATCGGTTCTTTCAAATAAATCTCAACTTACGAATTTAAAGACTAATGATAAACTAGAAAAGTTGAAAAATTAAATAGAAGTGTAGAAAAAGAAGAATAACTGAACAACTATTTGATTGGATGCTTCGGATATAAACAGAACAATAAATGTAGACTTTTGTGTCGGTGTGTATACCGTACTTAGCCCTCAAATTTGTAGTAGTCGAAATTTCGAATTAAAAAGAAATAGTTTGACCTTCATAAAAATGTAAAATGAATTCAGACATGTAATCACATCTCCAAAATGCGCATGAGAGAATGAATTAATTTCCGCTATGGAAATGATGAGCTTTCAAAAATCACAACATCAAATCAAATGGCTAAACATTGTTCAATCTCATTGGAATGATTCCTTAATTATGAAGTCATTGACTCGACAAACAAAACGTTATATGGAATTCAACAAAAAAATTACCGAAAAAATCGGACCTATAGGCTATAGCATTCTAATATCAAAGTCCGCTCACATGCAATTTCTCTAAATTCAGTAAAATAAGGAGAGCTTTCTATAATGTGTCATTTTTTGAAATCTAGCTAGTAAAAAATGTGACCATAAAATATATTTCATCCGTTCCGTTTAACTTGACTCACTTCTCTTTTTAGACGTTCCATTCAACTTGACTCGTTTCTTTTTTTGGCAAAGATTAGGTAATATTTTTAGTGTTAAGTACTACGTGTACATTATTATGCTTTTATTAACAGTAAAAATGTACTCACTACCACTTTATCATCAATAATTAAATACTCTATAAAAAATACACTAAAGACACCTTTTACATTCAATCCTTTCATTTTTAATCTCTGTGCCAAAAAAAAGTGAGCCATGTTGAACGGGAAGAAGGGAGTAAATTATAACTCATGTAAAAATTTGTATGTATGCATGGGAAATAAGTCAAGTAAATGCAATTGCAATTGCAAATATCAATTGAGTCGCCAGTAAAGTGTGGGTGTGGGATGCGTAACACAAACATAAAACAAGGAAAATGGACAAAGTAATGAGGTGAGCTTCAGAATTCGTATACACGTACAAACAGATGGTGTCGGCCCCTCCTAGCTCCCCTCACCATTCATATTTCATTCCCATAAATTTTTTCATCTAATTCTCCTCTTCCTCTACTTCTATTTCTTAGTCTCATTTCGGAGATCATAAATCCATGGATTTAAATTCGAAATGATATTTATAAACGTTTTGATACCATGTTTTCTTGAAACTTTTAGTATGAACGATGTTGAATTCGATACAAATAAAAGTATATTGATTTTGAAATAATAATTTAAAAGATGCGCGGACTTGTAAAATCGATCAAAAGTTGTGATTTTATTATTATTATCACTATAAAAATAGAAGGTTTCATTTCAAAAATAAGTTTTTCATTAAGGCGTTTTTTTATTGATAAGATTATAAATCAGTAATAAACAAAAATAATTAAGGAGTTTTATTTTTTTAAATAAGGGGCAAAGAAGTCCCAAAATGCTATTAGAATCAATCGTGGTTTATATGAAGTGCTAGAATTATAAAGTACTAGTATAACTACTTTATAATTTTATCGAAATATTGTAAAAATTGAAGACTTTGTAATTTTTATTAGGCTGTTGTGCATTTAGTGCAGCATGGTTGGTTCATGGTTGTAATTGCTGGCTGTTTCAATGAAAATCTATTTTTCTTGATAAAAATAAAAATAAAAATAATGTTGATTGATGACTTATGGAAAAGTGTTATTTATATCATTAAAAATTATATAATGAGTGGATAGATTTACTCTATTTAATTTGATAAGTGATCGGAAAATCTAACTAAAGATTTGAAAGTAATTTAAAACTTTATCGCTATTTTTGTATTAATTAAATTCGAAATTATAAGACTCATTATTTTCAAACGGGTGAATTTAGACACACACGTCATGGTTTCACTTTCACATGCAATGGGAGACAGAAAAGTAAATCATTATTTTTGTATTCGAAACCCCTTGAAATGCAAATAGCAAAGACAAAGTAGATAGTATAAGAATATTATAGAAATTGACTTAGGTAGAAATGACAAAAATGAGGGGTTGTGAGTAGGAGTAAAATAGAGGGACCAACTCCAAGCCAAAGTTAGATTATTTCGGTAGCATGTCATTCTGTCTCTGATGCCTTTACAGCTGTGACCACAAATTAAACCAAAACGAATGTCAAACCAAACCAAAAATACTGTATCATTTTTTTTTACTCTTTCACCGTATAATTTCATTTACTCGTAACGTGTCCAATACTATCTTTGTTACTGTACAGCAAAATCTTATTCTTTTGTAGTATTAATTAATTAAGATAAATTTTACATAATACTATATTAAATTACATAATGAATTTTTTTAAATAGAATATTCATTTTGTGCTGTATTTTTTATATTTAATATTTGTGAACACTGGTGTAGATGGTCTAAATGAAAAAAAAGACATTACGAATTTAAATGTCTTTAACTTGTAAGATTGATTGTGTTCAGTTTGATTGTAATTTTGTAACAAGAAATTGATGGATAAAGATAATTAACTTCCTTTAAATACATCATTTTTCTATAAAGCAAAAGAATATCAACTTTTTTTATTCATCATTTTCATCTAATGAGAAATAATATTATCACACCAATATCTCATGATAATATTCCTTATTCCAGTGAAACGAGAAATAAGAAATGCTGATTTTTTTTTATATACAATACAAGGGATAAAAAAAAGGAGGGATTTAGAGGGGAAAGTTATTTAACCCTCATTTTTTGGGATAAATTTACGATACCAAACTGAAGGCAATTTAAGTATGAATTCTAAAGATGAGACTTTCCATTTAATTAGAATTTAAAGGTACGTATATATTGTGTTAAAAAAAATACCTCTTAAAACATTTAGAGGGCGTTTGGTTTGATGAATAAGATAGATAATGTTTTATAGGATGTGTATAATGTGATTATTTAGATTATTAGTCTTTTGTTTGGATTGTTTGATTATAGTATAGGATAATTGAAGATTTATATGAGTGTGTGTTGCTTTGTGCAATTTGTGTGTGTGTGTGTGTGCAGTGTGTTATGTGTGTGTGTTTGTGTTTTATGTATGATTATTTTAGAATTTTGCATTATGTATTAAACGAGGATTAATAATCAACCAAATTTAGGATGATAAGTTATTATCCATTTGAATAATTGAGGCATGAACCTAATTATTTATCACGGGTTTTATCATCCAAATCAAACATATGATTAGATAGGATTATTTATCGATCGCTCTTAATCAAACAAACAAAACACCCCTTTAGTTGAAACCGAAAAGGTATTTGCCCATTTCCACAATATTATTGTTGACTTTGTGCGCCACTTTTATTTCCATGTTTGCATGCAATCAAAGTTGCAAGAAACAACTGCTCCTAAAAAAAAAATGTTGCAAGAAACAAATTAGGTGTTTCTGTACATGATGACTAGGCAATAACAATGTGCTTGGATTCATAATTGAAACCGGGAGAAGTTGTGGTTTTTAAGCCATATATAGAATGATAGATTCACTGCGTGCACTATCTCTCTCTCTCTCTCTCTGTGTAAATTGTCAATACCAACACTGTTTTTTTTTCGTCACTTGTCTGCATAGGCACAAATTGGGGAACTGTTGGTAAAAGCAATTTGAACTTTACTCCATCACTTCCAGAAAGTAGAAATTATTGTACTAGCTACGCTACAGAGATAGAGAGAGAGAGATAGATAGATAGAGGTCGTAGAGAGAGAGAGAGAGAGAGTGCAAAATGGGCAATTGATTAAGGGAGTTTGGTCGATGGATGATCTGGTGTGGCTAGCTCGATCGATTCAATTCAAGCCTTGTGTTTCTTGAGGCGAGGCGAATGCGATGATGATGATGATGAATCATCTGAATTCATAACTGCATCATTATCAATTATTACATGATCACTCCAACTCAATTCCCATTTTTGGCCTTTTGAACCATTCTTGTTGTTTGAATTTGAAACTACATCCAACATAAATCCGTGGCACTCCTCCACTTCTTCCTGTTCAAAATCACATACTATATCAATGAAAATAATATACTGTAGATCATAAATATAACATATTGTTTTTCTGGAAAGTATCCATCTATCTAATTATCACAGTACTATTAATTCTCATCTCATCAATTTCTACTCTAAATATTAACTCTTGTCAAATCGCACCATATACCCACACTTATACGATATATATTGCACCTATGAATAATAAAAATTTGTACGTAAAATAGCACTCCGTACTACATACTTGTTAACATAAATAAAATACTAAGGTGATCACTTTCTTTTCGACAAGAATATTAAAGAAAAGAGTATAAAGTGATTAAAGTTGTAGCGGTTTTTCATGGCCTTTTTAAAGATTAATTATTTCCATTTTTAGGAGTGGTCATCTATGAGTTTAATTTTTCTCTTCGGTATACCATAATTTATTTTTTGATAGAAAAAGTAAGAGAGTTACTAGAAGAGAATTGACACTAAAGTGGATAATAAATAAAATGCTGGTCCAAATGAAAATGAGAATTAATTAATTAAGCACCACCTTAGTGATTTTAAGCACATCAAACATGGTCTTCTCACACTCAGCGGCATTGCATTTGCCAACTTGATGAACAACGTGAAGCACTGCCGCACTCGCCATTACAGAAGGATAATAACTTATGAATCTTGAATCTGTACATAAATTAATTAATTAATTAATGCAATCAAAGTTAATTATATATGGAGAGAGAGAGAGAGAGAGAGAGAGAGAGAGAGAGAGAGAGAGAGAGAGAGGGGAGTCACAGTGACCGCACCGGAGATGAGAGAAAGGATAATGTTTTCACAACTCTTGAGAAAGTCCAATTGAATTACATAGCTTTTCAATCCAAGTCTTCTCACAATATGATCGATGAAGGAAAGAGGTGTGACTGGATTCATCCTCCATTTTAATGCACTAAGAATCAACAGCTCCATTCTTTCAATGGTTTTCGCCTCAAACAAATATTTCCCATCCTCCTCCACCTAACACCAACTATTTATATTAAAATTTCTCATTTTCTACAAAAATAAAAAATAATACTACTACTATAAAAATGGACAAAAATGCACCCCACACACACACACACTCACTTACCTGAAGGTCAACAAGAAGCGGCACATGAGTTTCTTCAACTTTTGCCGCCAAAGAGAGACAAGCAACAGCAACCAGCTGCATCAACCACGGCTTCTCTTTCCGATCAAAACTCAAACTTAAATAATCGAACACGAATCTGTCAAGAAAATTGACAGCAAAAATGGCGGCAGATGCCGAAAATCCATGATGCGAACTGTTTCTCAGAATGAATTCAACAGCTTGTTTTCTAGCATCCTGAACACATGATGAAGAAGAAAAGCGCGTGGATCTGAGAGATGTTTCTCTCTCTTTGCTCAAAAGAGATTGAAGTTGTTCATCATCCCTTTCCCAGCAGCAAAAATCACATTCCAACAGAAGCGCACGCTTGATGAATTTGTTCTTGTTTAAGCTGTCCTGTTCTTCAAAATTGGCCGTCTCGTCTTCTCCTTCTTCACAATAAAGGGCATCCATAAACAATGATTTTGGTGCATTGTGGTCCACAGCTGCCATGCTCTTATGAGGAGAAGAAGAACTGTTTCTCTTCATTATTATTATAATTATAAAGGGAAAGAAGAGAAAAGTAAAGCAAACCCCATTAATTTTCTCTCTCTGAATGTGAATGGACACTGCATTCTTGAGAAGAGAGATAACAGTAGTAGGAGATTTATCAGAGGCATCACTGCTTGCGTTGAAAATCAGCATATATAATACTCCTACTTACTATACGCATTACTAATAAATCAGGTTTATATGTGACGATATACATTAATTAATGGAAAATAACTAGGAGATGAAATTAAATCTAGGCATCGAGTACATAACTTTAGTCAATTATACTAGCAAAAAAATGTAATAGTAGTGTTAGTTTTGGAAAAACGAAATATGTATACCCTAATTGGGGAATTTAAACCATAAGGAAAAATATGATTATTTCTATATTTATAATTAACTTTTTTTTTACACGTGTTATCGACCAACAAGTGTGGTTTGGATAAAATTATTGTAATTAATATTCAAAATTGACTACTCTCAAACGTGAAAATTCGAGTGTGATGGGGATGGTAACTCTGGCTCATTGTTCTTGTATAAAAGAAATTTAGATGCAATATTGCAGTTAGCACGTATGAATCTTTAAATCGAGCCTATGAGGCCATAAATAGACACCATCTACTAGTACCAAGTACAATGATCCTATTTTGTAAGGATTAAAACCACTTTTCATTGAGAATAATGAATCTGATATGCTGGATTATACATTCATAATTCATTGCAATGACTGGCTTGTAGCACATCAATTTGAATCCGTTGAACCCTTATTTTAGGGATGATTGTATATACATTTACGGATCAATATTGTCTTGTAAAAATAAAAGTCACTTAAAATGTTATGTCTATATATTTGTCATTTCATGTTGCATATATACTAGTAGTAGTTTTTAATAGCTTGTCCAACCTATAAAAATAAATGAATAGGTTGTCCAATTAATATTCGTTCTTACTACTCCACATTATAGCTGGAGATGAGGGTAATATAGTAGTACTATGTATTTTTGTAATTTACTGATGATTTCTTTTTGAGCGTGCGTGTGTGGAGTGTGTGCGTTTGGCGAGATTTTGTTAGATTTACAAAATTGGAGCAGTGTGTGTGTGTGTGATATATTCTCAAGGAATGGCGGGAAAAGGGGGCACACACTACAACCTGGGACCCGCGAAAACAACCTCCTGCTTGGGGAACCAACACTCCCAAAGCTTAGTTTTTTCAAATATGTTTATATAATAATACTATAGATAGAAGAGTAGAGAGAGAAGGATTATATTTCATCCCCTTAGAATAACCCCGGTGCATTCTATGCAATTTTTTTTTTCTGACATAGTGGATACTCCTTATCTTTAATTACCCTAACTATATAATAAAAAAAATTATCATAATCGTACATAATAGTACGAAGGTTAGAAGTAGAGATTGTCTTATTTACCTTCCCATCTCGACTCTTACTCATCTTCGGTGTGATGTACATGTATGACGTGTGTCGCCAGAACATATACATATAGAAAAAGATGATGAGGTGAAATTCGAGTCCGTTTAGAGGGACTCAATTCAGAAAATTTTGTCTTAAATAAATTTACTCACTCTAACATTAAAATCCGCACATAAATGACTTTTATTTTTATTTTGAAAGAATACATGTACTACTTCATTTGGAAGGAAAGGAACGCTAAACGATTTCAAGATAAGAAGAAAGATGCAGTAGCAGCTGTGGTGAAACAACGTCAAATACATGCATGCAGCTATGTATTGCAACAATGACAGGAAGGTAGCTAAATTTATGTTGAACTTAGTTTCTGATGTTGAGAGTTTTTTGAGATTTGTGTAGTGGTTGTGGGAAAAAAAGCTATTTTACCCCCCAAAAAAAGTGAAATGGTAATTTCCCAACTCTGTAAGAATTTTAATTGGGCTAATAATTAACTATTTATATGCCAGCGTACTCCATCTAAATTCGATGAACCAAGTATTAATTAATGATTAATAAGGTTATATGAGATAATGACTTCACAACAATTGTCGTCCAGTTTAATCATTAAACGAATAACAACCAACATTAAAACATTATCTACTGTTTTTGCAAATTCCTCCTCAAAAGTCAAATGTCAAGGGGGACCCACAAATAACTCACGATTTTCAGTCCAAGATTTGATAGAACAATTAGTGGTCAGTCCAATTTCAGATTCATTTTCTTACTTTTTTCATATTTTATGTATTATACATCCAAATCGTCCTAAAAAAAATCCACGGGCTCGGCCCGATTTATACCATTATTACTGAAAGCCTGAACCATTGTTCACCTGAAATGGGCTTCTAAACTTACACACTTTCGCCTTCAAAAAAACTTACACTTTCTTTAATATATCAAAATTTGGTCTCTAGCTACACATTCTGTTTTAGTTAGACTGTTCCACATTTATTTGTAAACATTGAATCTTCACACCTTTTCACATAAACTTATGAGGCAGGTGAAAGTGCAAAAACGCCATGACCATAAACAAGAATCCAAAAAATATGTAAACAATTTACATGTGTAACTTTAAAAAAAATGCAATTGAAGACACTTTTATTGGAACAATAAACTTATTCGGTCACACGGTGGCTAGCCAAACGCATTAATAAAGAAAAGTTGTCTATAAAAATAGAAAAAATTACATTTCCCTCCGTGGTTTATGCTTCCCCAATTAGAGTATATTTTCATTTTCAAAACCTATATTACCATTTTTAACTTGTGTGACTGACCACAATGTGTCCAAATAGTACTATTATTGGAATTGATCATATAAATAAAACAAAATCTCATGTAAAAAATACAAACTAATTTGAACCGTTGATTATTATACTATTACGTCATTGTGATAAATTGAAGTGTGAATTTAATATATAAAAGCATTACAAAAACCATAAATCGAGATAAACATTATTAAGCATCATTATATATATTAAAAAACATAATTATATATTAACAAAATATGATTTTTAGAGTAACGGGAAGACTGATTTTAATTCAATTACACCATTATAGACAAACTGAAACGCGACATACGTGAGTAAAATAGTAGTAGTGTATTTATTAAGAGTTGACTATCGAGTCAGAAAAATAAAAGAAAGAAATAAAGGTCTTTCAATTCGGAAGGAAAAAAATATTAGTAAAAAATAAAAAAGAGCGTACTGTACAATCCCGGAACATTTATTATTTATATAACACAAAAACTCGCATGCGACCTGCCGCCACCATGCGACCGCGCGTGTGGCGCGTGGGCCGCACGCGCCTCACCCACGCGCGGCGCATGGCACCCACGTGCTGTTTTTTTTTTTTTTTTTTTAATTTTATTTTCCGATTTTTCCAGTTTTCATTTTTTTTTTTTTCCAGATTTTATTTCATTTTTTTTTTTTTGCCTCTTCGTTTTTTTGTTTGCCTCTTTTTTTTTTGTTTTCCGTTTCATTTTTTTGTTTGCCGCTTCTTCTTTGGTCAAGATTCGAGCGAGGGGAGCCGAAGGCCTCGGAGCGAGCCGAAAAAGTCCAAAATGTTGCCCGCCGATTATCCTTATATTTGTAATCGGAGCGAAGGCGAAGCCGTAAAATCGGAGCCGAAGACGGAGACGAAAAAAAAAACTGAAATTTAAAAAAAAAAAAAAAATTGACCGGTCAACAGGTCAAACCCGAATTGACCGGGTCGACCCGGCCCGGATCCGGTCGCATGGATCCGGTTGTAACTTTATATAATTATATTGATGGTAGTGGATTAATGACATTGTGGGCATGTACTAATGAGTACCTTTATTAGTGCATGAGTAATGATAATTAACTTTATACATCAAAATATTGATCGTGACGTGTTTAAACCCAGGATGATAAAATATTGATCATATTGGATTACAACATTTGTTATCCAAACATGTTTGAATACTAAATGAAACTTAAGTTACATTGTTCATGTCTATTATAAGTATTTGTAATTGGAAAATTCATTCAAATTCAAATTGCACGACTAAACAAAAAATCGAATACAGATTGCACCACCACTCTTTCTTTATTCTGATCGATATTTACAAATGTTTGCTGAAATATAATAGGAGTACGTAAAACAGATAAATATATATATGTGCATAAATTAATATTATAACCTTTTTTGACGTGAATTAATATTAATATTAGAACCTAAAAAAAAGTGGCGCATTTTGATGAAATTAATTTAAGTGGAAGCAGAATTGGAACAAAATCCGAACCTATTTGTATTGTCGTCGTCCATTTCCGGTTTGACCACAAAATGGCCCAATAAATTCACTTTCTCCACCAAATTTTGGCGGCAAAGGAACAAGCCGCTGCACTCTCTCTCCACTTCCCTCTCAATATCATGTACGAACACGTGCGTCCCTCCGCCGCCGCCGCCGTTCCTAGTCCGCGCCATAACTCCGGCGGTGAATATCGCCGCCATCCTCCCCGGCGACTCGGCCGAGTATCCCGCCGGACCGTCGATTACGATCACGTCCCATGCGACGTCGTACATGTAGTTGGGCAGATCGTTGATCGCCAATCTGCAGTCGGAGAAGAGTAGGTTTTGCACCGGCCGGCACTCCCTGCCGATCTCCGCTTCCAAGTGTTTGATCAGATCGGACAATTCGCCGACTTTGGTGGTGAATAGCACGTCGTAGGCCTCGATCGGCGAATGCTGCCTCTCGATCTTCGAGACGAAGAAGGCGCTCTCGTCGACGAAGACGGTGCGGCCGCCGTGGTTGAGCGAGTTCCACAGGAGAGTCTCGTGCGTCAGGCCGAAGACGAGGAGGTTGCAGGGGGCGGCGCATTGCCGGAGGACGGAGGCGACGGACTCCATCTCGGCGGCGGTCATCCGCCCTGACGGGGCGGACTTGTCGGAAGCGTAGTAGAGGAGCGCGCCGGCGATTGATCCCGATAGCTGAGATTTGGCCGCGGCGGCGGCGGCGGCGTCTCTTCTGGCGATGGAGGTGAAAATGAAGAAAAGAGCAATGACGGCGATCCCCGAGCTGAAGACGGCGCGGTGGAGAAATACGAACTTGGCGACGGTCGTCATCGGGAGGGAAACGTTATTAAGGAACAAAGGTTTCGATTGTAACATGGAGGAGGAGGAGGAATTCAACATGTTTGCATATTATATTTAAGAATTCAGAATTAACATATCGTACTCAAACTTCAAATTTTAAGAGTTACTATCACTTTTAACGTTGGATATGAATTGTAGGAATTTGATTTGACATGGGCATTTAATTTATTCGTTTTGATAATTAACATTGATTAATACTACTAATTACTACGACGAATTCAAGTTTATATATCTTAAATCAGGAAATAATCAATCTTAATCATTAATTATTAACTATAAATTTTAATTAAACAAAATGCTAAAATATTGTATATCCATTACACTATATCAAAAGGATTAGAAATCCGTAAAAAAAAAAAAATGATTGGAAACAAAATAAACTCTAATTTGCTTGTGTCGAGTCAAGTGCGTAGATAGTTAACTAAAAAATATTAAAGCTCTAATAATATTTTTAAATAAAAAAGCTTGAATGATTATCAAACATACCCTTCCTTCTTGTGATGTAAAGTTTAAAATAGACAGTAGTGAATTTATTAATGAGTGAGGTTTCGTTTGCATTGGTGATAATTCTAAAATTAATGAGTGAGGCATAGTTTAGGAAAATTTTAAACTTACGACGGGTTGATTTACGATGATGTGATAACAATAAAATTAATGAGTGGTAGTGGTGGTGGCGTGTAAATAATCGATTCGTTTTACTATTAAGTTTTAATATTTTTAAATAAAAAAAGTTTAAATTTTTATATCTAAAATTACCAAACACACACTCTAGTTGTGATGACTGGTGCGGCCTAGTAGAATAGGTGAGGAGAGATGTAAAGTTCAATATAGCAGTAGAGAATCACAATCTCATTAAAATTCATATAGAAAGTGAATCAATTATTTACACGCCACCACTACCACTTATTTATTTCATTGTTTGATATCATCATACATCAACCCTGTTTCAAGTTCAAAAATTTACAACACTATATGCCTCACTCATTAATTTGAGAATCTATCTATACTAAATAATAAGTATAAAAGCTGAGTTTTGGATTTATTTACAAAATTGCCACTTTCCCGCCTATTAACTTATGACATACAGTATTTACATAAATGCCACTAAACTGCTAAAGTCAATTGTTGATTGATTTATTAATATTTATTTATGATGTGTCCATTGTAATATAGTTTACCTAATACTGATTGACATTATTTATAATTATATTTCCTTCTACCAAACACTACATTATACTCATAGAAACGACTCCACTGGTACCATGAGGACCATGCCTTGATATATTTTGTGAAATGATGTTTGCTTTCCAAAAAATATTGTTCCTACGTATCTAACGCCATACTTGTACCTCATTCTCAAAATACTAAGCTCACTACTAACCAGATCAAGTCTTAGAGCCAAAACTTGAATTCGAAAAATCAGAAATCGTCGCAAATAAAAGTTCTACTACTACTCTCTGCTCATTCAAACTTACACATTCACTTCTACAACAAAGTTCAAAGTAAATACAGTCTTTTAGTTTAAAGATGCCCGTGCCCGAAATTTTGTGATTCAGACTACAACTGCACGTTGAATAGAGATTCTGCTTCAGGATGAGAGAGGTATGTATGTGCCTTACATAGTTTTTAAAAATTTTGTTTACAGACATAATTTTAGGTTAATTATTGAAGGACTTTAGGGGTGAATCTTTCATGCCCAGTCTGCCTATTTCAATTTCATTGACAAATCCAAAGGCTGGAGAAGATGTACATGTGCTTATCGGATTTTTTTTTTTCCCTTACGGAGGCAAGCATTTTAATCAATTGTAATTCTTTTACGTTCTTTTAACTGACTCTAAAATTTGTATAGTTGTTGAATTTCTATGGGCAGAATGGAGTATTTTGGATCTGTGGCAGAATTTTAAGTGTGGAGAGTCTAGGTCATGCAAGAGATGTGCCAAGAAGGTTGTTGTGATTGTAGTTTTTAACAAACATGGCAATTCAATCATTCAAATGTGTTTTGATAATTTTAAGTTAATTTTTGATTATTTAAATTAATAATTACATAATTTAGCCCTTCTATTTTTCAAGTTTATGATCAAAACTGAAGTGTTTAATGGCAGCAGCAGCACATCTCAGTTGCTGCTTTGGGACAGAGAAATTGTTTAATTTTTTAGCAAGATTCTACAAATTAATGATGATGATGAGATTGTTAATTTTTTTGTATGATTTTTTATTAGTTTTATGTATATTCTTGAAAATATTAAGGCTGGAGATCGAATTCCTGAAGAAATTCGAAATAATCTCATAGGGCAAAGTGCTCTGTTTATGATTCAGCTTAGAAAAGATGAAAAGCTTAAAAAGGATTAGTACTATTACTGTAACAAAGTTTGCAATTTCATGGATCTGGGAAGAGCAGATGATAACTCCAAGGTATCAAAGAATCCAGTTGTTTAACTTATAATTTTAAATTTTTGATTTTTTGTGTGAACTGATTTAATTAATTTTTTCAGATATATTTGATAAGAATTTTTGTATCTCCAAAGGTAGTTTAGAATGCCTTTCCACTGAAGATGACTGGCTGAATTCATTTCAGCTAAAAGAAATTTGGATGAGATGCTGTCTGTCGGTGAGACCTGAAAAGAAAACCTAAAGTGGTGGTTAAGGAAAGAGGCCAAAGAATGATGCTGAGGGTCGAAGGCTCTCATAAAGGCTATGTTAGTTTATGTTTAATTTCATTACTGGACTCATCATACTTAATATTACGACTTAGTTTCCTAATATAATTTGTTTTTCCTGTAATCCTTCATACTGTTCAATATATTGAATCATTTTGCTGGAATATCAATCAAGTTTTGGTTCATTGATATTTTCGATTATCGATGTTATAATTTCCAAAATAAATATATGTTATTCGAAGTTATTAAAATAATTAGTTTACTAATTTAAATGTAAGTATTAGTTCACATATTTATTCAAAATCAAAGAGTAGTAATAATTAAGTTTAAATCTGTTATATTAATTTAATTTTGCTAATTTTATTATACTTATACTACATATTAGCTAAGATATCTATAGAATATATTAAATTATTTAAAAAAGAATATGCGTTTCAAATTTGCAGACATGGACTTATAAATTATAATCCAAAAAATGAATCAAAATTAATGATGTTTTAGCAATTTTATTAACTTAATCTGGTCACTTATTCTTTATTCTGCATAAACTAAAGTTGAAGATAAATATCATTTTTTGTGATTTTGAAATTTAATATTTATATTTTATTTACTTATTTATTAAATGAAAAAGATAAGCCCTATATGTTTTTTCCTAAAAATCTGGTTTTTGTTTTATAAGTACTTTCCTGTAATTAAATATAAACTATAAAAGAGATGATTTATTTTAATTAGTTTCTGTTTTTTGAAGCTTCAGAATTAAAAGAATTTATTGATTGGATCGCGAGTATAGGAAATGCAGTTGTTAGAGGTTGAAAAGATGATCATAAAAATTCCTCCTGATATCTTATTAATTAATTCAGGTTATTTGTTGCACACTATTATTTCTAGCACTTACCCATCTTATCACAATTATGTTGATTTCTATAATTTGGAAAATGGTGTTATACTCGCTCTTTAGATGTACGTAGTTAATCTAATAAATCAACAGATGATTTATTTGAGCTCAATTGATGTTCGAGTATACTTGAGCTTGGACAATATTTTGAAATCAAACAGAAATTTAAATTTATTGGATGAAGTAGATACACCTAAAGTTTTGAATGAATTGAAGTGTTCCTATACGCCTAACAACGAGTTAAAACTAAAAAATGTACGCCAATGATGCTTATTAAGAAACATTAATCCAAATAATGGTTTGTGTAATAACATTAGATTGGTTATTCTGAAGTTGGTTCTCATGTATAGAAAGGAAAAGTTTTGAGCGGGCACAGTACATGAAATATTTATTTTGATACCTCGATTGTCGTTAGCTCCATCAGATATTCGATTGTCATTCAAGTTTCAGAGACGACAGTTCTTACTGATAGTATCTTTTGCAACAAAGAGTCAGAGTCAGTCTCTTTCAAAAGTTAAATTGTTTCTAATAATCAAATTTTTAAGCTTTATGTTGCTAGTTTAAGTGTTACTAGTCATATAGCCCGAAGATTTTAGCATGTTGGGATGTTCACGACCGTATTGAAAATGTTGTAATTAAGAAAGTTTTTCCGAATGTTTATTAAGTAACATTGAATGATTTTCTATAATTTATTTTATTGAAAATATTTTAATATATATACAACACGTGCAACACACGGGTGCTAAACTAGTTATCATAAATTTAAGACTTGAAATTTGGCACATTTTGCAAGGTCTATCCTTCAAAACAAGCAAAATGAATCATGATATTGAAAATTCCCCAATAAAAATCAATACATATTTGTGGGCTAGAAGTTGATTGGCATCAAGTGAAAGATGGTAATCCGAGTCCGGCACGAGTTGTGCATGTTCGACGTGTCCGTGACACAGTGCATGGATTCGGTGAGGATGTTGCGAAGTGTGGCTCAAGGGAATGTGACACTCAACGTTAGACGAGAAATGCTCGAGAGTATGGGCGAGACTTGCTCGACAACATGCGGGGATGGCACGGAGATAAGCGGTGTAACTCAGCGCACTTGATGCGGGCGGATTTTGTTGACAGAATGAAGTAAGGTGGCGCCCAATAACTACTTAGCGGTTACTTGTATCCCAAAATTCGAAAATCCTAGTGGAGAAGAGAAGGATGTCTTTCACAGAGAGTTGTGTGTGAGCCATGAACAGTCTCCTTGTATAAATTATGGGAACTTAATATAAAGTTGGGTGAATTGCCTGTAGATGCTTCTGTCGTTTAAGTTTTTCGCTGCGTGTCAACTTTTAGAGAGATTCATACACAAATCTAAGAGCCTTAAAAAAGAAAAAATTATGAGCCTATGACTATAAGTGTGCTTCTGATCCGTTTAGCATCAGCCTAATTGTAACGGCCCTTAAAGTTAGGAGAGGTCCAGCGGGCCCAAAGGGTAGGTATATATGCAATCTTAAAGTGAGATATTAGAAGTCAAATCAATTTTGTATCAAATCATTCAAATTTTAGGGCCCCTCTCGTATCATATTCATATTTGATATATTTGTCTTTGATATGTTGAAAATATCGATTGAAATCAAGTGAAAAGTAAAGTAGAAATATGAGTCATATACTAGTAAATATTGGTATATGAAAATATTAAAACTTAGTATATTAAGTATATCAAGTATATCAATTTGATACTCATATACTGATATACCAAACACAGAGTATGAATATAAGTCATATTAATACTCATACCTGATAATAATATACGTATGTGGGTGCAAATAGACATTAGAAAAACAAATGATCCGCAGTCTCACATTCAATCATGCACACCTGTTTTTGAATACTACAAATTTACGCTAGATTTTATGCCTTGTCATTATCATTATTACTTTAAAAATCTAAGTTGTAGATTAATAAGCTTCTTCTTTATAATAAGAGAATGAATCCCAAACATTATATCCATTTCCAATCCTATGTGGCATTTTCTTTATTTTTCATTGATATTTATCTAAATTGTCAATTTATATGCTCATATCCACTTTTAATATGGCAATTTTAATATGGCAATTTTAATTGAGGTAATTATTGATTTACTTCTTGATTTATATGTAACGGATTACGGACCTTACATAATTATTGTGCCAATATAATTTGGAGCTGTGTAATAAGGGTGCTAATTTAATTAATTATTATACTTTATTATACTTTTATTAATTCAATGGTTTTTTTCTCTATTAAAAAAAAAAGGAAATTTGTTTGTTTTATTTAATTATTTTTATGAATTAGATATACTTTAATACTTTAATAATGATTCCTTATTTATTTAGTCACTCTAATCAATCAAGCAATTGGTGATTAAATAAAATGCATGTTACTATGGAATTGTCAATTGAAAAAAAGAAAAACGTGTGTCAATCAATCTATATTTGTACAAAAGACATGAAGTTTGGAAATTTATGATTTAATATAATTAATTTATATTATATTATAAATACTTAGGGCACTGTATTCTTTCTACTTCACTTTTTATAGTATTCTATCCAAAGTTGTTGTAGAAGAAATCTTTTTCTTCTTCTTCACTGAATATATTTTATTATCTTAGTTGTATTCTTATTCTACAATGATTTGTACTAAAGATCTCTCTAATTTCTATTCTTATTTTTTGAAGAATCACATTAGAAGAAATTTCCAATATAGCTCCATCATCTTCAGTTTGGATGTTGCAATTATTTTTTATACTTACTTGAGAAGTCGATCTTTGTACATAATTAAAATTTTAAAAATGCATTAATTTGATCTTTGTGCATGAGAAATATATATATATATATATATACATATCTTCATTTAATTTGACATATATGGTGATAACATTCAAACCAATAATTTAATTTGACAACACATGCCGCGACAAATTGATGTAAGCAATAGGTAAATGCTTACTAATCCTTTTCATTTAATTTGATATATTCATAAATATACTTAATTTTTCAATATTCCCTAATTTTAGAATTAATGTGATAATAGGTAGATGCTATTTAGATAAATATTTGAATTATACTGTTAAAATTTCCTAAAATTTCATCTTCTTCAACTCACATGCCTGACTGCAAGAGGTTTTCAATCTACTGTTACACCACAATACATTGATTTGTCTTCTCCAAATTTTATTTGGAGACAAAGAAATTGAACAACGAAGAAATTCTTGAATAGGGCTACAACCATGATTGATAGCCCATGAAAATAATGAAAGGCGAATGAAGTTTCGTTAATTGAAATAAAAATATGTTCTGCAACAGATCTACGTAAAACTATATGGTTATCAAAATTTGAAAATTACAAATTAAATTAGAGACAAGGACTCAACAATCTGTTTAAAATAATTTGCTCTGTCCAAATTAAATCCACTTTAGTCTCCACAATTTTTGGATATTTCTGTTGAAAAAACTTTAAAGAATACGAACAAAGGGAGAAAAAGCAAATTAATCATCACATTGCAATAAAGAGAAACGGTGGGAGAGAGAGACGTCCAATTAGGAATAATGCCGGGAAGACACTTGAGAGTAATTAATTAAAGAAATGTTAGTAATTGAGGCGGCAATTTATTATGAGAGAGAGACGTCCAATTGGAAATAATTCAGATTGTAGATTTGGAAGTTATTACAGAACGACTAACATAATAAAAAAACATCTTACATCAATTTTAGAGTCTCCCATATTTTTCGAGAAGGGAATAGTGTGGACGATCGAATGGCGAGCTCGCATCTTGACGTGGGATGTGGCCACATCCGCATGAAGCTATTAAAGATCAAATATTTACATATATTTTTTGTCATTCTTTTACTAGATACGTTTAGCTATTTTTATGGATTTTGAACATTCTGCTTCTTTGATTGTGTTTTTATTGTTTCGACATTTTAAAATAAAATTTCCAATTTAGTAGGTACTTAACGGGTATTATTCAACGGGATTAGGACGGATTGGATAGTAAAGTTAATTTTTAATTTGATTAAAGAAAAGTATGAATAAAGAACATCTTTAGGGATTTGAAAAATACTTGATGGCGAATATATTTTTTATTGATATTTAATTATATTCTTTTTGTTATTTCTATTATGTATAATTAATATTGACATTGTAGTATTAATTTTTCTACGAATTTGAATGGATGGGGTTGGGGTTGGGGTTGGGGTTGGGGGGGGGGGGGGAGGGGGGTTTACAAGTAATGAAGTTATTTCGTTAGTAAGTATTTATGAGTTTATTTTGATAAAGTTTTATATTGATATTTTAACTTAATTGTAACTTTTTATTATTTTAATTATTTAATATTGATTTAATAGTATTTCAATTTTTAACGGCTAATTAGCATGTATCATTCAATAGGTATGAGACGAGTTTAAGGCAGTTTGAATAGCGAATATCAATTTTTGATCGAATTTAAGACGGGTATGAATAATAAAATCTAAACATGCTCAGCTTCGAGAAATGCTTGATAGAACTTAACTCATTGATATTCTTAAATTTGGGACGAGTACATACATAAAAATCGTGATTCGAGTTTGAAATAAGTACGAATTTGATGATAAATACTATTGTAATCTTATTTGAACACTTTACGAGATATGGACTATATAATATACATGTTAAATTTTTTGTTGGTAAGTATCTATTTTTAGATTTATTCTAATAAAGTTGTATATTGATATGTTAATTTAATTATAATCTTTTATTATTTTTTAGTAGGTGCTTAATGACAATTGAGATTTATTCAGAAATTGTAAGGGGGTGGTGAGGGGCTGTTTTCATGTGGAGGAATGTGTCAGTTTTGCATTTGAAGCCGAGAGTATTATCATTTATACAAATTTGGTGATTTTAGATAAAAAAAACGTGTACTAACATCTGAGTAATGTTATTTTATATATTATAATTTGATATAATAGTGTAACACTCTTCCAATGAATTGTCACAATACTGTCACTTCAATATAAAATAATTTTTAAAATTTATTCTTATATTATATACCAAGACGTGGATGAATCCCATAGAGTTAAACATGTCGATCAACTCTGTGAGACCAAATTCATCGACACCAACGGACTCTAACGGAGCAAGGAAGAGCCTCGTTGTCATCAAGATCGTGATCAGCTTCAAGTGCATATACTGGAGAAGTTTGAGGAGACCATTACTAATGAAAACAGAATCATCTTTAACCGAGATGGACATGACCGCAACACCAACATTGTTAAAGAGTATAGTTTATAGACAACACTCGTACAACACGGAGGTGTGCAAATCTCTAGGAACAACTTCTCCATGTTCAAGTTCATAAACTCTATTGGTGGAGGTAATAGAAGTGGGAATGAAGCATCAACGGGTAACGAGATGCATGATCAGAGGCTAAAGAAGAAGACATAAATTGGTTGATGGTAGATTTTGTTATTGTATCTGTTTTAATAATATTTTATATTGATATTTATACTTTAATTATATTCTTCTATTAGTTCTACATTTTATAATTAATGTTTACTTTGTTGTATTTAAAGTTTTACAAGTTTGGGACGGGTGCAGGTAGTAAAGTCCTTTTTTAATCAAGTTTGGAACAGGTACGCATAGAGAAATTATGATTCGGGTTTGGGATGGTAGTTTTTGGTGATTTTAGATCAAAATTGAGTACAAGCACCTAAAAAATATTATCCATCCCTGATCAATTGACTGCTACAATTTGATAGTTGTGTTAAACCTTTTCGAATACAATGTCATTCGATATAAAATATAAAATTTATTAAAATCTATAATAATAAATTATAATGTTAAATGATATCCGTCGATATTCGACGGGATACACACTAACTTTTAATATACATATAAAAAATAAGAAAAGGAGAAAGAAAACAGAAAAAGAAAAATTAATAAAATAGAGTCCAGAAAAAAAAAATGATGTCGGCTGAAATCAATGACTCAGTGCACTTAAAAAGGTCGTTGTCATGACTCACGTTTCTAGCCTTTAAAAGAACATTACTAGGTAACTTCCCACGTTACTATTTTTAGTCGCAACCAAAAATCTTCACACTATTATCTCGAAAAAAAAAATATCTTCTTCTACATCTCCTAATATTTTTTCGGCACGAATATTAAAAAAAATTATTAACCATAAATATTAAAAAGAAGAATATTAAAAATAAAGATAGTATTTAGTATAGTAAAAAATGTAAAATATAAAATATTTTTAAAGTGAATAAATTGATACAAAATATTTTTAATATGAAATAAAAATAATTTTAAAATAAATAAAGTGATTAACTAATTATTAGCATAAAAGGAAATATTATTCCCTGCATCTCACTAGGCTTGTATTGTTTCTTTTGGACACGGAGTTTAAAGAGAAAATAATTAAGAATAAAAAATATGTTTATTGGAGTTTTTAAAGTAAAATAAAGTGGGTAAAGAGAGTGAATAGTGAAATAAAGTGGAATAAAGTGAGTAGAGAGAGAATGAGAATAGTGAATGTCACATAAAATGAGGTGGAAAAGTATAATGAAATGCGTAAAGTAGATTGTTTAACAAATTAATTATCTACTAGTAATTATTTCCAAAAAAGGAAACAGGACAAGAATAACGGGACAGCCTTAAAAGGAAAATAAGACAAGAATAATGGGACGGAGAGAGTACAAGATAAATGAAACAAATTAAAAAGTACTTATATTCACGATATGGTTTGCCACTTTTACCATTTAAGTCCCTCAACGAAATTGTTGTTAGTTATATTTATAGTGGTAGGATCCACATAACACATTATATTTAATCTTACATTTCTCACTATTTCACTCACATTTATTATGGATCATTACTCCACTCACAATAATACTCACTATTTTCCACTATTACCCATAATTTTCTTAGAACTCGTGTCATTTACAACATGACAACTACATCATTGACGGAGTGAGTAATATGTTATAAACAAACGGAAACGAAAAAGTAATACTTCCTCCGTTTACGAAATGATGCCCTATTTCGTGCCCGATACGGAAATTAAGAAAGCTGATAAAGTTGTTTTGAGTGAGTAAAAGTTAGAAAATAGAGATAGTGAGATAATGACAAAAAAAACAGTGGTAATGACAAAAAAGAGGTGATATATATTGAGCAAAATGTAGGAATAAAGTTGTTGGGATGACAAAAAGTAGAAATAAAGTTGCTATGAGGTGGGATCATTAATGTCAAAGGATAATGATTTTAATAAAGTAACGAGTGTATGTTGGTAAAAATAACGAAACAAGACATTATTTGATAAACATAAATAAAGGATGAAATAGAACATTATTTCGTCCACGGAGGAAGTAATACATTATAAGATGAACAAGACGGAAGGGCACGTATATTCTTCACACACTGTTACTAACATAATTTGTTCCTTTTTGTGCACTGAGTTAGGAACTACTGCAAAAGCATGAAATTTACAAAATTGCAATCTCAGTCTTTTCTCATCATTAAAAGAATAGATTATGGTGCGTTCATTAGGAGTAAAAAGGAGAGAAAATAATATGTTGTTTGATTTCGATTTAAGTTCTTATATGTTGTTTGATTTCGATTTAAGAAAAATTCAGACTGTAAGTATAAAGTATAAAGTTTCGAACAACTTTTTTTTATTTTATTCAGAGTATAAAATTATACTTATACGATAAAAAGTTAATATTATACTTCTCATATATTTTAAATATTTTTTTTCTTTATCCATCAATTTTATCTATCAATTTTATTTCAAATAAACAAGCTATAATTAAATTTTGTGATCCCAAGAAATAAGTACATAAAACTCATAAAATTATCCCTCGAAATTTATGTTCCCATGATGAGAGGAAGAAATATTAAAGAAAAACGTGATAACAAATAAGAAAACTTACAAACTGGAAACTACATCACATGCCGATGTAAATTGTACTAATATATACAGTACATAACATACAAACTATAGAAATTAGTGTTGATTTAAGTTATTGGAAGGAACAAAGGCGGCGATATCTTGAATGAGAGCAGTGAGATCATCATAAGACGACCCCCCTTCCTCCACAGCCACCCTCGCCATTTCCTTCCACTCCGCCGCCCTCCTCCTCATCTCCGCCGCCGCCTCCCCAACCATAACCGCCCGCAGCGCCTTGGCCACCGCCTCCCCTCCCACCCCTTCATTGCCCCCCCGCTGCCACTTCTTATTCCCCACCGATACCCCAATCCTCAAAACCTCCGTCGCCAGCTTCTCGTTGAAAAACTGCTCCGCAAACAGCGGCCACGTCACCATCGGCACGCCGGCGCACACGCCCTCGAGCGTCGAGTTCCATCCACAGTGCGTCACGAACCCCCCCACCGCCGGATGATCCAGGATCGCCACCTGCGGGGCCCATCCCCTCACCATCAGCCCCCTGCCCTCCGTCCTCTCCTCGAATCCCTCCGGCAGCCATTCCTCGTCGCCGCCGTTCCTCACGACCCATATAAAGTCTTGGCCGGAGGCGTCGAGTCCGTTCGCGATCTCCTTCAGCTGCGCCGGAGTGAACTTCACCATGCTTCCGAAACACACGTACACGACGGAATTCGCCTTCTTGGACTCCAGCCACGTCATGCAGGGGCCGCCGTCGGCTTGCTTCTCTCCGTTGGTGCAGAGAGAGAACGGGCCCACGCTCCACGCCTTCCTGCCGAGGACGCGGCGGTAATGGTCGGCGTAATCGGGCTCGAGCTCGTAGAAGCTGTTGATGACGACGCCGTAGCTCTTGGCGTCGGACTCCTTCATCTGCTGTATCCACATCGTGAAATCGTCCTTCTTCTCATGCAGATTGTAATCGGAGACCTGCGTCTTGACGAGCTTCACCTGATGCGGAAGATTCGGCACCAGAAACGGCTCCGAGTCGGAGGCGACGTCGTTGAAGGGCTTGTGGCGGCGCATCTGCTCGGAGACGCAGAGAGAGAAGTAGCTGGTGCCGTGGAAGACGAGGCGGGGGATGCCGAATCTGGCGGCGGAGTCCGCCGTCCAGGGGAGGAACATGTCGGAGACGAGGCAGTCGGGGTTGAGGTGGCGGATGAGTTTCTCGACGGGCTGTTGGATGAGAGAGAGGGCTTTGAAGAACTTGGGAAGGAGCTTGTCGTCGGAGGTGACTTGGTCGAGGCTGACGATATGAGCGGGGAGGCCGGATTCTTGGTGCGGGAATTTGATGGTGATGAGGTCGATTTTGAATCCGGAATTCTGGGCGGTTTTGACTGGTTCGGAAAATGCAGGGGTGGAGATGATGGTGGATTTGATGCCGCGGGAAGAGAAGAGTTTGGCCATGTCTATTAGCGGAATCATGTGGCCGTGAGCCATTAGGGGGAGAAAGAAGATATGGAGCTGTTTCATGATTCTATGGAGCTTTCTAGCTACGACTTTAACTCTTTAAGAGAGAGAGAGAGAGAGAGAGAAGACACAGAATGTTTAGTGGAGTGATTGAGTGAGAATGGTAATGGTGTAGGTATGGAAATAAGGATCGGAGGTGTTTATTTATAGTGATTAGTGAGTATAATTAATTAATTAATTAGTGAGGGAATAGAGTAGTAACAGTTGTTGCTACGTGTGTCATGCCTTACAAGTACGTACGTGTCGCGCTACGTGTTCGTCGCTTTATAGTTTATAGTATAGGGAGTATATCTAAATTGAAAACCCATACTCGACATCAATTCCCCACAATAAAATACTGAACATAAAAACTATGAATTTAAATACTCCCTCTTTGTTAAGATCTTTTTAACTCAACTTATCATTCTGCAAAACGATTAACAAGTAATGGCTGGAGGAGGAAAAGGGATAAACTTCAAACATTGAGAGATTCATTGCATTGAAGGGAGAAAAAATGAAAATCGGAGAATTTTAAGTTGATACGTGATAGGAACAAACTTGAAATATGAAGAAAAAATATATAATTCAAACATGGTCCAAAAAGTAAAATATCAATTAAAAAAATTACGAATAGAGGCTATAATTTTAGCCCATGTTTGACTGGACAATTTTGGAGCATGGAAATGACTTCATTTAATTGAACGAGGTCCAACTTTTTAAATACCACAACATAAAACACTATTCTTTTATACTCTCATTTTAAAACACACTCTTTTATATACCAAAATTTATTAAAAAACTAATATACCTTCAACTTACAAAATAACAAACAAAATAAAATATAAAATCTAAATAAAACAACAAACAAACAAAAGATAACCCTACCACCCCCCAACACAAACACACCGCCGTCCCCACATCCCACAACTTTGTCGGCGGTCCTCCCCCTACCCACACTCTCTCTCTCCCCCCCAATTCTCCTCCCCGTCGCCGCGTCCCCTTGCCCTTTGCCTCCCTCTCTCACGACACCAACCTTCACGATAGAAGCTTCGTCGTGACCGGAAGAACATGAGCAACCGCCGCCGCAACCGCCGCTGCAATGAGTCGCCGTCGACATCCTTCGGCGAAGAGGAGGAAAATTCGAATTTTCGAGTCCCAAATCCACCGGTTAGTGCCCTTTCTTTTTTCAAAATTCATGCTTAAATCTTCGATTGAATGCATGTTTATTTAGTTCTACATGTTAGAAATTGTTATATGTTAGAAGATTTCGACATTGTTTTGGTGTATAGAGTTCGACATTTTTGAATTTGTTGGTGTGTTGGGTAGTTCGACATTTGTTGTGTTGGTTTAGTGTTCTTATGGGGTCGATGGAGGTGGGAAAGACGACGGCGAAGGAATCTGTCGTGCTCACGATGGGCTTTCCATCGTGAACTCACGATGACACTCTATCGTGAGCTCACGATGGCAACCTCACCGTGACCTCACGATGGGAAGCCCATTGTGAGCTCACGATGGCGAGCGCTGTCGTGACCATGGCAGAACCCTTCACCGTCGTCACGCCGATCCTCCTTCCGTCGTGACCATGGCCACGGGCTGTCCCCCCGTCCTTCATCTATTTGTGTTATGTTGGTTTGTTGAATTATAACACGTTAACACGCACTTAATACTTGGTTTTATTGATTTTATAGAAACAATATCAATTTGTTAGACCCGCCATACTCTATTCGTCTCCTAAAGTGAACCTTTACATGAGGGTAGACGTGTTTGATGAAATTAGAAGAGTTCTATTTGAAATTTACGGTGATCATCAAGCCGAGGCATTCCTAAGAACCGGTATTGTTGGGCGGTTGATTGATGCGAGAAGAAATCATAGTGCAAGTAATGCGCTAAATCTCACAATAGCCCGACAGTTGCAAGGGATTGGTGCTAATCGGCTACTAGAGAACTGATGAACCCATATTTGTGTCCATCTTTTCTTGTGTTTTTCTTGTTCTTTTTAGTCTTTATGGAGTCAAAGTGTGTCTGGGAAGACACAAAGTCGAGAGATGGTGTGTAGGGAAGAACAGGTGGGATCTTGGGAAAATTCGGTGAAAATTCTGTTGTTGAGATGCTAAGATGGCGATAAAATGCAAATGGGCATAGGGCTGGAAGCTTGTAGCTGGGCAACAATGTTCTATTCAATCTACAAGTCAGGAAGTACCTCCCCATATCCTTGAAGCCAACAGACAGAGTACCCGGAGGAGCCAGGATCTTGGTCAGCATAGGAAGTGATACAGGATGCAGACATCGAAGTCAAGATGTAAGTCGGAGCAGCTGTAGATTTCTTTTTCTCCAAGGAAGAAGATAAGGATCGAAGATTTGTTTCCTTATCTTAGCTAAACCTAATCAATGAAGATATCTACCACGAAAGGGAAGTAAAATCGCAGTCAGATAGACAAGGAAAGAGGCGGATAAGGATGGAAAGAGTCCTTAACCAACAAGGATTCTGACCTAACCCTAATTCCATCGCCTATATATATGGTCGACTTCATATTGTAACGGGTGCGAGTTTTAGTTCGAGTTTAGAGAGTTCTTTTAGCTTAGTTCTGCATTTTAGATCAAGTGAAAGGGAGGAAGAAACAAGTCCTACGGGCAAATTTACTTTTATATTTCGTTCCAGTTTTTCTGCATTAGTTTTCAGTTGTTGACTTGAAGTCAAGACCTTAGTTGTTGACTTACGCTTTTGAGCAGCAACCGTTTCCAGTTCGATTTCAGTTATGATTTCCTTTATATGTTTTGTGATTTCGTTTAATATTATGTCTAGCTAAATTTATTGTTTGGGTTGGATGTAGATGATGTGATCTTAAATACTCATTCTAAACTCGTGAGGTCGAATTGTGTGAGTTCGTTATTTGATTTTATTCCTGAAACACTTAGGATTAATTCTAGACTTAATTGATATTGATATATGTTTGATCACTATCTAGATATTGAGATTAAGTCATTAATAAGATTTGGGAGCAAACTCGAGAGTGTCTTTCGTGCCCAAGAAGGTAAAGAGTGTTGGAGAGCAGTCGGTATTGACCTACCCCTTGGCTGTCTTGGGTCTGTTTATTCTTAATGCCTTTTAGGCAGCATCGTTACTGAAGTGTCTTCGTGACTTTGTTGATCAAGAGAGGAGATCTTGCCTTCTGGTCAAGATCCGTAAAATTGGATAGACATAGGCTTAGTGTGTTTATATCGTGACTTCGTGACCTTTAGGGTATAAACTAATCTTTGTCTTAAACCAAGTAATGAGATCGAGTAATTGAATATCTTTGCACCAATGAACGAGTAATGAGTAATTAAGATCATTGATTCGAAATCCAAACCAAACTTCGTTGTTATTTGATATTTCACTTGTTTAGTTACAGGATATTGAGATACAATCTCGACCATAATCCCTTTCTGTTGAGAACTACCAAGAAGAGCAGATCTACGCCAAGTCCCTTGGGTTCGACCCCACTTGCCATTAACTACTAACTTGTTGGGCAAGATGTGTTTATAAATTTATTTGTGCGAAGAGTGTGACGACAGCGCTTCGTCAAATTGGCGCCGTTGCCGGGGACTTGGTTTTAAGCTAGTTTGCTCTTCTAGCTTGAGTTGAGCAAGGTTTATGCCCAAGCCAAATCTACGGAGTGACGGAGATCCACAAGATCACGGTGTTTGCCCGGAGATGATAGCTAGGAGAAATCGAGTAGAACAATGCAAGAAGAAGAAAGATCTGGAGGAAGGCGTCAACGAACCTTCAGAGTCGCCGAGCTTGACAGAAGATCATGATATAGAGCAAGAAGACGATTCTTGCTCAACAACGAGTCCAGACAGCAAGAAGTCAACATTCAGTTCAGAAGTAGAGACATCAACAACCATGGCAGGACAGCAAGAGAAAACCATCCGCCAGATTATGTTCCCTAACGACAAGGGAATCAGACCTTCAAGTATCCAGTTGCCCACCATCAATGACAATTGGGAGCTTAAACATTCGCTGATACAGATACTGCCCAAGTTCAGCGATTATCCCGGAGAAGACCTTCAGACCCATCTTCAAGACTTTGAGATGGCAATCAGCACTGTAAGGAACAATACCCCTCCTGCCCGAGATGCTGCCAGAGATCGCGATGTTGCCCAAGATACGTTTCTAGACTACGTAAGGTTACTCACATTCCCATTCTCCCTACTTGACGGAGCACGTGAGTGGCTTTACACCTTGCCAGAGGGAAGCATCGATACATGGAAAAAGTTGCAGCAAGCTTTCCTTGATAAGTACATACCCGTTGGCCGGATACAAAGTGGAAGGAATGCCATTTCATCGATCAAAATGAGCGGAAGTGAGTCGCTGTATGAATATTATGAAAGGTTCAAGAAGTTGATAGCAAGATGTCCTCAACATCGAATCGAGGACATTGATTTGATCGAGCATTTCTTAAAAGGATTAAGGGCATCTGAGAGGAAGTGGATCATTGTAGCTTGTTGGGGAGCAATAGTTGATCAATCGCCAGCTGAAGTGTTCAAGAAAATAGCTGCTATGGCCGATCAATCACAAGATGAAGATGATATCCCAAGAGGGGGGTATGAAGGCAGCAAGGGAAATTCTGATAACTTGGTCAGCACCATGAAAGACTTCATGGCCAAGATGAGTGGTCAAATGGAGGACTTGAAAAAGAAGGTTGATGGCAAGGAAGTTCACAGAGCTGTGAAGAAATGCGAGGTGTGTCATGCAACATGCCATATTACCTCGGAATGTCCCAGTTGGTTCGTGGAAGAAGGAGATGAGGTGAAGGCAATAGGTCAGAACTAGCAAGGTGGTGGGCAACAAAGGTTCCAGTATGGCAACAACTACGGCTATAGGCAGAATCAGCATGAGAACCTGAGGTATGGCAACAACCACTATCAAATGTCTTCTACCCACCAACAACCACAACAACCTGTTCAACAGCAATATGTGCCTCCACCTCAACAACAGCCTCAACAACAACATAACTATGTTCCTCCACATCGAGAACCGGCAAAGACGGAGTTCATGAAGGAGACCATTGATAGGTTTACCAACGAGAAACAAAGGCTTAGAAGGGATTTTGAGAACTTTTAATTAGAAAGTCGAGGTCAATCGAACAACCTTCAAGCTCAATTAACTCACATAAATCAAACCCTGTCAAAGCTTGTAGATGACAAGAGCGGAAGGCTTCCTGCCCAAGTGGAGGTTAACAAGGAGCAAGTCAATGCGGTGACTTTGCGAAGTGGTAAGGATTTGTCAGAGGTGCTGCCCAAGACCCAACTCAAGGGACCTGCTCGAGTAGAAGAAACTAAGATGAGCTCAGGAGATATCAATGACCTCTATGTAGAGTTGAAGGCAAAGCGTGAAAAAGGGATAAAGGCCAATAAGAACCCCGTCTTCGATAATGAGGAGGATGAAGCCTTGTTTGATTACGTGAAGATGGAGAGATCAAAGCTGGGGTTTGATAAAGATGACATGTTGTTGGATTCTTTGAAGGCTGAAAAAGAAGCAGAGGCTTTGGCCAAGAGGACCGCTCCTTGCACTGCTAAGGCAAAGATCCCGTATCTAAGACGTTTTGCCCGCAATCGTGATCAGAAGGAGTTGGAGGACATAATGGAGGTGTTCAAGAAAGTGGAGATAAACCTGCCACTATTGATGGCATTACAATCTATGCCAAAGTGTGCAAAATTTTTACGAGAGATGTGCTTGAAGAAGACCAAGTACCCAGATAATGCCCGTTTCCATGTGGAGAATGTGTCAGCACTTATGAATTCCCACATCCTGCTCAAGAAGAAGGATCCTGGCATGTTTGCTATCCCATGCACAATAGGTACTACGTCAATACCCAAGGCGATGCTTGATCTAAGAGCTTCGATAAATGTAATGCCAAGGGCCATGTTCGACGAAATGAGGTTTAGACCTCTTTCTCCTACCCGTGTAGCCATCCAATTGGCGAACTTATCCACAGTCTACCCCGATGGAGTTTTGGAGGACGTGTTGGTCAGGGTGGGGGATCTTCTGTTCCCAGCAGACTTTTATGTTCTTGACATGGGAATGAAAGCAATTAAGAATCCAGTGATCTTGCTCGGGAGGCCGTTTTTTAGGACGACATGCACCAAAATCGATTGTGATACTGGGAAATTGACGGTTCAAGTAGCTGGAGAAGTAGTAGAGTTCGATGCTTATAGGCAAAATCAAGATGATGTCATGGAGCACTTCAACACCCTCACTGCACGTGGTGAGCAAGTGGAGACGTTGAATAGTTTAAGCTGTTTCTTTGAAGACAACGAAGATGCAATCCAAGCAGATCTCGATCACAGTTAGGATCTTTGACCTAGATCTCGATCACTATGAGGATGATGAGGCAGCATATGCCACAATAGAGTTTTCCGAAGACGATGAGTATGAAAGTGATAGAGATTTCTGGGAGGAGTCAGTCCATGGACATAGTTTCGACTCCACCGATGAAGACTACAACACAGATGAGGAGTTAAAGGACAACGACACTCCTAAAAACTTTCATGAAGATGAAGACGAGTTTGATGAGGAACTCGAGGAACTACCCCATGATGAGACCGAGGAGTTGGTAGAGAAATTTTGGCAACAGACAGTTCTTGAGCAGGATGCCAGCTTGCAGACAGAAGAGGATCTTGCCCAGAACGATGAACCAGCAGATGTGGAAGAATGCAGCTATGCCAGGATTCCGGGCAACATGCAACCTCAGGGGTTTGAACCACTCTACATCCCTGACTTAAAGCCGGAGGACAGATTGGTGTCATCACTGCAAAAGGCACCTACCTTGGAGCTGAAACCTTTGCCCAAGCACCTGAAGTACATATATCTTGGCAAGAACGAGACTTTGCCCGTGATCATATCTTCCGAGCTATCGAGCATGGAGAAGGTCCGAGTTGGTGAGGTGCTGAGCAAATACAAGGAGGCAATAGGGTGGACATTGGCCGACATCAAAGGCATTAACCTTATGGATTGTGTTCATCACATTTTGCTTGAGGAAGATGCTATTCCCGTGAGGGATCCACAAAGACGATTGAATTCCACAATGAAAGAAGTGGTGATGAAGGAGATACTTAAGCTTCTTGACTTGGGGATCATCTACCCCATTTCCGGCAGCCAGTGGGTGAGCCCTGTGAACATGGTGCCCAAGAAGTCGAGCTTCCAAATTGTTGAGAACGAGAAAAATGAGATGGTGGCTATGAGATTGCAAACTGGATGGCGAGTATGCATTGATTACCGGAAGCTCGAAGGTCAGCGCTTGAAGGCCTATTTTGGTCAAGAACAACTTGTTGATGAGGAACCATCTGGGTTCCCTGTCGAGGAGGACCTTTGACTTCAAAAGAAGGGGGGTGTCGTGCCCAAGACCTTAAATAGGGCGCTGTCCAGGAGGCAACCTGGTTAGTATTTTCTATTTTATTTTTATTTTTAGTTATTCTTCTTTACTTTCGTAAAAATTATTGAAAAAAAAACAATTAGTTAGTTTTTTCTTAAAGTATTTTATTTTATAGTATTTTGAAGTATTTTTAATTTTAGATTAACCATAGGAAAGAATTTGTGTTTGGAGTATATTTGGTGTTTTGAAGTGTGTAGGAGATGTTGAGCAAGATACAGGGTGTAGGCCAGGAACCACGATGGAGGCCAAGAAGGTTGTGCCACCCCCTGAAGACATTGTTTGTCAGGAGCAATGGAAAGAGCTTGGGCAACGAAGCAAGATTTGAATGACATTCAAAAGCGAGTGCACTACCATCAGCAAGGCCTTCATGCCCAGAATCATTGACAAGGGGCAAGAGGAAGGTTGCTACCTTTTTATTATACAGCATCCTGGGCTAACTGAAGTGGCATTCTTGCCCAGAATCATTGAGAAGGGGCAAGAGGAAGGCTGCTACCTTTGGACTGTATGACATCGAGGTCAGCGGCTTGGGTTAACTGAAGGAGAATGTTTTCGCACACTAGGAGTTCTTACTTGCTCAATGTGTCACCGGGAGAGGGCAAGGCATGCTTGCAAAAACTTTCTTTCGAAACCATTGGCGGTGGGCAGAACGTATACCTGCCTTGCTTGAGTAACAAGGAATTGCATACCTTGATATCTTAACCATACTGGAAGAAGTTGATGCAACACATAAAGAGACCTTCCAAGCCACTCATTTTGCCCTCAATATGTTCTTTTCCTACAACACTTCCAGGTGTTTTGTTATACTTTCCTCTTAAATTTGTTTCCTCCCTAGTTGTGTTTAGATTAGGTTGTTTTTAATTGTTCGTATTTTCATTTTTATTCTTTGTTGTTGGTCAGACTTCACCCACTTTGCTCAAAAGCAAAGTGTGTGGGTGAGAACGTTGTTGATCTAATTATTGAGTCAATTTTTTTATGTTTGTTTTTGCCCGACATCATACTCACTTTGCCTAAGGCAAAGTGTGTGAGTGTTGGGATGTTGGTCGGTTTTGTGTGATTTTAAATTTTGTTTTAGTTGTTGATCAGCATGTTGGCATGATAGGTCAGAGTACATATGTTGATGTAAATGATGTCGTAAGTAGATAGGTAGGACGGAATGAGATATTGGGCATAAACTGTGAGGTGTTGAGCTTTTGAATGTTATATACTTATGCAACATTTATTTCCTTCTTGTGTGGTAATGATCAATTGACATTTGTTGATCTAGAACTTGCCTGCATCTCTTAATTAAAACTTCGTGTAACTTAGTTGAATTACTTAGATGAATTAGGCATTTTTGTTCAAGTTAGCTCATGGCCAAAGATTTCCTACCTTGACATTTATCCTTTGCTAGTCCCTTTGAGCTTGTTGATAATTCTTTCGATTCACTTATAGTAGCCTGAATTTATAAGCCTTCCCGATCAAGAACTCAGGTCTAGAAGAAGAAGGGATGGAAGGAAAATATTGGGTAGCGCTAGCTGGGCAATATCACCTATTTTAGAGGTGTCGGGTTAAGGACTTAGAAAAAAAAAGGGAAAAAGAAAAAGAAAAACAAAAGAAAAAGAAAAATAACAAAATAAAAGTCCTGAAGGAATAAGTGTGCTAGGGGCCGATGTGGAGTTAAGGGCAACTAGTTGCCCAAGAACTGAGTCTTCTTGACATAGCCATTTCTTATCTTATCCACCTTTTTGCCTTAAGCCACGTTACAACCAAATAAAGACCTAAGGATTAGTGATTTTGATTTTGTTCAAAGAAGTAGAGATGTATAGGGCAGGCAAGCCTATGGAAAAATATTGTTGATATTAGTCAAGAGCGTATACACTTAACCATATACACTTGAGAGTTGAGTGCTGGTGAGGATACCCTTGTTGCCCAATAACTCTATCTTGACCTATTTGATGGCAATATCTGCTTCATATTCTGTTTTGACTGACATGTTGATGTGCTGATCTATTGAGTCTGTGTCTTGTTTTCTGTTTGAGTCTTGGGCAAAATAGCAACTGTACACTTGAGGGCAAGTGTAATTCAAGTGTGTGCGTGTGGTGAACCCATATTTGTGTCCATCTTTTCTTGTATTTTTCTTGTTCATTTTAGTCTTTATCGAGTCAAAGTGTGTCTGGGAGGACACAAACTCGAGAGATGGTGTGCATGAAAGAACAGGTGGGATCTTGGGAAAATCTGGTGAAAATTCTGTTGTTGAGATGCTGAGATGGCGATAAAATGCAAATGGGCATAGGGCTGGAAGCTTGTAGCTGGGCAACAATGTTCTATTCAATCTACAAGTCAAGAAGTACCTCCCCATATCCTTGAAGCCAACAGACAGAGTACCCGGAGGAGCCAGGATCTTGGTCAGCATAGAAAGTGATACAGGATGCAGACATCGAAGTCAAGATGTAAGTCGGAGCAGCTGCAGATTTCTTTTTCTCCAATGAAGAGGATAAGGATCGAAAATTTGTTTCCTTATCTTAGCTAAACCTAATCAATGAAGATATCTACCACGAAAGGGAAGTAAAATCGCGGATAGGCAAGGAAAGAGGCGGATAAGGATGGAAAGAGTCTTTAACCAACAAGGATTCTAACCTAACCCTAATTCCATCGCCTATATATATACCCGACTTCATATTGTAACGGGTGCGAGTTTTAGCTCAAGTTTAGAGAGTTCTTTTAGCTTAGTTCTACATTTTAAATCGAGTGAAAGGGAGGAAGAAATAAGTCCTATGGGCAAATTTACTTTTATATTTCGTTTCCAATTTTTCTACATTAGTTTTCAGTTGTTGACTTGAAGTTAAGACCTTAGTTGCTGACTTACGCTTTTGAGTAGCAACCGTTTCCAGTTCAATTTCAGTTATGATTTCCTTTATATGTTTTGTGATTTCGTTTAATATTATGTCTAGCTAAATTTATTATTTGGGTTGGATGTAGATGATGTGATCTTAAATACTCGTTCTAAACTCGTGAGGTCGAATTGTGTGAGTTCGTTATTTGATTTTATTCCCGAAACACTTAGGATTAATTCTAAACTTAATTGATATTGATATATGCTTGATCACCATCTAGATATTGAGATTAGTCATTAACAAGATTTGGGAGCAAACTCGAGAGTGTCTTTCGTGCCCAAGAAGGTAAAGAGTGTTGGAGAACAGTCGGTATTGACCTACCCTTTGGCTGTCTTGGGTCTGTTTATTCTTAATGCCTTTTAGGCAGCATCGTTACTGAAGTGTCTTCGTGACTTTGTTGATCAAAAGAGGAGATCTTACCTTCTGGTCAAGATCTGTAAAATTGGATAGACATAGGTTTAGTGTGTTTATATCGTGACTTCGTGACCTTTAGGGTATAAACTAATATTTGTCTTAAACCAAGTAATGAGATCGAGTAATTGAATATCTTTGCACCAATGAATGAGTAATGAGTAACTAAGATCATTGATTCGAAATCCAAACCAAACTTCTTTGTTATTTGATATTTCACTTGTTTAGTTACAGGATATTGAGATACAATCTCGACCATAACCCCTTTCTTTTGAGAACTACCAAGAAGAGCAGATCTACGCCAAGTCACTTGGGTTCAACCTCACTTGCCATTAACTACTACCTTGTTGGGCAAGAGGTGTTTATAAATTTATTTGTGCGAAGAGTGTGACGACAGCGCTTCGTCAAGACCGAGCTTTGGTTTTATCTTGGTCATACGACCATTCGTATGACGACAGTGGAATATGCTCTCGTCACCGGGCTTCACTTTGAAAACTCTACATTTAATCCACATGCAGTTCATGTACCTCCTAGAACTTGCATTCATTACAAATTTTTCAACAGTCGAGAGATAAAGACCAATGAGTTGCGTGACGCCTTCAACAAAAAAGGACTTGGGAGAGACATCGAAGACTATTTGAAGGCGGCCAACTTGCTCATTTACTATTATTTCGTCCTATGTCAGGACAAACCCACCATGGAGGATTGAGCATGGACGTTAGTTGAAGACTTCGAGGCTTGGGATGCCTTCCCATGGGGCTCGTATACATGGGCAGCACTGTATCACTATATGTACGACGCCCAGACAGTCCCCAAAGACTACCACCTCTATGGTCCGGTTTGGGCTTTACAGATTTGGACTTATGAGATGATTTCGGCGTTGGAAGATTTATGTGGAATCAAAGATTGCATTGAGAGAGTGCCTCGGTGCTTGATGGGGGCCACAAGAGTGATGGAAGTTGATTTTAGTAAATTCTTCGATAATCTACGGTACATTTATGATCTTATAATGTTTTTCATTCATTCAATGATGCTATCTATATTAGTTTCTAAAATTCTAATATTATGTTTTTATTACCTTTGCAGCTTCAGGTATTTGAAAGTTTTAAAGCTATGAAAGCAGAGCGTTATGAGTATTACATGTTGAGCTTCGAAAATGGAGACCCTTTTGATGTTCGATACGTACCTCCTAAACAAATTGCTTCCAGGAATAACCCTACTACAAACAAATTGCTTCCAGGAATAATCCGAATACATAACAGGACTGCTCCAATGATTGGGCCAACTAACACGATCATCGTCGGCACTCAGTTACTTGTAAGTTTTTAATATATATTCTTTATATTTTATTATAAATATTGAAAAATGATATTAATCTTGTATGTTGTCAATTTGATAACAAGTTTTGCACGCCGAGCTGCAACTCCCACATCCGGATGATCCACAATTCATGCACATAAAGGGAAAATCGTCGTATAAGACTTGAAAGATGCATCCGGGATTAGAGGACATTGTGAACGTGCTAGACTATCCAAATTCTGTTCCATGGTTGAATTGCAAACATGTAAGTGTTTAATGAAATATATTTCAAGTTTCTAACCATTCATTGATTTAAATTATTCTATTTTTGTATTGAAACATATCTGCGCTGTGTGTAATGTCTTTAAGAATCATTGAGTCACGATTCGGATAAGTATTACTGATTGGACGGTTGAGTTGTACGACTCAATGTCACGCGAATATGATCAGCAAAGGGTCGCACCTATTGATTACGAGTTCAAGCCCATTACTCGTCTCGTTCCTCGTCTACTAGCTCTCTCAGGCTATTGGAAGAACAATTCAACAATGACGAAGCGAGATGGTGAAATGAAGCTTTTGAAGATGCCGATCAAAGACCAGTTTGTCCAGACAGACAATCACAGTTGCGGCCCCTTTGCATGCATGTATTTGGATCGTTTGATTAGTAGTAAGTCGAGACACTTTGGTTTAATCACCGAAAACTACATTCGAAGATATCGGTGGCTCGTAGCGACTAGGATTTATTGGCTTGCAGTACTTAACAACATCTAGTTATGTATGGTGTTTTTATTACATGTATTTGAATCTTATTTTATTACACTTTAGTTTATCGAGTTTATGGTATTTGAAACATGTATTTCGATCTTATTTTATGGTATAGTTTCTTAGTTGATCGACTACATGAATGAAATAGTTTGGAGCAGGTATTTTATCATACACACGGATCTGGTCACGACAGCCCCCACCATCGTGAGCTCACGATGGTGGGGCAGTCGTGAAGTCACGATACAGCCCATCGTGAGCTCATGATGAGGATGCCATTGTGAGCTCACGGTAGGCTTAAACGTAACCTCACGGTGAACACGTTGAATCCCATCGTGACTTTAGGATTTTTGCCTAATTATGGTGTTTTAACCGGTTATATTAATTTGGTACGTATTAAATATGTTCTACTTAACATTGAAATACATCAACAAATGAAAAATTACACATTTAAACACACAATTATAGTGTTGGAGAGATTTGTGACACAACAATGAATACATTACTATATGTTACATATACAATGACTCTTGCATTTGATAAACAATACACCTCTAACATTAACCCATTTAGTATTTCTTTGATATAAGAGCGCAAAATATGATGCGCAAATGTTGTTTAAGATATAATATAACATTACAAGACTAATTAATCATTGTGTTCGGCGTAATCGATCCGATTAATTAGTTCACGATGCGATAAAAACATCATCGTGAACATGATCGTGAAGAAGTCATCGTGATCACGATGACTACGCCAAACGTGACCTCACGATCGCTTCTTTATCGTGAGGTCACGATGAACACCTATCATGAGCTCACGATGGATACCAATCGTGAAGTCACGATGGCTAGCCAATCGTGAGTTCACGTTTGGCGTGGTCATCATGACCTTTCCAGAAACTCGAAAAAAAATTATTTTCATCAAATTAACATCAAATAAAACATCAAATTCAACACAAATAAGGCTAAATTCATACAAGTCACCAAATAAGTCTAGTAGTTTCATACCAATAAAGTTCAAACATAACTTTTAAACAAATGTAAACTACAACCAACAAACATTCTAATCGACATCTAGCGTCGTGGAGGGTGACGCACCATCGTGCGCTGCTTTATTTCGGGCCTCAAGTTCCGGCGGCAACCAAGTTTGTCCCTCATGATCAGCACTCGGCATCTAATAATTTGCGGTGTCGACTCCATTACCTCAAAGATAACTACATCATCTACTTTGAGATTGAAAGTGCGTGTGAATTGTTTCCACCCTGCACACTCAAACAAATACAAATACGACTGAATCTTGTGATATGACGAGGGGAAGTCACTGTACATTCTCTCTATCGCTAGCTTCCTCGTTCGGACGGCAAAGTTGTATAACATTTGAACGCCGTATCGCATGCGCATCTCTGTCATCATCTCCTTTGGCCTCAGAACGACCTTCTCATCTATTAATTTCTTAGAAAAATAAAACGCGGCTACCTCGCCACTCACCGACCTTGCACGTGCAGCACGATTCAAATCTGACTGGCAACTGTGATCCAATGTCAATTTAGTAATCCGAAAAAGAGTTGCACATTTCACAGCACACAACCTACACGTGCAACTCTTTCTACCACTCCTACATAGGTACACTGCACGATTCGAAGTGGAGCGATCGGTCTTACACTCTACAAAGTGCTCCAAATGATACATTCCTACAACTATCCTCAATTTTTGCACTGATCGAAATATGTACCCTACCTCGAGACTACCATTGATGACGATAGGCCGCTCAACCCACGCCAACGGTATTACGCTTTCAAGGTCTGGATGTGGAATGATCCAATTGCGCTGTGTACGCTCATGCTCAATCTCGTTTTCTGATTGATGGTCCAATGAAAAGTGTCGCTGTCCCATTAGCCTATCCATTTGTGCCGGCTGTCCAATCTAGCATAAAACTCTTCTTTCATCGATTCAAGCAAATCTTTACGATGATCTTCCTCTTCGTCTTCGGATGTAGACACCGCTTTATCCTCCTCATAATCTTCATCATATTCATCATCATCGTCACTATCATCTTGTGCACCCGAGGTGCTACCTCTCACATTAACTTCGGGGGCGGAGTTCCCGCGGTTTTCTCCGGATCCTCTTTAGGGTCCGCTAACCATCGAAGTCATTCTAAATCGCCCCGCAATAGGACTTTTGCTTTCATGCCGTTAATGGTTGTGAGGTACCATAACACATATTCGGTCTCCTTTCCACCATTCAAACCCTCTCTAATGAGTTCCACAAGGTTAGCACGATTAATCGTGTCGAGGTCGATGTAGACAAGAAATAAATTCCCGTCCATATATGTCGATTGCTCCCAATGACTGCCGTGATGTATAATAATACGGCGTAAAGACATCTGAAATTAACAAAAGATACATGAAGTGTAAACAATCAATGAAAATACTTGTTTAGCACACATATGTGGTAGTCACGATGGTGATCACCATCGTGAGGTCACGATGGATATTGTCTTGGTCACCCGAAAATATTCACCAAATCGAATGTGCAGATGCAATTAATGGGTTTCGCATGCATCTGTCTTGGTCACGATGGGATTGTCCATCGTGACCACGTGCGAAGTCAAAAATCTGACACGGTTGACTTTGAAACCTAAGGGTATTTTAGTACTTTTACAGAATTTTGGTATACAAAAGAGTGTGTTTTAAAGAGAGGCTATAGAAGAAGTGTGATTTATGTTTTGGTATTTTTTTTGTTAGTTTCCTCTAATAGAATCCATTATTTGTTTGGTTTGATTATTATGTTAATTATTACTCTTACTTGAGGATAAGTGAGTAATCTATACACTCAAAATGTTACCCTTAGGCTCAAAATGAGAAGTGTAACAAAAACTTTTTCTTTCCAAATTCATTTTCATTGTTAAGACAAATACACTATAAAAATAATGCTTATTGCTACCATTTTTTCCCTTAACTTAATTCTATTCTCTTTTTATTCCTCTATTTGAATCAAACCAGCGTTTAATCGAAAACACTAAATTTCGTTGCCTCTTAAGAATTGGATATTTTCATTCCTTAGTCTACATGAGGCTCAGAGATCAGTCCACAGAAGACCTCAAATAAGTGGCAGATAACGTCAGAGTTATTTTAATTTTTTTATTATTTTATTAATTAGTTTTATTTTGGGTAGTTAAGATTTATTACACTCTCTCAATCTATTTATTAATAGTTTTTAAATTATAGTGCGGCTTTAAGATAAGTTATTGTACTCCAAGTTTTAAAATTGATTATACCCCTTAACTTTTGTAATAAAAAATAGATAAATATTTTGAATGAAATAATAAAGTTATGAGCTAGATCTGATTTTTAAGTAAATATTGAAATAGAATGAGGTTAGAAAAGTAAAAATATGTAGTCATTTTCTTAAAAAAAAAAAAATAAACTTATAATTTTCGTGGACGGAGAGAGTACATAAATAGAGCATAAATTTATTTTTAGATATTTAATATCCATTTTATTAATTACTAATTAATATATTAGTACTGTTGATATACTTTTTTTATAATTCAACGTTTAGTAATAAGAATTATTATGCTTAATTATATTATAATAATTTTTATATATGTTTATATACATGATCATTAATAAAATTAATAATGTGATAAGAAAAGGTTAAGACTTTTTTATGTCGGTAACTCATTATTAATATTAATAATGTGATTAAAAAAAAAGGTTGGGAAGTCTTGGGACTTGGGGTTTTGATGTCGGTAAGAGTAGTTTGTAGGAAAATGAATCGTTCGTTGAGGAAGAAAATCATTCATTATCCAAACGACATATCCTGCTACGTGCATTCCGCCAATTAACCGCTTTAAATATAAAATTACATCGTACTACTAAATTAAATTAATCAACTAAAAAAAATTAAGTTAACAAAATATTATCGGTTGGAAGAGGCATTTTATAACGCTGCACTCACATTTGTACCATCATCATCAAGCGAGATGTAATCATCATTTCTACAAGATCGAATAATCTAAAAGCACGTATATTTATATGGCGTTTGCCTAAGCTTTTAAACTCCTTAAAACAACTTATAAGTTGTTCATTATTAAGAATTTAAAAATTTATAAATTGTTTTAAGGTACTTTTAAGCTCTGCCAAACACCCTCTTAATCTCTCAGAATAATCTCAACGTAGATTAAAGAATATTAAGAAAGAATAGGATGATTCCAGAGTAGCATTGGGCGTAGAAGTTGAGAGAAGGTTTGACATTATTTGTTTGGACTGGGGTGATATATCTATGTATTAAAACCTTCTCGAAAGAGGAGATCACAATCTGGAATTTACATTAGAGACACTTGGTCACCAAAATATTATGTAGTCTTAATTAATATCCATAATAAATTCAATAGTTACACTGTCTAAAAAAATTTACCTAACAAAGACAATTACAGTACAGATCAGTTATTCAATGCAACCTTCGAGATTATAATCTCAGTGATATGGTCTGATATATGTCCTCTTTATATTAAATTGTGGTTTTTCAATTGTATATAGTAATAAAATAGTACTATGACACATTGATGGGGATAGAGATGTAGAAATCCACCGGCAACAAATTAGTTAATCTACTCAATTGGGAAAGGCATTTTAGTAAACTTTCTCCTAGATCCTTTCTTCTTTCATGATATTTTTCCAAAGTTCTTGGTGATTAGTGTCATAAGTTCTGAAACTTATTCATACTACACATCAAGCAAGATGACTGACAAACTCAACTAGTCTTGCTCAATAATATCAAGCCCATGATCTTTCAAAATGGTATGGAGTTTATGCGATCGACACAGTAAAACAAAGCATTAGAAAAATAGATCAATGTTTGTATAATTAACTTAGAAAATGTGTATTACAACAGCTTACATGGGCAACAAGAAACCCAGTGGATATTGACTAATAATCTCAAATCTCAACTACAATTCTGGATTCTCACCACACCACCACATGCAAAGAAGAGCACAAAATTTACAGACAAAAGCTGGACAAGAATGAAGTACCCAGTTTCGGGGCGTGACCAATACATTCATTACCTCCCTATCTGTGATTTCTCCAGAGGAGTCCTTTTATTGAGTCGAGAAATAATATAGCTAGAGAATCAAGCTCGATCGTGTTAATTATCACTCATGCTAATAGAAACCAGTAGTGAAGATTGATCACTGTTTTTCGGCAGCCTGCTTTATCTGAAGAGCCGCCCTGACAACATCTCCCCTAGTAATAATACCAACCTATCAAATAGCAAATAGGAAATTGTAAGAATTGCATTCGGCTGATTATTGTAAATTCAAAACGTGCCAATGCTAGTGGAGTAGAATCACAGTACCAGCTTTCCATCAACATCTACAACTGGTAGCCGACGATACTTTGTTTTAAGCAATAACCTGCATCATATCAGCATCCATGAGCTTGAAGACTGACTGACAAAAATTGACCAACTATAATGCGCTCGTGTGCCTTCCTCCAAAATTAAATTGATATATATATATAGCAAAATGAATATATATAATTTCATGATCATAGTAAGCCCAGTTCTGCCTGAAGTCTTGACTATACGAAGTTCACATTCTAAGGTAACTTTTAGTTCAGCGAATATTTTAATATTTTTACTTACTAGAACAAAACAAGATTAAATACCTCGCAGCATCCTCGAGATTGGTGTTTTCACGCACAACAAGGGGAGCAGGAGTCATTAGATCACCCACAACCTTCCCATTAGTTTTGCTGAGTAACTTCTGAATTTCATTGAATGTCTGCGTAGACAGAAATTTAGAAATTGGCAGACAGACAAAGGTAGGGATGGTATGTCAATTAACTCAAATATCGTAAAAACATGTTATTAGTCAGGCTGTGTAGCTAGAGTTGATTTCACTTCAATATTCACAACATGTTAAGTAAACAACCACCACCACACAAAACACACAAGAGAGGAAGAAAGACATGAAGAATAAGTTTGTCATTGTACAAATCGCAGGCCACATATAGCATCATCCGCAATTATCACATGGAACATGAAAACTGTATAATCGTATTATTTTCTCCTTTTTTTAAACTGGAAAATGAATTCTCAGAGTATCAAAGATTTGAATAGAGAACCACAAAACAGAAAAACCGAAGGTTTTCAACTAAAATGGGAAAGAGATGCACTTCAAACTGATCTAAGTTGACCTACTCTGCAACTTCATGAAATACTTCAACATTATGTCTGATTCACATTTATTTCTTTTCTTTTCTTCAGAGGTTGTTCGAACTAAAGAATATTGGCGAAAATGAACAGCTTAAGCGTTCAATATTCTTAGAAATTGAATAAACAGGAGAAAAGCAGAAATAGCTTCGAACATCTGGAAGCCAGAAATCATTTTTCTCTCAGCTATATTTTTCAAAGACGGGCCACTGCATAGGGTCTCTAGAAAGAAAAAGATATGGTTCACATCGATCAAAGAAATTAATAGATTTCGACCCATGAAAGAAAAGCTTATACATACCTTCCAAGTGCTGTCGACAACCGGAAACAAATTTGTATCTTGTTCACCACCACCTAATATTGATCAACGGGAAAGGTACCATAATTATAAATCAATGAGTGATTGATGTACTGAATTTGTCAAAATGAGACTAATTTAATCGCTGAAATAGACTGAAAGTACATAAATATGATAACCTCAATAGTTTATAAATAAACAAACAGGAAAACACAATCTAGATAATAGGTCTCAGAGTCTCTCTGCAGCTAGCTTGAACTAGATATGAAACTTTGCTAAAATAACAATGACCAAGTTGAATGATTTCTCCTTTTCTTTTTCTTGTGGGAGATGGGTGTTCCCTTCAGGCTTCAGCAACAACCATAAAAATATATACAATACATAGTGCTGATAATAGATGCTATGTGTTCTTCTAACATGATGTTAGATTTGATGACTAATAAACATATCTTACAGCTTTCATGGAATTGCCAGTATGTTCTACTAGTGATTCATTTTTATGGTCTTAATGAATCTTTCTTCTTCTTCCTTTTCAAACACATGGATGGAAGAGAAGATATCTCATTATCTGAGATGTCATCCGATTAAATTGACTTTAAGAGGCCCTTTTCTAAGCATGCGCTTGTATGTTGTACAAGAGGCAAATGTGACAAAATCACAAGAAAACTGCTAGGTTTCATTCCTTAGAAGTAGAACATAGTTAAAACTATACCAGAAAAATTAAAGCTTTAAAAAATCCAATGATACCTGATATAGAATCAAGTGCCAACAAATCATAGTCAGAAACTACACCAACCTGTAGCATCATTACCCAGTTTGTCAAGATTCAACCAAAGTTATTACTACCAGGAAAAGCAAGAATTATGCTGCCCTTTTGATAGCAAAATAATAATCATATCGAATATATAGCATTACCAACTTCCAGTCGTCATCAACCACAGGAAATCCAGTAATTCTCTTCTCAACAAGGGCGTCCAATGCTGTGCAAAGGATGAAAATGTTGGCCGAAATAATGAGCTAATTGAATAATAATCAAACCCAAAAGGGAAAAGAGAAAACAAAAAGAAAAAAAGATGTCTGCAATACCTTCATCGACAGTAGTCGTGGGCCTTACAACATGCAAATTCTCTTTTCTTGTCATAAACTCGCCTACATTGTAGATTCCCTCTTTTGACTGACAAGTTAAAATGCAAGTTCAGGAAAGGTGAAATATTTCCTACGTTCTTGGAATATCGTTCTAACACTGTTTACAATCATCTAGCACAAATAAGTCGTTTACACTTAATATTTAGATTGGACAGAAAAATACCACATGGTTTAAAATGGCCATATGGATCAACTAATCACATGGATGACAAGATTGAAGCAGTTAATCTTGTGATCCCCTGTCATGAAAGGGTAATTCTGCTGCTCCCATTTTCCTCCACCTGTGTGGAGTCAAATCAGCCCAGAACTCAAGTTGATCCGCACGAAAATTCATGGTTATTGGAGGTCGTATTTTGTAAACAAAGTTGAAAATCAAATCGAGATACAGCCTATGAATGGCAAACTCCCAAATACAAACGTGGGACATAGGGGAGTCCAGATGAAATAAGCTTTAGAATTTTCAGATTGAGAGAGAATTGAATGGCTCTTGCCTCTCGGTGTGGAAGAATATGTGTGTGCGTGTTCATATTACTCTAAACTAAGAACCGCAAGATTGAACAAGGGAATTAGTAAATATCTTTTTATAATAATACTTTTAAGTTTATGCAACGATCTTCATCACTGCTTCAAATATACAAAATTTGCACCATAATTAATTGTGATTAAGCGACTCTGGTAGGTTTTCCTTTCAATTATTCAGATAGAAGAAAACATGTTTCCAAGTTAAGCTACATACTGCGAAGCGCGAATAACATTTTACTTACGGGAGCCGAATTTGTGGTGCCGGCGGTGGCGAGAGGAAGATCAACCGACCGTCGAAATTCAGGAAATTGAAGCCGCCGCCGTCGGGTGGCGGAAGCAGAGCAGCTAGTAACCGCCGGCTTGGAGAGGGGAGAGCGACTACAGTATGTAAGGACGCAGGGTAAAGTGCTGCCATGAACGGCGGAATTTGCTCCTGAAAATGGAAAAACAGATCGAAATTCCGCAAAAATAATGGAATCCATGGATATGGAGAGGTGATGCAGAAAGCGAAAAGCAAAAAAACAACGAAGAGAGAGATGTAGAGAGAGAGTATAGAGAGATGAGATATTTTCAGAAGCCGTGTGGAGAATGATGTATCATGTATGTTGCACTTCTACTTTCTACTTCACAATCGGCGCGATTAGGGACTTGTTTTTGGCAAAACCAGCCAAATTCTCGAAATATTTATATAAAAGACAAAAAAAAAACAAAAAAACAAAAAACCTTTAATTTGTGTAAGGTCCGCTTAGATTGTAAGGAAAATAATGATGAAAACAAAAAATGAAATTATTATCATTCCATCTATTTTTATCGTATATTTACTTCTATGGAAAAAAAAATTATCATATGATCCTTATTTTCTCCATATTTTTATGTCTTTTATCCGAATTAGTTATCCTTATGATTAATATTTTTCATAATTAAAAAAATGGTGGAAAAGTAGTTGTTTGGAAGATTATTCATCATGTTCGGAAATTTTTACAACCATAATAAACGTGTAATGATGGAAAAAGAGTGAAAATATATATCTTCAACCATTTTCCATCAAAGTAAACACACCCTGATATAGTAGGGAAACATATGAATATAAATATTTTGGATTTATATATAATTATATAAGAGAGGAGGATGGTAAAATATTTGTCATGCAATATAATATGGTAAAATTCTAGTCAAATTCATGACTTTTCAAGAATTATACCCTTACTATAAGGTGGAAGTTTTATTTTCAGTTTTTCACCACAATTCAAATACATAATTTTACCATTTCTCTCTTTCACGTTTGCACCACATTCTCTCTCTCTAAAAATTCTCTCAACCCTACTGCCTCCTCTCCTCCGCCACCGCCACCGCCATTTCCGATGTCGCGCCACCTCTCTCCTCTTCATTTTCTCTTATTCTCTGCCGCCTCCATCCATCTCCACCTCCATTCGCCGCGACTTTTCGCCTCTACCGCCCGTCCTTCGCCGCGATTTATCATCTCTGCCATCGTACTCTAACTTCCTTGCTCCAACAACTGCAATATCCACCGGAATCGGCATCCAAAAGCGGAAAGTCAACCAGATCTAAAGCGGAATCGACTAAATCTGAAAGTGACGAGGCCGCCCAACACAATCCACCGTTCGTATCTGAAGCCGCCGAAGAACAAACAAAGCTACTAGTATTTTTCTCTCTCTAACATTGCTGCAAAATTTGGAGTTTTTGCTTCAAAATTTTGAATTTTTGGAATCATGGGTTTGATACAATTTGTTGTTGGTATAATTTTGTGAATTGAATGCGTAAATTGATACGATTTGAGATAGAATGTGTGACTTATTACGAATCTGACAATATCTGTTGATTCTTGTTATTATCAAAACTTATTTCAAGATCTATCACCCTCGTTACGATTTTATTATTTCGTAACATTATGTTTCAGATGTAAGAAGTACATTACGACTTGAGAAATTCATAATGAGGATATCATATTTTGATTTTGTTACACCATTACGAATTTGCATTTCGTAACTAGTTGTCTCTCATTGCTTTTTCGGATATGTTGCTGACCTATACGAATTTTAACTTCGTAATTGGGATATCACATTGTGCTATTTATATATTGGTACAAAATTTCATTTTGCGATGTTATTTGCTGCTACGAAATTACCATTTCGTATTACGATTTAGGAAATCTGGTCTGCATTGATTCCCTATTACAATTTAGTTATTTCATTTCGCATTGAATATTCTATTACTATTTTATATTTTCGTAATATATTTGTGGCGATTTGAAATTTCTGTATTGGAAATTTGGTATTATACATGTTACGAATTTTGTAATTCGTAACATTTGTTACAAATTTCGTAGCTGGCGTTACGAATTTTGTAATTTTTAACTAACTCTGCAATGTGAGAAGTGTATATTAAATTACACAAATTTGAATTTCGTAACACATTTGTGCCGATTTGAAATTTTCGTATTGGAGATTTGGTATACATGTTACGAATTTTGTAACTGTTACGGTTGGTGAATTGATACGATTTGTGGTTGCACTGATAGATGAATTCATACGAATCTTGTTATTATGGCCTGTTTTTCTCAGATCTGTTACACGTGTTACGAAAATTACAATTCTGTATTGAATAATCTGTTACTATTTTTAGATTTTCGTATTGGAGTAATGATACGAAAAGCAAGAATAAAATGTTACGAAATGTGATTTTCATAATAAGGGTATAACTTTGTTACAAATTTAGAATTTCGGATTGGATATTTTGTATCCCTGTTACGAAATTCGTATTTCGTATCGTCATTTTTATGCTTATTATGTTTTTTGTGCGATTTAGTAACACTGTTAATTATGTTGTTATTAATTTCATATTCTGTAACAAATGTTACCAATTTTGTAACAGGTGTTACGAATTTTGAAATTCGTAACTAATTTTGTTGTGTGAGGTGTGGTTACGAAGTTACAAAATTTGAATTTCGCAATACATTTGGGGTAATGATACGAAAAGCAAGAATATGTGATACAAAATGTGATTTTCATAATAAGGTTATAACTTTGTTACGAATTTAGAATTTCGTATTGGATATTTTGTATCCCTGTTACGAATTTCGTAATTCGTATGGTTATTTTTATGCTTATTGAGTTTTCTTTGTGAGCTTTAGTAACACTATTATGTTGTTACGAATTTCGTATTTCATAACAAATGTTACCAATTTCGTAACATATGTTATGAATTTCGAAATCCGTAACTAATTCTGTTGTGTGAGATTTTACGAAGTTACGAAATTTGAATTTTGTAACACATTTGTGCGATGTACATATTTTTGACCTGTTATAACCCGGTTAAGAAGTATAATTTTGTAACACTTATTGTTGATACGAATTTCAAATTTCGTAACATTTTGCTCCTTCGCTTTTGTTGTGATTTCTTGTTATGCCGTAACTAATTCTAATCAGTTACGAAATTGTAAAATCGTAAGAGGTTGTGTTTTATAACCGTGTTACGAATTATAATTTTGTAACATAATTTGCTATTTCGTAACATTATTTACATGATCCGAATTATTGATTTGGTTTCATTGTTTATTTATTGTAGAACAAATGGACTTTTAAACGAAAGAATCTGGCATTAGAACACCATCGGATTATGCTAACTGGTGGGGAGAACACAATAATGGATATTCGTTGTGTCTTGGAATCATTTGGGAAGAAATCCATCAAATAGTTAAGGCAGTTAACATTTGGAGACTTCATGAAGCTCCCCGACATCGTCTCAAAATCCGAAAAAGCGCTCCATTACATCATGACTTGTTTCCCTATTACGAATTACAATTTTTTTATTTCGTATCAACATGCCTTGTTTCTCTATTATGAATTTACGATTTTGTATCAGTTTGTCATTATTCCATGTTATGAATTTTACATTTTGTATTAATATGCCTTGTTTCTTTGTTACAAATTTATGATTTCGGAACACTTTATCATAATTCCATGTTACGATTTTATGAATTCGTATCAGTTTGTCATGATTTCATGTTACGGATTCAATATTTCGTATCAAACGTGTCTTATTTCTCTATTACCAATTTATGATTTCGTATCAGTTGGACGTGATTCAATGTTACGGTTTTATGAATGCGTATCAATTTATCATGATTCTATGTTACGAATTCAACATTTTGTATCAATTTGCCTTGTAGGTCAAATGCATACATGATATGGTCTTTTTTCAATCGCACCTCAAGCTTACTAAAAATTTATTGAAAGGTTATTCCCATTGGATGAATGGGAATATACTCCTTTCTCCATCCACATATATATTCTCATCACACTGTCCTCCATGCACAACAATTAAATAAGATGGACTCATATGCATAAAGTTAAGGAGTAAGATTTTAAATTTGTAACAAATCTTTTTGTTAAGAAAACAACAAATTGTAACAATTACAAAATTGTAACAAGACACTTCATGATAAAGCAGTTACGAAAATAACAAATGGTAACACAAAAATAAAATCGTAACAATTAGAAAATCCTAACACCACACTACATGATAAAGCAGTTACGAAAACAACAAATCGTAACACAAACAAAAAATTGTAACAATTGTCTTGTTACAAAAACAAAATCGTTACAGTTACAAAATTGTAACACCACACTATATAATAAAGCATTACAAAAACAAAAAAATCGTAACACAAACACAAAAACGTAACAAATAGTTTTCGTTACAAAATACACAAATCGTCAAAAATCAATTTGCTACGAAATTAAAAAATTGTAACATACTAAATTGTACAAAAAATTAAATTCGTAATGAAATTAATAAAATCTTAAGAATTACAAAATCGTAACACCATACTACTTGATAAAGCAGTTATGGAAAAAATAAGTCGTAACACCAAAAACAAAATCGTAACAAATCGTTTCGCTACGAAATCCACAAATAGTACTAAAACAGTTACGAAAACAACAAATCGTAACACAAATTCAAAATTATAACAGCATGCAAAAACAATAGTTCTCAAATCGAAAAACATAGCTCATTCCAAAACTACAACAACAATCACAGAGAAAACAAACTGAAATAAAGATGCAATACACATCTAACAAAAAAACTCAACAACTAAATCAAACAATCAAATTAATAAGCAACAAAATACAAAATAATACCTCAAAATCTAAGAGATAAGATAGAAACGACGGCGACGCGAGGCGAGAGAAGATCGATGGTGGCGAGAGAAGATCGACAACGGGAGAGAGAAGGTCGGCGGCGGCGAGGCGACGACAGCAGCGAGGCAAGAGAGAGAACGACGACGGCGAGGCGAGAAAGAGCAGAACGACGGCGGCGACGCGAGAGAGCAGAACAACGGCGGCGGCGCAAGAGAGAGTAGAAAAAAAATGTAGAAGAAAACTCGCAGAGGATACGCAGAGAAAGAAGAGAAGAAGAGATTAAAGAGAAAGAAGAAAAAAGATAAAAGGATGGGAGAGTAAAGGAGAAAAGTGGAAAGTAAGGGCATTTTTATCCCAAAAATACATCTTTGGCTAGAATTTGACAGTATTAAGTTCCTTAATAAACATTGTATTCTACCTAGTTAATGTGGCTATATGAATAGATCATCTCATTATATAATGTATCGAATGTACATGTCAAATTAAATTTTATCACAGAACAAATATATTATTTAAATTAATTGAAAGTTTAGCAAGCATAAGAGCAAAATTTATGTTAATTAACAAAAATAAAATAAGAAGTCCATCCATGAGATCTTTCAATTTGGATGGACTCGTAAGTATCGCAAATACTCATATGTTTTTTTTTTTTTTTTTTCATTTTTTTGTAATTTCAAGATTTTTTTCCCTCTTCGTTTTTTTGTTTTCCACTTCTTCTTTAGTCAAGAGTCAAGCGAGGGGAATCGAATGCCTCAGAGCGAGCCGAATAAATCCAAATTATTATCCGACGATTATCCTTATATTAGTAATCGGCGAAGGTGGAGCAGTAAAATCGGAGTCGAAGGCTCCGTCGAAAAAAAATCTGAAAATAACAAAAAGAAGATCGGAAATAAAATGACCAGATCAACCCGAACCAGATCCGGTCGTATCACCATGCAGCAGGTCTCAGGGGAGAGCGCCTCCGTAAGTATTTTCATCTTCATAATCTTTTTCTCAAATTTACACCTCTTAAAATCTATTCTTATCTAACAAATTGAGTTTAGCCCACAATTTTAATAATAATCAATGAAATATATGAGAATTGTTTGTATACATTTGTAAAAAATAAAAGTTAGAAATAGTATAAGTGAAGTTTTAAAAATAGTTTCAATTGTCAAATATTATATTTTTTTTCATTATATTTCTTACACAAATCTGACGATTTGACTGACTGTCACTACTGTTGTCATTAACCGAAAATAATTATGATGTTAGGGTATGGAAGTTAGCTAAATTGGTCAATAATTACATAATTAGTATTGCAATGATTAGTTTGTCTAGTATATATATCCAATTAATTAATTACTCAAATATGTTTATATAAACTGAATATTTTTGATATTATATCAAATAAAGGAGAAAAAATATTTAATTTATACGAAAAGAATTAAAAATTCATGATAAACCATATAAACAAAGGTCCCGCTCGGTCACATTAGCAAAAAATGAAGATCCCACTCGACATTTTTGGAGATTTCACTCGAGTGGGATCTTCTAATTTACGAGTGGGATCTTTATTTTTTCAAACTTTAAGATTATTATGAATAAATGGTTAATTAATTACTAAATTTTTATTTAAAATAATTATATAATAATATTGAATATGTATTAACTAATTAACTAATTAAAATGAAAACCAAAAAATATGTAAACCATATAAAAATAATAATAATTATATGAATTGCCAAACAAGTAGAAATCCCGCTCGAATAAAGTACATATATTGGAAGATCCCACTCGAGATTTTTGAAGATCCCACTCGAGTGGGATCTTATAATTTTCGAGAGGGATCTTTGTTAAATATGCATGAAAATTAATTATTTCCTAAAAAATTATCTCAAATAATTATATAATACTATTGAATAAATATTAAGTAATTAAAAGAAAAATGAAAATATATGTAAACTATATAAAAATAACAATAATTTTATGAATTGTAAAGTAAACAATAATCCCGCTCGCCAAAAAAAAAAATGAACATCTCACTCGATATTTTTGAAGATCCCACTCGAGTGGGGTCTTCATTTTTGTTAACTCTGTACGAGCGGGATATTTAATTATTTTGTAATTAATAACATTATCTATCTGTTTATATAGTTTACATATTTTTTTATTTTCATTTTTTTTTTAAATTCGTAAATTTTCATAATTTTTATACACTATGTGATAAAAATTGTACTAATTAATTAAAATTTCTTTCATAAATATTCGTAGCATGCCACCTTACACATAATTGAGTGTGATAGTACTCGACAGTGGTGGATGTGAAAATTCATCTGTAAATGTTCACGTGAATGGTTGAAATTTCACCTTTGATGTAACAATTTTACTTTCACGTGAATTTGTACCAATTTCACTCACCCAATTGATTGAATGAATGAATTCTATATAATTGGTAGCAGAGATGAATGAGCAAACACCACAACCATCAAATTATTCTGTAAAATATTAAAACCTCATAAAAAATAGCAGTTTAAAAATAATTTCGTCATTAGTTGAAGAATTTTTCAAATTTCATCAACAAATCCAACAAAGGTGAGTTTCAATTGTATTTCAGATTTCGTCATTAGTAGATCCCCCTAGTGAATAGTAAGATCCCGCTCGTAAAGAAAGATCCCACTCAAGGTGGGATCTACAAATTATGCGAGCAGGATCATTTATATTACATTTTTATTTGTCTTGATTTTTATACTTATAGTTTTTATGTTTCAGAGGATGGAAGAATGGAAATATTTCAACATCAAATATGGCGGACAATGACACAATTGTGAGTATGTGGGCGGTTCGGAATCGACCACTCAAGTTCTTACTTCCACTCCAGCTCTTATCAATTTGAAATACAACATCGATGTGTTGATGACGTAGCCGTCGTTTAAGCTGCGACAAAATACAATTTGTATTTCACTCCTATGCCTACCCCTAGGAACAGCTAGTTGGCAAGTATATGGTCGATCCCACAGGGAGTTGCTCGCGATAATCTCTGGTTGGGACACAAAAAGGTTGTGATGAGTATCTATCTACTATAGCCTTGGACAACTGTTACTATCACCTTTGGCAAACTGCTGAAAGTAAATAACTGTAACTTGATAAGCAAAAAAGATCAATAATAAAAACAATCCAGATTTAGGTTTCGAATCAATGAGTATAACTTTAACTCGATCATTGGTTCAAAGATATTTGTTGCGTAAGTGTGTCAGTGGTTATAGGCTAAAACTATGCAGGGTCCCCATTGTCACGTCGCCACGTACGCTACATAGCCCACCCAGCTCCATCCTTATGTTTAAGTCTTATAGGGACATCCTAGCCAATCCTCTTGCTTGCCCAAAAGTCTCGGGCATAACACCTTATCGAGCGCATGTTGGTCAAGCAGCATTTGATTCTAGATGAGCCCACTCCGGCGCAGGTGAGCTATCGAGGATCTCTGTCCGACATTCACCAGCATTGACACATCTTTGCAGGTCTAGGCGAAGGCTAACAACTCATTCTTGCCGCTCTCAAGGAACGTAAGGTAAGCACGAGAACTTCTTGATAACCCTCCTGCGATGTAGGAATCCGTATGTGCCCAGGTCTCGTTGGCCTTCCGAGTTACCTGTGACCACTGAACTTCTTTGGAATCGTTGTCCAATGCCTCGATAACACACTTATATACAACTATCAAGAACACTTAGGCCTCATGAGATTTACAAGTTATACATCATATCATCTATCCTAAACCTGGATTTAAAGGCTTAGCTAGACATAAAGTAAATAACGAAAGCAAAAGAGATAAAGAAAAACATACTTGAATTAATAACGATAAGCAAAAGATGTTCGCCCTAAATAGGACTTAACAATAAACGTAAATTGTATCTAAGAACATAAATTGCAGAAAATAAAAGTATCGATTTGCAGAAGTAAAAAGTGCGGAAAGTAAAAGTGTATCTTGTGCCTTGCATGCATGAGTATTTATAGAGTATAAGAACTAGGTCAAACCCACAAACAGACCTTCTAGAGAACGGGCCGACTGCTTCCATGTAAGGATCAATGGATAAGGTTCGAAAGATCTCCTTCCTTATCGCTAAAAACGTGCTACAGTTGTAGTAGGAAACATCGATCGAATTCTTGTGCTGCAAGGAATTTGTTTCCTTGTAGGACTCTAACAGTTGCATCTTCATGCACCAACACCGTTGCCCAAGATCTGCACTCTGCTTTCCCAATCTCTCTACCATCTCTTGCCCACGTCAAGCCTGCACCTTGCCTTCTGGAGCGAAACGCACAACGTCTGGTCAAGTGGAGCAACTCTTTTTCTTGATTTGGACTTATGTCCTCGGTAGCTTGAGCCACGAGCACGACTACTATGGTCATTGCATCGTATCACCAATTCTCACTCTTTTTGCATGTTTTGGCTCCAGACTAGCCCAGTTCCTGCCTTTCCTTGCCCTGCCAACTCAAGTGTCCTCCTAGACACAATACAGACACAAAAGACACTAAAATAGACTCGATTTAGACCTAAAACACACATGACAAGAGCATAAAATATGGGCTCGTCATACCCACACACTTAAAGTCATGCCTGTCCTGAGGCATGGTATATGGCTTGCCCAAACAAAAGAAAATTAGAAAAGACTCAAAGACTTGACTCAAAACACAACTAGAGGTTAGCACAACATTGGATAAAGAGATAAGATAGAGCATAATCCAGTTCACATACAACTCAAGCAAATAAACCAATCCAAGCAAATCATCAAATAGGCCAAAATGAACAAGTGAGCATTTTCAAGGATATTCCTCACCAACACTCTCACTCTTGTGTATGGGGTACTGTTTACGCTCAAGATATATCATTCTTAACCACACCATAGGCTTGCCTGCCTGCTACTCTCTCCACCTCTTATACTAGGTTCAAACCATTTATCCCTAGGTCTTTTATTTGGTTGTAACTTGGCTTTGGCAAGGGTAGGAAGTATTTGGAACTAGGCGTGGGTCATTCGGACTTAGGTTGGCCAAGCGGAGTAGCCAACCTTAGCTTCTTTTCCTTTGCCTTTTCTTCCTGCGGGCCTTAGCACAACTTATTTAGGACTTTTCTCTCCTCTTTTTTATATTTTCTTTTTTTATTTTCTTTTTTTTCTTCTTTTTTTTTTTCTTTTTCTAAGTCCTTAATTTACTAGCCTATATATTTTCTTGCAAAGGCTCAAATGTTTCTCCCCTTGTCCCTTTATCTTATGCACCTAAGTCCTTATTGACCAGGTAGGATAGGCTGCATATATCTGATCAAAGAAATTATAAAAGCTCAAAGGGGTTTAACAAGGAAAATTCAGTTGGGCAGGCTTTTTAGCTCAGCTTGGGCTTACAAACGGAAGAACGTGCTTAATTCATCTAAGTTCTTCTAGCCTAAGTCAATGAGGTCTCAAGGAGTAGACATGCAAGTTCTAGGTAGCATCCGAATAAACACATCATAAAATCACACAAGAAAGAAACTGCTTGGTCATAAACATGTAGTGTAAAGCTCAAATCCTCACAACGACATGCTCACAAGTTCGTTCGTCATCCCTATTTTCATACGATCATGCTTGGACTAGAATACAAAAAAATATTGTCATCATACAACTCAGAATCAAATTATGCTCATATATTATCCAATCATCCTAAGCATGCTTGACCTCTAATACACACAAAAGACGCTCCTCCCACCCACACACTTTGCTTGGGCAAAGTGGGTGAAAAACACAGACCAACAGAAAACTAAAACTTATAAAAACAGACGCTCTACCCTTCATACCCACACAAAATCAGGGTAGAACACAAAAATCAGACTCAAAACAAAAACTTTTTAAAACATTTAGACTTAAAAACTAAATACGAAAAACACAAACTAAAACACAAAGATAAAAAAACCTAAACTACTAAACAAATGGGAGGACAAAATCATTGGGCAAGGTTAAAACCTGACCTGGTCGGATCAATCTTCAAGGCACTCATGATATCGGCAAGGGCTTGCTTGTTCTCCAGTCCAAGTTGATCCAGTCTGGCAATGCTCTCCTCCAGCTTGGCCAAGTGTTCCATCATTGGTGCTACGTCTTGGGCAGGCAACACCGAAGTACTGGGTACTCCACCTCCAACTGACTGAGGGGGAGTGTCAGCAACTTGGGTAGGCTCGCCTAGTGGAATCATGAACACTAGTCCCCCTTCTTCATCCCTTCCACATACGCCCATGGCAATCAAGCAAGCGAGGTCCAGGCGCTTCTCTTGCATTGGTTGTAGCTGCGTAGTGGCCTCGTCAAATCCGTGCATCCTTATGGCATAGCAAGTCAACAAGTGGGTAAGGGAAAACTTCTGATTGCGGGAGTTCACGATGTCCTTGAAATGGTGCATAGCATATGCCCCAAAGTTAAGCCTCTCCTTGTGCACCATGCTTGACAATATGAAGATCTCTTGGCGAGTGACATAGTTGATGTTATCCTTCTTCCCGAAAAAGTTGTAGGCAAGGAGTCGGTGACACACCCTCAAGGCATCATCATTCATCATATGCTCATTTGCCGTGCCAGCCTTGAAGAAGGGGTCATCATTGAACTCGGCCCATTTCTTTGTCCAATCATCAGCATCCAGTTGGGGAATGGACCTCAACGCTCCCTTATACTCCTCACTCCTTATTGTGCAAAAATCCTCAATGCCCAACGCCTGATTTAGATCATTCACCAATAACTCATCGCTCGCCCCCATGAACCCAAACTGCATGCACTTCGTATTGTGATTCCCCACCGTAGGACTCCTCACTTGCAAACACTGATAGAAATCATACACCAACTCCGGATAGACCCTCTCTTGCCACACCAAAAACTTCTCCCAACCTATCGCTGCAAAATAGCCATGCACTTCTTCTCAAACCCCCAATTCCTCCAATGCGCTCCAATCAACCAATTTGGGGAGAATGATTCCCCCTCCTTGGCATCTTCCCTAAGATTAGAGGCTCTGCCCGACACTGAGATGCGCCGCTTGGGTGTGCAGAAGCCACCTCTTTGCCCTTGGCAACAGACCCTGCTCCTTTAGCCTTTTTTGTTGGGGGTTCCTCCGATTCTTCCTTGACTTGTTCATCCCCCATTGCCTCTGAATCATGCTGCTCTACTATAGCCATATCTTCTTCTCCTTCTCCAGGGGGTACATTCTCCTCCTGCTCCGGTTCCTTGCCAAACGAATCGCCTGCCTCCGATGCAGCGGTTTCCTCCTCATTGAGCGAGGTAGCAGGTTTGTCCATAAACATTTGTGCGACAACATCTTCTTCCTCCATGTGAGAAGAAGAACTAGCCATGTGTGATGATTTAGGTAAAGTTTTTCGAGTTACTTTGGTGGGAGTGGAAATTTTGTTAGAAGGTTTAGGAGACTTAGAATTTTTGGCTGCTTTTTCATTGAGTGTCTTGTTGTTGCATGTGTTCTTCATTGTGAGAGTGGTGAAGGGGTTTTATTTATGCTAAAGTAGAGAGGGAGAGGGAATCGAAGAGTTCCGGTTTGAATTTAGAAGATGAATGAAATTTGTGAGAGAGAGAGGAGTGTAGTAGTAGGCTAGAAAGTAGGGTATATGTGTGTCACATCTCGGTTCCCACAAACCGAGACGCGATAGAGGGGAATAAAGAAGCGGGAAAGAAAGGGGCTTAATTACTTTTTTGCACATATAACAATTTATTCATATATTTCACATATATGTAATAAGAACATTATTCAGAGTTGCACAATTAAATAATATAGCGGAAGCACACAAACATATACAACAACAACAACCTCTTCCTCAGCCTCGCATCCCATCACCTGCCTCCCAACCTGAAAATATTTTGCAAAGATTTTGGGCTGAGTACTAGTGTACTCAGTGGGCATGTGCCATTTTGGAAAAATACTTTGGAATCTTAGCAGTTTATCCATGTAACATGGTATGCATCAGAGGGTTTTAAAACAGAAATCCACCCCTGATCATACAAAACATATTTTTTTGATGCATGATGTGACGTTCGATCTTTATACTCGGACTAGGCACCATAGCTATGGTTACCATAGTCTATTTGACTTGTACCCAGGACAGAGTCCGTGGAGTAACACAATCAACATTAACATAGGCCAGGAGCCTTAGCTCAAGACCGCTAGCTACAATACAAATGGAGATTAACCCATTGCATTGCAACGTGGTGCGCACAATACTTAGCTAGTACCTGTGTACTCACTAAGTATCTCAATCGATTAACTAGAGTATATCACATGGAATGCACATGAAAATATTTTATGGATAACTGAATTTTTATGCTAATCTAGAGTTTAATAGTTCAAACATAGTTTTCGAAAAGATGACCCACTTGATAGAGAATTCACTGCTGGACAATAACACCAAGACATCATGATCGCACACATAAGTACCTCGAGCTAATGTTGTCAGAAAATCGAGAGAGAATAGAAAACTGAACGATGAAAATAAAAATCTTAAGCGCCTATTTATACGAAGAAGCAAGCAGGTGTGCAGTAGCTAGCTACTGCGATGCGGAAGCAGCTGAGCAGTAAGCTGCTGCGAGGCGGAAGCTGCTGCAGTGCAGAAGCAGCTGCAAAACAGAAGCTGCTGAGCAGTAAGCTGCTGCGAGGCGAAAGCTGCTGCGCAGTAAGCTGCTGCAAAGCGAAAGCAGCTGCGAGGCAAAAGCAGCTGTGCAGCAACTTACGTTTTAAAACCTTTAAACGTGCATAACTGTTTCATGCGAAATCTTTTTTGAGCAAACTTAACGTCTATGGACTCAGAATAAAATACTCTACACAACGACTATAAACATGATATGTCTGTTTTCATAAAAAGATAAAAGACTTTTTTTGCTGTGAAAATATTTTTAATATATTTAGGAGTGTTAACTTATTTAATACTCTATTTGGAAAATTCGGGATGTTACATCCCTCCCCCCTTAAAAAAAATTTCGTCCTCGAAATTTGACATGACTCATAGAGCTAACTTGATGACCACATTAACCTGGTCGGTGAGCTCAAGGAGCTTCAACACGACAAAACATGGCATTCGTCTTCTTTTCAGAACATTGGTCATTTTAATGACAAGTTTTCATGGTCATTGAGAAATCTCAAATAGATTCAACATGAAAGTGTTTCGCAAAACACACAAACATATTTGATTCACTAGCAAGGCAAAAATTAATTTGCAATTGCAACATAACATACTTGACACATAAATCATGTTTTCATAAAATAATTGCTAATCAGTAAGTACCTTTTTCTTTTGTCGAGGGCAGTGTGACGGCGAGCTGAGAGGGTTTGTAGCACACATATAAATTTATAAATGCTAATCTTAGACCTAACACATAGATTAATGATCTCAGAGTCATTCCCAAAGATAACCTCGAATATGTCGTCCCATTCCAACATATTCTCGGCATCACTCTCATTCGGGTGTGTTTCAGTTCATTCCTGTCCCCCTCCGCTTGGAAGTTTTATCGGAGCCGCTCCTTGTCCGTGTCTCTTACACCGGCGATCACTCCGCACTTCGTCCCCGGGCGTCACAGGCCCACCAGCTTCCACTGGTTCGTCCCCGAACCACACAGTACTGAGAGAGGTTTGGCTCTGATACCATTTTGTCACATTCCGGTTCCCACAAACCGAGATGCGACAGAGGGAAATAAAGAAGCGGGAAAGAAAGGGGCTTAATTACTTTTTTGCACATATAACAATTTATTCATATATTTCACATATATATAATAAGAACATTATTCAGAGTTGCACAATTAAATAATATAGCAGAAGCACACAAACATATACAACAACAACAACCTCTTCCTCAGCCTCGCATCCCATCACCTGCCTCCCAACCTGAAAACATTTTGCAAAGATTTTGGGCTGAGTAGTAGTGTACTCAGTGGGCATGTGCCATTTTGGAAAAATACTTTGGAATCTTAGCAGTTTATCCATGTAACATGGTATGCATCAGAGGGTTTTAAAACAGAAATCCACCCCTGATCATACAAAACATATTTTTTTGATGCATGATGTGACGTTCGATCTTTATACTCGGACTAGGCACCATAGCTATGGTTACCATAGTCTATTTGACTTGTACCCAGGACAGAGTCCGTGGAGTAACACAATTAACATTAACATAGGCCAGGAGCCTTAGCTCAAGACCCCTAGCTACAATACAAATGGAGATTAACCCATTGTATTGCAACGTGGTGCGCACAATACTTAGCTAGTACCTGTGTACTCACTAAGTATCTCAATCGATTAACTAGAGTATATCACATGGAACGCACATGAAAACATTTTATGGATAACTGAATTTTTATGCTAATCTAAAGTTTAATAGCTCAAACATAGTTTTCGAAAAGATGACCCACCTGATAGAGAATTCACTGCTGGACAATAACACCAAGACATCATGATCGCACACATAAGTACCTCGAGCTAATGTTGTCAGAAAATCGAGAGAGAATAGAAAACTGAACGATGAAAATGAAAATCTTAAGCGCCTATTTATAGGAAGAAGCAAGCAGGTGTGCAGTAAGCTACTGCGATGCGGAAGCAGCTGAGCAGTAAGCTGCTGCGAGGCGAAAGCTACTGCAGTGCAGAAGCAGCTGCAAAGCAGAAGCTGTTGAGCAGTAAGCTGTTGCGAGGCGAAAGTTGCTGCGCAGTAAGCTGCTGCAATGCGGAAGCAGGTGCGAGGCAAAAGCAGCTGTGCAGCAACTTACGTTTTAAAACCTTTAAACGTGCATAACTTTTTCATGCGAAATCTTTTTCGAGCAAACTTAGCGTCTATGAACTCAGAATAAAATACTCTACACAACGACTATAAACATGATATGTCTATTTTCATAAAAAGATAAAAGACTTTTTTTGCTGTGAAAATATTTTTAATATATTTAGGAGTGTTAACTTATTTAATACTCTATTTGGAAAATCTGGGATGTTACAAGGTGTGTGACATGGCGGTTACAGAACTGCCAGTGGACGTGACGTGCTGATGTCAGCCATATTTTCTGTTTTGCTCGCCTCACATTCACCTGGCTTAGCCTCTCATCGACCAACTCGAACTCTTTGCTTGCCTTACCTCTCTGTGTACCTGCCTTACACACATAGACACAAAACGCACTTCCAAAACAAAAACTACTATCTTATGATTAGAAAATAAAAACCACAATAAAATTGCTAAAAAGAAATTATGAAAAAGAAAAATTGAAAATAAAACTCACTAGGTTGCCTCCTAGCCAGCGCCCCAGTTTACGTCGTGGGCACGACGTAGTCCTGCTTGCCCCTAGATGGACATCATCACGTGGACCTCTTCTTTGTCCACAACTTCATCATTCTTGTCTTTTTAGAAAATCTTCAACCTCTGACCATTTACCCTAAAATATTTGGACAACTTTGGGCAATAAACCTCCACAGACCCATTAGAAAATTGGATCACCACTTCATATGGTCCAATCCACTTCGACTTTAGCCTGCCCTGCATAAACTTGAACATTGACTGATACAGTAGAACTACTTGCCCAGGCTCAAATTTATTTGCCTTGATCAATTGGTCATGAGCCTTCTTCATCCTTGTCTTGTATAAGGTAGCGTTGTCATAAGCCTCAATTCGAATTTCCTCCAACTCTTGCAGCTGTAATTTCCTTTCCTTGTCAATATCACTCTAATCATAGTTGAACTTCTTCACTGCCCAATATGATTTATACTCTAACTCCACAGGCAAGTGACACGGCTTCCCAAACACCAAACGGTATGATGACATGCCCAAAGGTGTTTTGAAAGCTGTGCGATATGCCCACAGTGCATTGTCTAAGTGCAAACTCCATTGCTTTCCATTTTGCCCAACTGCCTTCCTTAATATGGTCTTGATAATCCTATTTGTCAGCTCTGCTTTCCCATTGGCTTGCGGATGGTAGGCAGTGGTAACTTGATGATGGACTTCATATTTCTTGAACAACTTGTCAATGGTAGCATTGCAAAAATACGAACCTTGATCACTTATGATTGCTCTTGGAACTTCATATCGATTGAAAATATTCCCCTTAAGAAAAATAGCAACCATATGGGCATCATTTGTTGGTGTAGCCTTAGCCTCCGCCCATTTCAACACATAGTTAACTGCCAATATGATATACCGATTCCCTTTTGAGCTGGGCAAAGGTCCCATGAAATCCATCCCCCATATGTCAAAGATCTCCACTGGCATGATTGGGGTCATGGGCATCTCATCCTTTCTAGTTGCATTCCCTTTTTGTTGACACTTGAAACAATTCTTGCACCATTCATAAGCATCCTTAAAAATCGTAGGCCAAAAGAACCCACAATCGAAAATCTTCCTTGCAGTTCTTCGGTGCCCAAAGTGACCTTCGTATTCCCTATTGTGGCAATGCTTCAAAATGCTTTTAGTCTTCTAGTCGGGCACGCACCTCCTTAATCCCTGGTCAGCACACTTCTTCCATAAGTAAGGATCATCCCAAACATACCTTTGGTTCTCCTTGAGAATTTTCTGCTTTTGATAGTATGAAAGATCGTTTGGAACCTCTCCCGTACTTTTAAAATTGGCAATGTCAGCATACCAAGGTTCTCCATGAAATTGAGCTTCAGTCATATACAGATGCTCGTCAGGAAAAGTCTCCGTAATGGGCACTGAGTCTTTTTCTCTAACTATTCTACTCAAGTGATCCGCCACCAAATTTTGAGCTCCACTTTTATCTTTGATCTCCACATCGAACTCTTGAAAAAACAGAATCCAACGAATAAGCCTTGGCTTCGACTCCTTCTTGTTCATAAGGTATCTCAGCGCTGCATGGTCAGTGTAAACAATTGTCTTACCCCTGAGTAGATAAGATCTGAACTTTTCAAAGGCAAACACAACTGTCAAAAGCTCTTTCTCCGTGGGGGTATAATTGATTTGCGCTGCATTAAGAGTTTTAGAGGCATAATAGATAACATGGCTTTCCTTACCTCTCCTTTGACCAAGCACTGCTCCCACGACATACCCACTTGCATCGCACATCAATTCAAATGGCATACCCCAATCAAGGGGTTGTATCACAGGTGTCGTGACCAAGCATTCCTTCAACACATCAAACACCCTTTGACAATCTGCATTGAATTCCCACTCTACTTCATTTTGGAGCAATCTCATTATTGGTTGCGCAATCTTAGCAAAATCATTCACAAATCTCCTATAGAATCCGGCATGTCCCAAGAATCTTCTTAATTGCTTGACGTTGGTTGGATAAGGCAACTTGGAGATGACATCAATCTTCGCATTGTCAACCCGTATTCCTCTTTCTGAAATCACGTGCCCAAGCACGATGCCTTCTCGTACCATAAAGTGACACTTCTCGTAGTTCAACACCAAGCTCTTCTCCACACATCTGCTCAAAACCAACTCCAAATGGCCAAGACAAGCCTCAAATGATTTACCATAAACGGTGAAATCGTCCATGAACACCTCGATGCAATTCTCCAACAAATCTGAAAATATGCTCATCATGCACCGCTGGAATGTGCCCGGAGCGTTGCATAAACCAAAAGGCATGCGGCGGTATGCAAACATCCCGAATGGGCAAGTAAATGTTGTCTTGTCATGGTCTTCTTGGGCAACTCATATCTGCATGTATCCAGAGTATCCATCCAAGAAGCAAAAATACTTGTTCCTTGCCAACCTCTCCAGCATCTCGTCAATGAAAGGTAAGGGGAAGTGATCCTTTCTTGTTGCCTTGTTAAGCTTCCTATAGTCGATACACATTTGCCATCCCGTTTGGAGCCTTGTAGGCACAAGCTCATTCTTCTCATTCTTGACCACTTGTATTCCTAACTCGTTGGGCACCATGTGTACCGGACTTTCCCACTTGCTATCTGGAACTAAGTAGATAATGCCCAAGTCCAACAGCTTGAGTAGCTCCTTCATAACAACTTCCTTCATGGCTGGGTTTAACTTCCTTTGTGGATATCTAGTTGGTTTAGCATCATCTTCCATTAAGATATGGTGAGTGCAAAGAGATGGACTAATGCCTTTGATGTCGGCAAGGGTCCAACCAATTGCATCTTTGTAGCGCATAAGGACATCTCGAACTCCATCTTCTTCTTTCTTGCTCAACTCCGAACTTATAATCACTGTCAATGTATCATTCTCTCACAAAGACATGTCTTCAAATGAGCGGGGAGAGATTTAAGTTCCAAGTTGGGTGCTCGAACAAGTGAAGGCACCAATCTATCTTCCTCCCTGATCTTGGGCAAGACATATGGGGACAGTCGGGGTCCTTCCACTTTCTCCGCCCTAAATACTCCAAAGCTCGACTAACATGGAAAGAATTATTCGGGCTTTCTTCAACTCCTCCTTGAATGACTGCATCCAATGGGTCTTGACTTCCAAGAAGAGAGACTGCCTCTTTTACTGCTTGATCAACATGGTCAATATACTCGGCCATCTCCGTATCTTGGGGGTGCTCCATAGCTTTGAATATGTTGAAGGTAACTGACTCCCCATCAAATTCATATGTTAGTTGCCCTGAGTTGCAATCAACCCTAGTCTTGGCAGTCTTCATGAATAGCCTTCCCAACAGCATGACCGATGCTTTAGCTCCTGTCTTACCCATGTCAAGAACATAAAAATCTGCTGAGAAAATTAAGTCCTTCACCTTGACTAGCACATTTTCCAGTATGCCCTCAGGGTACACATTAGACTTGTCCGCCAATTAGATAACCTCCTTTGTAGGCTTGAGTGGAACCATTACATCTCCATCGTACATGGACAATGGCATCACATTAAGTGATGCGCCTAGGTCAAGCATGGCACGCTCAATCTTCATATCTCCAATTACGCAGAGAATAGCAAACATCCCTAAATCTCCACACTTCTTGGGCAAATCTTGCTTCAGGACTGCTGAAACACTTTCTCCTAAGAGAACCTTAGACTCGTCCACGCTTTTCATCTTCTTTGAGCAAAGCTCTTTCAGAAATCTTGCACACTTGGGCATGTTGCGTAGTGCTACGAGGAGGGGCAGGTTGATCTCCACCTTTTGAAAAATTTTGAACATCTCGGACAACTCCTCATCCTTTTTATTCCTTCTCAACCTGGTAGGAAAATAAGCACGAACAATAGGATTAGGTCTAACATAAATAGATTTTAGAGCTTCTTCCTTTTCAACCTCGTCATCCTTCGCCTCATCTATTTCCTTATCCTTGACCTCTACCTCTTTCTCTTTTTCCTTAGGCAACACAGTGTCAGAATCCGACATCTGCACTCTATCTGGCAATGCCTTTCCTCTTCTCAGCGTAATTGCATTGACTTGGGCCTTAGGGGGCACTTCAGGTTGGGCAGGTAGTTCACCTTGCCTCTTCTCAAATCTAGACATAGCATTTACCAAGTTAGTAAATTGGTTGGTCATGCTTTGAATGGCTCCATTCGTCTCCGTCCTAAACTTCTGAACCTCTTGCTGTACTCTGATATTATCCTTGGCCAAGGCAGTTACTTGGTCCGCTGGGCTTGGCCTATTATGATCTCTAGGAGGATATTGCGATTGTGATTGTGCCTGTGCTTGTTGCTGTTGCCCAAACCCTTGGTAGTTATTATTCCCATACCTCAAGTTCTCATGATTCCTCCATCCTGGGTTATAGAATTATGAGTTCGGATCATATGGCCTCCCTTGGTTGTTATTGTTAAATCTAATTACATTGACCTCCTCTTCCAAGCTTGGGCATTGATCCGTTGCGTGTATGATCGCCATACAAATTCCACAAGCTCTCATCGCCTTCTTATTATTGCCTGATAAAATGGTTACCAGGGCATCCATCTTGTTGAACATCTGGTCAAGCTTATCCTCCATACCAGTCGAAGTCGGTGGCGTTTTGGCTGTAGTTATTGATAGCTTGGGCAATTCTCCCTTATCGTTTCTCAGCTCCTCCGCCATCTCAGCAATCATCTTGAACACGACACTTGGTTGCTTTCTCATAACTGACCCTCCACAGGCTGCATTGATCAATGCCCTCTCACTCGTTCTTAGTCCAGCCACGAATAGGGATGTCAATGGATCGGGTACTCACCCATTGAGCATTTTCCAAATCCAAACCCATGAAAATTTCCAACACCCAAACCCGTCCCAAACCCGATTAAAAAATAATTTTAAAACCCATACCCGACCCGGACCCGATGGGTATTACCCGTTTATTACCCGCTAAAAATCCGAATACTAAAAAGTAAACATCAAATAACAAAATAGTACTATAAATATGATTAAAACATAAACATCAGCAGAAAATTTCACTAAAATTAATCTCAAAACAAAGTACTACGAACTTACAAAATCTTAAAACATAACTAGAAGTATGAATTATTGATGTTGTCGTTGTGTCGTCATATTTCGAAAGTAGATTTACAAAAGTACAGGAGAAACATTAAAGACCTGACTCTTACGGAATGTGTGTGTGGGTTAAGAAAATCAAATAAAATCTTAAATCTACTAATATTTATAATTATATAATAAATTATACATATAATAATATCTTTTATCTTATATATATAAATGGGTTTGGGTAACGGGTACCCAGAGATAATTGCCCAAACCTGACCCAAACCCGTCACGGATTTGCATGTTTCGACCCAAACCCGTTCCAAAACTATTTAATATTTTCCAAATTTGTCCCATCATGGTTTGGGAAGTGTGGGTACCCACGAAAACTCGACCCGTTGCCATCCCTAGCCATGAAATATTGGATCAAGTCATGTTCCGCAATTTGATGATGTGGGCACTTTGCTAGCATCTGGTTGAATCTGTGGAAGTATAAGTAAAAATCCTCTCCAATACCCATCTTAATGCCTGTAATCATCTTCCTCATCTTCTGAATTCGGGCAGTTAGGAAGTATTTTTCTAAGAATTTCTGCTGCAGCTCTTGCCAAGTGGTAACACATCTCGTGGGCAATGAATAAAGCCACTCCCTTGCGTTGTCGTGCAAGGAGAATGGAAAGGCAATGAGCCTTACATATTCGCTCAGATTCCCATCAGTATGGATGGTTCCACAAACCATCTTGAAATCTTGTAAGTGTCTTTGAGGGTCCTCGCCTGGGTGAAAGCTGAACTTGGGTAGGATCTGAATAAAGTGGGACTTCAGCTCCTATGATCGCGTGGGTGTAGGCAAAGTTATGCCTGAGGGCCTCAGGTTCATGGTGTTGGGGAACACCATTTCCCTTAAGGTCTTCTCCTCCTCCACTAGGTTCTACATTGACGCTTCGCTTTGATTGTCTTCTTCTGCTTCGCTTGATAAGGAACGTTCTTCCTCGTCAAAGGTTTCCTCTAGAATTACTTCCAATACCTCTTCTTCCTCCTTCTTCTTCTCTGCTCAAATCTTCCTTAAGGTTAGTTTGATATTATCGTCGTACCACGTTTATCCTTCCTTTCCTATAAGGTTAGTTCCTTACATAAAATAAGAAGAAAGAAATTAGCACAACCGAAATTACCATTGTAATCAACTCCCCGGCAACGGCACCAATTTTGACGCAGCCGTCATTTAAGCTGCCACAAAATATAATTTGTATTTCACTCCTATGCCTACCCCTAGAAATAGCTAGTTGGCAAGTACATGGTTGATCCCACAGGGAGTTGCTCGCGATAATCTCTGGTTGGGACACAAAAAGGTTGTGTTGAGTATCTATCTAGTATAGCCTTGGGCAACTGTCACTATCACCTTTGGCAAACTGCTGAAAGTAAATAACTGTAACTCGACAAGCAAAAAGATCAGTAATAAAAACAATCCAGATTTAGGTTTTGAATCAATGAGTAAAACTTTAACTCGATAATTGGTTCAAAGATATTTGTTGCGTAAGTGTGTCAGTGGTTATAGGCTAAAACTATGCAGGGTCCCCATTGTCACGTCGCCACGTACGCTACATATCCTGCCCAACTCCATCCTTATGTTTAAGTCTTATCGAGCATATGTTGGTCAAGCAGCATTTTGGTTCTATAAGGGTCCACTCCAGCGCAGGTGAGATAACGAGGATCTCTGCCCGACATTCACCAGCATTGACACATCTTTGCAGGTCTAGGCCAATGCTAACAACTCATTTTTTCCGCTCTCAAGGAACGTAAGGCAAGCATGAGAACTTCTTCATAACCCTCCTATGATGTAGGAATCCGTATGTGCCCATAGCTCGTTGGCCTTCCGAACTCTCAAGGAACGTAAGGCAAGTACGAGAACTTCTTGATAACCCTCCTGCGATGTAGGAATCCATATGTGCCCAGGGCTCGTTGGCCTTCCGAGTTACCTGTGACCACCGAACTTCTTTGGAATCATTGTCCAATGCCTCGGGAACACACTTATATACAACTATCAAGAACATTTAGACCTCACGAGATTTACAAATTATACATCATATCATCTATCCTAAACCTGGATTTAAAGGCTTAGCAAGATATAAAGTAAATAACGAAAGCAAAAGAGATAAAGAAAAACATACTTGAATTAATAAGGATAAACAAAAGATATTCTCCCTAAATGAGACTTAACAATAAACGTAAATTTTATCTAAGAACATAAATTGCAAAAAATAAAAGTGTATCGATTTGTAGAAGTAAAAAGTGCGGAAAGTAAAAGTGTATCTTGCGCCTTGCATGCATGAGTATTTATAGAGTACAAGAACTAGGGCAAACCCACAAACGGGCCTTCTAGAGAACGGACCGGCTGCTTCCATGTAAGGATCAATGGATAAAGTTGGAAATATCTCTTTCCTTATTGCTAAAAATGTGCTGCTATTATAGTAGGAAACAACGATCGAATTCTTGTGCGGCAAGGAATTTGTTTCCTTGTAGGACTCTAACAGCTGCATCTTCACGCGTGAGCACCATTGCCCAAGCTCTGCACTCTGCTTTCCCAATCTCTCTGTCATCTCTTGCCCACATCAAGCCTGCACCGTGCCTTCTGGAGCGAAACATACAACGTCTGAATTGACCATACCACTGAAAGTGGAGAAGCTCTTCTTCTTGATTTGGACTTATGCCCTCGGTAGCTTGAGCCACGAGCACAACTACTACGGTCATTGCATCGTATCGCTAGTTCTCACTCTTTTTGCATGTTTTAGCTCCAGACTTGCCCAGTTCCTGCCTTTCCTTGCCTTTCCAACTCAAGTGTCCTCCCAGACACAAAAGACACTAAAATAAACTTGATCTAGACCTAAAACACACATGACTAGAGCACAAAATATGGCTCGTCAGTTGATGCATGGAAATTCGATGAGCACTCGGTACAAAGTGTATTATCTATCGCGTGCTCGCAGTGGACGCACTATGAAAATTCTCTTGAGCACAGATCAACAATTTGCTCAATTGTGCATGGAGTCCTTTCCAACCGTGTATCTCATCTACAGCCACGTAGATGTGTATGTTCCATATTTCGAAGATCCTGGGGCATCATCCTTTCAATACGACCAAGGGCTGCCGTCATCCTTTCAATACGACCATGGGCAGACGTCATCATTTTAATACGACCAAGGGCACACATAGTATGATAAAATGGAGCGTATCCAATAACAAATAAATTCCCAGGATTTCTTTTGCAACTTATATCCCAGTGGATATAATTACGAAGCGACGTACATAAATCACGTACCATTTGTTCTAGATTTTCATGTTCCAAACAACAAAGATGATGAACCACAATGCACTGTCGAGTTGGATTCAGACAATGAAGATGTTGACAATGCTGATCTTGAATCTGATAGTGAAGTATCTGAAGACTGGATTGAGGAAGGTTTACGCGATTTTACTATGGTAGAGCAGAGTGCATGGATTCGTCCCAGTGCAATGACGGAGCTCCTGATCTAACCAACTGGTTAGTTTCGGTGATTCTGCCTAATGCTATGATTTCTTTCATAGCATGTGATACTAACCCGACAGATGATGATGAGTTGCGTGTTGGTGCTGTTTTCAACACCAAAAAGACTTAAATATTGCAGTCGGAACGTGGCACATGGAGAAAAGACTTAAATTTAAAGTTCCGACTTCGTCGAATGAAGTTTTTGTGCAAGCATCTGAATTGCCCATTTGAGTTGCATGCAGCATCACGTGGAACAAATACTTGGATAATATACAAGTGTTAGAACCGGTATACTAGCTCGTGGAAATTACAATGATGAAGCAATGCAAAACTGAACTAACAAATAACAATATCAATAATACAAGGAAATAATCAAAACAACAAACTAGAAACAAAACCAGATTGTTGTAGAAGTCGCCCGAAGATGTCTTCTGCCTGCAAGACGAGAAACGCCCGGTAGTGCTCATGGATTTTCGGCTCATCCCCAAAGGTAAACGACTTCACGTCTCGTCGATAGTAGCACCACAAATCTTACGAGCTCCGGCGAACTGAACGAGGAGGAGAACTGAGCTATACTATGAACTAAAATGCTATCTTAGAGAGAAAACTAAGATGAAAAAATGATATGTAGAAGAGCTGATTTTCTGTACTGGAAACAATGCAATAAGGAACTTTTTATAGGCAATCTCACACATGGGAAATTATTGCACCTCAACGTACTGTCGGTTTCACCTATCAAAAGGCGTTATGAATTGATAAAAAATTAATTCAATTCATTTCCAACAATTAAATCATACTATTAAATTGCTTCTGTAATCAAGTGGCGGCGGTCTCTATCCATAACAGAAACCAACAATTGACTTTTGAAAATTGAAATGAAAGTTTGACAAATAATGTGTATTGGGCCAAACCAATTCATCAATTTGGGTCTATAGCGTCTAATTAATTAAACATTGTCAAATGATTAATTAATTAGTTCATGAAATAATTCAAATTGTCGAGCCCAAATCAAAATGCCGATCGTGAGCTTGATCTTTTAAAATGAACTTGCCTTCAACAAATTCATCTTCAATAGACAATTAAAATATACCATTTCTCACTCACTAAATAACGGTTTAAGAATATGAATATATTCCGATTTACTCGACGAGTAAAATAATCTTTCATTATTTAATTATCAATAATTAAATAATTTACCGTCATAGATAATGATTTTCAAACAGTTATTTCCAACAAGAAGTTTATTCCTGAGCATTCATGCCTCCGTGAGCTACGACGTGCCGCTCCGAGGAAAATCAAGATGAATGTTGTTGCAGCTTATGTAGCTTGAAAAATTAGAACCAACTGTAAAATCATGGAGCCCAAATACATTATGGAGGAGATGTTACGCGAGTTCGGTATCACCATCCGTTTTGAATCAACTAAAATGTATCTATTAGTTGCTTGCAAGAGAACGAGGTCCTAAGTAGTACAATGAGCTAACCCAAGTCATATCACAAGGAAGACTTAGCAAGGCAAAGCATTCATGCTAACACGGAATATCAAAACACCCCTAAACATTCTAATCAAGTGAGATTTTGTTGATTATAACTAAGAGCTAGACGGAATAAAATATAAATGTAGAATTCAAAGTAAAGATATCTAGGACAAGGGTTTCGTCTCCTCGAGATAACTCAAACCAATTCTCATTTGACATGCAATAGACTAACTCATATAATCATCTTTCACATAAGAATTGAAATACTAACTCTCATATTCGTAAGTCAAGTCTTAGCTTAGAAAACTTTACGAAATAATCTTAAGTTAGATTACGCGTTTCTGATTAAATCTAATGTTGATTGAATCTGAATCAAGTAATGAATTCTTCTTTCGATCTCATTCATTACTTATAACAATCCAACTTTGGCCAAAAGTTCGATCACATATAAATCAATTCAATCAACGAACATGTACACGAAAACCAACAATTATCTCAATTCAACCATCCCAAATCCTAGACTAAGAAATTTAATTCATAATGCAGGAAACAAAAATGAAGTGGAATGAAATAAACATTGCATAAACAAAATAGAAATCTTACAAGTTCTACGGTGTCTTCAACGATCAACCATATTAAAAACTAAAGCCAAATCTAAAAGGTTTGAACTTGGGAATTTGAAAAATAATATTCTACAGAGTTTTTCTTCTTTTTCTAGGCAAAAATTAAACGAGGGAGGAATGAAAAGTGAGAGTCCAAAAACCGACAAATTTTATTTATACTGTTGGAGAAAACCGTACGCCAGTGTCGGGCGGAACCCAGCGCCAGCGGAAATCCTTCAGCGTAAAAATTCCCTGTGCCAGCGGGAATCTTTTACCGGGGGGATTCCCGCGCCGACGGAAGTCTTCAAGCCTCAATTCATTCCAGTGGCGGCTGTTTTTCCGCTCCGGCGGGATTCCTTGTTTGTTTATTTCTTCACCGATTTGTACCTTTTTTCTATCTTTTCAACCTCGACGTGTCACTATCGATCATTTCCGTACCTACACACCAAACATACGACCATAACTTGTGATAAAAAACGAACAAAAATATGCAAAACACACACAAATAATAACACAAAAAACACAAAAAGATGAACTAAACAACACCCCCACACTTAGCATTTTACTTGTCCTCGAGCAAACCAAAGAAACATAGTATAAATCGAGACAATTATGCACCAAATCAACAACACAAGACTTCATTTCCAACGCAAAGTACAAAAATCAACCAATGTCAACTCTAATGCAATGAAATCTAACCACGTATGATTCCCGTTAAATAGAATTATCAATCTGATCAAATTGCGACCCACTCTTAAAACTCTTTACTTCGTCAGTCGCCATTACCAGAAAGTACTCATATTAACAAATATTAACAATAAACGAGGAATATAAGGATGAATCAACGAGACAGAATCATTAGGTTCAAGCCATCGAAATTTCAATCCGAGTCTCCTAACGTGGTTTCCCATACTCATCATTTGAATTTTCCAAATGAGAGGAGTAGAATCTCAAATTCACCTTATTTATAACCTCGTCTTTTTTTTGGGCAAGTAGATTAGGATATTTTCACGAGGTTTAGTCTTCGAAGATTCTTCAAAGCTTCCTCGTGTGGTTTTCCATGCTCATTAATAATGACTTAAAAGACAACGACTAAGAGGAGCAAAATTCACACTACTCACATTTTTTTTCAATTTTTTTTTCTCTTCTTATTTACAAAGAAGACAATCATCTAGGCAACCAACGAAGCAACATTTATCCAAAGGGTAACAATTATCACGTCAATCAAATTCATCAATAACATGCCCCACAACAGTGGTTATCAAACAATCACACCTAAATCACATCAATCAACTAAGGCCTCACGATTCAAGGAAAATCATGTATTTTCAAGTGATTCACACAAACATATCATTAGTAAAACTTGAGATAATCAAAATGCTATACTTACAAACATAACACAACTTATACCATTGCTAAAGCACCCCCCTCCCCACTTAAACTGAGCAATGTCCTCATAGCTCATTAAAGAAATAAAAACAGGATTAAGAACTTCCCTGAAACAACATCTGGCAACGACATGAATTGCAAACAAAGGAACAACACCTAAACATGAAGAAAAATAGCAAACGGAAAAACGAAAAACAAAACACCAGAACACAAAAGAAAGAACAACGCACACAAATAAGAGAAAAAAGTACAAAACAGTAGTGAGAAGTCACTGTGGTGGGGGTGGTGGATAGAACGCCGTCCATGCATCCCATTGAGCTTGCATGGAGGCCATCTGCTGATCCTGAGCATCAAAGCAGCGGCCAACTTCTTGCCTAAAATCTCCCAAAGACGCCTCATAGGCATCATATCGTGCATGCATCTCTTGGTGCAAGTCCCCAAAAGAGGTATCAAAATGATCTCGAGACGACTGTAAATCAGTCCGAAATTGGTGATATACAGAAGCGGTTGAAAACATAGGCGGTAAAGACGCAGTCTGATCTTGCACAGTGGCCTCTTCAGTAGCCGTACTAGATGTCCCATCACCAGTAGCAGAAACACGAGCTCGTTTTTTCTTGGCAAACTCCTAGTTCACAAACTCCTGAACACAATGACGCTCACTTTGAGGAACAGTTGTAAACCGATCTGATACAAATGGTGCACCCCGAAGATCACTAAAATCAATACAGTAAGGAGTAAGCGTGTCTTGACCATCAACCGGAGCACCAGTGGCATTAAGGAGGCCCAAATTTATCGCCAATCCAGTAACTATAGGGCAAAATGAAGCACGCGCCTTAGGCCTATTTTGCATGGTAACCATGGCAGCCCAAATGAAACTAGTGATGCACACGGGAACCTTATGCTTAGCATATAATAATAGGAAGACCTCAGTCTGATTCACCTTATTGGCTTGTTCCTTGCCCGATACATTGTAAGCCAAAAATTTGTGCACAATGGCAAGTGCTGGATCCTGAATAAAACCATTAGGCACACCAGCAGAAGAACAATTTTCAAACCCAGTCAAATCTTTCCAACTATCATTAACATTAAACCCAGACGTCCTCTTCTTTTCCCCAGAAAGTCGGAAAGCCAAAAACTTGCTTCATCTTAGCTAAGGAAGCTGAATATTCGCGTCCCAACATATGAAAAAATATTTCTTTCTCATCCGCACTCAATTGTATAGAAGTCAAAAACTCATATGTTAACGGATCATACCCCACATAGTCACTCTGAGATAAAGTTTCTAACCCCAAATGTCTTAAATAACCAGCAACTTTATCATCAAGTTTAAGACTTTTCATCAACTCCCAATCAATATAACGGGGATTAGTGATTTCCGACTTCCTAAACTTATGAGCAAGTTCACCTTCATAATCAGAAATAGTAGGAAATGGAGTGGAATACCTCGTCGTGTAATTAACTTGGTCCTGCCCCTCTTGTTGGAATCACTTATGTTATCGTCTCCAGAATGCTCTTCCATCGGTGGGCAATGGTTCTTGGTACGGGGCATTGCGGAAAAGAAACCAGAGATTCTGATTTTTGCTCGGAACTGAACATTAATGAAAATTCGACGCTTGTAGATTGGAGCAGTGCTACAGAGGTCGGCGATGGTGCAGAGGTCGGCGACGACAGTTTTGAGCAGCGGTAGTTTAAGGAATGGTGGCGGAGGTCTCTCTAGCTGTGGCTGCATTGTAAACATGAGTGGAATGGAGCGGCGGCATGAATGGAACAACGACGGGAAAGCTCGAATTGATACCGGAATCCTCAAGACCAGCGACTAGACAAAGTACGGTGACAAAAGAATGTTGAACAATATGGAGCGGCGGCTACTGTGGAACTAGACGACAACGATATTTGAACGGATGACCGGAGTTGGAATGTTGGTGAGCGGCGGGTTGCAATAGAACAGGAAGTTGAGGATTGAATGACGGTGGATATTAAGCGCCGACGTGTAATGAGCGTCGGCATGTATCGAATGGTGGTGGTGGTAAGGTGAGTTTTTAGGGTGGTAAAATGGTGAAGAGTAAGGGTAAAGGTGAAGGGAGATGGTGAAATTAAGAAGATGGAGGCGGAGGCGATAATTAGGGCTCAAGGAGACCCTTTTGTTTTATGCGACAACTCCATTTTTTTTTTGGTAGGCCCGCGCTGGTGGAATTTCCCGCACACGGCGGGAAGACTGGCACCGAGAAAATGGTCAGCGGTCGCACAATTCTCCGCGCTGGCGGGAAATATTTTAGCCAAAAGATTTCTAGTGCTCGCTCATTTCCGACGCCGGCGGAGAACAAATCCCCGAAACTCGACCGAACTGCCACTGAAATTCCAACGCCAATTGGATATCAAAATCTGACTCTCTCTCATGATTAAACAACTACAGAACTAACACACAACACCAATAACGAAAATACCAAACATCATGGGTTTCCTCCCATGCAGCGCTCGTTTAAAGTCTCGAGCTCGACTCCACATACATCCTTCAATAAGAAGCCTCGTCGAGCCGTATAGACTCGACCCTAATAACCCTTGACATTTCTTCAACATACGGCTTGACTCGGTGCCCATTAACTTAGAAAAATTCCTTCTTCAACGGATTGAATAACTTAACAACTCCATAAGGATACACCTCTTCCACTTCAAATGGTCCACTCCATCTTGATCGTAACTTTCCCGGAAATAATTACAAACAAGAATTAAAAAGGAGCACTTTCATTCCTGGTTTGAGGTCCTTATTCACAATCCGCTTATCATAAAACTTCTTCACCTTATCCTTATATATCCTGGCATTTTCATAAGCTTCATTTCGAAGTTCATCAAGTTCTAAAATTTGCAAAGCTCTCTCTTGGCCAGCTTGAACCAAGTCATAATTCATTAACTTGATCACCCAGTAAGCCCTATGCTCAATCTCCATTGGTAAATGACACACTTTTCCGTATACCATCCAAAACAGAGTCATTCCCAAAACACTCTTATAAGCAGTCTGATAAGCCCACAAGGCATCATTCAACTTGGAAGACCAATCCTTCCTAGACAGCTTCACGGTCTTCTTCAAATTTCCTTTAATATGCCTATTACTTGTTTCAACTTGCCCAAATGTCTGAGAATGGTACGGAGTTGCCACCTTATGCACGATGCCATTCTTTGCCATTAGCTTCTCAAAAAGTTTGTTGCAAAAGTGTGTTCCCCCATCACTAATAATAGCTCAAGGAAAACCAAACCTACAAAGAATATTCTCATGCACAAACTTGATAACAACATGAGCATCATTTGTCCTCGTGGGGATAGCCTCAACCCACTTGGACACATAATCAATAGCAACTAGAATGTACTCAAAACTAGCAGATTTAGTGAAGGGTCCCATGAAATCAATGCCCCACACGTCAAAAATTTCCATAACAAGATTATTATTTAAAGGTATTTATTTAAAGGTATTTCATTCCTCTTACTTATGTTCCCTACCCTTTAGCATTTATCACATGCAAGGCAAGAACTATGAGCATCTCTAAAGATAGACGGCCAATAAAAACCGGATTGGAGTACCTTAAAGGCGGTCTTTCGACCTCCAAAATGACCTCCACAATGAAACTCATGGCACCACGCCATCACATCTCGTTGCTCCTCTTCTGAAATACAACTCCGGATTACCTTGTCCTTCCCCAATCTAAAAAGATATGGATCATCCCAATAGTAATTCCTGCAAGACGAGAAAAATCTCTTCTTTTCTTGAGAAGAGAGGTCAGGCACTATTGCAACTTGCAAAACATGCTCATAAGGAAAGGAGTCAGGTATAATATCATGTTCTTGCACTTTCCTATTATCATCAATGGTAGGCAAATGAGATAAATGGTCCGCAACCACATTCTCACTACCCTTCATATCTTTTATCTCAACATCAAACTCTTGTAATAACAGAATCCACCTAATCAATCTAGGTTTTGCTTGAGACTTAGTTAATAAATGCCTAAGAGCTGCATGATCACTGCGTACAATAATTTTAGACCCAATGATGTAAGATCTAAGCTTATCTAATGAAAACATGACATCAAACAACTCTTTTTCGGTGGTTGTGTAATTTACTTGAGCAACATTCAAAGTCAAGCTAGCATAATAAATTACATACAACATCTTATCAACACGCTGCCCTAAGACAACTCCTACAACAGAGTTCGATGCATCACACATAATCTCAAAAGGTAGTGACCAATTAGGAGAAACAACAACTGGAGTAGATATCAACTTTTCTTTCAACATGTTAAAGGCATTCAAACACTTATCATCAAATACAAAAGGCACATCTTGAGCAAGTAAATGACATAAAGGTTGACTTATTTTGGAAAAATCCTTAATAAATCTCCGATAAAAACCAGCATGCCCAAGAAAAATACGAACACCTTTAACATTCACAGGCGGAGGTAATCGTTCAATGACATCTACCTTAGACTTATCGACCTCACTTCCTTTACTAGAAACAACATGCCCTAGAACAATCCCACTAGTTACCGTGAAATGACTTTTCTCCCAACTCAAGGTAAGATTACTTTCAATGCATCTTTCAAGAACAAGGTCTAATTTATGCAAGCAATCATCAAATGAAAAATCAAAAACAGAAAAGTCATCCATAAATACCTTAATGAACTTACCAATCATGTCGGAGAAGATGGAAAACATGCATCATTGAAACGTCCCTGGTGCATTGCACAACCCGAACGACATCTTTCCACACGTATATGTTTCACAAGAGCAAGTGAATGTTGTCTTGACATGATCTTCTGGATCAATGGCAATTTGATAATACCTGGACAACCCATTCAAAAAGTAATAAAACTTGTGCCCCGCAAACTTATCCAACATTTGATCAATGAATGGTAGTGGGAAATGATATTTCCTAGTCGCAACATTCAACTTTTTGCAATCGATACACATTCTCTACCCGGTCGTCACTCGAGTTGGTACCATCTCGCCTTTGTCATTTGTAACAACGGTGATTCCACCCTTCTTTGGTACCACATGAACCGCACTCAACCATTCACTCTCAGGCACTGGGTAGATTATCCCTTCTTTAAGGAGCTTCAAAATCTCCTTTTTAACTACTTCCATCAAAATTGGGTTCAACCTCCTTTGGCCTTCTCGAACTGGCTTTGTATTATTTTCAAGAATGATCCGATGCATGCAAGTTGAAGGACTAATTCCCTTAATATCCGATAAACTCCACCAAATAGCCTGCTTATTTTTTCTTCATACTTTTACAAAAGCATCCTCCTTTTCTTTAAACAACTCGATGTAGATTATCACCGGTTTCTGCTCGCCTTCTTCCAAGAAAACATATTTAAGATGCTTTGGTAAATCCTTTAGCTCCAACTTGAGAACGGGCTTCTCCTCTTCTTCCTCTATTTTCAGTAGTTCCATCACACCTATGCTATCCAAAACATCGACCTCATTGAATAACACATCATCCTCTTAGACTTCTTCCACATCTTCAAACAAATCTTCCAACCTGTTATCCTGCAAAATAACCTTCTTAGACAAGACATCAATAGTATCTATATAGGAGCAATTCTCAACAAGTTCAGACGATGGAATCACACTACTATCACGAACAGAAAAAGAAATTATCTCTCCTAACACCGACATTTTAAGACTCCCATTTTTTACATTAATCAAAGTGTTAGTTGTTGCCATAAAAAGGCCTACCCAACAAGAGAGTATGTTTTTTCCCCGTTTCTGTTACATCCCCAACATCCAAAATAACAAAGTCAACAAGAATGATCAATCCACCTACTTTTACTAATATATCTTCGATTATTCCCTTAGGATAACGAATAGATCTATCATCTAATTGTAAGCACATCCTAGTAGGCTTCAATTCCCCTAACTCTAATTGCTTAAAGATAGAATAAGGCATCAAATTAATTCTAGCACCTAAGTCTAGCATACCAGAAGCTTCCTTACCATTACCTAAAGCAATTTTAATGTTAAAGCTACCTGGATCACAAAGCTTTGGAGCTAATTGGTGCTGCAAAATTGCACTTGCCACTTCGGAGACTACGATCTTTTCGTCCTCCACGAACTTCCTTTTCTTTGATCCCAACTCCTTGAAAAACTTCATATACACTGGTACATTCCGAATGATGTCAAGCAAGGGAAGATTCACATTCACCTTCGACAAAAGCTTATAGAACTCTTGGAAGTGGTGATCTTGCTTCTCATTCCGCATCCTACTCAGAAATGGAGTAGGAGGATTATGAGGATTCTCAGCTTTATGAAGTGTTGAATCTTTCCCCACGACCACTCCCTTAGCTTTCTCATTTTCCGAAATCCCAGCTTCGACCTCTTCACTTGGACCTTCTTCTATTACAACTAGCATTTCCACCTTGTTGTCAACCACCTTGCCACTTCGGAGAATAGTGATAACATGAGCTTGCTTGGGTTGGCTTGGCAACTTGTCCTTGTTATTCTGTTGCACTAACTCTCCAACCGTACTTGATAGCTGACCAACTTGAGTTTCAATACGATTCACTGAAACTTCCACAGACTCATGTCGTTGGTTGCTTGATTGGATAAAAGTATTTAGCGTCTCCTCCAAAGATGGTCTCCTAGGTTGAATCGGTTGACTCGGATATTGTTGTGGCCTAGGTAGAACTTGTATTCGCTGCTATGGTGGTTGATATAGAGGTACTTGGTTCGGTCCTTGTGGATTATTTTGCCTCCAAGAGAAATTTGGGTGATCTCTCCACCCCGGATTGTACGTATGAGAGAAAGATCATACTTTGACCTTGGCTGAAATCCTTGTAGAGCGTTCATTTACGCTTCTTCTTCTACAATAGGCTCGCTAAGTCTTTGATTGCAAACATTAGCTCCATGCCCATATTCACCACAAATTCCACAAGTCTCTACAACCATAACTTGATTAGATGGTCCATCAGAAGTTCTCAACATTTGCACTTGTCTTGTCAACTCTGCCAACTGCTTTTTCACATCATAACTAGGACTTGCTTCACTTGCTGAAACTTTCTTTCCCCTTGCACTTTTATGTTGAGAATTTGTGGCCAAACTCTAGTAGATTTCAGTGATCCTCTAGCCCGTTTGATTTCCAACATCTCCTACAACAACATTATCGATCATTTATTGGAAATTCTGGGGCAAACCATCATAGAAAAACTGATTGAACAATGCCAAAGGAAGATGATGGTGTGGACATTGTTGCTGAAAACTCTTAAACCTATCCCAAGCTTCATGGAAAAGCTCTCCTTCCCTTGAGTGAACGTGACAATCTGAGCTCGTATATCTTGAATTTTCTGATTTGAATAGTACTTGCCCATGAACTTCTCATATACTTCATTCCAATTCCGAAGAGAATTCGGTTGAAGAGACATTAGCCACATCTTGGCTCTATCTTTCAAGGTGTAAGGAAAACACCTCATCCTCAGCTCATCCTCGTTCAAACCTTGTAGGGGAAAAGTATGAACAACCGAATAAAACTCTCTAATGAAGTTCAATGCATCCTCAGTCGGCATCCCATAAAATGAAGGCAACTGGTTGAAATAAATATTCTTCAGTTCATAGTTCCAAGCTGCTTCTCCAAGCACTATGCACGAAGTTGTTTCCCCAATGACTGGTCTAGCATAGTCTCTCATATTCAGCTGAGGTCGCTGAGCTGCCTGCTGAGCCGGTCTTGGTGCAGCCATCTCTAATTGTAGATACTTCTCACTAGAACTATATTCGTCTCCTTCCCCTTGAGAAGTGGTTGGCTGACTACTAGAACTAGACTCCCTATTCTCCTCCAGATTTAGCAAAATAATCGCCTTTGGTCGATGAATGTTATCGCATACTTGGGCCAATTTCTTTTTTAGACTTCTCTTGCCTAGCATACACAAACACACAGACAAGAAAACGATCAAACGCACCTGTGGGAGAAATTAACAAAAACAAAAATAATAAGCACACAAACAACAAAATATTTACAACACTTCACACAAACGTAAGCATGAAAACAAATGCCTAAAGCCTTTCTCGGCAACGGCGCCAAAATTTTGAATCAACTAAAATGTATCTATTAGTTGCTTGCAAGAGAACGAGGTCCTAAGTAGTACAATGAGCTAACCCAAGTCATATCACAAGGAAGACTTAGCAAGCAAAGCATTCATGCTAACACGGAATATCAAAACACCCCTAAACATTCTAATCAAGTGAGATTTTGTTGATTATAACTAAGAGCTAGACGGGAATAAAATATAAATGTAGAATTCAAAGTAAAGATATCTAGGACAAGGGTTTCGTCTCCTCGAGATAACTCAAACCAATTCTCATTTGACATGCAATAGACTAACTCATATAATCATCTTTCACATAAGAATTGAAATACTAACTCTCGTATTCGCCAGTCAAGTCTTAGCTTAGAAAACTATAAGAAATAATCTTAAGTTAGATTATGCATTTCCAATTAAATCTAATGTTGATTGAATCTAAATCGAGTAATGAATTCTTCTTTCGATCTCATTCATTACTTATAACAATCCAACTTTAGCCAAAAGTTCGATCACATATAAATCAATTCAATCAACGAGCATGTACACATGAAAACCAACAATTATCTCGATTCAACCATCCCAAATCCTAGACTAAGAAATTTAATTCATAATGCAGGAAACAAAAACGAAATGGAATGAAAAAAACATTGCATAAACAAAATAGAAATCTTACAAAGTTCTACGGAGTCTTCAACGATCAACCATACTAAAAACTAAGCCAAATCTAAAAGGTTTAAACTTGGAAATTTGAAAAATAATATTCTACAGAGTTTTTCTTCTTTTTCTAGGCTAAAACGAGAGAGGAATGAAAAATGAGAGTCTAAAAACCGACAAATTTCATTTATACTACTGGAGAAAATCGTCCGCCAGCGTCGGCGGGAACCCAGCGCTGGCGGAAATCCTTCAGCGTAAAAATTCCCCGCGCCGGTGGGAATCTTTCAGCGCAAAAGTTTCCCGCGCCCACGAAAGTCTTCAAGCCGCAATTCATTCCAGTGGCAGCTGCTTTCCGCTCCGACGGGATTCCTTATTTGCTCATTTCTTCACCGATTTGTACCTCTTTTTCCATCTTTTCAACCTCGAATCTTCACTATCGTTCACCTGCGTACCTACACACCAAAAAACCAAACACCAAACATACGACCATAACTTGTAATAAAAAACGAACAAAAATATGCAAAAGACATACAAATAATAACACAAAAAACACACAAAGGTGAACTAAACAAAGTGCTACGGGAAAGTTGTTACGACATTGTACGAACGAGTTATTTTTGCATATTGTACTTCAATTTATGATAAGACAATGACCTCTATGCAACAAGAGAGCGAAGGCACATACGACAGATTAATGAGAGTTGGACCAGAGAAGTGGGCTCGATGCAAGTGTCCATTGGCACGTTATAGTTATCTCACTTCAAATGCAACAGAAGTATGGAATCATAGAGTACTATGGGCTCGTGGTCTCCCTATATGCTCAATGCTTGACACTATAAGATATATCATCGAGAAATGGTTCAATGAGAGAGGGGAATTGCCCAAAGGTGATGATGAAGTTGTAACTCAAGAGGCGGCTAAGAAGATGACAGAATCAATGAATAAGTCATTTAGGTACGATACAAGTGGCGGAATCGGCTTGGTGTTCAACGTGAGTGATGGTAGAAGAAATTGGAAAGTTGATCTCAATTTGCACACATGCCCATGTTGTGAATTTCAAGATGATGGAATGCCTTGTTCGCATGCTTTTGTTGCTATCCGGTACGTTTTATTGCTTCAATTTGCGTACTAATTTGAAATTATAATTAAAATTATTGTAAAAAATTGCAGAAAAAATGCTGATGATGTATACCAGTATGTGCAACGGTACTACAAATGAGAAGTTCGGGATGAAGCTTATCAATATCCTATACATCGTGTTCCACATGTAGAGGATTGGAATATTCCATTTGAAATTGCCAATATATTGGTCTTGCCTCTCGTAATCACTTTACAGACGGGATGACTGAGAACTAATCGACAAAGATCTGCACTAGAGAGAACTAGCCGGAGACAAACCACAAGGTAAGAAGCAAAACCATCGAGTAGTCAACGTCCAAGGAGATGTGGTAATTGTCGTGAAGAAGGTCATACGCGTAGAAATTATAATCAACATTAACAATCTATTATTAATATTATTTACTTTTTTGAAATTCCACTCGCTACAAATTAAATCCCGCTCGCATATTCATAAAATTTTGAGTTGGGTTATGTATTTTTCAATAGTATTATATTAATTTTAATCAAAACAAAAAAAATGAATGGCTTATACGATGAAAAAATCGAAACTTATTATATGTATAATAAATTTCATATCAAAATATAAAATCATTAACAAATTCAAAATGCCCAAAGCACGTGATGCACAGCTATAACGCATTTCTGTCCCGGTTCTCAATAGATAAAATGCCCAAAGCACCCATTTACAAATTTATCGACCAATTCCTGACCACCGACCTCATACAAAACTATTCTAACATCTTTCAAAACACTAGTCCTGTAATACGTGCTAATCGTCGAGGAACGGTTAATGGAGTCGGGCCTCTTATATGTAATCTGAACACAAAATCAAAATAACAATTCATTTCAATAAAATGGCAAATAATTCGAAAGATTTGAAAAATATATTTCACAAAAAAAATACGCATATTTTTATTTAACATACTAATCCACAAATAATATTTTATCCAAGTCAAACATTATGCGGCCATAATTCGATATATAGAGCTATAAAAATGTACATGCCACCAATAAAAATGTACATGCTAATTATGTACTAATCCACAATAAAATGACATATTATATTTTTACAATTAAATCTTAACCCAAAAAATGCTAATTTATAAACAAGTGGGATAAAGAAATAGCTTAAATAATATAATTTTCAACAAAAAAATAAAACTAAATACATTTTTAATCTATTTAATTAAAGGGTAGTGCTATTTAGACACACTATGGTCCAGACATACGATGGTAAAATTAGGGATTTGACGGAATTTTTTAACTAATAATTTAATTTCATAGTTTCTACATTTTGATTATTAATAAACATACACTTTTTAAATTTTAATCATAAAGTTTCATCCCAATTTAAATTCACAAATTTAGGAGTTGGGTGTGGATGAGAGTAAAATTTGGGAGCGGGTGTGCGTGAGATCGATATTTCGGAAGGGGTCTAAGTAGGAAAGAAATTTTGAAGGCAATTGGACAATTTTATGCTCGAATAGAATTATTGTTAATTAAATTTATAACTTAAATATAAACATCCCTCTTGGACAATATTAAGATAAACTTAGATCCCGCCCGAACGGGATATTTTTTTTGCCGAACGGGATCAATTTATTTACGAGTGGAAACTTATGTTCTGATTTTTTTATGGCTTTACAAAACCTAAATTTCTAATTTATAATATTCTAGACAAGAAACTTAAACTAATAGCTTAAATAATTTAATATTCGACAACATTAAAAGTAATTACATTGTCAATCTATCTAATTAAATGTATACATTAAATATAAGATCCCGCTCGGACAATATTAAGAGAAACTTAGAACCCGCCCGAGCGGGATCTTTGTTTTGCCGAGGTGAAAGTTTTAATTTTCGAGCGGAATGTTGTATATTGATGTGTTTTACCATTAAAACGTCTAAAAATTATTATTTGATATTATTCTACACATAAAATCGAAACATATACATCAACCAACAAATTATTCAACACTTAATTCAACAAATTATTCAACTAATAATTCAAAAAAATTAAACTAATATGAAAGAAATTTCTAACCTCTCCAGACATGTCGAATGGAAGGAAAGCAGATCCCGCTCGGAATTAGGGTGTTTCTGTCGGTGTTTCAAAATTTTGGAGGTGAGGGTTTGGTTGGACTGTCGGTGGATGAATTATATATACAGTGGAAGGGATGTTGTGGGATATATATTGAGGGATTTAGAATTAGGATTTTCTACAAGGTAAGAGAAGGGTTTGGGGTGGGCGGATTAATGTGGGTGGGTTTTTAAAGTTTATATACACCTCTCTCACCTCACTGATTTTTTAATTTCAAAAACTTATTCGTCATTGATGATAGTAATAGACAAGAATAAATGCATAATATTGAGTAATACAATAATAAAGGACAAAAATTTGAGTCAAACGACATATATCAACCAGTGCATACCATGCGCTGTCTAATCCTCCTTCCATCCGCTGAAATCATAAAAAAAAATTGAAAAATGAATGGCTTATGCGATGGAAAAAATCGTAACTTATATATATCATAAATTTCACAAAAAGTTATAGTTTGGTTTGAAATTTTGAAATCCCACTTGTGAATACAAAATCCTGCTCGCACTTCTTGGAATTATTTTGAGATCCCGCTCGAGTGGGATCTATATAATTCGAGCGGGATCTTTTATTATTGAATTTATATAATTTTTTGGAGTTGGAAAATGTATTTTGTACTACTAATATCACATCTCCTCGGACGTTGACTACTTGATGGTTCTGCTTCTTGCCTTGTGGTTTGTTTCCGGCTAGTTCTCTCCAATGCAGATCTTCGCCGATTAGTTCTCGGCCGTCCCGCATGTGAAGTGATTACGGGAGGCAAGACCAAGATATTGGCCACTTCAACTGGAATATCCCAATCCTCTACATGTGGAACACGATGTATAGGATATTAATAAGCTTCATCCCAAGCTTCTCGTTTGTAGTACCATTGCACATACTGGTATACATCATCAACATTTTTTTTGCAATTTTTTACAGTCATTTTAATGGTAATTTCAAATGGTTCTGCAAATTGAAGCAATAAAACGTACCGGATAGCAGCAAAAGCATGCGAACAAGGCATTCCATCATCTTGAAATTCACAACACGAGCATGTGCGTGAATTGAGATCAACTTTTCAATTTCTTCTACCATCACTCACGTTGAACATCAAGCCGATTCCGCCACTCGTATCGAACCTAAATGACTTATTTATTGATTCTGTCATCTTCTTAGCCGCCTCTTGAGTTACAACTTCATCATCGCCTTTGGGCAATTCCCGTCTCTCATCGAACCATTGCTCGATGATATACCTTATAGCTTCAAGCATTGAGCATATAGAGAGACCACGAGCCCATTTTACTCTATTATTCCACACTTCTACTGCATTTGAAGTGAGATGGCTATAACGCGGCCATGGACACTTGCATCGAGCCCACTTCTCTGGTCCAACTCTCATTAATTTGTCGTATGCGCCTTGGCTCTCTTGTTGAATAGAGACCATTGCCTTATCATAAATTAAAGTGCGATATGCAAAAGCAGCTCGTTCGTACAATCTCACAACAACTTTTCCATAGCACGTCAACTTATTCAGCAAGTGATAGTAGCAAAGACCGTGAACTGCATTTGGAAACACCTCATTGATAGCGTTCGCTATAGAGACATGTGCGTCAGAGACAATCAATGTATCTCTAAACTCGCCATATGCCATTTTCAAACGGGTTAGAAACCATCTCCAAGATATCATTCTCGATTGGGCCAACACCTATCGCCAGTGGAAAAACATGCTCGTTGGCATCCTTCGTCATAGCGACAAATAAAATGCCTCTATTCTTGCACTTGAGATGAGTGCCATCTAAAACGATCACATGTCTCATATTGAATGGATATGCAAGTCTGCAGGCGCCGAGAGCCACGAACAAATGCTCAAATCTCCCATCATTTCCAACCTCAAGATCAGTAATTGTGCCGAGATTTGATTCTTTAAGCATGTGAAGATATCCAGGCAACAACTGGAAGGATTTTAATTCGCGTAACATCTCCTCCATAATAGCCTTTGGCTCCATGATTTTGCAGTTGGTTCTGATTTTTTGCTCCACGTAAGCTGCAACAACATTCATCTTGATTTTCCTCGGAGCGGCACGTCGTAGCTGACGGATGCATGAATGCTCATGAATGAACTTGTGTATTATCCAAGTATTCGTTCCACGTGAGGCTGCACGCAACTCAAATGGGCAATTCGGATGCTTGCATAAGAACTTCATTCGAATATGATCCGATTTCGGAGTTTTGAATTCAAGTCCTCTCTCCATGTGCCACGTTCCGACTGGAATATTTATCTCTTTTTTGCTGTTGAAAACATCACCAACACGCAACTCATCATCATCTGTCGGGTCAGGATCACGTGCTACGAGAGAAAGTGTAACATCAGGTGGAATCACCGGAACTAACCAGTTGGTTAGATCGCACGCGTCCGTCGTTGCACTGGGACGAATCCATGCACTGTGCTCTACCATAGTAAAATCGCGTAAACATTCCTTAGTCCAGTCTTCAGATGCTTCACTATCAGTTTCAAGATCAACACTGTCAACATCTTCATCGTCTGAATCCAACTCGACAGTACATTGTGGTTCATCATCTTTGTTGTCTGGAACACGATAATCTGGAACAACAGGTACGTGATATGTGGACGTCGCTTCGTAATTATACCCACTAGGATATAAGTTGGAAAAGAAATCCTGAGAATTTATTTGTTGTTAGATACGCTCCATTTCATCAGAATACGTGTGCCCTTGGTTGTATTGAAATGATGACGCCTGCCCTTGATCGTATTGAAAGGATGACGGTTACCCTTGGTCGTATTGAAAGGATGACGCCCCAGGTTCTTCGAAATATGGAACATACACATCTATGTGGTTGTGGATGAGATACACGGTTAGAAGGGACTCCATGCACAATTGAGCAAATTGTTGATTTGTGCTCAAGAGAATTTTCATAGTGCGTCCACTTCGAGCACGCGATAAATAATACATTTCGTACTGAGTGCTCATCGAATTTCAACGCATGAACACATCAATGTTGTATTTCAAATTGATAAGAGCTGGAGTGGCAGCAAGAACTTGAGTGATCGATTCTGAACCGCCCACATACTCACAATCGTGCCATTCCCCACCATATTTGATGTTGAAATATTTCCATTTTTCCATATTCTGAAATATAAACACTATAAGTATGAAAATAAAGACAATTAAAAATGTAATATAAAAGATCACGCTCGCATAATTTGTAGATCCCACCTCGAGTGGGATCTTCCTAACCGAGCGGGATCTGACTATTCACGAGTGGGATCTACTAAGGACGAAATCTTAAATACAATTGAAACTCACCTTTTTTGGATTTGTTGATCAAATCTGAAAATTTCTTCGACTAATGCGAAATTCTCTTTTTAACTGATAATTTTTTAAGAGGTTCTAATATTTTACAAAATATTTTTGATGGATGTGGTATTTGCTCATTCATCTCTGCTACCACTTATATAGAATTCATTCATTCAATCGTGAGTGAAATTGTAGAAATTCACGTGAAAGTAAAATTGTTACATCAAAGGTGAAATTTCAACCATTCATATGAACATTTACAGACGAATTTTCACATCCATCACTGTCAAGTACTATCACACTCAATTGTATAGTACAATTATTATCACATACTGTATAAAAATTATGAAAATCTATGAATTGAAAAAAATGAAAACCAAAAAATATGTAAACTATATAAACAAATAAATAATGTTATTAATTGCAAAATAATTATATATCCCGCTCGTACAAACTTAACAAAAATGAAGATCCCACTCGAGTGGGATCTGAAAAAATATCGAGTGGGATCTTAATGTCACCGAGTGGGATCTTTATTTATTTGATATATCATGAATTTTTAATTATTTTAGTATAAATTATATATTTTTCCTCTTTTATTTCATAAGGTATCGAAAATATTCACTTTATATAAATATATTTGAGAAATTTATTAATTGGATATCCCCTAGTCAACTAATCATTGCAACACTAATTATCTAATTATTGACCATTTTTGCTAACTTCCATGCCCTAACATCACAATCATTTTCGGTTAACAATTTCAAAGTGAGAAGCAGTCAAATCTTACACAATGAGTAAGAGATATAATATAAAAAAATAACATCAAAGGTAAATTGGTCTCTTCATACCAAATATGGACATAACTAATTTATTTTCCAGCAAGTGGATATAACTAATTTTGAAAAAGTGAAAATGAATATATTTCACAATTGAGACATTTTTCTACATTGTTTGGTGGTGTAGTGGCTTCACCCTATATGGTGGTGTAGTAGTCTTACTTTTATAAGATGTAATAAAGATCCTACATATATAGTAGGGTAGTGATTTATTTAATTATAAAAATATCTTATTGTAATTTCCTAAAAAAAGTTATTTATCCATAATTATATTCTTTCCGATCAATTAATATTGTCATGTTACTGTTTGGTACGAAAATTAAGAATAAGAATAAAATAATTGAAAGTGGATAGATTTTATCATACTTAAAGGATTTTGAGGAGTTAATATTTTTCTTATTAAAAAATGACAATACGATTGATACATCTAAATAATGAAAGGATGAAAATACGAGTGGAGTAATTAATAAACTTCAAATCTATATAGTGCGGCCCAAAACAGGAGAAGCAGTCTGAAATCTAAATGCTGGCTATTTTGAACTAATTAGAAAAGGTCCATTTTCCCTTGACCACGTCATCTCCGACAGCCAATAAGGGCCCACATACGCAATGGACGGCTAATATCTCTCTCGTAGCATTAGATTATCTAGGGTTTTGAGTGCACGCAGCCAATCCTTCACCCCACGGGCCCATATAAGTATCGCCGCCCAAACTTGGCGCATTTTGGCTGCGCGCGGTTTATCCTGCCCTCCAAATTTATCCCTTTTTTTTATCCCTCCGCCACCTATCGGCGTCATCGCCGCCTGTCGTTGCCGGCGGTGATCGTGCCTCTCCGTCGGATCTCCGACCTATGAACCCTTCCCTCTCCTCTCTTTATTGAAAACAGCCAAAAAAAAGAAAAAAATAGAGTATCCAGTGAAAACCCCTAAAATTTGTAGTCCTATTTTTTTCTCGCTTTCAGTCTAGTTATTGGAAACTTGTTCTGATTTATTTTCAGTGATTCTGATAATAAGAAGAGGAGAGGGAAGTTACAGAAAAAATCCAAAAAAATAGAAAAAATTCGAAAAGGAAAAAATCTATTCTCTTCTTTTTTCTATCTTGTTTTGAATTGAGATGGCAGCCCAGGTTCAGATGCAGCCTCAGGTGCCGGTGGTGAATGCGGCGGCTTCTGGTGGCGCGCCGTTCGTGACATCGCTGTACGTAGGCGATCTCGATGTGAACGTGACCGACTCTCAGCTTTACGATCTGTTCAGCCAAATGGGGGATGTGGTGTCGGTTAGGGTTTGTAGGGATTTGACTAGCCGGCGCTCGCTCGGATATGGCTATGTCAACTTTGGCAACCCTCAAGATGGTTTGAACTCTTCACCCTTACAATTCAATTATGAATTTGTGTTTTGCCGTTAACTGCTGCTTTATCTTTATCTGATGATTAATTAGAGAAGTTTTGAAATGAGAAATGTAGAAAATGTTATCTGATTGTTGCATTTTGTGAAGATTATTCCATGTTTTTTGTTCTATTACGTATTGCAAACTTTAGTCTCATAATTGGCAATCGTGTGAATTTCTATTAGAATTTGATTTGATGTGAAACATTGTAGTTGTGCTTGTTTGCTAAGGTTTTCATATCATATAGTACTATATTATTAGGAAATTTGTGTTTGTCGAAATTAGGATCAACACATTTGTGGTTGATTTTTTGTTTGACTTTATAATTATTTTTGATAATATCTTCGTTTTGACAGTTTTACTGTGCTCTTGGATTTTGATACTATGAGCACAGATTAATCTAAATTAAAATCCAATACAAAAAATTCTGTTTAAGATAATATTAAAAATGATAGCAGTTGACTTTTTATATAGACATAATCCTTTGACAAATTTTATCAGCAGAAGTGGATAGGCACTTATCAAAATCATGATTTGAATACGATTTTGAAACTGAAGTATTTTTTTTAGTTGGGGGAAATGGAGTGGTGGGGACTGAGCTCTTGACCTCTCTTTTTGCAGAGGTCTTCACTACTTCCATGTTCCCGAAGGAACATTTTGAAACTGAAATTTAATGAAATAATTTGTTCAAGTTACTAGACAAATTTAACAGTTGTATAGAAATCATTTTGGAAGAGTAACATATCAATATTAGTTATTGAATTGCAATTAAGAGGTGAATTTAGTCCATTTATTAATGAATTGGACTTCGTCTCTTGACTTTGGTTCATGTCTCAAAACTTGAATCATAGTTATATATGGAAAGTTTATGCTTGCCCAGGCCAAATAATATTTAAGGGATTCTAATTTGCAATCATGCAAGAGCTGCAACTGGTTTGCACATATATTAAACCCTTCCTAACTGTAGCAAATAAATCTTATAGTACATGAGCTCTCGTGCCTGAAAGTGAGAATTTGGAAAGCATGTTTAGGCAAGGACAGGTTTCTAATTCCCCCACCCACGGAACTAAGTAATAAAAGATAAGGGTACCAGTTACAGAACCTGAAGATATTTTGAAATTTATTTTTTTATTGTAATTTTATTGGATGTTAACAGATGAATGTGGTAGTCTGTTTTTCCATTTTGAGTGTTATTAATTATTCAGCGAGTCTTACATCTGTATGAATATTTGCATCCATTGCTCTTGGCAATGTTTTGCACGTAGACGGATCATGTATCATTTTGGCACATTTGTTTGTTACATAAATCAATACCGAACTACCCCTAGTTTGTTTTTGTATCATAGTCAAGGTTGGACAACCCCGATCTCCAGTGCCAATAGCTCTGTGACTTACTCTCTTTCCATTTTTTCCTCTTGTCTTTGTTGTTCGTCTTAGCCGAGAGAGCATTGATGGAGTTGAACTTCACCCATCTTAATGGGAAACCCATTAGGGTTATGTATTCTCATCGAGACCCCAGTGTACGCCGAAGTGGCAATGGAAATATATTTATTAAGGTATTGGTTCCTGTCTCCTTCAAATTTCTGTTGGATGTATGTGATGCATGTCATGGTCTCACAGTTTTACAATAGAAACTTTGTAGCCTTTGATTTATGTTGAGGCATATTTTTTTGCATAGAATTTGGACAAGGATATTGACCACAAAGCTCTACACGAGACATTTTCTTCATTTGGTACCATCCTCTCGTGCAAAGTAGCGACAAATTCTTCCGGTCAGTCCTTGGGCTATGGCTTTGTACAATATGCTACTGAAGAATCTGCTCAGAAAGCAATTGAAAAGCTCAACGGAATGTTGTTGAATGGGAAGCAAGTTTATGTTGGACCTTTTGTCCGCAAGCAAGAAAGAGAGATGTCAGTAGACAAGACGAGATTCACTAATGTGTTCGTCAAAAATATGTCTGAATCAATGAATGAAGAAGAACTTCAGAAGACATTTGGTGAATTTGGGCCACTTACCAGTGTAGTGGTGATGAGAAATGAAGATGGAACCTCAAAATGTTTTGGTTTTGTCAACTTTGAAAATGCAGATGATGCTGCTAGAGCTGTTGATTCTTTGAATGGTAAAAAAATTGATAACAAGGAATTGTTTGTTGGGAGAGCCCAGAAAAAATCTGAGAGGGAGGTAGAACTGAAACAACGGTTTGAGCAGAGTATTAAAGAAGCTGTTGACAAATCACAGGGGTCTAACCTGTATGTTAAGAATCTGGATGATGGCATTGATGATGATCAGCTTAAGGAGTTATTCGCTCCATTTGGTTCAATAACATCATGCAAGGTTAGTTGATGGTTTCTTTCTCTCTTTGATGATTGTCAGCCCTCATCATTGGTATTCAACACGTAACTATCCACATCTGCTTTGATATCTCTCAGGTTATGAGAGACCCAAAAGGAATTAGCAGAGGATCTGGTTTTGTTGCATTTGCATCACCTGAAGAGGCTTCTCGAGCTGTGAGTCTACTTCGACTACTTTTATTAACCTGTGTCTTTTAAGCTGGTTTCCTGTTACGTAGATAGCTTCATTTTTTTTATTCCTATTTTTTGTTTCTCAGCTCTCTGAAATGAATGGGAAGATGATTGCTAGCAAGCCTCTTTATGTTGCACTTGCTCAGAGGAAAGAAGATAGAAGAGCTCGGCTCCAGGTTAGTGTTTTTTGTGCATTTTAATGTATGTATAATGTTGATGTGAAGTGTAAATGGCTGAACTTGAATACGGATCTCCGATTGTTTTGATGAAAAATTGATTACATTCCTCATCTTCTAGGAAATCTTTCTTATTCATATATGACTTTTCTGTTCTCCAAGTGTAATTGGTTTTGACTTTTGAGTAAATTGAGTACAGGTGATGTACAAATTGTATCACTTATCCAATATTTAATGAAAATGTCTCTATCATGATAAACCTAGGCTCAATTTGCTCAAATGAGGCCGATTGCAATGGCACCTACTGTGGCTCCTCGTATGCCGATGTATACCCCTGGTGGTCCTGGTCTTGGGCAACAGATATTCTATGGACAAGCTCCACCTGCGATGATTCCTCCACAAGTAATATTATTATTCACATGCTATTTTTTGCTTCTGTTATAAAATTGGATTTCAAATGTTGAGATAATGTTCTTGTCTAACAAATTGCCCTTTTGCTTCTCATTGACAGCTGTGTTAAATACTCTTTTTCATGGAATGACAGTTTATTTGAATAGAAAGAGTATACTGCTGAATACATCCTATTTTTTGAAGTGAAACATATTTCTTGCCTCTTTTAATTGATTCCAACCAATATGTCTTTTTTGAAATGAAACAATACGTCTTCTTCTGATTGATTGTTTCCAACCATTTTCTGCTCTTATCGCACTAATATTATTCCTTACTCTTAGAAAACCTACCATGATTTTGTTGTACGATTTTCACATGTGTATCAAAGTATGTCTTCTTCCACCAATCTCTTTGATCAGCTAAGTTGTCAGATAATATTTTTCCTTACCCTCTGAGCAAATTCATTGTCAGTTATGCATTTTACTGTGGCATTTCACTTTTCATTTGCAGAAGCTAAAGGGAATGAATAGACTTTGAAACTATGTAGTAATAGACAGTGTTTGTTTTCAGAATTTTGGCAAATTGGTTCTGGTAGAACTATTTGATACTTCAGTGTTTGTTCTAGCTTTGGAAGTGACAGTAGATGTCAAATCTTGTCTTAAATAAGTTATTGGGAGAAATATTTCCATACAATTCGATATATATTGGGTGAGACAATTTTATGCTGTCGGTATCAGATTATACCAGAAAAGTGAGTTGTATTGGGGAGACTGGTAGAAGAATCTTTAAAACTGAGAATCATTGAAACAAGCTCTTGATTTGATAAATGTTATAATTGACTTCAGTCTTTCACTACCCTAACACAATTATATCCGTCTTTAATCCAGCATTCCGCTATTGCATGCTTACTTTATTAAGAATGATGTAGGGGATTCCTTACTAGAAGATGTTTTTGATGTGTTCTAATGATTAGTATCTATTTCAGCCTGGATTTGGGTATCAACAGCAGCTTGTTCCTGGTATGAGACCTGGTGGCCCTATGATGCCAAATATGTTCATGCCTATGGTTCAACAGGGACAGCAAGGTCCACGTCCTGGTGGAAGGAGAGGTAATGCTATGCCAATGCAACAGGGCCCGCAGCCTGTTCCAGTAATGCAACAGCAGGTCTGTGGCACTTCAACTTGCGCCTTCTTTTTTTGCCTCTAAATTTTCGTGTATATGCTCAAGTATTTCTTCGTCGCAGATGTTTCCTAGAGGTCGTGGTTATCGCAACCCTCATGGACGTGGCATGCCTGATGTTGGGTTGCAAGGTATGGCTGGAGGGATGCTTTCAGTCCCATATGAAATGGGTGGCTTGCCAATGCGTGATGCAGGAATCGCTCAGCCAATTCCTATTGGTGCTCTGGCATCTGCACTTGCAAATGCTTCTCCCACTGAACAAAGGACGGTGAGCATTTGTTTTTATCCTTGATTTATGAGCTTTTTCTACTGATCAAGCTAGTCCGCCAGTAAAGCAGATGGTTACGGGATTGTTTTCTTGGAAGATATGTTTTCTTATAAGTAGTCCGCCTTTTGGAAGTGAACCAGTATCTTAGAAGATCAACATTTTTGGTTTTCTTATATGCGCGAGGGATTGTTTATTGTGATGCAGATGTTGGGAGAAAATCTGTACCCGCTGGTTGAACAATTGGAGGCAGAGACGGCAGCAAAGGTGACGGGAATGCTCCTGGAAATGGATCAAACGGAGGTATTGCACTTGTTGGAGTCACCAGAAGCTCTTAAAGCAAAGGTTGCAGAGGCAATGGAGGTGCTGAGGAGTGTGGCCCAACAACAGAGTGGCACTCCTTCTGATCAGTTGGCTTCTTTGTCATTGAATGACTGATAAATTCACAGAAATAATGCTGCTGCTGCTGCTTTGGAACTTTATTCAATCTCAATTATAATACACTCCACCATCAACGCCACTCTTGACTTTGCTGATGCTTTCATTTCCGAGATTTATGCCTTAAATTTCCTTCCTGGCTGGGCTACCATATTGGATTTAACTTTTGAAAGATTGTTTGGTTTGGATTTCTGTTGACTTAATTTAAACCTGGTATTTTGGATATGGTTTCTTCTCATTTGGTGTTGTTTTCGTGTTTCATCGTTCGTATTTTTCTCTCCCTCAACTTGTAGTTATTTTTCGGGTGCATCATGAGGTTTTGCGGTATTGAATCTCTCTGCCTTCCAGTTTTAAAGAAATATCGTCATCGATTTCAAGTTTTATCAGTGATATGGTAATCCCTCTTGTAGCAAATAATGGTGATGGAGAGAATGACTCTTCTACCTTGTTTTACTACGGTTCCGATTATGCATACCGCCTCTTTGTCTCATTATAAAATTTGTTATTTTAATTATTTTGATTTTTGAATAAAAATAATATGGCAATGATTTTTTTGGATGTTATAAGATTTCTAATTTAACTTTACTAACTGTTGTAGCTTAATATTCTAATTATTAAATAATCAACTATAATAACTAACCCTTATTAAAAATTTAAAATTAAATGCTAAAAACATTTTATGTCCTTATTTGGTATAATTAGTAATAATTATAAAATCATACTAGAACACCATAATCGAAATGAATAATAAAAAAATAACTAAAAAGATTGAAAGAAAATCTACATCCAATTCACTAACATATGCTTAAAATCTGTCTGAGAAAATTAAAAGGTACTTATTCAATAAGTCTAATTGTACTCGCTCCGTTAGGTTACTTTTGACCCTTTACTATTCGCTACGGAAATTAAAAAGAGGATAATGATATTCGGTCATACGGCGGTCAGTCACACGCGTAAAAATAAAAAAGTTGACTGTAAAAATGAAAATAACCACATTTCCCCCTTACAGTTTATGCTTCCCAATTAGAGTATATTTTCATTTTCAAAACACATCTTACTATTTTTAACTTGTGTGGTCAGCCACAATGTGCGATCAAATATCACAGTATGACCAAATATCACTACTCAACTTAAAAAGAATGGTAAAATAATAGAAAATGGGTAGATTGAAAAGTTAATTATTTCTTTTTTAGGAAGGATATTAAGATAGATGAGACATTAATATGGAAATAGGCTCAAGATGAGCGGGAAAAAACAATTATATCTTAGAAAATATATTGATAATCAATCCAATTCTTTCCTAGCTGTTATCGGTGGCTGATCCACCCTAGAATAAGGGGCGCAAAACAAAGAAAAAAAAACGAGTTACTAATATATATATATGATTAGTAATTGAGGATTTTGTATATGATCTCTTTCATATATATATATATATATATATATATATATATAAAGTTGTGATTAAAAACATAAAAAAAAAGTTATATCCTCATTTCTTGATCAAAAAATTCGGCTCGGAGGCTTCACTCTCGAATATCCGAGCATTGAACAGGAGCACCTGTCACTGAGTGTTATAAATAAAAAGATAATCACAATACAATTGCACAATATCAGAACGAAACAAAATTACAAATTTGTCGAGAAACATAAAGTTCACTGAGAATGCAACGAAACCACATATTAAGAAAATGTTATGAAAAAGAATAGAAAAGTAGGAATCTAGAGAAGCCATTCTACATGTTAAATGTTAATCGACTTTCTTTTCTTAGAAAAGGCAATCTACGCGGAGTCTAAGTCAAGAAGCAGTCGTCGGTCGGAATGTGACATTTACCTTTGGATTTCTGAAATAATTTTCTAGGAAGCTCAGATACTTTATACGTTCTTTCATCATACACAATTATTACGGATTTCTTGTGTGTGTTTTGTATTGCATTGCATGCATCTGCACTCAAACTGTTGGGTGCAACCTTACAACTAGTTACTAGTAAGTGGTATTCATCCAGCGTATTAAATCGTGAGAAAAGTTGAAAAAATATATACTTTTTTTTAAAACTCTTGGAGATTTCAAATTTCAATCTTGATTTTCGAGGAAATTGTGTGATAGTGAAAATTAGTGTTTGTTTGTAGTTGTGATGAGATAATTTTAAAACAGATGTTGAATTGTGCTCGATGAGTTGATGGCATGAATACTTTTACTCCAAAATAATGTTGTGAATTTTGTGTGCTAGGTTATTTAATTGATGACTAATCTTCGTATAATCATATAGATAGACTTAAAAAGTGGGAGTTCGATTTGTTTTTAACATGGGGAAGGGACGAAGGGTGAGTGGTATATGTTGAACTTGAAATCTCTCTGTTTACAAATAAGATTTATCAACGCTTGGATAATATCAACACATTTTGTTGGTTAAAAAGTAGTTACAAACGATTTTAAAGGCTGCTGTTTGGGGACGTACGTCTTTACTAATTTTCTTTGCTTCTTATACTCGTATGGTGTAGAAAGACTTCTTCAACTAGGGGAAATAGGAAGGTGCATACACATACCGTGCTTCCCTATTCTCAGATTTGGCCATTTGGAAAATAGGTTTATTTTTTATTTATTTATATAATTTTTTTTTATATGAACTGGGGTAGAGTTCAGTTGGAGGCCACTTACCGTCCCCCAATTTATCGCAGCTTCACTTCTCCGTTTTTCCCATCGCATCTTCCCCCAGTTTATCGATGGGAATCAAGCTATCTCATCTTCGTTTACTTCCATCGCTCCTTTTCCCAATTTATCGATCGGGATAAACGGAAGATGAGCGGAATGTCCATGGCTTGCTGAGCTCCTGGATTGCTAAGTAGAAATAGAAAGCAAATATCACCATCGTTTTGAGAAGGAATCTTGTCTGCTTTATTCTATTTCATGAGCGGACTAAGCCACATTAATTCCTTCCTATTCTGCTTCTCTTGCTACTGTGCCTTCGACCTTTACTAGAGTCCCTTGTCTTTGTCAAGGTCTGTTGTTGTTTTCCCTTATAGAGTTGTGAAAGTGTTTGAACACCCCTTCGATTCGTTGAACCGGACAACCGATCGGAGCGAAACAGTTTCCAAGAGTTCCCGCAGTAGAAGATAGGAGTAGATAAAGAAGAGTGAAACGAAAACAAGAGAGGGAATCCGAAGGAGTTGAACTCACGATCTGTAGCGGACAGGAATTCGGGCATGAAACCACCAGGAAAAACAAATCTGGACAAGGGGTTCAGTAGCTACCTCCTCTGTTATTGACAAGGGGGTGATCAGAAGACAAATTCCCACTTTCATCCTTATATGCTATGCCTCAGCCCTGGTATCATCAAAGCCTCGCTTTCTTATCCTTTGAATTATGTCAATCCTTTTCTCATACGAATTTTCAATGCATTGATGTTTGAAGAATATATATTTGAGTATGATCTTAATATACATATGTGTTTCTTTGCTTGTTTGTTTTTGTGCACGTGTGTTTCTTTGTAGAAAAAGAAAAGAATAAATTACATAATCTGCCGATTTCATATGCATTCCTAATACTCATTCTAAATTGGATTACAAATTTTCTTTTGTTACGACATCATAAAGAAAGAACGAAAAGCATATAAAGTAGAAAAATTTCTCTTCTCCTCTTAAAGCTGTCCTAAATCTTCTCCAGACGTATTGGTTTTGATTGTTTCTATGAACTCCATATTCAGAAATTAAGATTTTTCGAGCTTTTGTCTCCACGAACGCGGCTGAACTGCAGACATTTTTCGTCGTCACCAAAGCTACTATGAATGATGTAATTCACAATATAGTATTGATAGGTGAGCTTCTCTGCAGATTTCAAATTATCCATCTTCTTCAATTCTTCATATTTCTTTGGATTGCAGATCTCTTTAACTATACTTTCTGGATTTATTTATACCAAGCGACTTGATGATTTCTGGGGTAGATGATTTTAAATGTGGCACAGATGTTACTCCATTCTTAAGTATATCCATTTTTAATTATATATAGGGGAAAAGATAAGCAGGTTAGTCTCTCATGATACGAAAGATCTTGTGGAAGGTAATATGAAGATATGTGTCAGCAATCGGAAGAGCGGTCGATGTAGAAAAACTGTTTTTAATAAGGAGACACATCATGCTTCTTGTTCGTGTAGGATGTTGGAAGGTGAGGGAATGTTATGTCGTCATATTATTAAGGTAGATTATTTCATGAATGTATTTGCTATTCCTGATTCACACATTCTTAAGCGGTGGACCAAAAGGGCTAAAGATGCATTCCATGTTGATACGATTGTTCCGGAGATTCGTTCTACGCTGCCAGGTATGTTGTTTTTGAACACTGTGTTGAGGAAGTTATATGATTTGAGCAGTCCCGCTGTAGAGAATGAGGCTGCATGTTCGCACATTGTTAAAACGTTGGAAATACTTGGTCGTGAAGTGTGTGACATGTTGGGGCTGCCCAAATACAATCCTATGCGCAAAGGGAAGAGTACTTTCCAGTAGAATTTAATGGTGTCCCTGTTTTAGATCCTAAGCCTATTCTGGAAAAGGTGTTCAAAGGGGCATGCAATATGCGCAAGTCAGAATTCAACTATGACAAAGGTAAGTGTTAATTTTGATTGTAGCATATCATATGTAAAAACGTATACTGAGTATTTTGTTTTGTGAGTTTATTTCTCTATGTTCATCTCCTGTTTTTCCTATTTTATTGCAGCTATTGGTACTCACAAAAGAATGAAGAAGCATATTTCCCCACCATTACCTTTTGTTCCTTCTGCATACTTGCCAGTGCCGCCTAATACTGGCCCCACCAACGTTAACACTCATCCACTTCATAGCTTGAAGTTACGTGATCCTCTGTTGTATAATTCTATATGTGCACCGCCTTAGTGATTAAGATGTTGCCGCTGTAAGTATGATGCTATTTTAGTTGTGGTTTAACAAAATTCTACCCTTGCAACCTAATGTAATATGTATTATCCCCGTCATTGACCTTGTACTTTTCTGTATAATACTATGCTTTACTCGTTTTGGTGAAAATTAAACTTGAACTATTTGGTTTACTCCGTCATCATTTTTTCACAAGTTTTTTGAAAGTCACATTTTGCAATCCATAAAATATTTTTTTGGCCAATTCATTAATTTTGATTGATGGAGATACACGATTTAAATAAAATAATGAGCTGGCGTTGAAATTCCCTAACTATTCAAGCTTTTACACTTACAATTGAATGGCGAAACTATCAATTCGTTTACATTAATCTGGCCTACTCATTATTCCTGTGGATTGTGGCCTTAGAATAATGGCGGAAGTATGATATGGATTTACGTTTGATGTGGATGGACAATATAATACAAAGAAATTTTTGGTAGTGGATTTACAATATAATACAAAGTAAGCCTTAATGGAAATTGGTGAAGTAATAGAATGTTACACCAGCCAAAGCAACTTCGAAGAGAATTTGGAAATATTAGCAGCAGCAAGCACCCAGTATGTTTTCTTTCCGCGTTGTTTTTTTTTTCCCTTCTTTGCGGCATTTCGACGAACAATTTGTGCTTGGTAATTGCTGTCATTTAATTCTTTATTGCTAACACTTCTCAAATGTGGATACATATTACTTACACATGTTAATTAACAAAATAAGAAATACAAACGTGCGTCACAAACCAATTAAATGATTTGTTAATTTGTTTAGAGTACAAATATTGTTACACAACAACGAGGGGTGAGCAAAAAAACCGAAATACGAAAATCCAAACCAAACGAAACTAAAAGGTGAAATTACGTTTGAAATTTTTTGGATTTCGGAGATTGAATCCCTTCTTTTGAGAAATTCGGATTTGGGATTCGGATCCACGTGACGTACTTTCAAAAACCGAATAAATATTTAATCCGAATTATATAAATAATATATTATTATATTATAATTTGTAAGTGATCGGACGATATATCTATTTAATTTATTATCAATATTTTTTTATCATGAATTATTAATAAATTCAATATGTTTGTTCAACTTAGTTATAATTATTTTAAATTTAATATATTTTGAATTTTTGAATTATTTAATATTTTTTCTTTAGAATTTTAAATTTCGGATCGGATTGGATTTAATGTTCGGATTTCATAAATTTTTCTTTAACATAAATCCACGTTGCTTGTTTTTGCCGTCGTTTATTCGTGTTCCAGTGAAATATCCTATCTTGCTCAATTTTGTTGAATTTTTTTCCCCCCAGTTATTGAGTTTTCACCATTTAATGCTTGTAGCACCGGTGTAAGAACTGATCAACCTACTCCAAATCCTCAGTCCATCCATTTAACAGAACTCCATGGTGTGGAAAATGTATTGAGTTCCCAGAAAAAGCTAAGACTAGTTCCATGAAGAACCAATCAGAAAAGCCAATTCTTCATTCACTCGCACTGAATTCAACAATCCCATTGCAATTCATATAACAAAAGTAATATTAATCCACATGGGAGACCAACAACTTCAATCAACCAAATCCCTCATCATCACACAACATATTCATCAGAAAATTCTGCCAGAAAGCATTAACCAAAACCTATTGAATCAAGAAATACAATCACAACACTGGAAAAAATATCAAACTATCGCGAACTACACTAACCGAGTTTATTCCATCACTCACACCGCCGACATACTTTTCAAGCAATATCTTAATAATGGCAGTACAATGAAAATTACGCAGGCATTGAAAATAGGTGATTTGAAAAGAAAAAATTGTAGAACTCATAAAATGGAAACGACCATTGACTTTATATTTCCATTTAGTCTTTCATCCATTTATATTCGTCGAGAATTTTATTTGTAATCAATTAATACAATAGTAATTGGGTTGACAAATAAGTTTTTTTGATATCAGAAGTTTTGCAATCAAAACAAGTACCAAAGTCATTAAGCACACAACAACACACATATTTTTATTTATATCCCTTTTTCCGGATAACCAGAACCCGGAGTACAAAAAAGGCTTTTGCGATCCCAACAATCGGTGATTACATCTCCGTTGTGTCGAGAAGTGAGAGAAGTCAAGAGCAAGGATGAAGGCAGGTGGAGAGGATATACTCCAAGCCAACCGAGAGGGGGGAGGCCAGCACAAATTCTGCACAGATCTCGAACCAAGAACAGAGCTAAAAACGAAGCCTCCATCCACTCCAACATATTCCATGTAATTGTGAACACAAACATATAGACCAAGTAGCAGCTACAAGGCAGGTATCTTGTGATAAAGGACATCTTTCATTAGTTATAATAAGAAGAGGTTATTTCCCTTGAATAGTTTTCTGGCCTCAGCCTTTAATATCAAAAAAGGCAAATACAATAGAAGATGTTAAAAAATGTCATTTGGGCCGGCCTAGCAAAAAAGTAAAAACACCCTAAATGCAGAGATTATGATTCAGGCTTAATTCCCACCTTTCATTGAATTCAGGAATTCTTGATTCACGAATATTAAGTAGCTCTCCTGGACTAAAGGTAAGCGTAAGTGTCCCTCTGAAGGGGCTCGAGCGTATTAGAGCAAGAAAACGGAAGCGAGTTAGTATACATCAAGTTAACGCAAAATTATCACTCGAATCAACAAAAAGTACAGTCTATGGTCTGAACTTTAGAGCCTTTTTCAAAACTAACCTATATTTTGAAGAAACTTCTAATTTTGGCTGGCATTGAAATTCTAAACTCATAAATTCGAACCAGCATTTGAAATTCCAAATTCAGAAGTAAAATCATCTCACCACTGAAGCATTCTAACCTAGATTCTTATCTAGGATTCAAGTTTCAAATGACTTCCATAGTCTCTCACAACTTGGCTATTTTTTTCCCTCTAATTTGCTACAAATTCATTGAGGACATTTAACACAATAAATAGTCACTTCTGTAACCAAAAATTGCCAACCAAGCAAGACTGTTAACCAACAAATAGTGGAGGAAATTTGAGAGATAATTAACCATAATATAACATTATTCTGCAGAGGACTCCTAATCTTCGTTGAGAATTATTTCTAAGCGTGCTGATTAAAGCAAGAATATTATGGTTCAAAGAGTAAGCAAATACGAATAAAGACTCGACCTAGAAAGAATTGGTAAGATTTGAACTAGTCCTCTAACCACAAGCTTACCCTCCACCAATTGGTTACCCAACCCTCACGACTGTAAAGTCCTTCATTTTACAGACACCTGAGAATACGTTATGAATGCAGATAGGATAGGGTACCTGAAACTGATGCAACTGGTTCCATATCCTCATCGGCCTCATGTTCCTCATCAGAATTACTAGAACCCGCGCCCGCATCCGGTGGAGCCCCACCAAACTGAACAAAATATCTATCCAATTTTCTCTGGAATAAGATCATAGACATAAACATTACCCACAAACTACCAAAAAGAAATCTGAAGAATTGTTAATTAACACAATTATGATTATAATCCAACAATACAAATTTCAAATTAGCCATTTAGCAGTCCTCTTAAAATAATGCCAGAAGATTCTTTAAAAAATACAACTGTTAGGTGCATCAAATAACTAATTTCATAGTATTATTATATATCATCTGTGAATGTTTGTGCCGCCTTCGTGTAACAAGGATCGAGTAAAAGCAAATTCCATTGAAGAGAGCATATTTATCACTACAGTAGAATCATCTTCTCAATGACAGGCCAAGAATGAGTTTACTGGATATTTGAGTTTTAAAAACGACCAAACAACAATTGCTCCATAAAATTGATCTTCCAAATATTCAAAAAAGTTGTGCAAGGCCTAGCATTTTATCACTGCAGAAATACTCAATACAGTCGCATCAATGAAATCGAAAACACGAATACTCACAAGAATAAACCAGCCCCAAAGAATCTATATCTAAACATAAAAGTTTTATACATTTGCAAGTTGTACAAGGCCTAACAGATTATCAAACAATTGCATCAAGCTATCAATAAAATCCAAAACACAATTACATTTGACAAGCAGTCATTCAAATATGCCTTACAAATCTACCGCTACTATGAACAAGCAGTAAAAAAACGCAGCAGTGCATTAATTGGGAGTAAATCCTTGTTGCTAACTAACAAATTCAAACATATTGCTAAAAATAACATGAATAAACAATGATCAATCGATCAATGGACTCATATCATATAAAATATAAAGCCTATGGATGGTGCAACTATGAAGTAGGGGACCGATTAAAGGTTGGTTTTCAAGGGCGAATAGGAAGCTACATACACATAGCTTGCTTCCCGATTCTCAGATTCTGCCATTTGGAAATTGCATTTAATTTTCCCTTTTTTTTGAATTATTACTGAACTTGGGTAGAGTTAGTTCCTTCCCCCAATTTTTCCCCAATTGATCGATCTAGAATTATTCCCCCCAATTTTCCTCCAAAGTAGAGTTACTTCCTTCCCCCAATTCCCCCAATTGATCGATCAAATTCCCCCCCAAATTTTCCTCCAATTTATCGATCAAAAATTATTGGAATATAAGCTTTCAGGTCATTTTCCCCTCTCTATTGTTAAAAAAAAGACAGGAACTCAGAGAAGTGCATCCGACCGTCATCACTTTTATAACGATTTTCGGAAATTTGCTAGAAGATTATTCCACCTACATATGGTTTCTGATTACAACTATTAAGAAGAGTGAGTAAAAATAAATAAACCCTCACACTGTTATTCTGGACTTGCCGAGGGAGAGGGGTTGAAATGAGGAGGATCGAAGTTGCAACGGCAACGATTTTAACTCGCTCGCCGTCGGCTGAAATGGAGAGCCGCAGCGGCGGTGCGACGGCGGGATCGGAGAGGTGGTCTTGCCGTGTCTAGAGAAAGATAGGGGAGAGAGTTAGGGCAGTGGGATTAACGATTAAGGAAAGGGAAGGTCTACAGAGGAACTTACAGAGGCAGAGCGGTGGAGATAAACCACGGCGGCAGCCTTTCGGACCGGCGACGGCGCTGGTGAGAAGAGAGGGAGAGAGGGCGGCTGCCGCGAGCAGGAGACAACGGCGGATTCTTAAGAGAGAAAGAGAGGGAACAGACTACTTGGAGAGAGAAAATAACAAACCAAACCACAGTAAAAAAAAATAAAATTTAGATTTAATTTTATTAATTTCTTAAAGTGAAACACGTGTCGATGGATGACACATGAAGGAATCACATTATGTAAATGCAGGGTCCAGGTTCCCTAAAGTGAGTCACATCAATTTGCTTCTTATACTTAATGATGCTTGCACATTACTATTATAATAAGACTCAGTTTATAATTACCAAAGTAACCAAGTAATTTTTATAGATGGCTTGCTTGGTTAGTTAGGAAAGTGACTTAAGACACGGGTCTCCTTTCTTATATAAGCATTTTTAACTATTTTTAATTTTAATTGTTGTTCAAAACAAAATTCAGCTATAAAACCTACTTCATTAAGACTTTAAAAAAAAAACAAAACAAAGACAAAAACAAAAACAAACAAAAAAAACTACTTCATTAAGGCAGATTTTTTGTTTTATTTATTACTTTGTTGTTCGACTGCTTAGTTCCATCTCCAAAACGTAGAAAAAGTTTCAAAGCAAATTACGAAGAGAATGCTTAGGAATTGATTAATGTAGCAACTTCTTTTCTATTCAAAATTATATACTCCATCCATCCACAAAGATTGTAAGGAGTTTTTTGTGGAATGAATTTTTATAAAAGTGTGGTAGATGTTAAGTGAGTGAAGAAAGGGTGAGAGAGAATGTCCAAAAAAAAAAAAAAAAAAAAACTAGCTACAATCTTCGTGGACAGAATAAGTATTATGATATTACCTATATATGAATTCAAAGTTACAACTATAATGACTTTGAGCCTAGATAAGTAACGGTTCTGCTCCCCTACCCACCGTGGACACCATTAAAGTGCTTACCGGTGATGTGACAATGCCACATGGATTGGAGAGTCACACATTAAAACATCTAATTTAAATTATAATTTTACATAACTCCACAATTTAAGGAAATCATATCTCATAAATAATTATAAAACCTTTTCGTCATCAAATAACACGTATATCATCAAAGAATTTTCGATGCCAATGAAGCTTGGATGTATGACCGCTAAAGCTTCAACATGTCGACAAAAAAAAAAAATGTAGACAGGGAATAATCATTTGCTGATTTGAACCCTTCTCTTTCAGAAAAATATTTGAAAATTACATATCGTATGAATTTTTAAGAACAATAGAATATTAAGTTATTGAACAATATATTTGAATATTGTTGTTTCAATATGAACGGGAGACGTCACTATTAATCTGTGACCATGATTAGCTATTAAATTAAATTATTAAAAAAGGAGAAGAAATATGGACGATGATACTGTTTTTTTTTTCTTGAAAAGGACGATGATATAACTGTTTATTTGATAAGAAAAACGAATTTGATTTTGCGCAAAAATTGATAGAAGTTCCTTTGATTCGGATGTTGTATAGTTTAATTAGCAAAAACATGTTTTATTAATTGATGGATTTATAATTATTTAGGAGATAAGATTTCCTTGTAGAGTTATTTAAAATTATAATTTAAATTAGACGTTTTAATGTGTAACTTCCCAATTCATGTGGCATTACCACATCACCAGTGAAACACATTAATAGTGCCCATGGTCGATAAGGGAGCAGAAGAGAGATAAGTAAAGCTAAATTTATGATTAGTTTCTTCAATTTCAAGATCCTTATTTACATATTACCTTAACCCCCTCCGAAAATTCCTACAGATTTATAGGGAGAATAATTAAGTTTGGCTTCATAAAATTTCCTGTTATACATATAGACAGTATTAGTTATTTATGGAAGTATTGATATTCCATATATAGTTTATGGTGAGATACCATCAAAGAGTGAGTCCACATAACCATAAACGACATATTACTAACAGACACAATGGGTTGGGTACCCACCCATTAAGCATTTCCCAAATCCAAATGCATGAAAATTTTCAACACCCAAATCCGTCCCAAACCCGATTAAAAAATAATTTTAAAACTCATACCCGACCTGAACCCGTTGGGTAATACCCGTTTATTATCCGCTAAAAACCCGAATAATAAAAAGTAAACATCAAATAACAAAATATTATAAATATGATTAAAACATAAACATTAGCAGAAAATTTCACTAAAATTAATCTCAAAGCAAAGTACAACGAACTTACAAAATCTTAAAACATAATTAGAAGTATGAATCATTGATGTTGTCGTTGTGTCGTCATATTTTGGAAGTAGATTTACAAAAGTAGAGGAAAAACATTAAAGACTTGACGGGTTAAGAAAATCAGATAAAACCCTAAATCTACTAATATTTATAATTATATAATAATTATACATATAATAATATCTTTTATCTTATATATATAATTGGTTTGGGTAGCAGGTAACCGGAAGTAATTGCCCAAACCCGACCCAAACCCGTGACGGATTTGCATGTTTCGACCCAAACCCGTCCCAAAACCATTTAATATTTCCCAAACCCGTCCCATCAGAGTTTGAGAAGTGCGGGTACCCGCGAAAACTCGACCCGTTGCCATCCCTACTAACAGTAGAAGTTGATTTTTTTTAAGGCTGCCCGCAATGCGGGGGCTCAAGACGGGAGGAGTTAGAGGCGGCAGGTTGCAGCAGCCGACATCTCGAGACCGGCTCGAATTCTCAAGACTGGCTCAAGACACGCGTGTCGACACGCGCTGCCAAGAAAAAAATATGAATGGAGCATGGCATGCACACGCCTAATGGGTAGAAACCGGTAACAATGAGTTGGCCGGCAACGACTAACTCGAAAATTAACTTTTTTTATTCAATTTTTATATATAAATATACCTCTTCTTCCCTCTTTTCATCTCACATTCAATTCATTTCTTTCTCATTTTGCTCTCAAATTTTCACTCCAAAAATGTCTTCATCATCGTCGATCTCAATTTCCTCAACCAAATATGAATCTCACGACACTGACGATGAGATTTTTGTCCGTGCACAAGTAGAGAAGAAGAAGAAGAAGAAGAAGAAGAAGAAGAAGAAGAAGAAGAAGAAGAGGCCAATGTCATTTGTCTACCGCGATCGTGAAGGGGCATGTAGGTTGCTAGATGCCGATTACTTCGCCGACAACCCCACTTACTGCGAGGCAATTTTCCGACGCCGTTTCCGGATGCATAAACATCTTTTTTGCACATTTGTAACACTTTGGAGGACAACATTCGCTACTTCAAGCATAGAAAAGATGCATTGGGAAGATGGTCACTGATGTCGGTGCAAAAATGCATGTTGGCGGTGCGACAACTAGCCACCGGTGGTGCAGCGGATGTCTTCGATGAGTACCTGAAGATCGGAGATAGCACGGGCCGTCAATGCCTCCGCAAGTTTTACAAAGCTATCATCAAGCACCTCGGCGACAGGTACTTGAGGAAGCCAAATGCTCACACCGCTCGGCTGCTGCAGATGCATGAGGAGAGGCACGACTATTCGGGGATGCTGAGAGCCTTGACTGTATGCATTGGGCATGGAGGAATTGTCCGAAAGGGTGGGCGGCTGGATATACACGAGGTGATCAGAGCATGTCAACCTTAATTTTGGAGGCTGTGGCGTTTCAGGATTTATAGATCTGACATGCTTTTTTTGGGGTGGCTGGCTCCAACAACGACATCAACGTCCTCAACCAGTCGCCCTTGTTCGCCGACGTTCTTGAGGATAAAGCTCCGGAATGCAACTTCACTGTCAATGGTCGGCAGTACGACAAGGGATACTATTTGACCGACAGAATCTACCCTTCTTGGCCAACACTGACCAAGAGTCCTCCCGTTCCAACTGATCCGAAGACGACGAAGTTCAAGAAGATGCACGAAGCAACGAGGAAGGACATCGAATGGGCTTTTGGAGTTCTCCAAACCCGATGGGGAGTAATTAGGAATCCGACTTGGGCATAGTATACGAGGCACCTTCAGAATATCATGTTTACTTGCATTATTTTGCACAACATAATCATCGAGGACAAGAAAGAGGATGCTGAGAATTGGAGAGACGACGCGGATTTTTCGTCCACTAGTTGTGTAGCAAGGAAGCCCACTCCATGCGCCTTTCGGGCTTATCTCCAACGGGAAGCCGGCTTGAGAGATACAAAAAAGCACAATCGGCTTACCAATGATTTGATTGAACACATTTGGCTCTGATTTGGACCTCTACAAGATTAGTCATATATTTTAATTATGTAATTTTTATTTTGCAATATTTAAAATGTAATATTTTATTTTATCTCAATTAATGTAATTTTCGTATATTAATTAATGAAAAATTAATTTTTAAAAACTAAATAGAAAGAGACGAGGAGAGACATTTAATTTACAAGTATAACGAGACACTTAAGTATCTCTAGAGATACTATATGGGTAGCCTTAAATTATCTGCACCCCGTCTCGAAGAGGGGTGCTCAAAGAGGGATCGAGCAGGGTGGCGCTCGAGCGGGCTGCGTGGCGGGACGAAGGAGCTCGAGCGGAGGTGGGGGGGGGGGGAAGCCGAGGTGAGAGAGAGCCGAGGTGGTGGGGGGAGGAGGGAAGGAGGGTGGTGGTGGTGGTGGAGAGAGCTGGGTTTAGGGGAGAAAGAAGAAGAAGTAGGAGAAAGAAGAAGCAGGAGAGAGAAAAATGTGTTTTTCTTTTTTTCTTTTTTTTTTTGTAATTTTTATTTGTATTTTTTTATTTGGTATAGGGAGAAAAATAATATGGTGATTTTTGTATTTGTTTTAATTTTTTTAATTTTTTATTAATTAGTGTATTTTAATTAATGAATTTTTTTTATTTAAATTAATGTAATATTATTTTTATTAATGGAATTTTATGAATTAATTAAATAAAAATGTGGAATTATTTAATATTGTGCTAGAGCATTCTTGGAGCATCCTTAGGATGCAAGGGTAGAGGTCTTTAAGAGTATTTTGGTGTTGGAGCACCCTTTAGAGCACCCTAATGGTCTCTGAGGATGCAGATAGAATTATCAAGAAGACGACTTCTTTTTCAATTTGAGATCTGGATCAGTCCAACAAAATTAGCATACAAAATTCCCTTTATATGGAAATTCCTTTGTAATTATTTCCTACTTTCTTGAAATAACTTTTAATTATTTATTATTGTACCAGAAAGAAGTTTTATGAGAGAGATATATATCCGGTAACCCGTCAGATAATACTATATCCGCGACTCTAAAGAGAATTTTAGCTGCACAAAATTCATCGTGTTTACCAACTAGAATACGGACACGTCATCCAGTGGGGCCCCCTCCACCTCAACTATATATATCCCTCCCGCTTATAATTTATCTCCCCTTCCGCTTAACTCAAAAGTGCTTGGGCATCGCTGCCTGCCTGCCTGCCTCTCTCTCTCTCTCTCTCTCTCTCGCCACGCGCCTCCGGCAACTTCCTCATCTTCGGGATACGCGCCGCCGAAGCCTCGCGCCTCGGGGTCTCCTGCCGGTCCTACTTCCTTGTCTTATTTTTGTTCTTTCCGTTACCAGAAAATCATGAAAAAAGGAGTCTGCAACACTCGTTTTCCATGTGAAGCTGAATTTCGGATTTAAACCGCCTTTATTGTTATTTGTTCATTCTTCGTTTTCCTCATCTCGGAAATTTACCGTGTTTATTGGTTCTGATAATAGAGAAAAGAAATCGGAATATAGCTATCATCAGAAAAAAGTGATCATATGGCGGCGGAAGCGAATGTTGTGGCGGATACGGCGCTTTACGTTTGCGACCTTGAGGGCAGCGTAACGGAGGATGAGCTATCCGTGTTGTTCAAGCAGGCAGGAGACGTCGTCTCCGTTAAGATATGCTTTGATGAAATCAATCAGCGATCACTCGGATACGGTTACGTCAACTATAGCAATCCTCACGACGGTATGTATTTTACATTAATTACTACTTCTACTACTATGATTATTCATACCCTGAATATAATGGAGCATTATATTTTCTCAACTGCTTATTTGTGTTGAAAATTTGGGAGTAGAATTAGTAGAGTAGAACCAACTACAGTATATAGTTACTTCTTCTTAAAATATATTAGTAGTAAAAGTAATTAATTATACCTTAATGAAACAATCTAGCTAGGTCTAACTAGTGTATCAGCTTAAATTAATCAAGTATGGATGGCGTAATTGTCCCATTACAAGAATGGAACATAATACGGAGATGGAGATGTTGAACAATCATGCAATTGAAGATCGGGATCGGAATCGTGTTTCTGCTATGCTATGCGAATAGCTGTAGATTGTTTTCTGTTAGGGCTGGACCTTTTGGTCATTACTTGGGATTAACCGATGGCTAATTTGAATTCACGCTCAAATCTGTTTAACAAGTACTAGAAATTAATTTACAGGAATATTAATATTATTATTATTATCTATCTCGTGAACATGATTTTACTACTATATTTTGTAATAACTGTCAAATTGTTGGCAGAAGTTAGAATTCCTCGTGCTTATTCAACTTCAAAAAACAAGGTGAAATTGAATTCTATTTATATTTGTCTTGTTGATAGCTGAGAAAGCATTGGATGCTCTAAACTTCACCCGTCTCAAGGGGAAATGTATTCGGATTGCATACTCTAACAGAGAGGGAAGTAGTCACCGTAAAAGTGGTCAGGGAAACATATTTGTTAAGGTAATTGCATCAAACTAATCAACTTGTTAGTTTGATTCGAGCTCTTAATCCTAACTAAATTTGACACAATCTTGCAGAATTTGGATCAAACAATAGACCACAAGGCTCTACATGACATTTTTGCTCCATATGGAAAGATAATGTCGTGCAAAGTGGAGACAGATTTGTGTGGCAAATCAAAAGGGTACGGATACGTGCAGTTCAAACACGAGGGAGCTGCTAACAAAGCTATCCAACATCTCCATGGTGTGCCTTTGCATGGAAAAGAGCTGTACGCAGTGCCTTATGTTAGCAAGCAGGAGCGAGAGACCAAGTTTACCAACGTGTTTGTCAAGAATTTATCTGCATCCACCACCGAAGAGGATCTCAAGTCCGTATTTGGAGAGTTTGGATCAATGACTAGTGTTGCAGTGATGCGTGACGAGGCAGGGAATTCCAAGTGCTTCGGATTTGTGAATTTCGACAGAGCAGAGGATGCAGCCACGTCCGTGCAAGTGCTTAATGGCAGAGTATTCAGTGGGAAGGAATGGTATGTTGGTAGAGCTCAGAAGAAATATGAGCGGGAGAGGGAGATGCAGCGCGACCACAATGCAACGGAGGCTGTTCTAAGATCGTTATTGAAGAACAATATCTACATCAAAAACATAGATGATGATGTTGATGATGAGAAGCTCAAGGAAATGTTTTCTCCATTTGGCACCATAACTTCATGCAAGGTTAGTTGGAAACTGCTAATTATGTATTCAACACTTTTGCTATGATTGGAATTTGGAAACCATTAACTAACTAACTCTCTTTGTCTGAATTCTTTTGCCAAGGTTATGAGTGATCCGAAAGGAATAAGCAAAGGGTATGGTTTTGTCGCCTTCTCTACAAGCGAAGAGGCTTCAACAGCGGTATGTTATCAGTGTTTTCATTCTACTTGAGACCTCATTTTTACTAGAACACGAGGAAAAGGCTTTAATCTTTTTTTTTTTTTTTTTTTTCTATATATAGATTTCAGCGATGAATGGCAAGATGATAGGCAGAAAGCCTCTTTATGTTGGAATTGCAGAAAGAAAAGAAGCTAGACAAAAAAATATGGAGGTATCTTTTGTTGTTTCTATAATCTAACTTATGATTTTCATTCTACTTTTTGTGAAGCTTAGTATGGAAGAGTTGACCTCATCAAAGACTATGTATTTCTTGTTTTGAGACAAAACTTGTGAGCTTGCGTTAGGACACACAACTAACACAAGTTTCTGATTTTTTTACCAGACCTTGTTTCATCGTATACAAACATTGAAGATGGTGCCTGAAGTGGCTTCTCCTCCTCATCAGATCCCTCGTCCAAGCGGACCGGTTTTCTATGGCAATGTTGCGCAGCCTAGAGTGGTATATCCGTATGGGGTTGTACCTCAAGCACCTCCGCTGCCAAATTTCTTATTTCCGATGATCCAACGGCCCGGAAGCAGTAGTCAGGGTCAACCGCCCTCGCCTTTGATGCATCAGCAGGTTAGTCCTATGTTTTCAGCTGTGCTTGTTTTCTCATTACTCTCCATCAATGAATAATAATCATTTTTGTTACTGAAAACACAGATACCTTTGGGAGGATTCAGAAGTCTTAATGCCACTACTTCACAAGGTACAAGTGCATCTCTCCCAATGTACAACACAGGACTAGTGCATCAACCGAGAACTTTTGCATCAGCTCTTGCAAATGCTTTTCCAAGTGAACAGAAACATGTAAGAATTTCTCTTGTTTGATCGTTAAAAAGATATGCTATTTCCTTCATGAATTTCAGAAGACCTATTACATTGGCAGTTGAGTTTCCTAAACTTGTGCAGATGTTGAGAGTGTATTTATACCCTCTTGTTAAGCAGCTGGAACCAGAAATGGCAAGTAATGTTACAAATATGCTTCTGCTAATGGATCAGACCGAGGTTTTGCACCTGCTCGAATCACCCGAATCTCTTAGGACTAAAGTCGTTGAGGTGATGGACATCCTCAAACACGCCAACTCCTCTCAGATTTAGCCTATTTCTTGACATGAGAATTGTTCACTGCTTGGTTTTGACTTTTTTTTTTTTTTTTTTTTTGGGTTCAAAGTTTATCATCAACTTGTTGGTTTTGTTAGATTCTTGCTCTTTCTTTATAACTAAATTGGAGAGCACTTACCTTATGTAAGCTTCTTTCTCTCTCTAAAAAACTGTTAATTAACCGTCTCAAAATCGCCGAGGACCACATCTGAAATATTTTGGAATCAAATACTAATGTTTAGTGTATAAAAGGGTGAGGCTTTATCTTTATTGAGATTTTTACTACAATTATACCCTCAAGACCACTATATATGAACTAACATAAAGTAAACTTGTAAAATGAAATTTGACATAGTATTTTGGTAATTTCTACTACACACTAAGTTCATGCAAATCCTTATAGTTATTGTGTGAACACTTGTTAACTCAAGATTTGGTTTCAGCCTCAGCAGCTTCCTTCATCTCGAGCAACGCCTCTTCAAAACACTTTGCTAATGTTTTGGGGCTTGGAATAGTTTCTTTGGCAACTAGGATTTGCAGCTCAGCTATTCCTGCATAACTTACCATATGCATTGTGATTGCCTGCACAACATATCAAATGACGACAGTAAACTAACTACTCATCATATTGAGAGAGAGAGAGAGAGAGAGAGAGAAGAGAGAGAGAGAGAGAGAGAGAGAGAGAGTAGTAGTTGATTGATTCTTCAATATCTGCTTAGGTTTTAATTTACTTTTTTTTTCCTTTTATTTTATGTCGTGGGAACCTGCAGCTGCTATCTTCGGTGCGCAATGGGTAAACTCCGTCCCTGTGCAGTAGTCTCAAAACCACACAAGGCAGGTAAATCACACTTTTCAAGTAGAAGTGTGGCAGACTCGACCTATAGAGGCGTTTCAAGACCTCTCAGTCCCAAGCGCTCACTTTTTACCACTAGGTCATCCCCAAGGGAACAAACAATACTATGGAATATGGTGTGTTGTACATTGCAAGTTCTCATGCTGTAAGTTTCATTACAAACAATACATGCATGCATGCATGCTATATGTTTTATGTAATTCATACATGTTTCTTGCAAAATTATGAGATGAAATTAATAGCACAGATGGAAATGAAGAATTCAAACTGCAAGCCAAAAAGCTTACATGTGGTAGGCTGCTTGAAGTTACCCTTATGCCCTTCACAGGGTTGCCTGCGACGGTGATGCGTTCACTAGGGCCGACCACGTTTGATATCGTAAAACTTGTATTACAAAGGATCCGGTAATTGAGAAGGCAAGCGATCTACAAGCCACAATGCATGATATCATTTAACCTTATATTCTTCATTCAACAAAAACAAACATAAGTTGTATCCGATTAAATAGTGAAACTGAACTTACTTTTGGTCCGAACAGGGACATGATTACGTTGCCAATGGAGTAGGAAAAGGGCCCTTCTAATGAAAGCTTTTTCCTATCAATCATAGCCTTGGCCCTTTTCACAAACTGGATTGGATCAGAGCTGCCTCTATGGTAATAAACAGGTAACAAAAGCATCCCAAATTTGTTGCCCCAACGCATTCCGGAATCACTGTCCATCAGCTTTGATACATCCTGAAACGAACCAAAGGTCAAGATTCAGATCAAGACAGCAGCAGTCGATGTCAGAGATTGAACATTTAATATTTAAGACTTGCCTGCAATCCTGATTGTGGTCTCAAATTCACCATTGCGACACCAGTTATCTGAAGCCCCTCAGGCAAAGCTACATATAATTTCAACCAAAAAACATAAAATTTCATTCAGCTGCTTCATCAGAAAAGACCTTTATCAACAATTGTGATTACCTTTAGGTGATCTGATGTCCAAGTAGCGCGACAGCCCGCATGTTATTACACCGAAAAGAACATCGTTAATGGTCTGCACCAAACATATATGGCTATCTCATTCTGCTCCATATATATAGCAAAATGGTAGTAATTGATTATGAACTAGCTAGTACGTACTGTTTTATCATCATATGTACAAGATTATAGTATACACACTCTCAAAACAGTAGGCATCTACCTCTTCTCTTCTAACCTTAATGATTAACTAGCTAGCAAGAAGATTAAATTCCTACTTCAAGACATGAATTTTGCTGCCTCATGTTTAGATTTTGAGAAACATACTACCAAACAAAAGGGTGCAAGGAAAGTGGGAAACAAAAAAAGAATATCAAAGTCCTTTTTCCACTTTCATCATGTGTCACTGGAACTGGATAATCATGACGAATTGATTATTTGTCAATCAGTTGTCATAAATAAAACTATAAGAATCGAGTCGCTGTTCATTGTTATAAAGATGTTCACATGGTGGCAGTTGCATATTCATCAATTTATGATCATCTCAATATTGAATTTCTAACTAATTGTAAATAATTAATTCCAGTCACATTTCTTCACTAGCCATGACCATGACACTAAGAATTTTCTATGTATTTGGCGTTTTGCTTCATCAATACAGAAAACAATGTCTACCGCCTACGTCAATATGATAAAGACAGAAACTTATGATCATACGATATTTCATGTACAACAGTACAAGTAAACCTAACATGCAAAGTAATTAATTAAATACTATTACCTAATAAGAGGTGTCAATTTCATAAACACCAAAAAGGCTATGTAGGTAATGAGGTTCAATGTCATCATCGGAGACCTAGAGTAATTAATAGTTGGTGATAATTTAATTATTTTGAATGGATCCCTCCAAACGCACGTGGCACCCTACATTTATATGTATTTTCTTTTCTATATATGTATTTTAACCTGAAATGAAATAATATCTGAATACCAATAATTGGTGTTTTTTCCTCTTCCTCACAAAAGATACTACTAGTGTAATTGCGTCCATCTTCTACTTGTAAATTGTAATCGCCGTTATGCTTGAACATTCAAATGCCCACAATTCAGCTCATTAATAAAGACAAAATCATTATTGTGCAAAATACTCGTAAATATTACTAGTATTTTCAAAAGAGAAAAAGGACTATTAAATATTTTGTGAAAAAAGAAAAATAAAGACGTAGAATTCACCGGGCCACGTGGCAAACGAATGAACCACCACCATTTATTGGCCAAGAAATATACAACTTTTTATTTCTGAATTTAGAAAGACACATAAGCACAATAAATTTGGAAGCTAGCAAATAAATAATCAATCCAACGGTAAAAAATGGAAACATACAAATCCATCGGCTTAGAGAAACTCACCGCGTTAGCCACCGCTCGCTTCACCATCTTCATGTCGTCCAGTCGGAACCTCGCCGTCGCCAGTTTTCGCGGCCAGAGCTCCACCCCCGCGCCGCCGCTCACGGCGGTGGTCCTATCTCTCCACCCCGCTGCTCTCAATATAAACTCAGCGATATAGACCAAGGAATACCAAACCACCATCAGCAACGTCCACATGCTCCGCCGGCTCCTCTGCGCCGACGCCGCCGCGCCGGTGGCCGGCATCTGCGTGGGATCGTCGGCTCTTCTGCAACACGAGAGCAGCAACGACATCAACGAGATCCCGTCGCCGAGGGCGTGGTGCAGGCGGAAAAACATGGTTTTATGCGCGATGAGCAGGTGAATTTCCCACAGCGGTTTGTCGGTGGGGAGAGGCGAGGAGACGGCGAGATCGGCGATGTAATCGTTGACGGCATCTTCGTCGGAGACGGACGGGTCCTCGGCGAGTGGCTGGTGGCGGACAATTAGGTGCCGGTCGACGTCGACGGCGGTTCGACGCCAGTGTTCACGGCCGGCGGAATCTCGTACCATGAGGCTGCAGAATCTGGGGTGTTTGAGCATGATTGAGCTCAGGACTTCGGCTCTAAAGGTGTCGACGTCGATCGGGAACTCGACGGCGAGGGCGGCGCTGATGACCTGATCCATTTGCGGCTGCAGAAAGAGGCGGCCGGCCGGGGTCAGTGGTTGGTCTCTCTCTCCGGTGTCCTCCATGAGAGAGAGAGAGAGAGAGAGAGAGAGAGAGAGAGAGAGAGAGAGAGAGAAAGAAATGTTGACTTTTCTTTTTTAGTTTAGGGAGAAAAGTTGACTTGATAAAATAGAAATAGAAATAGCTGTGGACAAGACAAGGTCTGATGTAATAATGATTCCAATCGAATGATAGTCAGATTCGGCTGCCTGCTATTTAGAATATAATCCACCTCGGAGTCGCTTATCCCTTGAAAATCGACCGGAAAATCGTTATCTAATAAAATGCATAAAAATCTAATATATGAAATAATATAAAAAAGATATTATTTATTAATTTTTTAAGTTATTCAAAGAAAATTTATTTATATACACATCCTTTAAAAAGAATCAAATGTAATTCAACCCATTTTGATTAATTATTTTCAAATTTCTCTTAATTTCTTCTCAAATTAATCGTTGTGGGACAATATTATATTTGACTTTTAAAAATATTATCTCACGTCTATTTCGTACGAGAATTATTGTAGATTCTTTTGACATCATCTCTTTGTCTCATATTGATTTTGAGAATAACTTTTTTACTTATTTTCTAATTTTTTTATAGGGGGATGATGGCGCTAAATATCTTACATAATGAGATTAATATAAAATTAAAAAATAAATTGCTGAATTGCCGGTACGGAATCAATCCGTCTACCCCCAATATTTCGGGTCAGAATAGGTCCGTCGTCAACCATTTTTATGGACACCTCTAATATAAATAAGAAAAGATAAAAAAAAAATCGAGTATAAGTATAAGATTGTATAATTTATAAAACTCGTTTAAATTCATAAATTATTTAAATAATCAAAAATATGTAGTGATAATTAGCTATTTGTTTCAATAAAACTCCAATATATGTCATTTTATTTAAGTTCTTTAAATAAAACTGTTATAAATAAAAGAAGAAAGAAAAACCTAAATGATAAATGACTATTATTTAGAGTCAATTAATGTAAAATATACTAGTAAATAGTTTATACCATTTTATAGACTTTTATTCGACTACTAATAAATTGACCAAATTAAATTAGTAGTGTAAAGGATATGAAAATACACAATTACTCGAAGTATTTATAGAGTTTTCAATATAGGTGAAGTTTTATAGTATAAAATTGATGTGGGATGGAACTTAATTATTATTAATATTAAAAGCTTATTTTATGTTTAATAATTTTAAATAATTGGAGAATTTAGATAAATATGAAAGAAGAGATTAGAGGGTGTCACATAGGAGAGAGACAATTTACATTGAATTTTTTAAATCTAAATTATTGAAATCTTGCGAGTTTTAGTTTGTGGGTTTTTCTTGATATGTTGAGCTTTTGCTAGATATTGTGTTGGAGTTATAGTTAGCTGTGTGATGATGTGAATAGAGTTTTTCAGATTTTTTAGTATTTTAAGGTTGTACATAGAAGTTGTCCTTTTATAATTAAATAATTAAAAATTTAAAATATAACTATTTATTCGGCCAATTAATTAATTGATCAAATTAAATGGTGGTACAAAATAACTTTGGGATGAAGAATACACATTGAATTTAAGTATTTATCTCTTTCAAATAGATGGAGTTTTATTAGAAAAAGGATGTGTGATAGAATAATAATAATAATAATAATAATAATAATAACAATAATAATAATAATAATAATAATAATAATTTGTGTTCCTTTCTAAAACAATCTATATAGCAATACCATCGGTTGGAAATTGACTCGTCTACCGTCAGGATTACGAGTGGGAACCGGCCCATTGACCACGACTCTGGTTTATAAGTTCATAATTTATAAAACTCGTTTACAATTTACATAGACACAAAATTTAATAAAAAAAATATTGATTGTACTATTCGTTCTCGTCCTTAACCGTATAGTAATATTCTTTAATTACAATTATAATATGCAAACTTGGAAACCCAACTACAAATAACGTAAAAAAATTATTCATGGATGACTATTCTAGATTTTTAGAAAATACATAGAAAAAATGCATAAAATATAAAAATTTTCGAGTTGAGGTATCCATGGTTGGGAATTGGCCCATCTACCGTCACGGTTACGGGTATGAATAGGCATGTTGATCACAATTTTGATTTATAAGTACATAATTTATTAAACTCGTTTAGAATTTATATATACTCAAAATTTAATAAAAAAAAAAAATTGGCGCCCTTAACTGTATAATGATATTCACTAATTATGATTATGAATTATGAATTATGCAAAGTTGAAAACTCAACTATAGATAATGTAAAAATTAAGTCATGGATGACGATTCTAAATTTTATATGGAAAAAATGCATAAAATGAAATTTTTTAAATAAATAAGAATAAATAATGGAAATGTTTCATGTAGAATTCCAAATTGAGGTTCCCTTCGGTTGAGAATTGACTCGTCTACCTAATTAATTGGTCAAATTAATTTTTTTTTTCAAATTAAATAAAAAGTATTAGCGAGAATGTGAAAATTATATCGTTAGGACACATTCATACGTGGGATTACATTTTAAATTATTATTAATATTAAAAATTTATTTTATGTTTAATAATTCAAAATAATTGGAGAACTTAAATAAATAGAATTAATATTGAAATTACGGATTTTCTTTCCATATTTAATATGTGTATATATATAGAATATATTAAAATATGATCGATATTGATTTTGAACATTTGATCTTCTTAAGGATTGAAATTAAAATAAAACAAAGAAAATATCTAAATTAGGCCAAAATAGCTTTTCATAATATCACAAATACTAACTCTACTAGTACTCGGCAATGGTGCCAAAAACTTGTTCGCCTTTTAATTAGCACAAATAAATCCGCCAGTGTACGGAGCTATTGTAATACTCGGCAAGCAAGGTCGTATTCCACGAGGACTAGTTCGAAAGTCTTGTGAGTACTACTAATAAGCTATTTTAATATATTTAGACTAACAAATAATTATAAAAAGGTAATTAAACTAATTAAAGCAAATAAACACTAAATAATAATTAAATTGATAAACGGGAGGAGAATATGGAAGGAAGCAATTCAAGGGACTAGATTTCAATGGATAAGCAATTAGATTTCACTTTACTAATCAATTACTAATGGAATCCTAATTATCTAGGGCGATCTCTTATGTATCTTGAGCCTCCTCTCGGACGACTAAAGTTGTAGATCACAAGCTAGTTATGTCGTCTTCGGTCCTAAGCTAACTTATAACTCCTAGAAGCACCTAGGATCAAAATACCCTCACAACACCACTCACATCCTCTCAGACTATTGCAATGTTATGCCTCGTGTTCCTATTCTAGTATCGATTCTCACCTCTCAAATATTGAATCAACATAATAGAAATGCCCAAATGGTGATCAATAATTCAAGCATTCAATTTAAAGTAAGAACACAAGGAGGTAATAGAATAATTAACTAAAATAAAGATCAATCCATCACAAACTCATCTAATCCAATCCCTAGAATAGGGAAATTTAGCTAATCATAATGAAAAGAGCAAATATCCAAAAATAAAGATAAACAAGAAAGAAAAACAAGAAAACAAGAGATTCATAGACAAATCGTTGGTCTTGAGCTCCAATCTTGAAATCCTTGAAGTCTTCTTTCTAATTCTCCTCCAAGCACACTTTCTCTCTCTAGATTGGTGGGTGAAAGATGAAGATGGAGGTAGTGTATGAAAATGTGTGAAGTGTGTGTAGAGATGAGTTTGTGGCTAGTTGTCCTTCTAGGGTTCAAATTTGGTTCGTATTTATATGTTTTCAAGTGGAGAACAAGTTTTAGGAGTCTAAAATCTGAAAATATCAGAAAAAATGGGAGAAATCAGGTTTTGGGCGGAAGAAGGTGCGCCGCGAACGGGTGCTCGTAAGGGTGCTTACGGACTTCATGAAAATAGCTCTCAGAAATGGGTGCACAAGTGGGTGCTTATGAAACCCGCTCAAAACGACATTTTTTCTTCTTTCTTCGCGCGCCCGCGCGCATGTGATCTATGGCTGCACGACTTTTTTATTTTGGCTTGTTCTCTCTCATATGAACTCCGATTTGACCTCCGTTTCTTCCTATGGCTTCGTATCGGACTCCTCTATCTCAATAACAGATCCTTTTCCTCTAATCTTACCTCCATTTTCCTGAAATAATTTCAAAACTAATAAACGAGCATAAAATACGACAAAATAAGGTTTAAGTATTGAAAAGGCTCACACAAACACAATTTCCACTATCTAATGGCATCAAATACACTCTAATTATTGTGAAAAATCCATGTTTGTCACTTATCCCTCCCTGCGTACACCCATGAATTTATGGGTAACTTCAATAGGGTATTCTGAAATATGCCCTTTTCCTTTCGATTTTCCATCGTCATTGTTCTCTCCTTCATGGTCAAGAATCCACTTTCCTAAATGCACTTTCACAAGCAGAATGAAAATCGGAATTATTAAATCATAAACTGAGGTTATGTGATTATGACATTTTTATCATTTTATCATGAATAAGTAACCATTTCAATCTCTAATAAACCAAATGATTTGTCTAAAACTAACAGCGGCGGCACCGCGCGCGTGTGAGCACCCATACACATTCATATACACCAATCCAACAAGTTATTAAGCTCATACAGACATAGCCTTAAATGCTAGTCAAAACATCCACACATATCCGATGCGGGACAACTAATATTTATTATAATTAATAAATGTTAGTTACTACTTCAACATCCAACCTTTAGCATACAATATCTCACTCACCGGAAATTGGTTTAGGGATATTAAATATACCACCTTCATCTACTTACTGCGTAGATTAACATCCAACAAATATTTTAATTAAATAATAAATATTTAATTAACAATATTTGTCCACAATTAATGGTTAACTATAAACCATTTCCAACAAAAAGTACTCAAAATAAATAAAACAATTGAAATATCAAAATCATAAAAGTGAAATTTGGATTGGTGCATTCATCTTTATTATGATATTATCATAGTTCAACAACTACTAATGTTTTTCATTAAAACGATCTTGACGTCTCGGCTGTAGTAGCACCACAAACAGAACCGAGCTCCGACGAATTAGACTAGAACGAAGACTGAACTCGTGTATGATATACTATGCTTATGCAAGAGAGGAGTGCAGATTGCTTGGAATTAGTGAATTCTGCAAATGAGGATGCTCTTATATATAGGCAGCTCGGACATGTGGAGGGGCTCGTCGCCATTAACGCCGTATTGATGGCTGGCGGTTTCTGGACGTGAAGAGGCTGAACATGAAGAGCCTCTGGATGTTACAGAAGCCAAGAGTCATGGGCTTTCCAGATGGGCTGCAGACTTGGGCCAAAACAATTAACGAAATGGGCTTGTGGAGTTGGTCCAAAAAGATAAGGCCCAAACACCAGCTCAAAGCACCAATTGCCAAGATCCAAGTCCCAGGCCCGAGCTCGAGCCCGAGCCCGAGCCCGCCCGTCCGGACGAACGGCAGCGGCGGCGCGCGCGCGTGTGTGCACGCGTGAGCACCCATACACATCCATACACATCAACCCAACAAGTTATTAAGCTCATACAGACATAGCCTTAAATGGTAGTCAAACATCCACACATAACCGATGTGGGACAACTAACATTTATTATAATTAATAACATGTTAGTTACTACTTCAACATCCAACCTTTAGCATACAATATCTCACTCACCGGAAATCGGTTTAGAGATATTGAATATACCACGTTCATCTACTCACGGCGTAGATTAACATACAACAAATATTTTAATCAAATAATAAATATTTAATCAACAATATGTATCCATAATTAATGGTTAACTATAAACCATTTCCAACAATCCCCCACATAAGTGAGAATGTCAATGCAAAATAAATGCAAATGCAAAGTTCAGTCCTCAAGAGACTATAGCGCATTTGGCTAGGTGACTTGTGGCCTTGAACTTATCCATAGACAACATCATCGAGTATACCGGCGGCATAGTGGTTATGAAAACCTTGAACTAGTCTTCCATGGTGTATACCAAGACAACAATATTGACACAATATCATCTCAATTCCGTCCGTTCTAACGTTTTGTGTCCTTTTCGGCCTTGGACACCCCTTTGGATTCATAAGTGTATCAATTGAAGCGGCCCTCACTTCACACTTATATAGGTGACTCTTATTCCCAAGTATCCTACTATACTTGACATCTCCGAGGTATCCAAAAATCATTAAAAGTCATAAGACTTAACCTCACTACGTGTAGGTAAACAAACACTCACTGTTCTCAGAGAATAGGTATTTTCGAGTGCTTAACACACAGATTCTTATAACTTCGTTGTCTCATTAAACCAAGCTCTTGAGATCCTCCAATCTACAAGGTTGGGTATCCGCTATAATCATCCTTAAAATATTCGACAACGTTTCGTAAAGAGGCATAAAGTAAATATTCTAACTGCATCCGTAATCTAAAAATGAATATCACTGTATTTTAATATAGATTTAAATTTAATTTTTCAGTGCACTACGTTCATGATCCATTTAGTGTAATTACCGCTTAATTATACTTGTTTGTACATAATATTTATAAAAATAAACAAACTTGCCCCACCAAAAAATATGAAGATAGGGGCAAAGGAAAAAGATAACTAAATAGCTTCTGTCCTTATAAAGTTTCTCATTCCAAATTAACGTGTCAACAAGGAAAGAAATAAATAAACTTCAATTCAAACTTTTTTTCACATTTTTCAATTGTTTAGTGTACATATTTTCATTTATAATAAGAGCTATGAATAAACCATTTAGTTTCTACTCAAACTAAGAATAACTTGGGTGAGAATGAATAAATTTGTTTCAATTAAATATCAATTTGTACCTATTATTTTTAGTTTTACAACACACTTACACATGATTTGAACGAGAAGTGTCTTATCTATTTGGAACTATACTGTAGCATGAATAATTTTTTGATTTTTTTCAATTAAATATTTGTGTTTTGTAGAATCATAGGAATGGAGTATATTCTTTTCAATTAAATAATTTTTCTTTGAAATTATAGGAATAGATAACTTTATAATTAGAAAATATCAACCGCAAATGAAGAGACAAATTAAGAGAAAATCGAACATTGATTACCATCGGGGGGCCTGGCTCCGCCTCATGCCGGTGGTTCGAACCTAATAAAAAAATCAGACCTTAAAAATGCTAGCTTCTGCTCAGTTCGGGACGGCTCAAACATTATTTCTTACCTAAATGTATCGCATCCTTTAGTATTATGTAAGTACTATTATGTTTTATTCGGTCTATAAAATATATATGCATGTAAAATATTTTCTCCATCCCCCAAAAATTCGCACATGATCATGACACGAATTTTAAGAAATTGTTATAATAAGTATTGCGAATTGAGAAATGATTCCACTTTATTGTGGTATTATAGTAGTATTAACTAACAATGGTGAAGCATGCTTGACAAATTGTGTAATAACTTGAAAGATGAAATGTAATAGATAAGAATATGTAGGGTGGTGTATTGTCAAAAAATGGAAAGTAGTACTCTTTTTGTCCAAAAATCATGTTCCCATTTGGGTCCTGGCACGCGAATTAAGAAAAATTGAAAAAGTTATTTTGAGTGGGTAAAAGTTATAATGTAAGGGTAGTGGGATAATGACAAAAATACACTGGTAATGGCAAAAAGATGGTGGTATTGACCAAAAAGTAGGAATAAAGTTGTTGTATTGATTAAAAAGTAGAAATGAAGTTGTTGTAAGGTGGGGCCACCAATATCAAAGGGTAGTAAATAAAAGAAAAGTAGGAGGGTATGATTGTACGAAAATGTAAGTAGGAAGATGATTTGTGGACAAAAAAAAGGGGTAAGTAGGAAGATGATTTTTGAACGGAGGGAGTAGTACTTTTTTACGAGGGATGGATAAAAAAGGAAAATTGTGCATATTTTTGGGCGGCGAAGGGATTAGTAGCTTCTTATTTTCAATAAAAAGTGACATATTTTAAAGCTATTAGAGTATGTTAGGTAAATAAAGAGATGTTTAAAGGATAGAAAAGATAATATTTTAAGTGCGGTTATTTTTATTTTGCAAAACCCATAGTTATTGTGCACGGTATAATTAAGAAGGAACTTAGAATACACATATGGTGTACGGAGAGAGCACATATCTGAAAAATTAAATAGGAATTCCTGTACTCAAAGTCTCAAAGGAAATTAGTGAAAAAAAGAGTAATTTCACGGTGTCCCCAAATAATTTTGGTACAAATAGCAATTTATTGGAGGGAGCGTTGAAATTACAATTTAATTTGCCGATGAAGCTTAATCTAATAAAACTGAGACCCATACAAGTCTATTTTTAATAAGAGATTTGTGATACAATTCCCACCAAAGTGTGGGTTAATCCCATTTATACATGCTTTGAATAAATTTATACATGCTTTAATTTGTATAATTTGCGTGCTTTGTAGTTTGTATATTATATTTAAGAAAAATAGTACAATTTAATTTTGTGGAACGGGATAAAAAATGCTAGTATTTTGAAAGCAATTCTTTTGGTGCTTGGATTGAGTATTTGGACAATTAGAAGATAAACATGATTAGCACTGCACTGGCAATTTATATTTCGAAATAAAATATTATATAAAATAAATTTAATGGGTTGTTAATTTTAATTAATCTAGTATTTAAATTGTGTTTGATTTTCTTGTTTCTTTCTTGATTCTTGATTGGTTTGGATGGATAAGGGATCGATATAAAAATAACCCAGAATTATCAATATAGTAAAACCTCAATAAATTAATAACATTGAGATCATAGAATTTTTTTAATTTAGAGAAACATTAATATATTGACAAATTAATAATATATTAATTGAAAGAATAAATTTTCAATTTTAATAAATATAATTGATATAAGATCATGAGTAGAATTAAATTGTACATAACTCTTTAGTGTATTGAAATTAAAGGAATTCATGTATTTTATTTGAATATATTCATGCATCGATCAATTTTCGACGCAAATGAAAACATTGAATAAAACAATCACAGCTAACTTTTTATTTCAGTTGAAGAACTCAACATTGAAATTTTCAAATGCAATTAGAAAAGTTAGATATGTAATTCCCTTAGATATAAATTTGAATTGCAAACTCTACACCCTTTTGTTTAGGATGTAATTAGAAACTTAGAGATGAAATCCAGTGAAATTTAAATTTCAAGAAAAACAGATAACAATGAATTCATAGTTTGACAAATTATTACAGTACATATAATTGTAATAATTATTAATTATTATATTATAGTATTGATGAGATCTATATACGTGTAAAAGGTATGTTCAAAAAATTATTATATGATTATCTTATTAAAATTGATTTTTTAAAAAAAGACCCTAATCGGGACCATATAAGTTTATTATATTTGAAAGATTAGTAATTTATATAATATTAATTTAGAGAGGTTTTACAGTATTTGGATGGATAGGGTATTGATGAGCACGTCATTAATAGCAACCATATAGGATAAGTAATCACTATGGGATGGGATGAGCCACGCGCGTTTATATGATTACGATTTTATGTTTCAAAATCCTACGAAAGTAGTGACTGACAAGCAAGTTATCCTGAATTGTTGGTAGAGACAAACTTAATTGGCTTAGTTTGCCAAAACAAATAAACAATGGCTGCCACATCTGGTCTTACCTAAACTTAGTTTGGTCACGTTTTTTTCCTTCAAAACAATTAAAAGACAATAGTTTGATTCTCCATTAAGTACTATTTTACTTGGGTCCGAGAATCATGTAGAGTGCCCACAGTGGTACAATACATAAATTAACGTTTAGCCACCGAAATAGCATTTTAAATAACTACTGCTATATCCAAAGTATAACTTAAGGTTGTGGGGCAGCGGTGCGCGCCCTTGCGAGTTCATCTCTCAAGCTCGCAAGCCGTTGGCGAGTGCGGCGCTTGCGAGCTTGCTGCCACGTGGTGGCTGTTGGTTGGTCGCTGGCTATGCCGTTGCAATCGCCAACAGTCACCATTCAATTTTCTTTTTTTAATTCAAAATTTAATATTTCTTCCCTCCACACAAAGCACACACTACACTCTCCACTCTTCTCTCTCAACTTTCATCTCCCACCGGCGGTCATCTCCAAAAAAGAAGAAAAAATGGATCCCAATGTCAATTTCAACTTTAATTGGCCATATACCGAAGATGTCGATCCAAATAGTCCGAACCCTCGTCCATCCCCTCGACAAAACATCTATTCTCCAGTGCCCCAACAAAATTTATTCTCGTCGCCCCAAGCTTTCGTGCCTCAACTTTCCACACAAGTAGCCTACGTTCCTCACTTTCCGGTCGGGGCCTTTGCACCTTTCAAGGCTTCAGAGCCTCCGATGTCGCGGCCTCCGGTCATCCTTCACAAGGCTCCGGCTCCGGCTATCCTACACACCCCGCGCTGTCTCTCGATGATTTCAACTCGGCGGTCAATTTGGACGAGGACAGAGACAAGGTTCAAGTCATATCGCCGGCAAAGAGAAAGGGGGAAAAGGCGGCGACCTCCGGTAGTGGTCGTCGTGGTGGCGGTCGTGGTAGCCGTGGTGGGCGTCTTGGAGGCGACAATATGGCACCCGAACAAAAAATATTTCACGAGGCCTATGTCGAGGATTTTTATTGCAATGAAATTAAATTTTAATTTTATTATTTCTGTATTTTTTCTAGTATGCAATAAAAAAATTATATTAAAAAAAAAAAAAGCTAGCTCCGAATGTGAAGCTCGCCACTACAATTGAATTCAGAAAGCGCGCTGCAGCCCACCAAAAAGGGCAGCGAGCTCACGCTGCCCACGGTCTAATGAGTAGTTGTCAGTTTCCCTCCTTATAAAAAGAACTTTTTATCCAACCTCTGGTAGTTTTTTTCAGTTATAGTCCCTACCTTGGCTTTAAATGTATTATTTTTATCTTATTATTTTCAATGAGTAATATATGAATTCTATGTTAGAAATAATAGTTTGAAAATTATTATTTATGATGGTTAATTATTTAATTTTTAAGAATTAAATAATGAAGTATTTTAATTGTCGAGTAATAATCAAAATATATTTATGTTCCAAATCATTAATTGATGAATGAAAAATGATGTATTTATATTGCGTGTTGGGGTTGAATTTATTGCAAATTCTTTTTAACGAAACAAGCTCGGGCTCGGACTTTGAAATTGAACTTTGTTGAAGATTTAGAAATTGGTCTCGGCCAACTTGTTATATTCATATATCAATTAAATATTGATAATGTTTAATTGTAAATGATTTTATCGGCACATTTTGTTCCAATACATAAAATGAATTAAACAAAGCATTTTGTTTAACTGAATGAAAAGTGGTCGAGACATTTCATTGCCAAAAACCGCCGTCATTGGTCTGAATTAAACAAAATTTATTCCAATTTAATTTCTATAGTTCTGTAAGAGTTATTTGGTAATGAGAATTGACCAAATGAAATGAAACAACTATTTGGCTTGTTAATGCACTTAATTTTGCTTAATTCCCATGTAGTGATTTTGGCCTATAAATAGAGTGTAGAATCATGGTATAAAACACACGACATTTTGCATACTTGTACTACTAGATACATTTAGCATATAAATCATATTTTAGCTCAGTTTTCAATTCTCGTTCAGTTTGTTGGGATTCGTAGATAATTTCTATAGTTCTGTAAAAGTTATTTGGAAATGAGAATTGACCAAATGAAATGAAACAACTATTTGGCTTGTTATGCACTTAATTTTGCTTAATTCTCATGTAGTGATTTTGGCCTATAAATAGAGTGTAGAAATCATGGTATAAAACACACGACATTTTGCATACTTGTACTACTTGATACATTTAGCATATAAATCATACTTTAGCTCAGTTTTCAATTCTCGTTCAGTCTGTTGGGATTCGTAGATTTGTGGTGCTACTATCTACGAGATTTGAAGTAGTTTATCTTTGAGGACGAGCCGCCAATACGTGAGAACTACCAGAGCGTTTCTCATCTTGCGGGCAGTAGGATTCCTTCGAGCGACTTCTTATTTGAGTTTGTCTTTTTATGGTTTCTTGTAACTTTGTTTCATGTTTTGTATTTCTAATATTGTTCTTTTGGTCCAGCTCTTGGTCGTTCAATTGTTCTTTGTAATTTGCACGTTCGAGTAACCCGGTTCTAACATTTTATTATCAAAATCATGGTAGAGTTTCAAATTTCAAATTTGAATGAAAGCTTTTGACTCATAGTCTGTCCATATATACAATTTAATTTATCGTCCGATATTCGATGGCAAAATAATTTAGTAAGGAAATAATACGTAACAATGGAATGGAAAAACGGACGACGTCCAACAATAAAAATTGAAAAGTAGATGGACAGTCAATATATATATATATAGGAAGAGAATCATGTGAGAATGTTATCTTAGGTGAGAAATGAGAATAAATCTGAACCCTTGATTTTTGTTGATCAATAACTCAGATTTAATGATGCATTACAATGTTTATGCATTAGGTTTCTGCAGTTTATGCATTAGGATGTGTATGCATTACATTTCTGCAATATATGCATTACCGATGTGATAAAAATGCATTAAAATGTATCATTCTCACGTTCTCATATAAAATCCATTCTCACCAGATCCTTACCCTATATATATATATATATATATATATATATAAATGAGAGAGATCATATAAGAATAGTTCTAATCCTAAGAAATAAGAATAAATCTTCATCATGGAGTCAAATTCGGGTCAATCCGTTGACTTTATTTCGATTTTTTTTATTAGGGTTAGCTCATATGCACCACATCATGTAATGAGATACACCACTGAGTGCATTGAGATACCGAATTTTCGTTTTTTTCTTTTTTAACTTTTTTTACGGTTACCTCATATGCACCACCTCATGTATTCACATGCACCACATTATATAATGAGATGCACCACTAAGTGCATTGAGATACACCAGATTTTCAGGTTTTCTTTTTCTTTTTTTTTTTCGAATTTTTTTTATTTTTCATATTTATTTTCCCTCATTTCTTTGTTTGTCTCTTCGTTTTTTTTTTTTGTTTGTTGTTTCTTTTTTGATCAATATTCGACCGAGGGGAGCCAAGGCCTCATAGCGAGCCGAAAAATTTAAATTATTGTTAGACGATTATCCTTATATTAGTAATCGGAGTGAAGGCGGAGCCGTAAAATCGGAGCCGAAACAAAAAATGTAATAAAAAACTATATGCATCTCAATGCACTTAGTGGTGCATTTCATTATATAGTGTGATGCATATGAATACATGATGTGGTGCATATGAGGTGACCGTAAAAAAAATCGAAAATTCGGTGCATCTCAATGCACTTAGTATTACATCTCATTATGTAGTGTGGTGCATATGAAACATGATGTTGTGCATATGAGGTGACCGCAAAAAAAAATCAAAAATTCGGTGCATCTCAATGCACTTAGTGGTGCATCTCATTATGTAGTGTGATACATATGAATACATGATGTGGTGCATATGAGGTGACCGTAAAAAAAAAGGAAAAAAAGGTCAATGAGTTAAATATTCAAGTAAAAAAAATAAACATAGACACATAAAATAAACAAATTTTAAATACTCTAAACATAAGTATAATATCTTAAATTAAAGAAGAAGAAAATTATAATAGTTTATAAGAAAATAACTTTAATAGTCATCAAAAGATAAATAACGCGGGTGTGATAAGGTTAAATGTGAGATGGAAGAGATCCCTATATTAAGGAAGCAATGGTTACCAAAAAAAAGAAAATGACGAAAACCCCCCATTGTATAAAACGCCTACATAATCAGCAGAATTCAACCCATTAAATACCAACCATCGATAGTATCAAATCAAAGGTTCACGATGGGTTTTTAGTTAATTCCTGGAGATTGGTTTTTATTTGATCGACCTAAATATACATATATATATACTACATGAATGTGTCTATTCGTCGACAGAGAAAAAAAAAATTCAAAGTTTACAATGAAGAAGAATAGAGTGAGCAGCATATTAAGCACGTTTACCTGTCTTGACCTCAAGGAAGTAGGAATAAGTGTAAGAATGTTCACAACTTTATGGTATAATTAATAATCTATAATAGAATAAATGATTAGATGCGCCGTACGTCCCCAATTATATACTATATAAATTGATATGCAAACGCAAGTTGTTGAGGTATACATACAGAATTAAAAATAAATTGAAAGTAATTAAACATGAGTGATATCGAGATTCTTGGGTGCAGCAGCCTCAGCAGCTTCCTTCATTTGGAGTAACGCATCTTGGAAACAAGTTGCTAGAACTTTAGGGTCTGGGATTATTTCCCTAGCTGCTAGAATTTGCAAATCAGCAAATCCTGCATAACTCACCATATGCATTGTGATCGACTGCACATAATTAATTAAAATGATTAACTCACACAATAATTATATAAATGGAATTAATTCCCGCTTTAAAATTTAAGATTAATAAATAAATGGAATGTTACATGTGGTAGGCTGCTTAGAGTGACCCTTATGTGGTTGACGGGGTTGGCGGCCGCCGTTATCTCCTCGTTGGGCCCCACCACGTTTGATATAGTGAACGTTGTGTTGCAAAGGGTCCGGTAGGTGATAAGAGAAACAATCTAGCGTGATCCAAATTTAAGTTACTAAAATTTGTGTTGTGTAAAATTAGGGGTGACAACAGGTTGTAGGTAGGGAGTGAAAACTCACTCTTGGTCCGAAAAGAAAGGTGAGAAAGTAGATAATGCTGTAGGAGATGGGACCTTCCAAGGAGAGTTTTTTCTTGTCGATCATAGCCTTGGCTCTCTTCACGAACTTCATTGGATCCGAGTTGCCTTTGTTTTTGTGGTAATATATAGGTAATATTAGCATCCCAAACTTGTTGCCCCAACCTGATCTAGATTTACTATCCATAAGCTTCGATAAATCCTGTGTGATTGTGTGTGTCGTCTAATTAGAAGGGCTTCCACTTGACTCGAATAAAACATTAGCCTTAAAATCATGTAGCCGAGTCCGCCACGACTTGGACCACTTTACAGCTCTATCATGTAAGATAAGATAGATCAATGGTATTTCTTGAAGAAAAACCATTAATTAATTAAAACTAGGAAAATGAGAAATACTAATAAAGTATAGGAATTACCTGCAATCCAGATTGGGATCTCACATTCACCATGGCGATGCCTGTGATCCGTTGACCCTCCACCAAAGCTGCATGCGATTATATTATATGTATACATAAATGACATGATTTGATTCAGTTTACATATAAATATATATATATATAGTATATTTTTTCCTTAATAAAAATAAATGAATAAATAAAATACCGTTGGGAGATTGGATGATGTCGAAGTAGCGGGATAGCCCACATGATAATACACCAAAAAGAACGTCATTAATTGTCTGCACAATATTTTCAATATATCACTATCACCGCACTCTCCAATGCCAATATCGTTGCTTATTCAAATATTCCGCAAACTTCACTCTATGTATGGCTTAATTATTTAGTGATATACTAGTATCTATTTAAAGACATGTATTATATACTACTACTATTAGAAAAGCATATTTAATTAATGTTGTTATCAATTAATTATAAAATTTATAATAACGACGCATTATTATTATTATTATTATTATTATTATTATTATTATTATTATTATTATTATTATTTTGATAGGGCGATGAAAATTGAAATAAGAAACTGTTTTTTTATAAGAGGGGTGTTGAAATAAAGTGATGCAACCGTTGAAAAAGTTAATAATTGCATTCAAAACTAATCCATTTAGAAAAGCTGACCGCGTTAGCAACCGCCTGTTTCACTCTCTTCATATCGTCGAGCCGGAACCTCGCCGTCGCCACCTTCCGCGGCCAGAGCTCCACCCCAGGGCCGCCGCGTATAGGGGTGGCCTTATCCTTCAGCCACAGAGTTCTGCATGTAAAGTCCAAAATGGAAACCAAAGTATACCAAACAACCATCGCCAACGTCCACAGGCTCCACCTCGTCCTCGCCGCCGCGCCAACGCCGGCGATCGTGGGCGGCAGCGTAGGATCATCAATCCTCCTGCAGCAGGAGAGAGCCATCGACATCAATGAGATACCATCGCCGAGCGCGTGGTGGAAACGGAACAGCATGGTTTTATGCGCCACCAGTAGGTGGAGTTCCCACAGGGGCTTGTCGGTGGGGAGAGGCGACGAGACGGAGAGACCGGCGATGAAATCATTGACGGCGTCGTCATCGGAGATAGAAGGGTCGTCGGAGAGACGTTGGTGGTGGACAATTACGTGTCGGTCAATGTCGACGGCGGCTCTCCGCCAGTGCTCGCGTCCGCGTGAGTCTCGAGTGAGGAGGCTGCAAAATCTAGGGTGTTTGGGTATCACCGAGCTTTTGAGTTCAGCTTTACAGGCGTCGACGTCGAGGGGGAGCTCCACTCCCACGGCGGCGCTGATGATTAGGTCCAGCTGCGGCTGCAGGAAGAAGCGGCCAGAGGGGGTAAGTGGTTGGTCTGTCTCCTCCATGAGAGAGAGAGAGAGAGAGAGAGAGAGAGAGAGAGAGCAGGCTATGTTCGAGAATTAGATCGAAAGGAATAAGGTTATATATAGTTGCTTAACTGCATCACTGTCCATGAATATTTAAATAAGTAAAAGGTATTTGAGATATGTTACTTACACTTTTTTGCTCAAAGTTTGCAATCAATTGATAATAAAAAATAACACATTTTCGACTTTTAACATTTTTTTATTGTTTTAACAAGCTCGACTTAATCAATTACTCCAGTATTAGTACATTGTAATGAATTTCATTTTCAAATGTGAACGTGATTGAGTTTTCTGGTGACAAATAATCGTGTTAATAATCAGAAATCCGCGATAATATATGTGGATCAAACTAATTACTAAGGCATCGATCCTTGCTCATGCTTTCGAGGATGAATATAAAAAAAACAGACATGTTTATAAGACTACTCCAAAATTAGTGAGCATTTACTGAGAAATCGGATAAGCGTAAGTGGTCTCGATTTTCAAATGTTCGATTATATTTAAGGGTGATATAAACTTAGTCTCTGATTTCTCCCAACGCTTCTTATTTAAAACACACACACACACACACACACATAAATGTAGCATGTTGGAAGGTTGAGGTTGCTACCCGCAAACCACCCCAAATGAGCAGCCACAATAATAAATGATTGATGGAAGGAATTAATTGGAGAAAGGAGCGATGGCATCTAACAACCACACGCGATTTCTATTGTGTTGGAAAGGAAAGTTTCAACTGTAATTTCTACAAAAGTATCGTGTTGTTGAAGGCGCAGCCTCTCACTTGAACAAATTGCTGCTCGTCTCATATTCATAGAACACGATGATGCCTTTCCCTAACTTTTTGGAGAAACTAGATGAACTTAAGAAATGATATACAAAAGAAGAGATGATTGAGAATTTAGGTTACATACGCAAACAAAAGGCATTATAGCGTGTTTTTCTTTTCCAGATTTTTTAAAATGAAATTATTACTTATTAGTAGTACAATTATAGCCTATACATTTAAAAGAGTATATATTAAAAGTTCTATTGTTATTTCAAGTAAGAAACTATAGAGAGAGAAATGGTAAATATGCGTGTAAAATTACGAAATGTAACGCCAATCAAACAATTTGGCTGATAATATTTGCGTACAGAGCATAACCCAAAACGATGATCCAGGAAACAAAACAGCGTCAATCATCCAAAACCTTTTTACCTATGAAGAAGCGAGAAACAATTCTTAAAAGAGTTAATCTTGCTAAAGAATGACCATCTAAAATTTTCAGCAACAATCTCATGTACTGCTGAGAAAACCAAATGTTTCTAATAGTTGATGAAGGCAACAAAGAGGATACTGAAATTTTAACGTTTGCGCTATGCACCTATCAAAGAATTAAACTCCAAAGAAAATCATATTGTGGTATTAGATACAGAATGTGCGGAGACTAATGACCAGTCTAATTCTAGCTAAGTGCTTATCATATAATGGACTTGTGGAGAAATCCAAATCATTAAACGGAATCAATAAGCTCAGCATAATAAAACACTACGCTTTATATATATATATGCACACAGCCAGCGAAAACGGATCAAAAAATATACTTTAAAAGTACTAACAATGTCACCATATTTTTCCAGCAAAAAACAAGAAATTTATGAACACACTTATTGTCACAAGGCCTCAAAAAAGAATCTATTAATAATTAGAAATTTCTGGCATTGTATTAATAGAGTTAAAATTTGAATATAGCAACTAAGAGAACAGTAATGCAAGCAAGCAAAGGAACATAAAACAATAGTCAAGATCATGGGGACTTAATTGTTTGAATATAATACTGAAGCAAGAGATAAACAAAGCATGCTATTGCTGGTACAATAGAAGCAATGTATTGGTTCGAAAATGGAAAAGCAATATTAAAGTTTGAAAAAAACATGAAGCCATCATCATGCTGGTAGTTTAAATGCCAAATGATATCCACACAACATGGTAAAAAGGGCAAAACAATATACAGAGTAATCAAATGGAACACATCATAGAATGATTTGATAAACCAATTACTCCATGTTTTACGAAACAAGCACACAGATATCACTAAATTTCGTCAATCAATTGGAATATCAACACAAAATATAGCAACAACAAAAATTAGTTATGAAGTTCAGAACAAGTACAGTATGGAAACCAAAAATGTATATAAAGTAAGAACTCGAGAAATACGGCAACCAATAGAGTTTTGAATGTTATATTCTTAAATTAGCAACACTTGAACATTATTATCTAAGATCTCAGAAGGGACTGATGCAAAAATGCAATGGAACATTAAGAAACTGGTAGCCAGTTACTACTTTACAAACATTCAGAAAATGTATCTAATGCAAATGAATGCCAACAATATCAACATTATGCAACATCAGATTCAAGAAAAATTAAATGTATGGTAGACAAAATCAAAAGATTTTGATGAAAAACAGAAAATGAGTAACACACAATACACCAAATTATATGAAGACCAATTGCTCTGAAGCTTAGCAAAAAATCCCAACATAACTATCATATGACAACTAGATATAACTCCTCATCAGCAGATTCAATTAACTAATCAGTAAAACATAAAAACCAGAGCAAATGCACAATTACAGAATAGGGTAAAATACGACTCGGTATTTGAATGCAAAAACCATTAATTAAAGTAGTCTCGCATAAGAACTTTCAGGAAATTAAAAGAGAACAAAATTCCAAACAGCCAAAACGTAACAACACGGTATCTTAATTCATCGCAAACAAAATTCTACCAAATATTATAGCAATAAAAAAGCAATCGCTACCAACGTTTCAACGGTAGGATTTCTGGAACCTCGCACGGGCACCACGTCCTCCAAACTTCTTTGGCTCGCACCGACGCGGGTCAGCCACCAGCAAAGTCCGGTCGTACCTGACGAGAATGTCCTTAATCTCTTTCTTCGACTGCTCGTCTACGTACTTCTGGTAGAAGGCGACGAGCGCCTTCGCGATGGACTGACGGATGGCGTAGATCTGGGAGGTGTGACCACCTCCTTTCACGCGGATACGCATGTCGACGCCGGCGAAGCGGTGTCGGCCGAGGAGGAGGATAGGCTCGAACGCCTTGTAGCGCAAAATTTCAGGCTGGATCAGCTCGATCGGAACTCCGTTGATTTTGATAAGCCCACGGCCACGCTTGCAGTGAGTGACGGCCACCGCCGTCTTCTTGCGGCCAAAGCATTGAACGGATTCGGTGGTCGGGGTCGCGGCGGTTGCCATGGTTGCGGGGGGAAATTAGGGATGGGGATGGGGGCGGGTAGTGAGCTACAAGATGATAGGTTTAGCAATTAGGGTTTCCATGGTTAAATAACCTAGACGCTTTGATGGTATTACTATGCTACCCTTGGAAATGTTTGGGCCTAAAATCGATGGATTTGGTTCTCAGTCCATATAAGATTTTGTTTGGGATTAAACTTAATATTGTTTCACAAAGGCTTTGGGCGGCTGGGCCTACTTACTGTATGGAGTATATTTTTCATCATTTTTTACGTGCTAGCATATAATTACAAAATAAATAAAATTAATTTACATGTTTTTGGTTAGTGATAATGAAATTTGTATTTTACCCGAGCTATATTCTACAAAACAATTTTGATATGTAATGCTACTACTGTAGTTCGTATGGTCGGGTTGGGATTTTGTAGCATCTTTTCGCCAAAAGATTGTGACGTACGTTTTATTTTCGAAAGTTAAATATTTTAGGGGCGTTTGGTTTGATTGATAAAATTAAATAATGTTTGATAGAATTGTGTATGATGTGATTATTTAGATTATTAGTATTTTGTTTGGATTACTTGATTGTGGTGAAGAATAATTGAAAGTTTATGTGTGTGCATGTGTGTGTGTGAGGAGTGTGTGTTATGTGTGTGTGTGAGTTTACGTATGGTTATTTTTGCAATTTTACATCATTTATAGGACGAGGATTAATAATTAACCCAAACTTGAGATGATAAGTTATCATCCACTTGAGTGATTGCAGCACGGGCCTAGTTATTTATCACGGGCTTTATTATTCAAACCAAACATGTGATTAAGTAGAATTATTTATCAATCACTCATAATCAAGCAAACCAAACACATAGGCTTTTTGGGGATAGAGGGACTTGAACCTCATGATTTTAAAAGTTGACGGTTTTCCTCTTACTATAAATTTCACAGTTGTCGGTATTGACATGTAGCGTGTAGAATGGAACTTTTAATTGAAGACATTGGACATATGTATCATTATCATTACGAGATTAGATTTTCTATTGCATAACGGTGTAACGCCTTCTATTGTATCCGTCAGATTAATGACACATGTAAATTTGCGGAGTTTCCGCCGGTCTCAGAAGAATTATTTCCAAATAAATCGATTGGATATGTTTATATATACCCTATTTAGGTGGAATGATTCATAGTCCATCGTATTTATATTTGCAGATTGCCACATGTCAGTCATATAGTATATACAATAAAAGATGTGACATGTTTAGGCAATAGAATATCTCATTTGAATCATTATACTTGCTAGTTGATTTTTCAAAGGGTTTCCACGTTGGTGGTTTGATGACAAAGTACGAAATTATCGACACAATTTTCATTCCATGAAGTGTAAAAGGACTAATTTGTTCTTTCAAAAGTGTAAGTGATGCTGAGAAATAACCAAAAATAATTCGGTTGCTTTTGGCAATGTCTCTAACACAATTATAATCGAGTGAGATGATTTTACACAAAATACATTGATTGCGTATTTTATTTAAAAGCATGTCAACATAGTTACAACTTTAAAAATCAACTTCGCTATTGGGCTTAAGAACTAAACTTCCCGTAAGAATTAGGAACATTGTTAAGTATGTATTTAACTAGCCATAAAAAAGATAAAACCAGCCCAAAAACTTAAACAAAGCTGGTGAATGCTGATTATGAGATTATGTCAACAACTTCCATATTGTATTGTAATAGGCTATTTTAGTGCTTAATGACAAAATAGCAACACACTAGGTAAGGAAATGCTAGAAACAGATTTTAGGACACGTCATCAAATAGGATGGCTTATGTGGTTTTTGAAATTTTCCAGTTGCCACGCGAGATCAAATTAATTGACTGAAATTTTAGATTGAAACATTAAATGATAAAAAAAAATGTTTGTTTCATAACCATTTTGATATAATTATAATATGCTAAAAAATGTAAGTTTACCCATTTTGATACATAAATCAAAGTTCATTAACTAATTTGATATGAGTAATATGGTTTACTTACTTTACAGGAAATTTATAATAACCCTGAATTATTCAAAATTTGCATGTGTTTATTTTTATTGAATTTACTTATATGAAGCATGAATATGCTTGAATTATAAAATTTGAGCATATGTACTTGAATTTTGAGCCTGAAGTAGGGGTATTTCTAATTTTTTGGCCAGTTACTGATTAGATATATTATAAACTATTTATTAGTAATATATTTATTATATTTCAATTAAAAACTACCTTAGTTATATAAGGATCAACAATTCAAAGTTTTCAAATGGGGATTAGAATCATGAGTCATATGAATTAATTCCCATGGTACAATTATCATATATAAATTATTTTAAGTGCTTGAAAAATAATTTCTCTGTCGGAAAAACACACTTGATTATGATACTGAAGTTCCATTGTCGTGAAGTTCATTATCATAAACAACATATAAAAGAGTAATTTTTTTATAATAAATATATTTGTACTTTTGTTACCAAAATTGAAAATTTTATTTTCCATCCTTCCACGTTTGAGCATGTTTTTCTACTTCATAAGAGGTTAGTTTTAGTTTGGTCAACTAAATATGTACCATTACAAAAGTATATTCTAAAAAGAAATGGCGACCTCATTTTTTAAGGAAAAGATGTAGAATTGGACTTATTGTATAACATATTTAATTAAAAAGAGAAATATTGCCCATCACATAATCATGATGTTCCACCCAAGAAAAGTATCCAAGCTCGCCACGTTTTGATGTCAACGAAAGTAGCCAGGCATTCAGGCGTGGTCGAGGCCAATTTTATCTTGGAGACCAGTAACGGTCTCCAAGGTGTCTCCAATACCCATTTTTTCACTAGAGACAGCTTAGAGATACTTATCTCTGCAATTTAATTGTCTTTAAATTGTCTCTAACTTTAATAATAAACAATTCTCCATTTTCATTAAATTAATTCATAAAATTTTATTAATAAAAATAACATAAAACATTACATTAATTCAAATAAAATAAAATATTACATTAATTAAAATAAAAAAAATTACATTAATTGAAATAAATAAAATTACATTAATTAAAATATGGACTACTCGTGTAGAGGTCCAAATCGGCGCTAAAAGTCCATTTATTAAATAAACGACTATTCTTGTAGAGGTCCAAATCGGCGCCAAATTAACTAATAAAAATTGAAAAATTACATTCATTCAGATTAAGTAAAAAACAATACAGTAATTAAGCCCCATCGGCATGTAGACATAAACATCGTCGGACATGTTGGAAAATCACACCGACGAAAAGGGATTGTTGGGATCCATTTTCACAAGAAAGTAATAGATTAAGAAATGAGAGTGAAAGAATTCATTTTCACAAGTAAGGAAGAGATGAAGAAATGAGAGTGAAAGATTTGAAAAGTATAGGATGAATAATTTGAAGAATGGATAATAGTGTAAAGAATGAGGTGAAAATAGTGGTATTTATAATAATAAATAAGATTAAAAAAAAAATATATATATATATATAAGAGGATCATGTGAGAATGCTATTTAAGGTGAGAAATGAGAATAAATCTTGACCTTTGATCTTTGTTAATCAATGATTCAAATTTAACGATGCATTAAGTTAATGTAATTTATGCATTATGATGTTAATGCATTAAAATGTGTCATTCTCACGTTCTCATATAAAATTTATTCTCACCAGATCTCAACCCTATATATATATATATATATATATATATATATATATATATATATATATATATATAAAGAAAAAGAAAAAAAAAGGGCTCTCGAGACCGGCTCGAGATTTCATGTGCTGCAACGCATGGTCTCCAAGGGAAGGGTGTCTCGAGACCCTTTGGAGACCACCTCTCGAGACTGCAATGCAAACAGTCTTAGGGGGTGTTATTGCATGTGGATTTTGGTTGGACTTTATAGACTTAAAAAAGTCCATAGATTTGGGAAATCCATGGATTTGTGGTGGATTTTGTTGGGCTTGTGTTAAAATAAAAGGAATGTATTTTGTCCCATATCGGTTGTATGATCAGAGTGTAGGAGCTTCTTAGGGCTATATAAGAGGCTATGTATATTTGATGTAATTGCACCGGGTTTTACATTTTAGTCTTGTGTTTGACTCTAGGAAAATTCCTTTTCTCGGGTTGTGAGCAAGGTAAGAGTCGTTCAAAGGCTTGTAAGAGTGTAAGGGTGTCGAGTTTATATTGCTTGGTGTGGTGGGTCGTGGTTTTTTTTTCCGGTTTTGGAGTTTTCACGTTAAATTCTTGTGTTGTTGATTGTTCTTTATTTCTCCGTCTTATTTCTTGTCTATTATCGTTTTCCCCTAGTTTGGATAGGGATGTGATTTACTAACATCTGGCATCAGAGCCAGGTTCTGAGACAGGTCCGAGGGTTTCTTATCAGGCGGCTGTTCAACAAGGGGTGGAGAAACGATGAGTCAAGATCAATGAAGTTTGATGTGGAGAAATTTGAAAGAAGAATCAGTTTTAACTTGTGGCAAGTGCAAGTTAAGGTTGGGTTGCTACAATCTGGATTACACAAGATTTTGGGAGAAAAAAAAAGGCTACACCAGGCGATATGAATCAAGGTGGAGCAGTTGCGGCAAATAGCTACGGAGAATGAGCTAACATTGTGATTGAAGATGATGCCCTCTGATTGTTGAGGACGTGGACATCCTTATGGCATCTCCAACTGCCATAGACGATGATGTGATGATGTTAGTTGGACCACATGTGCAATGGTTTGGCATGGATGCAAGGTGTGTGGTGGAAGTTATGTCAATGACTGAAGGACTTCTAGGAGGACCAAAAGCTAGGAGTTGCACCATAAATTTCGCGGGTTGTTTGACATGTGCCTAAGGAAAATCTTAGATGGTTGATTTTAAGTGTTCTACTCATATGGTGGAGTAGGTTTGTTGTTCTTTGGTTTAAGAATCATGATTGTCGACGAAGATAATGGAATATTTCTTTATTTTAACAAGGTGGAGATTGTTGGGCTTGTGTTAATAAAAGGGATGTATTTTGTCCCATATCGGTTATATGATCAAAATGTAGGAGCTTCTTAGGGCTATATAAGAGGCTAGGTATATTTGATGTAATTGCACCGGGTTTTAAACTTTAGTCTTGTGTTTGACTCTTGATAAGCATGGTTTTTCCATAGTGTTTACGGTTTATTTGATGCTATTTGTTGTTGGAAATCATGTTAGAAATAAGCATTTGGTTTAACTTTGTTTTATGAGATCTTACACTTGTTTGCAAGTTTTAACCAAAATGCAGGAAATGAAGACAAAATTGGAATAAAAGGATCTTAGAATATGAAGAGGAGCTCGATACAAAGCCATATGAAAAAATAGAGATCAATTCGGAGTTCGGAGGAACGAGGCGAAACAAAAACGTCGCGCTCGCAGCAGTTACCCGAGCTGCACCCCGCGATTAGTCGAGAGAGGCGAGTAGTTGATCAACTAGTGCTTTCTTTTTTAGAGAGAGAATGTGCATATGTGTGTGATTCATTTGCTTGAATTGGATTAAAAATGGTTAAGTAGATCAATAGCCTAATTCCCCATCATTTTGAGTCGAACAATGTTCCTATAATCAACCCCTGTTTTATATTGTCTTCCTTGACCGTTTATTGCTTTAATTCCTTTTATATGCTCTCTAATTGTTGATTTCTATTTCTTTAAGTTGAAATATCTCCAATCATGACTAATCCTAGAGCTTGAATAGTAAGAAAGTGTATGAACTTTGTTTTCACTATATTTTCGTTCAATTGTCCTTGTGGATACGATACTCAATTGCTATTGCTACAACTACTCCGTTTGAGTTGCGGATATATTGCTAAGTAATTTAGTGATCAACTCTAGGAAAATTCCTTGTCTTGGGTTGTGAGCAAGGTGAGAGTCGTTCAAAGGTTTGTAGAGTGTAGGGGTGTCGAGTTTATATTGCTTGGTGTGGTGGGTTGTAGTTTTTTCTCCGGTGTTGGAGTTTCCAAGTTAAATTCTTGTGTTGTTGATTGTTCTTTATTTTTTCATCTTATTTCTTGTGTATTATCGTTTTCCCCTAGTTGGGATAGAGACGTGATTTCTAAACAGATTTAGGAGGATTTGAGGCTGGAGTTTATGGGAGTTGGGTGGATTTCGGGTGAATTTTTATGGACTTTGTTGGATTTGAAATCCATTGATTGCAGCGAGTGCCCAACGAACCCAACGTTCGCTGGAACCCAGCCCTCGCTGGACACAAAATTGCATATTTTGAGCAAGAACACAGTCAAATTACTGAATGATTTACGCTTCTAAGCTCGTTTTTCGCACATCATCTCTTCACAACTTTTATCACAGATGCTAAGATAAACAACAACAACAAACATTCATCATTAGAAGTTCCCAAAAATTCTTCTTAGCACAGAACGAAACAAACCTTTTTTATCTTCTTGCTTTAATCAATAACAGAATTCCCACCTTTTCTTTTTCACAACAAGAATCTCAAAGCTCAAGCTTAACAACCATTACCTCAAAATTACTTTCAACAATCACAATCTTAATATCTGAACTGAAGCAGAAGCTTTCACCAAAAAAAGGCACATAAATCTGAAACTAAAGACCAACTTACCTGTTAAATCAAGAAAGCTCACAAATCAAATCAGCATAAATAATCTGCAAATTCAAGAAACATATGTATTTTGAGAACTGGGTTTGAAGCTTAAAGGGAAAGACAACTTCAGGGGCTTTGACCACTGGAAAATTTTGACTAATTGAGAATTGTGATGTTGGGGGGAGGAGATAAGGTTGGAGTGAGTGGAGTGCTGGCGGGATTTGAGGGGTGGGGGTGGAATGAGAGAGGAAGAGTGAGGAGAGAGAGAGAGAGAGAGAGAGAGAGAGAGAGAGAGAGAGAGAGAGAGAGAGAGAGATGAGAAGAAGGAAGTGTATATATTATGAGAGAGATTGGAGCTGACCAGCGGCCGCTGGCCCCTAGCGCGGGCTGGGCATGCCTCAGTGATCGATGTTGCTCACCCGACGCTGAGGTCAAATGGATTTCAGAAATTCGATCGATATCATGTGGATTTCGCCGTGTGTATTTTTGCTTACAAAATCCTACGAAATCCATGGAGTTCAAACTCCATGGAATGTTGAATACATCAAGACTTTTGTAGACTTTTTGAAATCCTAATCCAATATACTTGGATTTTAATGGATTTCTGAAATCCATTATGAAATCCACATCCAATACATTAGGATTTATGTAGACTTAAAAGTCTGCATCCAATACACCCATACTTCTAAAATCCTTAAAATCCAACAGAAATCCACATCCAATACACCCCCCTTAGACTACCCACAATGGTGTGTCTCTATTTCCAGTGGGATCCAAATAGAGACAGTCACCTGCAGTAAGACTGTCTCTATGTTGTCTCCATTTAATTAGTTTCTGAATATTCATTTTGCATTAATTTTAATCGAAAATTCAAAAATTTCATTAATTCAAACAAATCCTACTACAATATATTAATTGAAAAAAAAAACAATACATTAATTGAAATAATTAAAAAATACATCCTAGTCTTGAAAAGGTCCAAATCGGGTCCAAAGATGCTCCATCAAATAATTGGTGAGCCGTTAGTGCTACCTTGTATCTGTGAACTCTTCTTCCCATTTGAGGTAATTTTTCCTGTAAATTTCTAAACTTTTTGAGTTGTCACGCATCTCAGAAAAAAATCTGCCTCACAATTTTCAAACTTTTAATTTCGTCTTATTTTGTTAGCCAACTCGATTTCCGATAATTTTCGAGCTGACTTGGCAGCCGAAAAGCTGACGTGTACATATTGAATTTAAAAAGACATAATAATGGCCTGTAAATTTTCAAACTTTTTGAGTTGTCGCATTTTGTACCCTAGAAAAAAAATATGTCTCACAATTTTCAAATATTTAATTTCATCTGATTTAGCTACCCGATTGAATTCCAGTGATTTCCGAGCTGACATGGCAGCCGAAAAGTAGATATGGACATAATTGAAACGACATCGTTTAGCCTATACTAATAATGTCGTTTTGTCTATAATTGAAGCAAAACTCATTTTTAAATGTGATGGTTTAGGTAGTTATGTTAGTATTGGCTATGTAAGACTCCATATTTTATTACTAGTAGTATATTTTTGTGTGAGATTCAGGGGGACGCTGTGATGCACTGATGCTTGAAAATCAGTTACTGTGTTATCAGCCACTCCGTGACATGATGCATGAGAATCAATTAATATTGTGCCATCAGTCACTCCAGAACATGTTCAATAAGCAATGTGTGTTCCTCTTATTGCTTCAGTAATGATTCTTTTTAGCATGCTATAAACCAGCTCCATCTACTAATATAATTAAATTTAGATTCTTGCATAACTACCTACACCACCACATATAAAAATGAGCTTTGCTTTAATTATAGACAACACAACGTCATTAGTATAGGCTCTAAATTCTAAAACGACGTCGTTTCAATTATGTCCACGTCTGCTTTTTGGCTCCCATGTCAGCTCGGAAATCGCCGGAATTCAAGCTGGGTAGCAAAATCAGACGAAACTAAAAGTTTGGAAATTATGAGGCAATTTTTTTTCTAGGGTGCAAAATGCGACCACTCGAATAGTTTGGAAATTTACAAGCCATTAGTATGTATGTACATGTCAGCTTTCCGGCTACCATGTCAGCTCGAAAATCGCCAGAAATCAAGTTGGGTAACAAAATGAGACGAAACTAAAAATTTGGAAATTATGAGACAGATTTTTAAACCGGAGTGCAAAACACGACAATTTAATTAGTTTGTAAATTTACAGAGCATTAACCCTTGTATTTATTATGAATGGTATGTTCCCCTTCCCCTTGTCAAAAAAGAAAAATAAAAATCTTGTGTATTATGAATGGACTGAAAAACGTGAAAATAGATGGAAACTGTAGATGGAGTTTATTTTTGCCATCTGTCTTTAACAATTACTACATAGTGACAATGTAAGTAGATTCGACTATATATATATATGAAGGGTTGTATACGAAAGCAAGACTTTTGTTTATAGACAATTGATATTTATTTCACTATATTTCTCCTATCTGAAATGTTTATTATTGCATAATTATTATTTGTCCAATTATCTCAATATCATAGATTATATAGTGTGTTGTAGATCACAGAAGATTATATAATCGGCATTTTTATAGGATATAAACTAATATTCACAACCGAGACAGCTTGGACGAGTTGTTGGTTTAGATTGTAGCATAATAGTATTAAATAGTTTATCTTGGCTATTTATTTATGCTAGTACGTTAATTGTATTGAAAGGATCACAGTGAGATTAATTTTCTGTTCTGAATTATTGAGAATTAAAGATCTCGGTGACTTAAATAGTCTTAACCTTAATTGGGCTTATCAGTATGAATAAGTGTCTGACTATTGCTTTGATCTATTATAAATGAGAACTTAATAGTGGTTCGAAATTTCGTATTTTGGGCGGTAGTCTTATATGATATTGATAGAGCTGCAATAAGGATCCGTGTCCTATGCATAATGGGATGATGATATCCTCTCGAGGAACTTAATAAGTTTATCGTATTAAACCCTGCAGGTGGAATTAGTTCCGATATGATAATAAGTTTGAGTGGTAGCACTCGAGATAATTATTTATTTGTAAATAATTAATTGATTAATTAATTACTATCAGAAGTAATTAATTAATTAATGGATATTCGAGAATCTTAAACACGGAGATTAATTAAGTCTAATACTAGCCCTGACTCAATTAAATAAATAAGAGGGTAAGTCAGTATTAATTCTTTAGTGGAATGAATTAATATTTATATCTGATTTATATTTCTGGGCTGAATAGATTAAATTAGATATTATCGGGCCAATCTTATTTAAGCTAGTAGATCCCTGAACTGGCCCAATGGCCTATGTTTCTAGTGGGCTAGGCGTCTGTCTCCTACGGCCAGTGAGGGTTGTCTAGGTTCAATGAATGTGAGCAACTATTTATCTATAAATACAAGGCTCATAAGACTCATTACTTACTTGCATTCTAAGCAATAAAACCCTAGAGAGAGAAAATCGACGCCTATCCCATAGCAAAAGAGAGAGTACGAGGTCGATCCCATCCATCGTCGTATTCTAGCCGGGAACAGTTCAGAAGGTCAACTCTGGAGTCGTTGTGCATCAAATTCGTAGGTATATCTAATAAACATCCTATGATTGCAATTAAATTCATAGGAGCATGCTAGGTATGGATTTTGTGTGTTTGTTAGATATCCATAATTGATCCGTGGGTAAAGAACGAATTGGTTTTCAATAACCGGTTACTACAGTTGGTATCAGAGCCCTGGTCTGTATATTATGGCTCTGTCAGATTAACGAACAGTAAATCTATACTTAAATAAAATCTGATTTTATTTATGTATTTATATGCATGTATATTCGTTGTCTCGTCGTGGATTCATTTTTTTTCTGTTGGTTTGCCGTTTTGGCCGTTTTTACCACGAGAAAATCCGTGGTTAGATTAGGATTTCAGTTGTAAATTGTTATTTTGATTTGTAATTGTTGTACGGGTCGAGAAACAGATCAAATTTGCGGCATGAAGGCTGGCGGCGGCGGACGGCGGCGCGTCGCGCTCACGCGTAGGGTTTAACCCACGCCGTGATGCTTGATCGAACAAAATCCGATTCGACGGAGGTTGATCCTCCGCCGTCTATGGTGTTCGATTCAGGATCACGGCTGGGCGACGATGTGCGTGAGGGCGGGGCACCGACCAGTCGTGGCGGCGCGGGCTCGACACGCGCGGGACGTCGCGACGGCGGAGGCGTGTTCGTCGCGTCTCTGCTGGGCGCCGTTGGCTTCGATCGAAGCATGAGGGTGGGACCCTTGGGCTGGGTCTGATCGGAGCGGTGGGAGACAAGGGTTTTGACCACCCTTGATCCCCCACGCCGTCGATGACGGCTCCTCTTCTCTGGCGAAGGCAGCGAACCAGCAGCAGCAGCGATGAGCAGCAGCAGCGGCACCAGGCGATCGAGGTGGCAGCGGCGGCGAGCGCTGAAGCGGCTCCGTGCCGGGCGACTCGCCGCGGCGCTGTCGCGAGCTCGACGGCGACGAGTGGCGATGCACAGCAGCGTGGCTGCTCTCCTTCTGCCTTGCTGTTCCGACGGCGAGGTGGATGGGGGTGAGGGCAGCGATGGCGACGCGTTGGTGTGCTCGCCGGATTGCGATTCCGGCGACATGGGAGGGGCTGCCGGCGGTGGTGTGTTCATGCGAAACCCTAGGTTTAAAAACCTAGGGTTTGGGCGTGTGGGCAGCCGCACGGTGAGGCTCCCTCGCGTGGGTCGGGTCGTGATGAAAAAACGAGATGTTTTTGATCTCGTTTCCTTCTTGGGCGATACTTCAAGGCGACGGATTTGGAAAGACTTGAAGACGAAAACTTCTTGTAATAGATAGTTTTTTTTTTATTATTATTTTCCTTTATTATTTTTTGTAATAATTTAGGCAGGTACAAATTATCCACGACGAGACGACAATTTATTTATTTTATTGTAGATTGCATGTCGTGGAATTTAATCACCGTTAAGGTGTTATTATTTCTAAAGCATGATATAATTTGTAATTGTTTTGAAATTACTTGCGTTTAGAAATTGCATGCTAGGAATTTATCGTATTATTCTAAGCATGTTATGAATTCAAGCGAGCATGATTTATTATGTGAGTTCTAGAAAAAACATGTTTAGTAATTCCGTGTTTTTACGTGATTTGCATGCGAAAACCTTTTGAATTAAAAATGACTAAGCATGTTAACTTGATTTTAATAATCAAATTAGACCTCCACAATTGGTTTTAGACAAATTAAGTTAGTAGGCTCGTGTAAACGTCCACACGATCGTGGCTTGCATGGGTACTATTTACTTATAGATTTTGTCGAGTAAAACTTCTAAAAGTATTTTAGTCTCGTGAATAGTGGGAGTTTTTTGCGTGTAAACGTCCACACTATCGTGGCTTGCACGTATTAATTCTCACAGTTTATTCTAGGAGAGATTAGAATAAGATAATTAATGAAATTGTTTACAAGGAGATGTCGTTCTAGTAATTGCATCAATATGTGGGACAATTTTGGATTAGTTAAATTGTGGTATGTGCTTAGATATTGTCTCGAATACAACTCCCCATCGGAGTCCCTTTTCGAGACGATATGGTCTAGTAAAGGTTCATTTATTAATTTTATTTGTCATAAGGTTAATTTGGCATGAGATAAAATTAAAAACTGGGTGTTTGGTTGAGTGATGCGCACGTAAACGTCCACACTATCGTGGCTTGCGTGTAAGTCACTTGAGCTAATGAAGGTTTCATTTAATATTGTTTTATCAAAAGGTTACAATATAAATGTTACGAACGTTTTATGCAATAATTGTGACTTATGTGCTTTTTGTATGTTTAAATTTTTTCAGATATGACTGTTACTCCGTTGTTGAATGTGCTTACTGCTAAGCCGCTTACCGGACCAAATTTCTTGGAATGGAAGCGCAATTTGGGATATGTCCTAGATGCCGAAGATTATCACTTCGTACTCACTACCTCTGCGCCTGCAGCTCTCACTGCAGACTCCACCGAGGCTCAGAAAGAGGAGTCTAAGAGGTGGAATAAGGCCAATTGTATGGCGAAAGCCTACATGATGACCACTATGACCTCAGGGTTGCAGCAGCAGCATCAGTCCTTGGACACGGCTGCTGCAATCATGATAAATCTTGAAGAGTTGTTCGGTGAGAGTGACCGTTCTACCCGATTCGAGATCATGAGACAAATCATGAGCTCGAAGATGAGGGAAGGCGCGTCTGTGTGCGAGCACGTACTTGGAATGATCAATCATTTCAACGAGTTGGACGTGCTCGGTGGCGGTATCATGGATGAAGCTAAGGTCGACATGATACTCCACACTCTTCCCAAGTCCTATGAGAACTTCCACCTTAATGCAATTATGAGTAAGAAAGTGTTCACTCTCAATGAACTGCTCAATGAACTTGTTGCGGCGGAAGGGGTTATGGGAAAGAGTCCGCAAGCTCTTGCCTCTTCCTCAAGGGGCTTCCATGTTTCACCAAAAGGTGGAAAGAAATGGAAGGGCCCCGCGAAAGGCAAGAAGGGCGAAGGAAGTAGTGGGAGCAAGAGGCTTGGCCCTACCGGCGGCATTAAAAAGCCAAAGGAGAAGGGTGGAAAATGCTTCAAGTGCAAGAAATCGGGACAATGGAAGGCCAACTGCCCCCTGTTGAAGAAGACTCAAGGTATGTCTTCTGCTCTTGTTAATGAAATATGTTTAAGTTCAAGTTCTATCCATAAATGGGTAGTAGATACGGGCGCAACTGACCATATTTGTTATTCCTTGCAGGGGTTCCTGCGGACAAGGGAAGTGAGTAGAGAAGAGTTGAGCGTCGCCATGGGAACGGAAGCGAGAGCGGACGTTGCGGCTATAGGCGATGTTCATTTATCTTTTGAGAATTCAGTCTTAGTTTTAAGAGATGTTTTATATGTGCCAAACTTTCGGCGGAACTTGATTTCTATGGTTAAGTTGTGGAAAGACGGATATTCTATTCTTTTTGAGGGTTTTGCGACTTTTATGAAGGATGATAAGATTATTGGTTATGCACATGTTGTTGATTCTCTTTATACTATTTACTGTTCACATGCTATGAGTTCTTCAAGTAATGCTTTAACTGTTAACCAAAGGAAGAAATCAAATTCTTCTCAAGAGAATCAAACTCTTCTTTGGCACTTAAGATTGGGTCACATCGGTCTAAGGAGGATCCAAAGATTGGTTTCCGATGGAGTCTTGGATTCATTCCAAGTTGATTCCATCCCAATCTGCGAATCCTGCATAGAGGGAAAGATGACGACTCGACCTTTCAAGGCCAAGGGGTATAGAGCCAAAGAAGTGTTGGAATTGATTCATTCCGACTTGTGTGGACCTATGTCAACTCAAGCTCGTGGAGGGTACGAGTATTTTGTCACTTTCATTGACGATTACTCAAGGTACGGGTATATCTACCTGTTGCGCTACAAGTCCGAGTGCTTTGAAAAGTTTAAACTATTCAAAGAGAAAATAGAGAAGCGACATGGTAAGAGTATCAAGTCGTTGCGATCTGACCGCGGCGGCGAATACCTCAGCAACGAGTTCAAAGAGTACTTGTTGGAAAGTGGGATTACATCCCAATTGACCACACCTGGAACGCCTCAACAGAATGGTGTGTCGGAGAGAAGAAATCGAACACTTCTAGAGATGGTTCGATCCATGATGAGTTATGCATCTCTACCTATATCGTTTTGGGGATTTGCTTTGGAAACAGCGGCTCACACGCTAAACTTGGTTCCTTCAAAGTCAGTGCCTAAGACTCCGTCTGAGCTGTGGTCCGGGCGCAAGCCTAGTTTTAACCACATCCGGATTTGGGGTAGTCCAACACATGTCTTGAATAAAGACGCTGACGAGATTCTTGGAAGAGGAATATATGATTGGGCATAAGAAGAGAAGTGACGTCATGCTTCAGGAAGTTAGAGGGGAGGAGGTAATCAGTGTTCCAGTCGTGCAAGACGAGCAATCGTCGGAACCTGCACAAACAGTTAATACTGAATCTGCTGTAAAGCTTCGTCGTAGTGGGAGGGTAACTCAAGGAAAGTTGCCTAGTCGATACACTCTACTTAATGAATCTACGGATTCGTCGGAGTCAGTTGTGATTGAAGAAGATCCCTGGACTTACTCCGAAGCATTAGCAGATCCGGATGCTCTTGAGTGGGAGGCGTGTATGATTGCTGAATTGGAATCTATCACTGCCATGGATGTATACCAGAAATGCGAGCTTCCTAAGGGCTGTGAAGCCATAGGATGCAAGTGGGTGTACAAGAGAAAGAGAGGACCGGATGGAAAGGTTACGGCCTTTAAGGCAAGACTAGTGGTGAAAGGTTTCACCCAAAGAGAGGGAGTCGATTACGATGAAACATTTTCGCCAGTAGCCATGCTTAAATCCATTCGAATCCTTATGGCAATGGCCGCCCACATGAATCTCGAGGTCTGGCAAATGGATGTCAAAACCGCGTTTCTGAACGGGTATCTTGAAAAGGATAGGGACATCTATATGCTACAACCTGAAGGATTCATTAAGAAAGGTGAAGAGCATCTCGTGTGGAAGCTAAAGAAGTCCATTTATGGACTTAAGCAGGCTTCACGATCCCGGAACAAACGTTTCAATGATGTTGTCCAGAGCTATGGCTTTGTACAATGTGAACATGAAAGTTGTGTTTACAGGGTGTGTATTGATGGAAGTTTAGTATTTCTCGTGCTTTATGTCGATGACATTCTGCTCATTAGTGATAATGTGAATGTATTGGCTAAGATTAAGGCATGGTTATCCCAGCAGTTTCAAATGAAGGATTTGGGAGAGGCAGCATACATTCTTGGGATTAAGGTCGGTCGTGATCGATCTAAGAGAATGTTGAGTTTGTCTCAAACAGCCTACATTGATACTGTATTATCGCGTTTCAACATGCAGAATGCTAAGAAATGTTTCTTGCCTTTCAGACATGGCGTTCATCTATCTAAGGCGATGTGTCCTACGTCACCTAAGGAGATAGCTGACATGAAGACAGTTCCTTATGCTTCGGCTGTGGGAAGTCTCATGTATGCAATGCAGTGTACTAGGCCCGATATCTGCCAGGCCGTTGGCATGGTGTCTATATATCAGGCTAATCCAGGTCAGGGTCATTGGATTATTGTAAAGTGCATACTCAAGTACCTTAAACGGACTAGAGAGTATGGACTGCTACATCGATCCGGTGATCTGATTCCGGTAGCATACGTAGATGCTGATTATCAAGGAGATAAAGATCAGCGGTTTTCTACTTCTGGCTATGTGTTTAAGCTGGGAGGTGGAGCCATTGTGTGGAGAAGTGTGAAGCAGAAATGCATTGCATTATCTACTATGGAAGCTGAGTATGTGGCTATTACTGAGGCTGCTAAAGAGGTTGTTTGGCTTAGGAACTTCTTAGCGGAGCTTGATGTGATTCCTGATTTGCCGAGAAGTATCACGATTTATTCTGATAATGAGGCAGCGATTGCAAATTGCAAGGAGTCAAGGTTTCATCAGACGACTAAGCATATTGATGCAAGATATCACTACATTCGGCTGCTTGTCCAAGATGGTGATGTGGATGTGCAAAAGGTTGCTGGAGTTGATAATCTGGCTGATCCATTTACAAAGAGTCTACCAGCTGTTGTCTTTGAGAAGCACGTTGAAGGCATGGGGCTGCGTTTCCTCCCACACTAAGTTAAACTTTGAGTATAAGTGGGAGAAGTTGTAATAGATGGCTAGATGAATATTAGTCTCATTGTATACTAAAAGTTTGCTTTAGTATAAGTGGGAGAATTGAAGGGTTGTATACGAAAGCAAGACTTTTGTTTATATACAATTGATATTTATTTCACTATATTTCTCCTATCTGAAATGTTTATTATTGCATAATTATTATTTGTCCAATTATCTCAATATCATAGATTATATAGTGTGTTGTAGATCACAGAAGATTATATAATCGGCATTTTTATGGGATATAAACTAATATTCACAACCGAGACAGCTTGGACGAGTTGTTGATCCGTGGGTAAAGAACGAATTGGTTTTCAATAACCGGTTCCTACAATATATACACACAATTAATTTATACTACTATTTTCCACATTTTCATAGTATTTCATATGCATACCTTCATGTAAATTGAGATTCCAATAGAGGTCAGGTGACTAACATTATGCGCATTAAATGTAAATTAAAAGGATTCAAACCACTAAATTGGATATGTAATTGTTTTATTTAAATTCATGGAAATGACAATGTTTTAGCACTAAAGAAGAAAGAAAGAAGCGCGCCATAACAAGCCAAGGCACATCACTTGGGAATAAAAGTGGAGCATTTTGATAGAAAGAGGGGCCGGGGGCGATCAGCTGATACGGCGGCACAGGGTAATACCATCGCCCACGGGGAGCTGGCAAATCTCGATCCTTGGATCAGCAGCGAGAGCCTTGTTGAGCTCCAACACGAAGTCCCGGTAATACCTAACGTACTTCTTCAGCGGAGCGTCCGGTGGAGCCACCACGGACCCGTTCCACAGGGTGTTGTCGTAGCCGATCAAACCTCCGACTTTAACCAAATCTATGAGCCTCTTGTGGTAGTTTAGGTAATTGTCCTTGTCAGCGTCCACAAATATGAAATCAAACCACCCATGCTTCTTGCTCTGCCAATTACACTCAAATACTAACAATTAAGCCAAGATATTTTGTGCCCCCACTTAGAAAAAAGAAAAAGAAGATTAGGTAAAAAGATACCAACACTACACATTTATCCTCCCCTCCAATTTAAAACATGTTTTCAATTTTCAGAATGTCGAGCTGGCAGCATGGATTCCGCACAAAGTTTGCCAGACACCTATCATCATCGAACTTATCTACTTTTCGATAAATTTGGCAAATTTTTAATGTGGAGTCACGTTAGATGGAATGTGGTTGATTATTTGTGAATTGGTTTTAAGTAAGGGTTAGGTTAGGAATAGGACTTACATCTTTAACCATTTCATCAAGTAACGGCAAAGCAGGGCCTTCTCGAAAATCAATTTTGTGTGCAACGCCAGCTTTCTCAATTACCGGCAAACCCAACTCATAATTATCTCTGTTAACGTCCATTGCCAATATCTGCAATTTCACAATTAATTAACAAGAGAGCAATTTTTTTTCATAATTAAAAATCAGGGAATAAGTAACTTCTAATCAGTATCAAATATCAAAGCCAATAAAATTGACCATCTTAATATCGAGATTGTGATGTGCGAGACATCCTACAGGTTTACATGAGGATTATTAAGTTATTTGCTTATATACTATTTAGTCAATTAACTAAATCTGGATAGTAAAATGTTGCTAGTATATATATATATATACTCAATTTTCCAGCCAAATCAGTGAAGATAAATTTAGTCTAATTATGCGAAAGGACGGACTTGTTATAATCAAATTAACAACTACCAATTTGGTAATACAATCAATTTTATTATTAACCCTACCATTAAAAAATTCCATGTGCTTGCCAAATAAGGCTGGAACCAATTGTGTGCAATTTTAATTTTAAATAAGCGTATTTTAATGATTTTTTTTTTTAAGAAATGTGCTTTCAATGATATAACTAACGTACGTATGTTATAGTAATATGTACATATATCATCCGTGATTTGATGTTGTGGCGTTAAACTATAAGATTAAGGAAAATGAATTAGTATGTGAAGTGAAATAGTAAAAGATTTGATATTGAAAAGAAATAACGCACCTTTCCATCTTGGGGAAGGGCAAGGGCTGTGGCCAAGAGAGAGTAGCCAGTGTAGACACCTATCTCCATGGTGTTTTTCGCATTGATGAGCTTCAACAGCATGTTCAGAAACTGCCCTTCATCAGCAGATGTTGTCATGATATTCCTATTTCAATCACAAATTCAAATCACACACACAACACAATTGCGTGAAATAGAGATTCAGAAAACAACACGGATTTAAATTAGATTAACAAACCATGGGTGCTTTGCAGTTATTTCTCTGAGTTCTTTCATCGCCTCGTGCTCTCTCGGATACACGCTAGTCTCCAGAATATACTGTGTTATTCAATCATTTTATAAATAATTAAAGCAAATGCAAAAGCGAAAATTTTAATAACAGAAATTAAACTACATTAATTAATTTTTGTATTTAATTACCTGGTAGAGAGCATCGCTTTGCAACAGGCTCTTATGCCCAACCTCCTGATGCCTGGCCGGTTGGTCTGCATTAGATTCAACATTTGCTGCCATTTTTCTTTTGTTCAATTCAACTTTTTTCTCTCTCTTTTCTCTCTCTCTCTCTCTCTCTCTCTCTCTCTCTCTCTCTCTCTCTCTCTCTCTCTCTCTCTCTCTCTCTCTCTCTCTCTCTCTCTCTCTCTCTCTCTCTCTCTCTCTCTCTCTCTCTCTCTCTCTCTCTCTCTCTCTCGAATTGTGGTGTATGTATGAATGGTTTTTCCTGAATCCTGAGAACCAAGGAGAAAGTGAAGGTGATATATATATAGAAGGGTTGAATTACGGTCGGACCGGTATCGTGGTTGGGATCTAATCCGGTCCGGGGTTGGTGAGATGAGATGGGTCCCGCTGAAGTTTGTTGAGTAGGGCCGGGCCTTAGAAGCTGGGTCCACCACTTCATTCCTTCATAACTTTTTTTTATAACGCGTCCTCTCCTTCGTCACACTATCTTATACGATAACCGATCGACTTGCTATTTGAATTTCGATTACATAAATTTTGTTTCTTAAAATGTACAACTACAAGCTTTGTCTAATAAATTTATAATATTATAATTATAATTTCAGTGTAATTATGCTTATGTATTGTGAAACTATTTTAATTTCTATTATTGAAATTGATGTAAAGAAAATCAAAATGCTCACTCTTTATTTCAAGACAACTTTGTATTCCTCCTTTTTTGTATATCCCATTTTCCCAAATTACAGTCTTCAATCTGCGTCAATGGAGTAATTAAGTATTATTAGCAAAGTTTCATTTCATAAGAGCAAATGGAGGTATGTTATACTAGTGCGTGTATATATATATATATTCATTCATAATGAACAGTGAATTAAATGAATTTTTGGTGTAGTATGGAATACGTAAGTCACTAAGGTGCATTATTTGCGAAGCCATTATTGGCCACGTGTCTGAAAATGTATGAGGAGGGGTTGGTGAGAAATGGGAGGAAAAATAGAAATTGATTTGGATAGACATGAATTATCAAGAATTAATGTCTCAAATATCTGAATTTGGTAATTATTAGGTAAATGGATATATAAGGGCTTGTTTGGGTAACTGGTAAACGACATCCTAGCTAATGGGTTTGTTTATAACTTTATATATGCTTGTTTAGTTCACAGAGAGACACAACTTCATGAAAGTCTGCATGCCGGAATATACCCCTTCATAGATGGGATGTTTGGACAAAATTTGATAATAAAATTATCTACGAGTGAGCTCAGCTAAATCCAACTATATTTTAACTCATTATATTTTCTTTTCTTATTTTGTTCCGTTACGTCCTAAATATATACATACATATATAGTTTGGATTAGTTGCATGACTGACCGACCACCAACTTTTATACAAAAATATTAACATACATTAATTGAATAGATTTGATTATAATTCAGATTTTAATCTCCATTTAGTCACGGTATTTTCTTTATCTACATCATTTCATTTTAGGCATTCGCAACGGCGTCATTTTTCCAATGACGTTTGCGGCAGCCCACCATTTTTTTTTTTTTTTTGAACTGCAATCAATTTGCTGGCAGAGCACAATCAATGACTCATTGCACCATTTTGGAGCGTCTAGGCAGAGGGAGAGGGAGCTGAGGTGGCAACATGGTATTGGTTGAACAAATGGAGAGATTGATATTACAAGAGATCTGTGAACTAAAAGGGGAGACTTCATCTTCTATGAATGACACTATTGTGAAGTTTTTTTATATGCGACAGCGGACCCATTAAAACTTGGACGGCTCGTTTATAATGGGCGCCTTTGTGGATATTCTTACTAATTGTAACAAACAAACTATTTAAAATACTCTTTGAGAATAGCCCAACATAAAATTGAAATTAATTATATGAACTGAGATTATCTAAAGCCCAGCTTGTTATGGAAATCACGTGATGGGCCACTAAGTATTGGCCCCATTAAAGTACCAACGGATATATAAAGACAAAGCCCAAAAGTTGTTTTTTTTTTCTCTGTCCCTTCGATTTTGGTTTGAAGAATTTCATCTTGAATGTCAGAAATGGTGACTTTACTAATGCAAATCGAGTTCACATATTATTTTTTCAGGAAGTTTTATCAATGAGAATACTGAATTTACAATTAACAATTACTATAAACTTATATAATTGATGGTCCCGATAACGAGTATCTGGTGTAGGGGGAATACTCCAGTTGCAATTTTTCGTTTTCGAAATCTTTTCACTGAGTTAACTGCTCAGGTCAGCTCGCTCAACAACTGAGAAAATCAATTGGAGCTGATCACACAGTCAGGTGCACAACTGACTTCTTTGGCTGATGGTCAGCTGTGTAATCTAACTGAGGTTTCAAAGAGTTAAGCTATGCGGAAGTTGGTGGAAATTAAAGCTCGTTACTTAAACTGAAACCTTTATGAAAACGGGGAATGTCAAGTTCCAAAAATTTAGTGCAGTTTGTAAGTATGCAGTTTGTATGCAGAGTCAGTTGTTTAGGTAACTGAAATGTAAATACTGGAAATAAACGACACAGTATTTTTATATGGTTCAGAGATTAACCTCCTACATCCACGACTTCCTTTTCTGGGAAGTTATCCACTAGATAAGTTTACGCATGATTATCAAACGTTCTACTTGGTTTGCGGGTACCAAGCAACCTAACCAGTTCGATTACGAGTTCGAATTAAACCTTACAATACTTTTGCGGGCAAATATACAGCGTGGTCTTAGATTACGGGTTCTAAGGGACCTAGTCTTAGATTGCAGGTTCTAAGGGACCTATTCTTAGATTGCAGGTTCTAAGGGACCTATTCTTAGATTGCAGGTTCTAAGGGACCTAGTGTCTTTGATTGCGGGTTCAATGACAGACCTAAGGTTTGGGGGTTGTGTGGAGACCCGCGACCAGGCCTATGCGGATCCGTCCGAGCCGCCACGCAGGGGGTGGGGTGAAACCATATAATCATGATTTTATAAATGATAACAAATAGTTATTTATTGAAAAGTCGAAATGACAAATGTTTGAGATAATAAAGGAAAGGTAGGTAATTGTTCCAAATCGATGCCCTAGCATAACATAACTGGGGTCGATGTATGAGGACACCGGCCCCGCACTGCGGAAGCGTTTCAAAAGATAACCATCTACAAGTAGATAATTAGAACATAAGAGGTAACATGAGTTTGGTGGCATAAGCCTTATTGAAGACACAACAATGGTCGTAAGGACCGACACGACAAGTACTTGAAAACGAACAACGGACAGTAGCGACATCGACATCCCCTTCCTTCGCCTCCACATTGATCAACCTGCATTAAGGAAAACAATGCAGGGGGCTGAGTACAGAAGCCCTCAGTGGATTCCGTGCCCCATTTTTATAACAATTTTTCAAAAGATATAGCATGCTTCATTCTTATGGAAGGGAGTTACTTTGGTAAAAATATCCTTCACATAAGTTTTTAAAACAGCTAACGGTTCGAACCATAGAATATCTCACATTCTTGGGTTACCACCCGGTTCAATTAGAGGGGAGCCACTCCCTCCAACCGAACCGTCATAACTTCATGTGTACACTACTTTGACTTGTACGGAGCACAAGGCCGATCGTATTGTAAAATTTTCAACATAGGTAAACCACAAGCAATTGAGCATAAAACATTTAGCAGGCATATCACACTTTGAAAGCATTGGGTTTAATAACCCTAAAGTTACATCAGTGAGAGTTTGTAATCCCACAGTTTGAAAATAGAAACCCACCTTGGTTCAGATTTTCTTGACTAGTCCTTGGAATTGAAGAGTTGCTCGATCCTACAAGAGTTGTCTTAGACACTTAGGTTCACGAGCATAAAGTTGTCTAAGGTCTTAGCATCCTAGGTCAAACTTATTACCGAGTTATAACATGTATGCCATGCATGTTATGTCATATGAGTCACCTAGATGTCTTATGCATACTATATGTTTTACATCATATCCTACCATATGCATGCGCTCTTAAGTAATCACATATCTCATGTCATAAAATCATACTTTAAGACATGTAATACATCCATACTTGACTATTGAATATATAACAATTATTTAATTGACTTAGATCATTTTAATTGATTAACTGAGAATCAATTAATTACTTAAGGACATATAATTAATTAATAAAGAATTAATTAATTATTAAAGACATATAATTAATTAATAAGAAATAATTAATAAAAAAAGGATATAATTAATTAATAAATAAATAATTATTAAAGGCATATAATTAATTACTTAATAATTAATTAATTAATTAAGGCATTAATTAATTAATTATGAAAGAATTTTAATTAACAAATTAAGTTTTAATTAATAAATTATTAAAGAATTAATTATTTAATTAATTATTAATAATAAATAATGAACAAATAATCATAAAATAATAATAAACATTAATCATATAATAATACTATTATCAACCATATAATATAAATTGGACTTAACATTAAATTCCAAATAGATATGGACTAAAGGTCCATATCACACATAAATAAGTCATATTGGACTATTATGATTAATTAATCCAATACAAGATTAAGTCCAATCACATAAGCCCAAACATTTTATTATCAAACAAATATAATAAATAAATGAATGAGCCCAACCTATTAATTATTAGGCCCACTCGGATTTAAATTACAAGTCCAAATCCTTTTTATTCCAAGACCAATTGAAATTAATTAAGTGTCCATACTAAAGCCCAAATTCGAAATTTCTGTCCTAAATCATGTTTGATAGATGTGATAGATTATGTTTGATAGGATTGTGTAGGATGTGATTATTTAGATTATTTAGTCTTAATTGTGATTGAATTGCATGATTGTGATGTATGAAAATTGAAAGTTTATGTATGTGTGTGCGAGTGTGTGTGCAGTGTGTGTGTTTATATATGTATTATTTTTGAAATTTTGCATCGATGGATTAGATGATGATTAATAATCAACCCAAACTTTGGATGATAAGTTATCATCCATTTGAGTGATTGGAACATGAGCTTAGTTATTTATCAAGGGTTTCATCATTCAAACCAAATATGTGATTAGGTAGGATTATATTATCAATCACTCCTAATTAAACAAACCAAAAGTCACCATAGTATTATAAAATTATGTATTTTTATAAAGTTGTACATATTTATAATATATTTACTTATCTAATTAATATCTAAGAATAGTTTAGTAATTTAATATATATATTTACTCAAATAATTAGCTAGTGTTTTATTTATTGTGTAGTTTTTTTGATAAAAACTTTTGTATCTAAATTTCTTCAAGATTATACTAATTCGTATATGTATAAACAAAGATGAGATTCTACATTACCACCTAATATATATATATATACACATACTATTCTTTTTAGTATATGTAATATAATTATAATATTTTTTGTACACGTGTAACATGTATAAAAGTTTGTATATGGTAAGTGTTTTGATGAGGTTTGGAAGAGTGCCAAAAAAGGACGCATGAAAATGGACAAAATTTAATGATTGCAGAAACGTAAGCATTAGCCATAAAACACTCAAAATCAACAACCTCCCCAAACGCTTTCCAGATTCTCCCTAACATCCAAATTCCCCATCTCTGTATGTCATTTTATTTTTACACACACATGACACACTCAACAACAAACAATAAAAATAATAACATAATATATTATTATTATTATTATTATCATCATTATTATTATTATTATTAAAAACCAAAAGTGACCAACGAATCTCATGTATATCGATGGCGGAAAAACAGGTTAATTATCTGTATTCTTTATATAAAATCTCGATCGAATTACGCCTTGGAACTCGATCAGGTCTTTGAAAACTTTAGTAATATGATAATTTACTTTTTTTTAGAGAAAAATATGGTAATTCTACTTGAGTATTATTAATGCAGTACTATAAAATAGATACTTGGTTATCAAGTGGTAGTTTTAGGTTAAAGAAGTGAGATGATACCTTTAATTTGTTTCATATTATTTATGGTTATAGTTTTTTTTAGATATAAAAGTATTGGTGACAGTGACAGAAGGAAAAAAAAAAACACATTAATGAAAAAAGAAATACTCTCTATTTATAGTATATACACTTTTGTAGTGTATAAAACAAAGGAAATAGATTATCTGAATTTTCAATGGAATATTGTCGAGTTGTGTCTTGAATGAACGGAGAATGCAACTTTAATGTAAATGACTTTTCAATAAGTAATTGTTGCCTAATACGTATTATAAAATGATTGTTGCCACCACATGTTAAATAACTAACAACAGTAAAATATTCTTTACTTAGATATATACTATCTAGCTATAATATATAAAAAATCATGATAGATAATTCTTTTTTGTACTTTATAACAATTAGTAACAACAATTGGAGCAAGAGAGGGGAGAAGTAATTTCTTCACTCCTGCTGAATGTAATAATATTGCAAATTAATTTGTTGATAGTAAACTACTCCTTAGGAGTTTATTTTATTATACCAATTTATGAAATGGGTGGTGTTTTGCACAATTGGTGTACAATAAATAATCTAATATAAAGTAATTTTAAGATTCAAAATATATATACTAGAAGAAGTAAATAGATAGTATATACTGTATAACTTCGTCACATATTCAACATATAAACAGTATGAATAACTTGTAACGTAAAATCAATATCTCAGTAAACGAAATCCTCGCATCCTTAATCAATCTTTGAATACACTTTTGTTCGTTTATCAATGACTCGACATGACAAATTTCGATGTTGACGATGCCTTAGCTTAAATGATAAGGAGAATATTGAATTATGAATTTGTTTTTCTTCAAATGAACTTAAAATTTTGTATGAAACAGTCTCACAGTGAGGTTTATTAATTTCAACCATCATATATATACCTAGTTATAACATTTTTTCCCCGGGTTTTAAACTTAGAAATTGTATATGCATCAGCATTTTTTAAAATTAATTAATTGCGCTGGACAGAACTTAAGTAGCTTGGCATAAAATGTTGAACCCAACAACATTTTAAATAATGATTTCATCAAATTTTTTTTTATATATAATGGAATATCGAATCATAAATTAATTTAAAAGTTAATCAAGTAAACATCAATTTAATTACTTTTCACCTCGCGAGTTATTAATAATCAAACAATGCAAGGTTTTAGAAATTGATCTGGAACTCAATCAATTATTTGATTTGTCATACTGAGTGAATTGTTAAAAAGTGGACAAAGATAAATCATTACCTGCGGAAATAAATAACTAAAAGTAACACGTTTTCTGTAAAAATTAATCGCAAAATAACATTTGCAGGATAATCTTGTAAGAGAAAAACGTAAACCTCGAGTCAATTTTCTGACCCTAAACAATTTTCAGTTAGAGCTTAAGTGCAAAATAAATGTATGGTAAGCTGGTTTGATTCGAATCTTTCAACATTTCTTGTGGGACTTTTGGATTAACTTGAAAAAATAAAAAATATATACCCTGATTATGGAATAAATAATCATTAATTAAAACATTAAAATAAAATGTGAAAAAGGGATTATAGTATATCCGAATTGGACATATTCAACTATAATTAACAATAGTACAATATTAAACTAAAGAAAAAAAAAATAGAATTAAACTAAAACTGAAAGTTGTACAAAATGGGCACAACAAATTGGGAGGGAAAATGGCAAATGATGGTGAGTGACGCCATTAGATATAGAAAATTTTAGTAACTTTGTTGAAATACTAAGTAAGAAAAATATAATAGAGGATCCGACTCATTATTCTCGTGTTGTATTTTTTATTTTCATAATTAAATATTACGGATCATTCGTTGGTGCCCTATTAAAAATTTTAGTAACTTTGCTGATACTTAAAATTTGGAATCCTTTATCCTACTTGTTTTTTTATGGAACCGTAGCCGCTACCTTTTGATATATCATATCACTCGGTGTTTCACCATTATTTTTAATTTTTTATTTAAAAAAAAACTCCATTAAATTCAATCTTTGATCTTTTCAAAAAAAAAAATCAATCTTTGACGTTCTCATTTTTATTTATGATTAAATTTTATATTTAATTTGTAGTATTGAACTAATACTTAATCATTAGGGCTGATTATTCCAAGAAGAGAGTTATAATTTAATTTTTCAACTCGATTTTTGCACTAAATGTTAATTATGGTTGCCAGTCAGATAAATATAATAGTTAAAATTAAAAAAGTAATTGCAGTACATAAATAGCAAAAGAAATCTAGTGCTGTTGGCAATAGGACAAAATGTATACATATATGCTTCTAAAATCGAAATATGTATGAGCTAGCTACCCTAGCTGTGTCCCATACTAAAATTTTCTCAACCATTGTGCTAGAGAGACACAAACTCTAATTGATTAGTCGAGTTTGGACTCTTATCTCATAAAATACATACGCAAAAACTTGTATAAGACCTGCCACACACCATACGACCGCGGCGTGGGGGGCGTGAGGTATTACATAATAATTGAGGTGGGACTTGCTAGAGAGAGAGAGAGAGAGGGGTTTGGTTATAGCTAATACTACTATTGTTGGTGTTTTAAAGCCATTATGTAACGGCATTTTGGATTATGATTATAGAATTTTGGTTCATTCTAATTATAATTCAGCCCCCACCACATTTTGCTTTTCTATCTCTAACCTTTGCAACGGGGCCCCCATCTCTCTCTATATATATCCTGCCCTATTTCTCTCTCTTTCTTCATCTCCCACCAACTCCACCTCCATCTCCATCTGCATCTCCATCTCCATCCCTTTATATATATATATATATATATATATATATATAAACTTCGCTACTGCAACATATACATATACAACTTATACTCATATCTATATAAAGTCACAGAGAGAGAGAGAGAGTTGATGAAGCATGGGTGAAGAAGAAGTTGAGCACGAGAGCTTGTTGTGGAACGACGACGAATCATGGGCGTTTCCAGTTGTGCCAATGGAAGAAAATGGCGGGAAGATGCTGATAGAGGGCGGGAAGATATTGATGGATGTGGCCGAGAAGGTGATCAATGATGAGGTTGATGCAAAGGGGAAGAATAAAAAGAGGATGGTGGCGGCGGGCGGCGGCAGCAAACGGGATCAGCAAGGAGGAAAAGACGGCGGTGGTGGCAGCGGCGAGTCTGATGATCACGAGCTGCATATATGGACGGAGAGAGAGAGGAGAAAGAAGATGAGGAATATGTTCGCTTCCCTCCATGCTTTGATCCCTCACCTCCATCCCAGGGTAACTACATTTTCATTCAATTACTCTCTCTCTCTCTCTCTCTCTCCAATTATTTTTTTCTTGTGGGGCTGCCTAATTGTGTTGGTTTAAGGAAGAATCTTCTAATTGAACTCAGGTGTTGTCTGTCAAAAATCAAGAATCCCACCTATATAAATATTGGATTTTAATTTGCCTATTTTGGCACCACATACGTAAATGGTAAATATCACGCCTTTCATTAATATATAAGTCTCATCAGATTTTAATGGAACACAAGTATTTAGGAATTAACATGCATATAATTTTCTCAAAACCCTTCCACATGATTCGTTTCTAGTTTGTTTAATATATAGTGTATTGGGTTTTCAATTATTTATACACACTGGTTGTCCTTTCATTTTAACCAAAATATTTGTTTAATTAGGTAGGAATCAAATTAGAAGAATCAACACCAACAACGATAGAAGCTTAAGATCTAGAACACATGTTTGATATGCATGATAGAACAGATTAAAACACACAAATTAATTGGAATACACAAGAATTTCTTTTATACATATTTGAATATTCATAATTTATCTGTCCCCCTCATTAATGAAAATTGGAATTTTTATGTCCTTCATCATTAATGCACATCGATCATAATATGTGCATATATAAATATAGAGAAAAAAACATTCTTAGGATAATATATAAATTGAATGCATAAAATGACAAAGCTAACAATGAAAGCAAAGGTTCGAATTCTTGACTAATTAATTAAAGATAGGATCGAGAGAGAGAAGTTTATCTAGCTAGGTAGTTTCATTTACAGAAAGAAAGAAAGCACATTTTTAACCAAAGTCATTAAAATGCCTAAAAAATAAAATAAATAGTTGAAAAAGTGAAATCAATGCAGGCAGACAAATCCACCATTGTTGACGAAGCAGTGGGGTACATAAAAAATCTGCAGCGAAGTGTGGAAAATCTAGAAAAGCAGAAGCAGGAGAAGCAGAGAGGGGGAAATGCTAATCCCAGCGGCTGTGATGTAAGCAGAAGCAGAAGCAGCCAAGGTCGTGCGACGTTAGCAAGCCCGAACGCGGTGTTCCCGGGCCGGGCTATTGCTTTCAGGACATGGACTTCCCCCAATGTAGTGGTGAATGTATGTGGGATTGATGCCCATATCAATGTTGTCTGCTGCCCTACAAAGCCCGGGATTCTCACTACTCTTCTCTTTGTGCTGGATAAGTTCAAGCTTGACCTCGTTTCCGCCCACGTCTCCTCGGACATGGACCCCACCACGCGCATCTACATGATTCATGCCCGCGTACGATAGTATATTCTTTTTTCTTCCTTCAAATTTTTCTAATCGAATAAGTAAAGCCACCACATACTCATGGACTGGGGTTTTTGATTTCAATGGAAAACAAGAATTAATTACTAAATCTAGTAAAAACAATTAACAATTATGAAGTGGATATGCTTTTTTATTTGAGAGGAATTTTATCGATCATACCTTTATTTGATGATGCACGAGCAGGCAAATGGAGTTCCGCAACAGTTCCCTGAGGCGTCATTTCTTGTGGAAGAAACGTACAAGCAAGCTGCAGCAGAGTTGATGCTTTGGATCAATTCCTAATTTATTTATCAAGACTCAAGAGACTATTCAATTTCAAAGGAATTAGGATTTTCAATTTCTTTTATATATGTATTTATCGTAATTGGTACTATTTGGTAAGTGCGACAATCGGGGTTTTATTTTTTATGATTTTGGTATAATATATAGTTTAGCATGTGATGCGGTGATATCTTGATTTTCATATGGCCACTATAAATAATACTATAGACAAAAACCCTAAATGTGCTAAAGAGGCAGCCAAAAAATCAATTTTTTCGTGTACATATCCTACAAATACATTCAGTCTTACAAGTTATATATTGGTACATATATAGGCTATGATTATAAATAATGCAACGCATGCATATACTATTTATTAAAGAAGTATACTAATTTATGGTAAACTAAATTTACCTTCTCTATTGATATTTATTGATACATAATCATCTTACATTATTCTTACCTTTTTCTCTTGCTTATTTACCGCTTTCTATATATTCATATTGGATTCCAATTTTTCTAGAACCCAATGAATTCCAACTCAAAATTAATTAAATACTCCCCGACCACCCCATACTGAGAAGAACTTCCCTTACAAATGTCTTTATCCAAATATAACTGATTGTTACGACTATATATACATATTACAATTAAACTGCATGCTCTCATCTTGTATCGATAGCAGCAAAGAAGTTCCAAGTCCTTTGCAGCAATTTTTTTAAAAAATGTTCACTTATTGGATTTTCTATGCTTATAATTGTATATTAGCAGTCTTTATTTCTTTTTTGGTGTTTTTGGTTATATTCAATCATGTATATAGAATGGTAAAATATGAATGAAGAACTAGAGGCTTTTTCAGGACACTTAAATAGGGGGTGGTGCACATTCAGGACACCTCATTGCGAGCCTTCGATTTGAGGACAGTAAATAATAATAAGCCCCCCCCCCCCCTAAGGACAATTTTTGGCCCGAACGGACTAAATCGCACGTGCTGAGCACGTGATGGCCCGAATGCCACATGTGTGCCACCTCACCCTCCAGTCACCCTCCCCTGACCCTCTCTCTCTCTTAAACGGTGGGAATAGAACATTTTCACCTAATTTTTTTTTTCCAAATTGGAGAACCTAAATCTGCTCATCTTGTTTGAGAATCCAAACCAAAATCATCACACATATCATGGAGTTCTTCAACAATGTGAAAGTCGTGAGGCTGAAAAGCGCTCGAAAAATACCTAGTGGCCGACCACGACGAAGAAACCGTCCGGGAGATCAGTGACGACACGTCGAACTCATCAACGGCTACTCGAAGAGATTCCGACGGCGGCTACGGCAGAAGGCGGCGGCAGCGGCCAGTGTGCAGTTTGCACGGAGGGGTTCTGATTAGGCACGGCGGCGAAGCGGATCCCCTGCGTCCATGTTTTCCATGAAGACTGCTTTACGCGGTGGCTCTCCGTCAACTATTCGTGCCCCTTATGTCGCCATAAGTGTACGGCGCCGCCAATACTCTCCGGTGCTCCCACCTTCTTATCGCCGACTCGCCACCCTCCTGTTGTGCACGTCACTGCTAGCCCAGCTTCGACCTCTCCGGTGTCCAACGTCAGTCGCAAGTAAGTTGTGCAAGTCTTTTTTGTTCTTGATTCTTTTTTTGGGAAATGCGATAAATCTGATGTGAGGGTTTCGATTTAGGTGAGCTTGTTTTATTTGGTTTAATTCAGGCCTGAATTATGAGTTAGTTGAGGCTGTGTTGTTGAATCTAGGCTGGGATTGTGAGTTGAGGGTGGAGGATGTGACAGTGATGGCGACGACTGTCTGCAGTGGCTTCTGAGCTGCTGACCATGGGCCGGTGGTGACGAAAAACAGGGAGTCTTCGCTGGAGATTGGACAAAATAGAAGGAGATGTTAAGGGAGTTTGATTTTGGGGAATTCTGTGTAATGTGTCTGTGAGAGTGATATGAGAAAGAAAGACATAAAGGCGTTAGGAAAAGAGAGAGGGGTTGGGGAAGGTGAAGTGGAGGGTGAGTGGAGCTGAGGTGGCAAACATGTGGCGTTCGGGCCCATCACGTGCGATTTAGCCCGTTCGGGCCAAAAATTGTCCTACGGAGGACTTACTAATTCTTTATTGTCCTCAAATTGAAGGCCCGCAATAAAGTGTCCTGAATGTGCACTATCCCCTATTTAAGTATCCTAAAAAAACCTCTAGCTCTATAAATGAAGGCAGCAGTATTAAAATAAATCATTATTTAATTATGTTTCCTCTGTGGTTCTGCATGCATTCTCTAAGGCCGAATGTTGATCGAGGTAATTAGTAAAAACCAATTTGATGTTTGTATATTAAATTGATATAAATTACATTATTTGCAAGTGTCTAAATTGAAGTTACAATATTTAATGATGATAATTACTTCAGGGAAGCATTCAAAGCCATCAAGACCTACCCAATAACTAATGAATAAGTTAAAAAGTTGATACGCTATATCCTAGCATCCATTCCGAGAAAGAATTAACACTCAAAATGTACACTATTATATAGGGAGAATATCGAACAATATTCAATAATATAAATTTGTGGAGTTCAAAACGATATTTGAATCAAAGTTTGATAAAAATGAAGAGTTTGATAGGAGCACATTATTTCAATTATTTTACATCATTGATAGCATATATAATCGTTAGCAATCTCTTATATGACTTGCATATAATTTTTATATGGAATAGTTCTCAATCTGAGTTGTAACTATATACGAATAATTTAATTAATATGAGCACATATATTCTGGGAGTTCTGGTGCAAGTAAAGGAAAGCAAAATGATTGTTGCTAAATACAAGAGCATTAAGGACTTTGAGAAACATATTTCTCATAAACAAAACGATAATAATTAAGTGAATGCCATTAAGTAAAAAGATTTAGGGATAAAAAGGTAAAACAATGGTAGTTTTGTATATTTTAAAATTAGTGGTATATTTAATAATTTTATCTCTAAAAGTGGCATTATCTCGTCCGTCCCTAGAATTAATCCATCTTTAATATTAAATATATAATTTTGGCTGTTTTTTTTGGAACGGGAGAAGTAGTTTCTTCCGCCTTTCGTATGTTCTAAATGTTTGCTGAATAAAGATCTTGATATAAATAAGGAAAAAAAGAAAAGAGTGCAAAGAAAGAAAAAGAAAAATAAACGGACATAAAACAGAGAAGCTTGAAGGTAACAATTACCACCGAAGTTTGCAATATGTTTCTTGTTGTTTTTCCGATACAGATAATACCAATACAAATAATATTGATGTGTGCGATAAATTAGTATAGGAAGGGTGTTTGGTAGTCTATATTAACTTCAATAGTATTATTTTCATATATCTTGCTTTTATGTTTGGTAAATTATATTAAACTAAAAATTGAAGTAATTTGGAGTAAATGTATCTACAGAATTTTGAGTAGGGATTACTATTAAAGTATGGGAAAATAATATGGGGGTATGGGTGATATTGTTTAGTTGGGCGGAATAGTATTTAGGCATAGCGCTTTAGTATAATAGCGGATTCTCAACTTTTTTAATATAGGCTATCAAACATGATATTAACCTATATAACTAATATAGTATGGGTTTGTATAGGCTACCAAGCTGGCACTAGAGTATTATTGATTATTGAAAAGATTGAAAAATAAAACATAAATTTGGTACAAAGTTGCACAATAAAAAGTGCAAAAAATCGTGCCAAAAGATGGAGGAATCACAATTGCTGAAACTGCAATAACGAGGAATTCGGTAAGACAACATCATTATTAATTCATTGAGAAAACTTACCTTGTAATAATTTATCTTGTATCTAATTTATAGATTTACTCCAATATTCTTCTTCATTTAACTTTAAACTTTCCTTATTACTCCCTCCGTCCACGAAATGGTTGTCACTTTTGTCATTTAAGTCCGTCCACGAAATGATTGCCACTTACATTTATAGTAATAGGGCCCACATAATAAATTATAATTAACCTTATATTTCTCACTATTTCACTCACATTATTATGGGACCCTTGCTCCACTCACTATTATGCACTATTACCTACCATTTTCTTAAAACACGTGTCGTCCACAATGTGGCAACCATTTCGTGGATAGAGAAAGTATAAAATTAATAAATGTTTATTCTAAATGGGACGATGAGTTTGAGATTTCTCTTAAACGCTAAAATTGGCATTGTGAGGGAAATGTTCAAGAGTTGGGTTTTTGCACCGTAAATCGAACATTGCTAGTAGACTTTGAGGTATTCCCATCAAAACTCAAAATTATTATATTATAGTATTGCTTTGTAGAAGCCTTTTTAACTATTATGATTAGTACTCCCTCCGTCCTGGGTTAGTATGGTTACTTTCTTTTTTTAGTCGTTCTAACTTAGTATAATGTTACCTTTTTAGAAAATATCTTTTACCTTTTTACCCTTAAAAATTCAATACATTTACTCCTATAAAGTTTCCGCATCCACTAAAAAATTAACAACACGTTCTAAATTGGTCCCTTCCTACACTTAAATTATCTCTATCAAATATTTATCTACTTTTTCTTAAGACCTGTGTACGGCCCTGCACCATACTAAGTGGGGACAGAAGGAGTATATTTTTTCTTTAATTTAGGAGTTCAAGTAGACCTTAGATTCAATTCAATTTGCTATGTTAAAAGAATCATTAAATTAAAATGTAAATTTACTTACTAAATTTTGACATACACAGTACTTTCTTATTTATAGGATTTTTGTTATTATTGGAAAGTTAATAATAAAAGAAAAGGCAAGGGTGCTATCCACAACTATATTTTTAATATTCTTTTTGTTTATTAATGATCGAATATAAATTTTTTGAAAAATATCAAAATTATTTTCAAAAAATTATCTATATTAATATAAAAATAAACTAAAATATAAATTGACTAATGACTATTTTTATTTAGTATGATCATTATTTTTACGTGCATTTGTACGTTAATTATACTAGTATAGATATAAGCATGAACCCACCATCATTTTTTTCCTTTGTTTGTGGGAGTTGCATATTAATTTGGTCAAGAAATTAGTTATATTACTACTTGCTCATATATAATTGGAACCTTAATTAATTAGAAACATAAATCATAACTCAAAAATTTGTAATGTTCGACCAGAACTATTGTGTGGATATAGCATTTTCGTGGTACTGACCATAGATATTTTTCATGCAATTAATATTCTCTTAGTTGAAATATTGCCTTTAAATTACTCTCCAAAGAACTTAAGAATTTCCAGAAGTTTAGTATAGAACACAAACTAAACAACAAGCACACACATCCAAGTACATCCTGTGTGCATAAACTATTAGACCATTCTTTCTATGTGGCATGCCATAAATTATCCAAAATTTATGTGTGAACCGGAGTTATTATTTTAATTTACATGAAATTTTAAGGTCGCGGTTTGAGACCCATAGTATCAAGTAATCGAACTTGTCTGAATAAGTATTCCACTTTTATTAATGATCCTTGAACTAAAAAAAAAGCTACAAAGAGAGAGAGAAAAATCCTTACTTTAAGTGAGAGATATACCTATATCTGGACAATGCTCGTGGAATAAGCTCATCTGCCAGAATCGAGCTCCACCAAAATGTGTTTTTATAAGTTGGGTAGTAATGCATGGAAGTACGATGACATGTGATCATTTAGCAAGAATGGGCATTCATGTAGATGCAAGCTGTTGTTTTTGTGATAATGGTGCAGAGAATATGGATCATTTGTTTTTTGGGTGTGAGAAGGAGGTTATTGAATGGTGTGGAGTAAATAGAAGACAGAAGCCGTGGTGTGAGGAAAGAACATTTCTTCTTACTCACTGTAGAACGAAGAGTGCAATGCAATGTATGTATCGATGTGCACTTTCTGTTGTGATCTATCACGTGTGGAAGGAAAGAAATATGAGAAGACTGCAAGGGAGAAGAAGAAGTGAGGAGGAGGTGATGCAACAATGCAAGTATCTTATTGCATGGAGCTGCAGGAATGACGCAAGATTAATGCGAATGCTAAGGAATTAGAGCGATGTGATCGTTTGGTAGCTTTGAGTTTTTGAGTTTGTAACTTGTACTTCAACTATTTACTTGGTGACTAAAATTTGCTATTTACCAAACAAAACCTATCGTGATTCGTGATACATTCGAGAACCGTCGATCTAATTATATTGCATCATGTGAAATCATTGTGTCATATTTTATTCGATTAAATACACCTTGTAAAATACTTGTAAAAATGGAGAGTTATCAATATGCTTAGCATTATATATTTGGTAGACATAAATATTTGCATATGAATAAATTATACACAACTATGTCTCAAGTGAAAATTTCAAAGTTTGAAACAATCATATTACGCCCAAAAGACGAATAACAAGAGAAGGGCAAAAAAAAAAAGCAAAAGGCATTCAATCTTTAATATTACTCGAGAAATTATACACAACTATGTCTCGAGTGAAAATTCTCGATTACGCTTAGATATTACAAGTAAACTTTGTTGGCATAATCTAATTATATATTTTTAAGGTCATGGCAACTCGAAAATATATACTTCTATATTCAAGTAATTTTTTATTTTTTTAATTTGAAAGAAAGAACTTTTACATAATTACAAACAAGAACAAGATAGCGTAAGATCATCCACAAAAGATGGAGGCTCATGCCACGCATATTTGAGTAATTAACTTTTATCCAGTGGAATTATGACTATTCAAATCACAAGATCGATAATTATACTGACAATTGGGCCTCAAACCGATAAACTCGGCCCAAACAGCCAGATTTTAACGGCGTAATGGGCTACTGCAATAGAGAAGAGATCAACAAAATCTCGTACCCGACCCATTTGCCACATCTACTCCATCAACTCGATAAAAAAGACAAAAAAAAAAAGGAGGACTTCAATAATTTTATATATTATTTGCAGTTATTAGTATTCAAGTTATTGGTACAATATTTATTATAAATTTCAAAATCGAGATAAGCTAAAAAGTCCCGAATACTAAGATATTTATTGATTTCCCAATTGTACGTCTATAAAATATGTAGCGGGCTCAATTGGCAACATTAAAATCAATGCAGTTTTAAGTTGTTTAACTCAAAAGAAATTTACCTATATAACCTCATTGAAAATAAATGAAAAAGGAATAAAGGAAATAATATATTGTTGGGCTCCACGGACGGTTCTAGTAAAAAATAGAGGGAATGTAGTAAAATACCTTTTTTTTTAAACAAAAGTTGTAAAATACCACCTTAAGTTTAAAAGTGGCAAAATACCACTTTGAGTTGTAAAATGTCTAATATACCCTTAATGAGTATACAAGAAGGCTAACTTTCATTTGAATCATACAAGAAGACTAATTTCATGTATGAACTTCCGGCGAAATTTTCCGGCGAAAAACTTCCGGCGAATTTCTTCGGCGAAAAATTCCGGCGAATTTCTCCGGCGAAAAATTTCTGGCGAATTTTTCCGGTTAAAACTCGAATCATACATGAAGCCTAACTTCATGTATGCATCATACACGAAGACTAACATTCATGTATGCATCATACAAGAAGCCTAATTCGTGTATGCATCATATACGAAAATTTTTGCCATCAAAAAATTCAAATTTGTAACATAAATGAAGATAAGTTTTCATGTATGATACATACACGAAGACTGACTTTCATGTATGCATCATACACGAAAATTTTGCCTCCAAAAAATTCAAATTTATATCATACATGAAGATAATTTTTCATGTATGATACATATACGAAGATAATTTCATGTATGCATCATACATGAAGTTAGGTTCCGTGTATGATTCAAAATTTCGCCGGAAATTTTTCGCCGAAAAAATTAGCCGGAAAAATTTCACCGAAATTTTTTTAGCCGGAAAATTTCGCCGGAAATTCATACAAGAAATTAATCTTCGTGTATGATACAAATTAAATGCAATCTTCTTGTATACATGAAGGGCATAAAAGTCCTAAACAAACTCAAAAGGGTATTTTGAGTTTTTTTTAAAAAAAGGGCTATAATTTATCTTTTGTGTTTGAGAAGGGGTATATTGAGTTTTTGCTCTAAAAAATACTACTCTCTCCGTCCCATTCAACTTGTCCCATTTTGTTATTTTGAGTGTCCCATTTTCTTTTAAGAAAATAATTAAGAGATCACTTTATTCACTTTATATCACTTCAAAACTACTCCCTCCGTCCCGCTGAATACGGCCTAGTTTATATGAGCACGTAGACTAAGAAAAAAGGTATTGAGTATAAAGAGAGTGTTTAGTATAGTGTGAATGCAATATTAGAATGCTAATAAAGTTATAGATGTGATGGTGGATAGTGTATAGAGGGAGTAGGTTAATAGGGTTTCGATGGGATGGCGAGTCACATGTAGTGTTAATGCAATATTTTATAATATTAAATATACACTAATTAGTTCCTTTAAAGGAAACATGCCAAGTATAGTGGGACGTTCCACATTGGAAAACAGACCGTATTCGGTGGGACGGATGGAGTAATTTATATCACTTTATGTCACTTCAAACACACTTTATATCACTTTATCAATTAAAAAATACTTTGTATCACTTTATTTCACTATACTAAACACACTCTTTATCATCTAATACTCTTTTTCTTAGTCTTTATGTCGATCCTAAATAGGATAAGTTTAACGGGACGGAGGGCTACTACTGTCTAAAGGTATAAGTATATCTCTCTTTTTGAGGGGTCAAGTATTTAGTATTTATATATGTTTGTATATGACCACAAGTTGTCATTCACGAAGCTACAATATCCAAAGCCCATGTGAGAATCCACTAGTGTGGTCTTATTCTTCCACCATGTTAACCTACCACATTCATATAATATCTACCTCTATGTATATATATGATGGCCATTGCAAATAAATTCATTTTGTGGATATATCTTTCCCAACTTCTCTTATATGGTATGAAAAAAAAGTAAATAAATCCAACCTTTTGACATTTGGAAAAGGGTGATGCATAAGCATATATTACAATATGTGTGACATGTATCGTAAGAAATACATGGTAAATAGTTTGTTAAGTGAATCAAGTGACTCACCACTTTTGCATTGAGATTTTTTTATAAAAAGTGAAACTTCAAAATAGTCATTCTCAAATATAAAATATTAATTATGTCATTTTGAAAAAATTAAAATTTAAAATAGCCCTTTGAGTTTGTTTAGGACTTTTATGTCTTTCATGTATATAAGAAGGTTGTATTTAATTTTTATCATATACGAAGATTAATTTCGTGGATGAATCTCCGACGCTAAAATTTTCCGACGCCGATAATAGCGTGGTAGTGCGATCGCCGGCAAAAAAATTTCGGCAAAAATTTGAATCATACACGAAGCCTAATTTCATGTATGCATCATATATGAAAACTTATCTTCGTGTATGTATCATACATGGAAACTTATCTTCGTGTATGATACAAATTTGAAATTTTTGGAGGCAAAAATTTCCATGTATGATGCATACATGAATCTTAGGTTTCGTGTATGATGCATACTTGAATGTTAGTCTTCGTGTATGATGCATACATAAAGTTAGGCTTCGTGTATGATTCAAATTTTTGCCGGAATTTTTCGCTGGAATTTTTCGCTGGAATTTTCCGTGTATGATGCATACATGAATGTTAGTCTTCATGTATAATGCATATATGATACATACATGAAGTTAGGTTTCATGTATGATTCAAATTTTCGCTGGAATTGATGGTCAAAATTTTTTCGTCGGAAAATTTTGTTGGAAATTCATACAAGAAATTGGTTTTCGTGTATGATTTAAATGAAAGTTAGTCTTCTTGTATACTCATTAAGAGTATAATAGATATTTCAAAACTCAAAGTGCTATTTTGAAGAAAAAAAATTCAAATTAACATTTTACATTTTTTGTTTAGAAAAAATATTATTTTACAATATTTCCTCTTATAAAATATGTGTCTGATAAATTGATAATGTTATTGATGTATATTCATAACAAATAAGACAAAATAAATTTATTATTCAAAACAAACAAAGGACTCAATATTATACTACTAGTAATTGTATTTGTTGCTGACATGTCATTGTTGGTAATAGACAATTGTGGCAGTCTATGGTCAAAGGATGTTGAAGCATCAGTTTTATTGCCTCTCTCTCTCTCTCTCTCTCTCTTATCATTAATATATGTGATGTCTCATCTCATGTCCCTTGTTGGTCTGCCTTTCCTCAAATCATTGTCTTCCCTCTTCTCTTCTAAAAGGCCCACCACTATCCTTTCAAATTTCATTCAATTTCAACCAAGTATTGCAACATCTTACCTTAATCTCAACAAACAGGCCACGTGGCATGACAGCCTGTCTATACAATTTATGAGGAATTTTGGAAAATAATTTGAAGTAGACCAAATTCACCCCATTACTAAAATTATGTATCGACATGATAAGATTTGTCCAATTTCTAGGTCATACATACATACATATGCGTGCCATGCCATATTACCATTACGATGATGTCACTTGTTGGGTGCCATCCTTCTAAGAATTTCACTATTCCTCCCACTACTACAACTTTGCAAACTAAAATTACTAGTGAATGGTTAAAGGCAAATTTACCCACCAATTCAACTCATCCCTTCCCTTTTGATTCATATCAAATCAAACAACTGATGCTTAACCATCAATGCAAAACACTAATTCATGATATTTCAACATTAAAAAGTAATTGCATCCTTGAATATTAGTAGTAGTTTTTTTTTTTTTTTTTTTTTTTTTGTTAAAAAATTATCTCAATTTTTATACTTTCTATCTATATTTCCATGAATTAAACTTTACTCGGTGAGAGGGACGGGTTCGACCGTTCGAGAGATCATAATTGATACATTCACGTTTCTAGAAACTTTTTTATTTTTCGTTACTTTTCTACATAATTGATTTTGGGCTATATAGTTAAAGAAATGACATCGATTAACTTATTTTTTGTCCAATTAATATGTTCGTTATGCAGAATTTCATAACTTTATCATTTTCTCTAATATTTTTTTAGACCATAATAGGTTAAACGGTATCCATCGATTCTTTTTAGAGGGAATTTAGAGGGAATGTTGTAAAGTAACACTTTTTCTAAACAAAAAATTCAAAATGTCACCTCCATTTTTTTTAATTTTAAAATAGCACTTTGAGTTGTTAAAAGTATAATATATTCTTAATGAGTATACAAGAAGGCTAACTTTCATTTGAATCATACACGAAAACTAATTTCATGTATGAACTTCCAGCGAAATTTTCCTGCGAAAATTCTAGCGAAAAAATTCCGACCAAAAATTCCAGTGAAAATTGAATCATACACGAAGCCTAACTTCATGTATGCATCATTTATGCATTATACATGAAGACTAACATTCATGTATGCATCATACACGAAAATTTTCAGTGAAAAAATCTGGCGAAAATTTCCGGCGAAATTTCGAATTATACACGAAGCCTAACTTCATGTATGCATCATACACAAAGACGAAGACTGACTTTCATGTATGCATCATACACGAAGCCTAACATTCATGTATGCATCATATACGAAATTTTTTGCCGCCAAAAATTTCAAATTTGTATCATACATGAAGATTAATTTTCATGTATGATACATACACGAAGATAAGTTTTCATGTATGATGCATACATGAAGTTAGGCTTCGTGTATGATTCAAATTTTCGTCAGAAATTTTCGCCGGCAATCGCACCACCGTGCCACTGTCGGAGTCGGAAAATTTTACTGTCGGAGATTCATACATGAAGTTAGTGATGGTCCCGATACGAGTTCTGGTGTATGGGGGGGGGGGGAGAATACACCAGTAAAGAATTTTAAAAACAACCCCCGAAAAATTATCACAACTGAGTAAATGCGACTCAGCTGGAATCTCAATTGAGTAAGGATACTCAGTTGGAAGTGTAGTGCTGTGCGGAATGTGGTGGAAATAACAACTCGTAAAAATTAACTCACGCTCAGATGCAAGGTTGGTCAATAACTAAATCAGTTCAGAATGTAAAAATGCAGTTTGAGTGCTGGTTAGTTGGTCAGTTGGATATGCAATAAATAACTGAACAGAAAACACAAACACACAAAGAATTACGTGGTTCGGAGAGAACTCCTACGTCCACGGGGAGTTGTGAGTCCACACAACTCAGTCCAAGTTCTTTAGGACTGGAACCACAAAGCTTACGCGGGCTTTGCAACCGTTGAGATAAGTTTACGGGTACTTATCAACCTTACAGATAAGTTTACGGGTACTTATCAACCTATCTACTCAATTTCAGGAAGAGTAGGGTCCTAACAATCCTTTTGAGAGGATATGAAAAAGGGTGGGTTTTCCAACTACTAGCTCGAACAAAGGAGTGAGCTAGGATCTAGACTTGAATGAATGAAACTCAAACTAAGATCAAAAACACCAAGACAGAATCTAATACTCTATGAACTCTCAACTAGTGATGTTCTTAGAGATTGAATGCAGTTTAGCTTGTGTGCTGTAAAAAGTTGTTCTTTCGCTCGTTTGTCTGCTCTTGCACTTGTCTGTCTTTTATGTCTTGGTGAATGAAAGAAGGCCTCTATTTATAGACGGAGAGAATCAACTAGCCGTTGGATGAACTGTTGATCTCTGTTCTGTGAAAGCGATGGCTTGTCTCTCATCTCTGCAGATTTTCCCGATTTGGCAACTGTGAACTTCTGCTTTCCATCTGAGACAGCCTTGTGTTGGGCCAAATGAGGTAATGACAGAACGTCAAACCTTCACGTGACTTCCTTTTTGAAATTCAAATCTTCAACCTTTGACTTTCAACCTTGTTTAGTCGTTTGAGAAGTTTTGGTCTTCATCCGAGTGGTCTTTAGCTGATGTTCCATCTGATCGATATCTTCATCTGACCTTCTGTCTGAATACGAACAGATGAACTCTCAGCTGTCTTGAACTTCATGTTGTCGATCTTATCAGTTCGAGTCCTGCAACTGATGTTCTGTCTGAACAGTTGGCTTGAACACTCAGTTGTCTTTCTCACATCTGATGTTCCATCTGAACAAATGGTTTGAACGCTCAGTTGTCTTTCTCACATCTGATATTCTCTTACATCTTCTCCTTTGAACGCTCAGTTGTCTTTCTTACAACTAATGTTCTATCCGAGTGAAGCCATGTTGCCGTCTTCAGCTGGAGACTTGTAAAGATAAAATCTCAACAATGCTCAAACAGCGAGCCTAAATACTAACATTAGGATCTGGCAACATCTACTCAGTTGGGGTCAGTTGGTTTTGGAATCAATCAAAACTTTACTTAAATTTCCCAACAGTTAGTCTTCGTGTATGATTTAAATTAAAGTTAACCTTCTTATATTCCTAGAAGGGTATAAAAGTGACAAAAAAAATCCAAAAGGCTATTACAACATATTATTTTGCAAACTGACATAATTCATCTTTTATGTTTGAAAATGACTATTTCAATATTTCACTCTTTTTTTAAGTGTCATATTTTGATTTTTTTACTTGATTTCAATAAGCGTCCTATTTCAACTTTGAGAGTAAATTATGACATTCTTCCAATACTCACATTCTTTAATGCTTTTACTAGTTTGATAATGAGTTGTGTGTAAAGAAATAATAAGGGTATGTGGGTATATTTCTTTATTTTCTTGGTACGTTTCTTTTATTACTGCCATGTAATATTCAATCAAATTCACTAAGACTAAATAATACCTTGAGTTTGTTCATCAATTTTAACTTAGTTTGTTCATCAATTTATTTGGTTAGAAGGATTCATTAAACTTTTTTCCCCATCAATTAATATAGGTCAATTTATGTTTCCGGTATGAACAGGCTAGAGACTACTTTTATAACTGTAAGAGAATATTTTCATCGTCCCTTGGGGATGGTCTAATGGTAAAAGTAAGTGCATGACACTGAGAGATCTCAGGTTCGAACTTCATGAAGCGGCTCTATAGATCAAACCCGTCACACATGTACTTGGAAAGTGTGGTTTATCTGCCTGTATGGTTTGCAGGCTACTGCACAAGGGACAAAGGTTTACCCAGTGGAAAGTGTGGTTTATCTGCCCTGTATGGTTTGTAGGCTACTGCACAAGGGACAAATGTTTATCCAGTGCGCACCGAAGACAGCGGCTGCGGGTTCCCACGATATCAAGAAAAAAAAAAAAAAAGGAGAGAGAGAGAATATTTTCATCCGAAAACATTCCTAGTTACAAAAATTCAAAATTCCTTATGTACCTCTATCTAACTCATAGTATTACTGTCAAGTCATGACCTATTTCTCTCTTTATATCAATTTTTCAATTTTTTGCATTTTACCTCACCAATTACAAAAATTAAGAGGAAACTTTAATTCCTCAAAGGAAAAAAAAAAAAAAAAAAAATTAGAAAAGAAGAACGTCACTTGCGGCGAAATCATCCGATTTTGCAATGTAATCAGCGGGCCACGAGTCACGCAGCAACTTGAGCAGCATTTGCGCTTTACGTTTGGCCCGCTCCGTGCAATCGCTCTGTACCAGCAGCAGCAGCTGAGTCAATACTCCGGCCGCCAGCGCGTCGCGCTGCGCTCTCTCCGACGCCGAGCAGAGCGACAGCAGCGCCCCCGCCGCGTACTCCGTCGCGCGACCCGAGATCTTCAGTATGATCTTCACCAGCAGCGGCACCGTCAGCGCGTGCGACTCGAACGCCGCGCAGCCACACGGAATCCGGCAGAGGAGCTCGACGGTCGCCAGCGCTCTCTCCGAATCGCACTTCTCGAATTCCGCCAGCCTGTCGATCAGCGCCTCCACCGCCCCCGCCGCCACCGCTTTCTGCCGGTGCTGCTTCACCAGACACAGAGCGAACAGCGCCTTGATCCCGATCTTCAACCCACGCGGGTGAATGAAAGGATAATTCAGGATCCCGACGACGCCGTCGAACACTCCTTGGGCACCGCTGATCTCCGCGCGAAGCTCCGGCGATCGGATTCCCGCCACAACATTCTCGATTACTGCCGCCGAGTTGACCCGGACGTCGATCGACGAATGGAACAGTAAATTCACCAGAAATCGTACCCGCTCCGAGTCGGAAGCGACGCGCAGGCACTCCTCTTCCGATAGGGCTAACACCGACAGCACCGCGAGCGACTCGTGGCGCAACTCGTCCGCGGCGACATCGGCGAAGGCAATCGACGTCAAAACCTCAAGAGCGTTATTCGCGGCGAGAACGCACCTGTTCTTGTCGGATTCACGAGCGAGCGATCTCAATTTCCTGACCGCCGAAACTCTGAGAGTGTAGGGAGCGGAAGCAGCTTGCCTGAGCAAAGTCCGAACCAAAACCGGATCGGCCGGTTGCTTGGGAGTGGGGATTCGCTCGACTCCGAAAGAGCGGTTAGCGACGCACCAATCCTGAATGAGGCGGCGGAGAGTGTGGTTGGGAATGAGAGTGAAATCCGCGAGCGGTACACGAGTAACGGGGCAGGTGGTATTGCCGGTAGCCACCCATGCCTCTATGCTTGATCGATCGTAGGTTTGACCGGTACAGACGGTGACCGGGTCGCACATCAACTCCAGCGAAATCGGGCACCGGAAATGGTGAGGAATCTGCAGAGAGATATCCAGCGGCTCTAAACTAAAACTTGCAGGCATGTTAATAAATTGTTCCCGCTCCGCAATCTTCTTGTCTGCTGCAGCTTCTTCTTTGGCTGTTTATTTTGAAGAGAGAGATGGATGCTGGATAGTAATTGGAAGGAGAGGGAGAGGGAGAGGGAGAGGAAGTGCGAGAATGAAAATAAGGACTGCAAATTCTCTTTCAGTTTGTTGGGGGGAGTGGTGGATGTATTTATATAGGAGGAAGGAAATGGGAACAGAGGGACATTTATATTCTGACGGATTTGTACCATTTTCATTTTATGCATCCACCACCTACACTACACACGTGTGGTTTTGCTAATAACCATGGTTAGGTTAAGTAAAGATAGGGGTCCTTGGTCAAACGGAATGTGAGAGGAGAAGACCCCACCTTAATTTTCTTCAAATACTCTCGTTGATTGTGAATTGTGATCGGAGGCGGAGCTGGAAACAGCAATAGCCAAGCGCACGCGCATACATCCCTACAGGCTACAACTTCGTTTCTCATTCATAAAGCTTAATTGATAACATAATTATCTGTTTCATTTAAATTTATCAACTACTGTATATAATTATATCTTATATCCTACGAACTAAACGAAACCTATATTCATTCAAATACAAAGTTATCCCTTTTAAAGCTAGCTCACATTAGAGAATTCTATTTTTAGGATCGTCATTCGTCATTATAAGTTAGGTTAAGTAATTACGTCATTCTTGTTCCTTATTGTTTGTCATTGGTGAGAGGCTTGTTTTCTTTTGACGCGTCTATCTAGATCATAGTTTGGATGAAAGTAAATTAATTAGCTAAATCACAAGTAATAATTTTAATACCTCCACTTTTTATAGTATAGTTTTGTAAGTTACGTGATGTGATCTACGTGCTACTTTATAATTATTTAATACATGACCTGCTCCCCCACTTTTTTTTTTTTTTTTTTTTTTTTTTTTTTTTTTTTTTATACATAACTTCACCATAATTATAATGATAAAAAATTTGAGATGTCAATGATTGAAAGTGATGTCATATAATTACAATTAAAGTCATATGTTGTGCTCTCAACTGCAATTAACCCTAAAAGATATCGCAAATAACCTAACTTTAATATTTTGCGTTGTACCTTTCTTTAAAATTTATTAAACAATAAACATATATTTGAATATTTGATGACACTGGTGTTTCTGGTGAAATACGACCCGATTCACTGCTTGTGGTGGTGGACAAATTGGGCGCTCAAGCAATTTAGGTTGCTTATATTATTGTCATATTTTATTTTGATTAGCTTTGCTTTATTTTAGTATTTCCTAGCTTAATTTGGTTACGAGACTTTAATTTTCAAGACTTGTCTTATAAAGAATTTTTTAAATATTTTTTTTAGAGTTGTTGATTTTGTTAAAAAACGATTTTTTTTTCTACATCGTTCAACACAATTTGAGTTCTTCGAGTTTTTAAATTGTGTTTGAGTAATCTTATTCCGGACTGTGATGTTGTATGCGTCAAAATTTTTATTGAAGTAATAAACATGGTCAAAACACTGGTAGTGAGCAAATAAGTTTATTTCATGTTTTTGTTGAACATAAATTATTTTTAGTAGTATAAATTTATTAATATGCATTGGGCAATGTATTTTAACAATGTTCATTACAAATACTTTTTCTTAAAAATAAATTTGACCAAAAATATAAGAGTGATGTTATTTGACCATAATGTGATTGGCCATAATTAGATCCATACATGAAAATAGACCGATGTAATTAAATATTTTGATTAATCTAAAGAGTTAAATATATATTTTATGTTATTATTAAATTCTTCACTTAAATTCTGACATGATTAGTTTATATATATATTTTTTCCTTTGATCACTTCCTTAAAAAGTTTTGTAACTTCTTTTTATATTTATCCATATTTATTTTTGCCTCCAAATTCAAATATATCAAAATAAATTTATATAAATTAAAAATATAAACCGTAAGAAGTCATTTAGAACCGGAAATTTAAATTAATTGAATTCTTCTCTAAAGTTCAACTAATTTATGGCCAGCTATGATTTGGCTCCGTAGATTTATTGAAACTATAATGCAAATAATCGAGTACAATAGTATTATCTATATCGATTTGCGAGGAGTTCTCATAACTCAATCATAAATGCGGAACTTTGGAGGATAATAATAGGTCATCTCATTGAACGCATTGAAATTCGTAAATAACTTTGAATTTTTGCTGACAAGTTATGAAGATTCCAGACAACATAGTATAAAATAATTTTCAAATAATTTTTTTCAAATAATTTTTAAGAAACATGCTACTGTTAAACTTTAAAAAATGCTCATAATCATTAAAGTTTTGCAAATATTGCGTGCCTCTTACTTTTTAAAAACACCTTTTATCCTAACGAGTAACAATATACTACTATAGTATCGATTTATATAAAGGTATCGAATTAACAAATTGTGCTATGTTTAGAAATAAATACCAACATCCCATTGAAATGAAACCATAGGTGGTTCCAAAATTCGGAGCATGTTGTTGCTTAGCGAACTCGAATATATATTTATCAAGTACAAAAATTATAAAATAAACATAAGTATTTGGGATTATGGTTATAATTAGTATTTCCGCTGCACAAAATGGAAATATAATAGAAATATGTCATAACAAATGAAATAAGGATTGACTCAAAGAGTCGTGTTAAGATATAAGGAGTTATATTGCATGAAATTGTATAGCCTAAACATTATTTCAAATTATAAGTTTTGGAATAATTCTTATATACAAGTTACAACATTCTAAATAATACTAAATTGTTTTTCGTCATCACCATATATTAAAATCAAATCTTTGTGATTGTTAATTGATTGATAACTTTCGAGACAATAACATAAAGTTGATCATGATAAAAGTATATTTATGTAGGAAGAGTTCAATATGAGAAAGAGTAAGGAACCCTAATGACAGCTAAACATCTCTCTCTCTCTTATCTCTGTTCTATGCCTCTCATGGTAATACTCTACCATTCATATTCATTATCTCTCTCTCATCGATCTAACAACACAAAATATTTGGAGCATCCTAAATCTATTGTGCATAATATTCAATCCAAGAGAAATTTTACATTGTGATAAATTAGATGAACTGAATGAGTGATTAGAATTGTCAAAGATGCTTGGTACTTAATTATAAGCCAACATTAAGTGTGAAAAAACCTCCAAAATTTATATTTGGACTGCAAGTATGTTGGTGGAAATTTTATTGAATACATTATCTTTGTTGATAATAGTGTAATAAAATTGTTTTGTTTTTTGGACAGAGTAGTGTAAAAGAATAGTAGCTAGGATTTAACATTAATAACTCACTTTTAATTAGGACCTAATCAACTCTTAATTTGATAAAATAAAATTTTTTTATTAAGTGGGACGTCTAAAAAAGAATATGGACCGGAGGGCTTACGAAGCAGAAGAATATTTGGCTAATTATGGAGTAATAATAATTAATTTATTTGTGAAGCAACAGTCGCCGAAAGTATTTTGATTTGGTGCAGTGTGTTTTGGGGGGATGTTGAAGGAAGTGACAAACCGTCAACGGTCAAAGATGAATAGAGGAATGTGCGGCCCGACAGGTTGTCATATTTTCTCTATTATCACTCATTTTTCTCCATTATATTCTAATATCATTGTAGATAACCATAACTCTATAAACCAATTAAGTTTCATTTTAAATCAAGTGTAGGGGTTCCCCTATGCATGGATGAATGATAACTAATGGACTTCTAGTTCTATCTACTTCCAGAATACGACAAATGCTAGATAAATTAGTTGCATTAATTTTATTTTCCTAATATATGTCTTGATTAGAGCATGCGCAACAGGCGGTTCGATGGCTGGCTTAAACTGCCCCGTTGCTGCACCAGGAAGATTGAGACGAGGCTCGTTCCATCGCGCCGACTTGATGAAGATCGAAGGAGGCCGCGTGCATAGAATAAAAAACTGATTAACAAACTTGAAGAAGAAGAAGACGACATTGTTGTTGGGGAGGAGGAGATGAAGAAGAAAGGAAGATGATGACGATGACGGCGGAGGAGATGGAGAAGAAGACGACGCAACGACGAAGGAGAAGAAGAGTTGTAGGAAAAGTAAGAAAGAAAAACGGTGTTAATTTGTGAAGTAATTGAAATACTTTTAATTAGGTTAGGTATATGATGGACAAATTCTTTTAAAAATGTTATATTGCATCGAATTCTCGTTAGAATGCGATTCTCGTCGAATTTGCAACCGATATGCCATATGGCGTATTCTTCTAAATAGTAAATAAAAAATAATCGGATTCGCGAATCGCTTGCGGAAAAATCACGAATCCCTTTGATGAAAAGATTGTATAAGTTGACTATGAGAAATTTTTATTTGAATTGCAACTCATGTATTGAGCTAATGATATTTGAATTGTTATTATGTTGCTTAATCGAACTACATAATTGAAAAATGCTTAAGTTTTGGGTGAAAGAAAATGTAAATTATGTAGATTTAATTTATAAAAATTTAAAATTATTTATATTTTATAAGTTTATGTATAATTAAATATTACGAATAACTAGACGTATTATTGATGAATCATATCCTTAAATTTTTAAAATTATGTATCTCTGTGACGCCCAGCACCCGTGCAACAGAAGGTGAGGTTAATTGTATTGGACTTACTTTTTCATTGTATTGGACAACTTGTTTTTTTATTATTTTTTTAAGGTTCAAATTATCTACTATTTTTCTTTTGAAATATCAAAATATTTATATAGCAGTAAAATATTGCTCCAAAAAAATATAGGAATGAAATATGTATAAATGATAATATTAATGAAGAATTGGGTTTAGCTATGAATCGAATTAATAAACTATTGAATCAATATGATGGATGACATGCATGTTACTTTATTATCATTTTTATTATTTCCATTTATTGATAAATAATAGTAGTAGTAATTATTAACCAGTAATGAGAGATAGATATGTATTGGCCTGTGTTTGAGTTCAAGCTCACTAGGACGCGTCAGATTGTTTAAAGATTATAATTAATTACTCTATTTAATATTATGAAAAGTTATAATCAATTAAACATTTATTAGAATTTTGTTGTGAAATTATCTATGGCTCGAAAAGTGACAAAGAGGTTTTACTTTTGGAGAGTTGTACTGTAAAATTGAGCAGGCGAATATATCAATGGACCAGTTGGATAGAATTCAAGAAGATCGAGATTTAGATGAGTCAGGAGTTAGTAAGCTAAGAAATTTTAGATCTGAGTCTGGCACTTGATGAAGGTGAAAGACAGCTATGCATTCCAAAAAGCAAGAATTCAGTGAATTTAAGAAGGGGACGCTAATACATCGTTTTTCCACCGATGTATCAACAACCAAATCAAGGTGAATGGCATCGAGGGTTTGTTGATTAACAACGATTGGACAGATGATGTTCAGAAGGTGAAATCTGGGGTTTTATATCATTTCAAAAATCAGTTTTCTTGGGGTCATGGGCCTAGAACGACTCTTAGAAGGTTGGTTTTCAAAAAAGTTGATGAACAGGATAATGAAATCCTCACTGCTCCTTTTTCTGAAGATGAGATCAAGAAAGCAATATGGGATTGTGGAGGTAACAAGAATCCCGGACCCGATGGCCTCACGTTTTGCTTCATTAAGGAAATGTGGCCATTGCTGAAACCTGATGTCTTGAGATTTTTTGAAGAGTTTCATAGCACGGAAAGATTGTGAAAGGTGCTAATACAAGCTTTGTTACTTTAATTCCAAAGAATAGTGCTAGTACAAAATTCTTGCAAAGGTACTGTCTAAGAGACTTGCAAGAGTTGTTGGGAAAGTGATCTCTAATAATCAAAGTGCTTTCGTTGGTGAGAAACAAATTTTGGACAGTGTCTTAATTTTGAATGAGGTTGTGGATCTTATGAAAAGAGAAAGAAAGGAAAGCTTGTTTCTAAAAGTGGATTTTGAAAAGACTTATGATACGGTGCTGTGGGATTTCTTAGACGAAATGTTGACGGCCATGAATTTTTGCGAGAAGTGGCGAAAATGGATCCAAGTCTGCCTCTCTTCAGCAACTACTTCTATTTTGGTTAATGGAAAGCCCGTCTGGAGAGTTTGCTCTTCAAAAAGGTCTAAGACAAGGAGATTCTTTATCTCCTTTTCTTTTCCTTATTGCTGCGGAAGGGCTTAGTGCTCTTATGCGCCAGGCTGAAGTCTTACGATATTTTGAATGAATTAAAGTAGGAAGAGAAAAGCTTGTGGTAAGTCACCTGCAATTTCCAAATGACACGATCTTAATGGGGAAAGCCTCAGAAACCAATGCGATGATTATTAAGGGAATCTTACGACTATTTGAACTTGCTTCGGGTTTAAAGGTGAATTATTCCAAAAGCTTGTTGTTTGGTCTCCACATTGGCAGTTCAAAGAGTATTCGATTGGCTAATATCATTGGGTGCAGAGTCGGGGATCTCCCTTTTACCTATCTTTGCCTTCCAATTGGTGCAAATCATCGAAGAAAAGAATTATGGCAGCCTCTCATTGATCAGTTCCGACGGAAGTTATCTGGTTGGGAAAAAAGAAAGTTTTCCCTTAGCGGACGAATCACCATCCTCAACTCGGTTTTTTCTTCAATGCAGTTGTATTATCTCTCCTTCTTTAAAGCCCCTGTGAGTGTTATTCATTCCATTATTAAAATCCAAAAGAAATTTTTATGGGGGGAAAAGAAAAATAAAAACAAAGTTGCTTGGGTTAAGTGGGAGGATTTGTGCAGATCTAAGGTTGAAGGGGGTTTAGGGGTGAGATATTTGAGGGTGTTTAATTTATCTCTTTTGTGCAAATGAGTGTGGAGATGGTTGGAGGGGGTAATTTTTTATGGATTAGAATTCTCAAGTCTAAGTATGGTGCTTTGGGAAATGATGAGGTTTTTGGGTTTAAGAATAATTTGAAATCTTTGTGGTGGAGGGATCTCTTGTCTTTATGGAATGGGGTAGAGGGGAAAACTTTTTGTCAAAATTTATTGTTTTTGGTAGGAGAAGGAAATGTTGCTCGTTTTTGGGAAGATCCATGGGTGGAAGGAGGAGTTGTTTTGAGGGAATTATTTTTTGCTCTTTTTAAGTTGTCATTACAAAAAAACTGTAAAGCAAAGAATATGGGTATTAGGAGGAATAATTCTTGGGGTTGGGATTTTAAATGGGTGAGAGTGCTTAATGCAAATGAAATGAAAGAATTCTTGGAGTTGTGGTATCTTCTTTGCAGGTACAACATGAACAAATTGGAGCCGTCATTCACTTGGAAAAGCTCAAATGATGGGGTGTTTACAACAAAATCAATGTTCAACTCCCTCTTCAAGGCGATCTTTGCGGAGGAAAATGTGGACCGTTGTTGGCTAAGTTATGGTACAAAGGTGTTCCAAGTAAGGTCTCTTCTTTTCTTTGGAAGGCTCTACGAAATAGAGCTCCAACTAGAGATAATTTGAAAAAAGGGGGATTGTTCTAGATGGCCAAGATAAAATGTGTGTGTGTGTGTGTTTTTTTTTTTTTTTTTTTTTTTTTTTTTTTTTCATATCCTTTGGGGAGCATTGATCATCTATTGTGCTCGTGTAATTTTTCTTATGATGTGCGGCGAAAGTGTTTTGGATGATTTGATATTCAAATGGTAGGATGTAATATTCTTAGAAGTCATTATGTGCAATTTGTTGGCATCCAAAGGGGAAGGACGAAGAAGAAAATTTTGAATATTATTTGGCAATGTGTTTGTTGGAGCATTTGGAAAGCTAGAAATGATGTCATTTTCAACGGGATCAAACCGAATGTGGAAAGTATTGTGGAAGGAGTCAAGTTTAGATTTTGGAAGTGAATCCATTCTTTTTTCTATTCTTCTTTTGGTCACTCTCTTCATGATTGGTGCTCTAGTCTGATTATTTGCTTTCCGTCTATTCTTAAATGAGACGAATTTTTGTAAGTCGATTGTTCTGTAAGGATTTCGAATACCCCTTTTCAAAAAAAAAAAAAAAAAAAGAGGTTTTACTGGCTCAAAACACGAAATCGGAACCCATTCTCTATCTATACGATCCTCAACTAGAATAGTATCATACTACGAGTTTACAATATATGTTTTGTTTGATTGAATTGACCAAGTATGATAATATCAATATCAATAATCAAAAACTAAAGAAAAGTGAATTATCTTTTCATCATCATCATCATCTTATTATTATTATTATTATTATTATTATTATTATTATTATTATTATTATTATTATTATTATTATTATTATTATTATTATTATTATTATTATTATTGACACCGCTTTTCTTGGTTTTCGTCGTCGCTTTCGTGAAATTAACCTATCATTTAGTGATAATTAATTAACAAGCGTACAGGCCAACATAAAAATAAAGTAACTAATATATGAAATACGCATATATTGTATACTCTTTTCGTTTTCCTAGGTATCCGCTTCTGTCAAATTACACAGATCAACAAAATATATAATATCATAAAAAATATATGTATATAACCAATTAGCAATTACAAAAATATTGAAGACGGATAAGATGGGAAGAATATTATAATTTTACTCCAAATTTTTTGAATGAGACACTTATTGATACACATTGAAAAAAAAAAAGAAAATGAGACATTTGAAAGAAAATTAAAAGCAAATATACTCTTACGTGAATTGAATGCTTTCTAATTATTTAATTTTTTTTTCAAATACTACAATGAATATAACGTATAGCATAAAGTCGAAAATAATTAATTAATGAGATATAATTATTTTATGTTCTGAACTTTTAACCTTTAGTTACTTTATAATCTGATTTTTTGAAAATTATAAAAGTGGTCTGATCTTTTGCACTTATGTCTATTTATGGCACGGAAGCAGAAAAGCGGTGATAGGATTCTACATCATGTTACCGAATTCATGCGTCGATCAAAAAAAGAATAGGAAAAGGGTGATAACGAGGTCAAAAATAATTGTCACGTATGAATACAGCAATTTGACGTGGAATCCGGTCACCATTTTTCTGCTCTTGTGCCATAAATGGGCATAAGGCCTAAAGGTTAGGCTATTTTTGTAATTTTTAAAAGGTCAGGCTATAAAATTTTAGATAAAAGTCAGACCATAAAATAACTATATCCCTTAATTAATTTATAATCAATTTTTTTTCTTATTATACTAATCCATTTTATAAGTTATGTTTAGTATTTGGGTAGGTAAATTAATTTGCGGGAAATATTACAACTTTTGTTTAAATTCACAATTTCACATGCTGTTTTAAAACATTGCAATTACAACACTAATACTTAAAAAAAAAATTCTAGGTATTTTATGATTTTTACAATAATTAATGTATATGGTTCTTATATATGTATATTTATCCATTTATAAATTGCATCATTGACGAACCAAAATTACACCAAAATGTTCGAGCACCAAAATATCTCATTCCAGAATATTAATTTATAATGATTGTAAAAACGAAAGTACATAATAACGCAATATTTTTTTTAAGGGAGCATCATTCACAAAAACAAGTTCTAGAAGCTAAAAAGTCAATCTTTGATTAAATTTTACACTACCCCAATTTCTTCAATGATGGTCGAAGGATTAATATATTTTGATTCTTTGCGAAGGAATTGTTATATAACGAACAAAAAAAAAACTACTTTAATTTAGATTGATCCCTTTTTCATCATTATATGAAAATCGTATAAAAATAATATGAATATATGCATATAGTCTAGATTTTGTACTATAAAATATAAATTGATAATTTAAAGAGAATAAAAGAGACGACCTATAGTAGCACAATCAAGGTGTAAAGGGATTAAAGTCTAGTTGATACGACCTATGCCAAATATTTTAAACTCTTTCTATTTGTGCTTTAATATATTCTCAAATAGTTGAGACTTCTTTCTATTTTGGAGAAGTATGTATTCAATTATATCAACACGAGGCAATTGTACTCGTAGCCATTTTCTCCTTTCTCTCTTTATAGCCCAATGTCATTAAATTAAAACATAAAAAAATTAAGGACTCTTATATATATTTATGTAGCCACCAATACTTAAAGTAAAGACCCTGTAAATTTTTATACTGTATTCTTGATTGAATGGGTCTCTCTCTCTCTCTCTCTCTCTCTCTCTCTCTCTCTCTCTCTCTATATATATATATATATATATATATATATATATATATGAATTTGAACCCATTCCGGTGTTTTCTGTATACTCATTTTATACGTTTAGAAATGTTGAAAAATATCTTTATTAGCGAAGACTTTTAAAATATGGAGTGAGTATTAACACACGGCGGAAAGTGTAGATTGTTGGTGAACATATCACATCACATTCTAGTTGATGTCTAAGTAGAATTTAGGAATGAATTTATTTTGATGCTTTATTTCTTTTGTAAACATAAAATAACAAAAATAGTAATGATGCTATTGAATTGTGCCAAAGTGGAGACAGCATCTAAGTCTTCTTATGTCTTAATTTCGTTTTACAGCATTATTATCATTATTTAGAATAGATATATAGACAATGGAAACCTAAGCTTAAAGCAAACTAGCATCGTAGCATTTCCTTTAATCCAAAAGAAAAAGCAAATTGCTTAACAAGAAGTTATGATAAGTTAATCTTAGACATTGCTGTGTATTTACCCAAAAAAGGAAAATAACAAATCTGTACTCCTCTATTGCAAAAATACTTGCTTCCAAAATAGACGACACCCAAGTAATGCAGCCCCATTTAATAGGTGTGAATTTCAATATAAAAATAAATAGTTAGACTAGTTAGCACTACTAATTTAATTTTCCTCCCTAGAAATAACTTGTTTGATTATGGTTTCGTAATTTAATATTTTATGTCATGTGCATGCATGCGTATGAATATTTCGATTCGCCACTCCACCCATTTATGAAGCTAATTCAACTCGAATACTTTCTACTTTAGAATGCGTTGCTTTATTTATGTGGTGATTAATTAACTAACCTAAACAGTCGAAGATACATAAATTAAATTAGTCGAAAGAAAAGGGTAATCATGTTGATTCTACTTTTCTACTCTAGTATTGTTTATAGGAATCTAATTCGCAAATAATTTTTAGTGCTCAACTTCATAGTATAACATTGGTGTCTATTATCAGTCTATGCCCATAACAAAAATATGTTTTCCTTTTCCTTTTTCTATTTTGGTAAACAGCGATATAACAAAAGTAGTACAATCGGGGGGAAAAAGAAGATAATTGATCGCATCTCAATTAAATTTGATTATTCCGGTCTTAAAAAGATAAAGATCAATTCAATTGAGCTGGCGGCAGCATTCAAGCACGTAGATTAGACAAACTTGAGCTTCAAACTTTGCAGCAATAAAGAGCATTACATTTTTGTCTCAAGAAAAAAATGATTCCAAATGAATACAAAATCTTTATATATCATCGAAAGCGATCGGTGACATTAATTTCTAGTGAAGAGTTCAGACTTCAGATTAGTTGATACCTACTGAAGCAGTAAATTCTCATTGAGACACCAAATCTACAATAGAATCATAAAAGTATTACTAAGTATGCAAATGTGGTCGAGCCAGTCGCACCAGGCTAGCTAGCTATACCGTCATAATTCTAAAGCTTGGTGGTGAACCAAGAGGTTGTTTTGGCTTACCAGCAAAAGCTGGGTCCATCCATACCTGAATCTCCTGATTGATCGACTCCTGAAGTGGACAAAACGGCACTAAAAGAAGTGCATGCAGCATTCGTGGAGATGATTTTCCATGCTAACGTATAGCATTAATGTGGAGAAGCAGCACTGCCTACCAATATAACAACGATCATTAAGATGATCCAACAATAAATTACTGAAAAGAGATGTGTCATATTGAAGCCCGAAAATGTGAAAATCTATGGGTGGTTATTACAGAGGAATCCACCAGCATAAGAATAACGTTGAGAAAATCTGTGATGATAATATACTTGTAGCATGAGACTATGCCTCCTAAAGAATAGAATCCAGAATTTACTTCATTTGCAGAAACTCCAGAGCGAATACAGAAGATTCTTCGGGGAGAATGTAATCAAAATTTTAATTACAGCCATGTCACCGTGTGATGGCAATTCGCCTTAAAATTTATGAGTTAACCAAGCATGAGATGAATAGCCTCTGGTACTTGAGGAATCTAAAAAAGAAAATTATTCTTCTTAAACATGGGAGACTATTTAACATCATGAAATGCCCATAGTAATAAAAGCCAATTTAACACAAATAGTACGATGCACAGTTAGCAACTTACACATTTATCTCGTTGTATTGGCATTCTTGTGAGCACTTTCCTTGGTAAGCAATTCTCGTGCCATAGCCTGAGGCAATAATAAGCAATGTAAATGTCATGAACAAGAGTGGATTGAAAATGGCAGGAGAAGATATTAGAAAAATTATCTATCTATTACAGTTAATCCCAGGAAAAATTTAAAAAAAAAAAAAAAAGAAGAAAAGTAGCGTGTTCACCACAGTAAACAAATGAGAAGTTTCAACGGTAATCATGGTGTATCTCCAAACACCATTAGATTAATTACATTACATATCATAGTGCATGGTGCCCATCTCCTTCATTACGGGCTCCCTATAGTCGAGAAATTAAAAGTGGAGTATCAATCTACATGCCCAATATTGGCTGCAGCATGGTAGCTCTAATTGAAATAGATATCTTCTAAAATAACAATTATTAACAGGATAGCTCCAACTCCAATGCAATTAAGAAAACACAGCTGAGTCATCAGAATCTTAATCAATTTACTCTGAAGTTGATAATCTAGACAATGGAAACTGTGTAAATAAAGAGGAATCCTCAGGGCTCAGAAGCAGGATGCATTCTTCACAGGAACTTTTTTCGATAAAGCAGAAAATCTTATGAATTATAAGGATGTTACAAAGGACGAGAGATCCTGAACAAGGAACACGTCCTCCACATGTTAATAGTATAAAAATTAGAAGTCTGAAATCTTTGAGGTTTGACACCCACCAACCTACTATAAATCTAATTCTCCGAAACCTCATCAGGGATTCCTCCAAGTTCTCAAAAACCCATGCAGTCCTTTCTAACCATAGAGACCAATACAATAAGGACAATAACTTCCCATAAAACGCATCCCGTTATACTGAGTAAAGTGCCAAGTTTTGACAAGAACAAATCATTGACAAATAGTGAAAAAACCCATTGAAGACCTAGTTCTTAAGCATCCTGTTCCACAAATTGAGAAGGGGAAAAAATATCGAGGTAAATTGTGATCTGCATCCTCGCGTTTATGCCTACATAATACGCCTACTGGAGACCAAGAGGGCAACTTTAGATGGCCTTTCCAACATATCACAATTCACAGGTTGGTAAATCACCCAAAGTTCATATTGATAAAAAATTGCAATTTTTTATTTTTATTTTAACTCCTGGATATCTCCCGCTTAGCAGTATTTGAATTATTAGTAACTTGAGCCCCATATTGAACCCAATCTAATTCTGAAAGAGGCTTTTTACACCAAACTTTGATCTGTCTATCATCAGCACTGAACCAACTGTAGGACTCCATTCACACTTCCAGAATTTAAAAATAATAAAGCACAATCATGAAACAAATATCATCTTGAATAAATGGCAACACAGTTTAGAAACTTCCAGCATTATGAGTCAATAACCAATATAAAAGTTAAAGACCAGAAATATCTCGTATTTGTGTTGATCACTTGATCAGACAGCACCCTAGATGAGGATAATGATAATTTTATACGCAGGTACACAGATGATGTTGCCTCAGTCTAGATGAAAGCTAAAAAGAAGACAGCAAAAGAGCGAGGATAAGGAGGAAACAGTGAGCCTACCTCAGGTGAGAAATTGATGTTCCTACAATGAACAAAGCAGGAGTGAAATTGTCGTTCAGCCACAAGCAGCACACAAATACTTCCTTTTACTAATGGGTTCTTCTTGCAACAGAACCACATCCCGTGCCTTTTCCAGCAGCTCCTCCAGATTATTGGCACCAAAGCTCAAATAATCCAGTTGCTTTTTGTATCTTTGCTGGTATATGGACTCGAAAGAACCAAGAAAAATCCGGCAAGAGTAGCTCACCATAATCTCTTGAAGCTCATACTTAAATTTTTTCAGGCTCGTGTCAACAATTACAGAACACCCTCCATACTGCCTATCATCATGTCGTCCTACTACTACTGGTTCATCACCTGAGAACTCATCCGAGGAGCCACTTCCAGCCGTTGCATCAACAATATCTTCCGGAGATTCTTTTTCTTTCTTATCCCTCGTCAAAATTACAGGAGTACCAATTGGTTCAGATTTAGAGTTATGGAGGCAGACATACTTTTTTTGGCCTTTTCCCTGGATAGCAATTGAGTCACCCATCTTCTTGAGGAGGTTTGCAAGCTTAATTGCCCCATATTCAGAAACAAACAGAGGCTTCCCATAATATTTTTGGTATTCTGCCGGAAGTCGGATCAGAGGCAAACTGCCACCTGCTAATGCAAGCAACTTTATCAGTTGGCCCTTTAAATCGTTTAGATCTCTTGGCTGCACCCAGGTTAAGTTGTTTTGTTTGCATGAAGCTAGTGTTCCTGATGAAACTTCATCCAAACTAGACGGAAGGCTAAGAGATCGAGAACTCGTAGGATCTGGGGGCATTGCAATTGGACTATTTTTATGTTCAGATGGAGACCATGACACAAAAGATAAATCTCTTGTGCTGCAACAGCCTTTTGAGACCCCCCTATACACTATCGACTCCTCTTCATTCTCACCATCCATATAGTTGTTAATCTGACATCCCACAAAGAGACCGGCAATCTCCCCTGCACCTCCTCGAGGAGGATTCAATGCTTTAGTCGGGGGCATAAAGCATTCCCCACGAGCAACACTAGGCCAATCCCACACAAACCTACCTGCATTACTCAGGGCAGATGACACCCACACTCGATTAGGAATAGCAAGAATTACAGTATATCCTCGCTGACCTAGAATATGGAGAGCAGGAGCAAAATCGACATCCCCAGAGATCAGCATGATGGATGACGGTGGAGGATTGTCAAGAGCAAAAAGAAACATGTCGATCAATATCGCCTTGTCAGATGCATCCTTACGTCCATTGGGAACATCTATGAGCTTAACACCAGTCCTTTGGCATCCTTCTCTCAGTCGTCTAGGAAAAGCATTAAAATCCCCATACGCAGAAAACATTGTTACAGCTCCATCAATTACAGGATGAACTCGCAGGGCCATCCTAATGTGACCAGCCACATCTTCAGGCCGCACATCACTTGGCACGGGACAGTTCTCCATATCCCAAAGAATAGCAACATGACCTTGAGAGGAGTTCCAACTTTGATGCAATAAAGGCCGATATTGGTTTAAATTTGAGCTTTCCGATTGCCTTGAGCCATGTCCCGAGTATTCTGATGGAAACAGCAATGTAGATGTATTTGAGCTTGACATCACTGATTTAATCGGATAAATGACTTCTACCTTCCTGATATTAAGGAAAGATAAAACGCATGGGGTGAAGTGAATGGCATAATTTACACTGAATTGAGAAGAACAACACAAAAAAAGGGCAGCAAAAAGGACACCTCCAGAAAATAAACAGTAAGATAAATCCAACAACGCGATCATCATGTGTTCAACTCTTGAAGGACAATGAGCTGTTGTTACTCATCTGAGGTTGAAGTTCTCAGTCAAACTTTCTTCATAAGCATTAAGCATTCACTTCCATGCAACATCCCTTTTATTAACTTTATGGCCTACTCTTGAGTCTTGATTCACATTAATAATGAGTCGAATTCGTTTTATTCCAAACTATATCTTGATTCTCTACACATTACTCTAAACAAGATAACTTAGGATTGGCAAAATCCCCTTCCAATACCAAACAAAAAGGATTGAACGAGAGTACAAAATTGCATCTTATAAATGGAACTTAACGTTGAATAGTGCACAAAACAGATTGCATAACAATAAAAATAAGGTAGCAACAAGTATAAATTCATTCAGTTAATAAAAAAAAAAAAAAAAATTGAATTTATTCAGAATTAAGAAATTTCAGATAAGCACGCAGAAACCCTGAGGATATGAATATCTATCCCGACACTACATAAACAAAACAAGAGTAAATGCAGCAGATCATCAAATTCTTGACTCAGCGAATGAAAACCAATTCGAGATCCATTTTTTAAAAAAACCCATCAAAACTCGGAATCCCTCATTGATTTGTGCTCATAACCATAAGAATGAAGGTTAAGAGAATCTTACTTGCCTGAAGAGGAGACGTAGGTTGAGGAGGCCTGTGGAATTATTATTATTATTATTATTATTATTAATAAAAAAAAAAAAGAGGATCTAACAGTAGATTGAGCTGGATTATATCGCAGTTATGGTTATGGCGAGATTTTATAATTTGGATGCGAACATAGATTCAGATTGTTTTTCCCTCTTTATGCAATTGGTGGCCGGTGGGGGAGGTGAGAGCCTCCAAAGTTGCAACTTAGTTGGGCCTTTTTTTTTTTCTTGTAACATCAAATGCATGAAATTTAATCTAATAATACGGAGCAGGTTACAACGGATTCTTTCATTAAAAAAGATATTAAAAATGTATATATATATTATATATAATAAAAAGCACGCCCGGTGGGACTCGAACCCACAATCGCCTGATTAGAAGTCAGACGCCTTATCCATTAGGCCACGGGCGTTTTTTGTTAATAATAATTATGTTTAAATATTTGATAGTTTTTGGACTCAATAGAATTCTTTGTAGTTTGTCGGACTGAAAAATTTAGCAATTTCAGCAAAGATAGCGAAAAATGGCATTGGCGTCACTCACACTGCCGCTTCTTTCTCCGGCGGCTGCTCCGAAGAAGCCGGTAGCCATCTTCGCCGCGGTACACTTATCAACTTTCTCGGTTTATGGAGCAATCCGAAATTGTAAAACGCAGGAGAAACCCGTCGTGAAACGACGCTCAACAAAATCCACGAAATTTATCTCACCAACTCCCGATATGTTATCACCATCGTCTTTAGTTCCTCTGAAAAAGGTTCCCTTTTCCTGCTTTGCTTATGATTTTTAAGTAATTTTGCTGGGTTCTTTACATATTGAAATTTCCTAACATAAAAGGGTATCCGCTATTTTTATGCTGGCATTCGTCTTAGTAATTGTTGAGGGTTTTTTAAGGATTATAAAGCCTCGTGCTTTGAGTTTACTGGCAGTATATGTATCTGTATGTTATTAATTTTGATTATAATTGTGAGTATGATTGTGATATTAGGTTCTGGTTCCTATTGGTTATGGGACGGAAGAGATGGAAGCTGTGATAATGATTGATGTTCTGCGGCGGGCCGGCGCCCATGTCACGGTGGCTTCCGTGGAGGACCAGCTGGAGGTTGAGGCAGCTGCAGGCACCAGGCTGGTGGCTGATGCCTTAATCTCTGCCTGCTCCGATCAGACCTTTGATCTCGTTGCGTTGCCGGTTCGTTACCCTAATCTTTCCTCTATATAGTTTGCTCAATGTATATGTTGAATTTTGTGTGTGTGAATGTCTAGTGGAATGGGGATTGTTCTAATTGATATATGTGGAACGTTTGGAGTTTCGGGTTGCATACTTTTTTGTGACTAGACTTAGCTGTGTGCGAGTAGGGAGGGATGCCAGGCTCTGCACGCTTAAGGGATAGTCGAGCTCTTCAGGAGATAACAAGAAAGCAGGCGGAGGCGAAGAGGTTATATGCTGCAATTTGTGCTGCTCCAGCGGTTACGCTTTTGCCTTGGGGGCTACTTAAGAGGAAACAGGTAATGCCAATTGGTTTTACTTTGATGGTTAACTTTGATCAACATTCTTTCTCCGCTATATTTGCTTTGTTTGATTTAATGATGAGCTCGTATCGTATCTGGTCAGACAACTTGTCACCCTGCGTTTATGGACAAGCTTCCGACTTTTTGGGCTGTCAAAACAAATTTGCAAGTTTCGGGAGAGCTGACAACTAGTCGAGGCCCTGGCACTTGTTTTATGTTTTCTGTGTCGCTGGTGGAACAGCTGTTTGGTGAGTTGGTGGCCAAGGAAGTTGCTGACACGATGGTAAGAAAATTCTGAATTAGCTTTGCTTGGAATATAACTGAAAAATTTAAATTAGCTTTGTTGTGAGCATCAAAATAGTGTAGCTGGTTTTTTTGTGGGACATGCTAAATGCAATTCTTGACTGAATAGATTGTTTCAGTTTAATTGGCAAAATGAGATGTGGACATGTGTTTTTAATGATGTTGAAATTCAAATAAATTGAAATACTCTGGCTTTTGTCTCAATATGTATGTTTCGTTTCTGGCTTTCTGGTAGCAGTATGTCTCGTGTACTCTTGCTTTCAGCATCAGCAACTGAGAATTTGCTTGTCTCATCGTGCAGCTGTTGAATGTTGCTGACGGTAGTTCTAGGAAGGAAGAGTTTAACGAAGTTTCCTGGTCTTTAGGTCACCCTCCTCAGGTGAGAACTGTAATACGATACAAATATCCTCTTTGTAACCCGGTTATCTTGTTTCCTGGTCTTTTTATCACTCTTCTCATTATCATTTTAATTCAATTCGTAGGAGTAAATTTACGATTCTGATCTTTCACTCTCTTTCTGAATGGCTTTCTTTGACTTTTAAACAAGGTCATATTTGCTTGTGGTTGTGGCTAACGTTGTAGGTTCTCATTCCGGTTGCTAATGGTTCGGAAGAAATTGAAGTGGTGACCATCATAGATATTCTGCGACGAGCAAAGGCAAATGTTGTAGTTGCTTCAGTGGAGAAATCCTTGCAGATTATAGCATCCAGCGGGACAAAAATAATGGCGGACACGACGATTGGTGGTGCTGCTGATTCAATTCATGATCTGATAATCCTGCCCGTATGATTTTGACATTTATATTCCTTATTCGTCATTCTTGTTTCTATAACCATTTCTTTGTTCCTTTTGCATCTCCATCTGAGACCCTGTCGTTGCTTGCTCGTAAATTACAGGGAGGAACTTTAGGGGCCGAGCGGCTACAAAGATCTAGAGTTCTAAAGAAACTGTTGAAAGAACAAGAAGCAGCTGGCAGATTATTAGGAGGCATATGTGGTTCTCCTATACTTATGCACAAACAAGGACTGCTAAAGGTAAAATGGTGAATTCAATCGGTATCTATCTATCTTTAGGAGTGGGATGTGAAGCTAAATACTTTTGGTATACTCAAAACAGGGTAAGAAAGCAACGGCTCATCCTTGCGTCATAAACACGCTCGACAATGCTGTGCTTGGTGCCCGAGTAGTTATTGATGGTGAGGTGATCACCGGCAGAGGACTTGCTACTGCAACGGATTTTGCACTTGCTATCGTAGGTAAGCTTTTCGGGTCAGCAAGAGCGAGGAGTGTGGCGGAAGGTCTCGTATTCGAGTACCCTAGAGAAGAGGCGGGCTGACATCGTCCAAGGTGACATCAAATTCTGTTTCTTGGACTGAGAAAGCTCGGCTTCTGTGAAAAATGCAGGACCGATATTCATAACGATAGCATAGCAAAGAGCTGTGCAATTCCTTGCCAGTCAACCGTAGTGACGAATCATGATCCCATACTGCCGCTCTTTAGGTAGCTACTCACTCCACTTTTTGTTGCCACTCTTTAGGAACCTGAAATGGAATTTTGATTTCGATGATGATAGTACAATTTTTTCGGGTGCTATGTAAATGTAAATTTTTATGAAACAAAAGTTGATTGAAAACTTTATTTTGTTTTATCTCAAGGAACATGACTATATACTACTATTGTAAATATGACGGCAAATACATGTAATTGAATAATTACAAATGAAACTCGTATAATTACAAATGAAACTCATATTATCTCAAGCAAATACACTCACACACTCATATACATACACTGCACACACTGAACACACATTGCAAACATACACTCACACACTACTACACACACACTCATTGCACAAACACATATATACACACACTACTGCGCGAGCGCGTGCACACACGCTGCACACACACGCGCATATACACACATGTATGAATTCGTGTATTTATGTATGAATTCGTGTATTCATGGAGAAGAGCTTTTTTTTAGGACGATAACTTTAACCATTTTTCAATTATAGGCCAAAATTTTGCGGGCTTTCAATTTTAGGACAATATTTAAAATATTAATCAATTTAGGACAATATCTAAAATATTGATCAATTCTAGGACAAAATTGGGCTCGATCGGGCTAAGTCGCACTTCACTCTCACGTGAACTCAAATCTTTGGCTTGATTCCCACTTCGCTGCCAGCTAGGCGGTCCATTCATCAATTGTAGTATATATTATTATTACAAACAAAAATCAATTATCCACCCTACAAAGTAAACTCGTCCAGAAAAAGAAAACAAAAACACACAACAATCACCCCAAAGCTGAAGAACCCTAGTCACAATCGATTGCAAATCAGAATTTTTAGTGCCCGAACTAAATGTAATTGACATAATTGACTCTTGGGGCGGCTGCGGTGTGGTTTTGTTTTCTTTTTCTGGATGAGTTTACTTTGTAGGGTATAATTGATTTTTGTTTGTAATAATAATATATACAATTGATGAATGAACTGCCTAGTTGGCAGCCAAGTGGGAATCGGATCAAAGATTTGAGTTCACATGAGAGTGAAGTGCGACTTCGGGCTCAATTTTGTCTTAAAATTGATCAATATTTTAGATATTATCCTAAAATTGATCAATATTTTAGATATTGTCCTAAAATTGAAAGCCCGCAAAATTTTGGCCTATAATTGAAAAACAGTAAAAGTTACCGTCCTAAAAAAACGTTCTTCTCTGTATTCATGTATGGATTCATGTATGTATTCTTGTATGTATTTAGAATTCGTGTCTTCATGTATGTCTTGTATGAGTTCGTGTGTGTATTAATAAAATAAGGTAAAAAAATAGGTATATTGTAAAATGGGTTATTATTTACTTCATTTTTTAAAAATTAATGATTAAAATTTATCTTTATCTTTTAAAATGGTTATTTTTCCACATTATCTCAAAAAATAATTATAAAATAAAAAATAAAAATGAGAAGTGTCATTCTACTTTGAATAATATCATTGTGGGATTTTTGAAGTGTTAGTCGAGCCACCGAAAAAGAGTTGGTGTGTCATTCATTTGGTAAGCATCATCATGGATGCTCTTATACCTTTCTTACAAATGTGAAATAGATTAAACTTGCATCTTGAATTCAGCTTAACAAATCTATTACTATAATCTACTATTAGTTTAATATCATAATATTCTAAGATTTAATCATTATTAAACTTTAACAAAATATTTAAATTAGGTGCTTATATTATAAAATAAAAACAAAAATTAAGAAGACAAGAAAAATGGAAAAGGAATAAAAAATAAGTCTATCTATATATAAAAGCAAAATAATCCTACCTCTTTTTCCCGCCTAAATGTCCTCTGTCTTGCAATATTTTATATTCTTTACTTTTTGGGCAAAGATTTTGTTGATTAAAAGTGCTGCACCATCGAAAACTATTGGTTCCGTTTCCCATTACATGTATGCTCAGCCCATATACTTTTCCCAAATTCTTTTTAATACAATGCCTGACTGTTGGGCTGCTGCTTTTCTTTACTTTTTTTTAATAAAAAATAACAATACAATATATAATTATTTAGTATTATGAATCTATATATAATCTGCTTTTCATTTTCCCGCTCAAATGACATGCAAACCTCTATGCAGTCATAATGAGTTCTGACTTTTCACATTTCTATGCAGTAAAAGCTACTTTAATTTACATTTGAATTTTAAAATTTAAAATCTTAATAATTTACATACAAATACTCCATTTGTATCTACAATATATTTTATATTCTTTACTTTAATCCTACCTCTTTTTCCCGCCTAAATGTCCTCTGTCTTGCAATATTTTATATTCTTTACTTTTTGGGCAAAGATTTTGTTGATTAAAAGTGCTGCACCATCGAAAACTATTGGTTCCGTTTCCCATTACATGTATGCTCAGCCCATATACTTTTCCCAAATTCTTTTTAGTACAATGCCTGACTGTTGGGCTGCTGCTTTCCTTTACTTTTTTTTTAATCAAAAATAACAATACAATATATAATTATTTAGTATTATGAATCTATATATAATCTGCTTTTCATTTTCCCGCTCAAATGACATGCAAACCTCTATGTAGTCATAATGAGTTCTGACTTTTCACATTTCTATGCAGTAAAAGCTACTTTTATTTACATTTGAATTTTAAAATTTAAAATCTTAATAATTTACATACAAATACTCCATTTGTATCTACAATATATTTTACCCTTCCCTGTCCCCCTCTTGCACCAGCCTTATGTGAAGAAATAGGGTTAATATATTTATATTTGCTTTGTGGGTTTAAGTGGGCTGCTAATATTAGTATTTCTTTTATTGCGAGCTTTAATATGTTAGTGCTTTAGACTAATTTTTTTATAGACTAATTTTTTTATGAGTAATAATAGAGTAATTAAAATTACATGTACACAAAAAAAGGACCGATCATTTTTAATGAAGAAAGGGGATACGGAGTATATATTATTGAGCATTGGAGATGGAATTAAATTCAGAAGATTATCAATATTTTATTTATTTAATGAATAAGTTATTTATTCTTAATCATTTATTATTAAATTATTCTCATTATAAATCTATAGATTAATATGCCACGGTCCACTAATAAAAGTTCCTAGCATTAATTTCGAAATGACTCTGTAATTTTAACATATTTAATTTATCAAATACTAAATTATTTAATATAATTTATTTTTTATAAAATTATTGATTATAAAATTTTAAAGGTTTAATTGGTAATGTCGAAAAGTAGCATATGGGTATTATTAAAAAAAATATAAATAATGGTATTAAAAAAGATCTATATATAGAGAAGTTTCCTTTGAAGGTAAGTTTGAGCTCTTGGGTTGGAGATGAATTACAAATGGTTTAAATTTAGGTTTTACAATTTGTTGATTAATTTGATCTTTAAATATGTATCATTCTATATGACATGAATAATTTGAAGCACTATTTGCATATTTGGATTATATATACTGTAATATTCAATTATATACAATATATACAAAAGTAATGTGCAGCTCAACGCGCGCGGGTAAATCTAGTAGGATAAAAAAAACGAAAAATTGATCAAAGAACTAAACAAATTTCATGAGGAGCAGAAAGGCTCCGTATTTTCCCCCAAAGTGAGATTTTTTTGTGGAGGCTAACACGCGACTGTTTGCCCATGAAAGCAAATTTGATGAGCAAAGGCATTTGTTTGTTGTTTGCGGTTTTGTGAAAGAGTGTTTGAACGTTTACGATCTCAGTCGTATATGTTCTGCAAATTGGTGTCGAGTCAAAGGACTTTATCTTCTTCATTTTCGACCATTTTGATGAGGAGCTAAGGCTCTATGGCAAGTTTGGAAATGTCGACATCAAAGAGTTTGGAATGATGCATGCATGATTATATTCCTCCACAGCGAGCTATTCGGATGACAGATTTGATTGAGTAGGAAGGAATGGCTTGCGGCGCAACAACATTTATCGACCGGGTTCAACAAATCAGCGCAGAGGGAATGCTAGTTTGAATGTAACGGGTGTGGGAATGGTTTTGTGGGATGCTTATGGTAATTTTGTTGCTGCGAGCTTTCCAGATTGTGTGAAAGTTGAAGAAGGAGAAGCTATTGGAGTTAGGCACGTTTTATCATGGATCAAGCAGAGTGGCATGAGCAAGGTGAAGGTCGTGACTGATAGCAAATTAAATTGTATATGACGTCATCAATGCTCGAGTGGAAGATGAGTCCAAACTGGGAGCTATTGTGACTCATTGTTGCCAGATTTTGAGTTCTATTTGTGATGTCAGAGTTAAACAGATTAGTTGAGATGTCATCGCGTCAACACATAGACTAGCTAGAGCTTCTAAAGATTTCCCTTATGTGCATGTTCGTAATGAACCCCCAAACGTTGTGGAGGGTCTTTCACATGTTCCATGCATTTGTTCATAATTTATTAGTATATCTTTCCTTAAAATAAATAGAATAATTAATCCTCCTTTATCAATAATAATAGGAACTCACAATAAAAAATAAATCAAATAAAATCCTTATCAGCGTTGGTTGTATTAAACAAAGTAAATTGCAACACGAATAACTTGCATGCAACCCGCTGCACAACTTGCGAGTGAGCTCACGCGCTCCGTGCGTGTTGTGCACGTGCAGGAAATCTACTTGTTTGAGTTGACAACAATTGTTTTGACTTCATTTAATGAACTAATCCAAATAGATCGAATGATAAAATGACCAAATACATATTAATAATATTAACTTAAATTGCAGAAATTAGAATATAAGCGAAACGTATATGGCATTTCCTTGTGGATATATGAAAAGTTCAAAACGCCGTCACACTAAAACATATGATAATACTTTTACATGTGATATAATTGTTTTTTCCATGGGACAAAAGGCAAAAAAAATGGGGAGAGGGTGGAAGAGCAATGTGATATATATATATATATATATATATATATATATACCAATCTAGTAAACATATGATGATAGAAAATTGTAAAAATGATAATATTTTCTTATTTACCATTTTCCAATGAAAACCAAGGATATACTACTACTATATTACTCCCAATAAGTTTGACCATATTTTCACATATAGAATACGTGGGCTTCGTGGGTGGGCATGGAGTTGCTCGCAAGTAATACGCAATAGTACATTTTATTTTTTATTTTATGCAGTAAATTCGAGGAACAACCTTGCTAATCTTTTACCTCTTTTGATAATGTTATCCATTTAAGCATTAATCAAATTCATGCTACGCGGTATAATTTGAAATCATAATCTTTAATACTACAAATGTGATAATTTCGGTTGAGTGTAAAATCGAGCATAATGACAGCATATAGAAAATGATTGGTTGATACCGAGAGTTCATATTTAACTAAATAATAACACAATTTTCTTTATGTAGTTTTAGGGGATAAATGTATGTTACACGTATATAATTTTTACATAATAGTAAATCGAATTATGGTCATCAACCATATTAAGACAATAGCATCACTCTACTGTTTTTATTAATTTGGTTTTGGATTTATTGTTGATTTAGGAACTCCATTGCTCATTCCTGCATTTGAAATTCACTCCACTTCTTCGCACTTTGATAACGACAAGTATCACAAATGCACCATCACATCAGTTGAAAATCCTTGAATTCATCCCATAAAACGTGCAATTTGGTGTACTATGTGCCAACATCATCAGATCCTTGCTTCGGAGTGACCAATTGTTGCTTCAATTGAAAAATTCGCACCAAATCTCCTTGAGAAAATCGATCGGTAAGATCGCTCCAGATGTGTGAAGCATCATCTAAGTACATGATGCTGGAGCTAATATAAGGAATCACTGAATTGCGGAGCCACGAGACCACCATGCTATTGATTCGGAGCCATTGTGTGTAGAGCAAATTAGTGGAAACACTACAAGAATCTGCCAGACCGGCGACGGAAAAAAACGTCGCTGAAAATTTGATATCCGTAGTGGAGAGGAATCGGCGACGAACTGGCTACGGACACATAACGACGTTGATTTCTTCGTCGCCGGGTTGTTCTACGACGGAATACGAGTCCGTCATCGATATCAACGACGGACCAACGATGGCGCTGCCGTCGTCAATTTCGGTCGGCCGGAGGAGTGGGAAAGGAACTCGACGACGGATAATCCGTCGTTGGTTATGGTACTCGGCGACGGACTGTCCGTCATTGTTTATTGTTACCGGCGACGGAACTTTCCGTCGTTGACTGTAAAAATCGGCGACGGATTTGTGTCCGTCGTTGATATATGATTTTATAATATAATTTATATCCGTCGCCGATCCGTCGCTGGTTTGTTACACACTATATGCTGTAGGTTGTTTTTATTATTTTCCTCTGTATACAATTTATATATGAACCACCTATTATCAATACAATCCAGATCATCCAAAACAAATCTAATTCCCAAAAACAAATTTCTCATCAAATATAAAAATATAATAATAGATTGTCATAAGTTTCAAGTACCAAACAAAGTATTCAAGTATTAATTAACTAATCTACTAATTAGTATCCTTATAATTAACATAAGTTCAACTGTTTAGCAATAGAAATTAAAGACGAGGTGGTGGAGGTCCTCCCTGAGAGTTCTGCTGCCACTGCATCATCGTGGCCATTTGTTGTGTCAATTGAGCTTGCACGGCAGCCTGCCTCTCTAGTTGCTCCTTTAGCCATCTGCGCTCTTCTCGCTCCGACTGCAACTCAGTCTGTAACTGAGACAATTGTTGTGTCATTACCTCAGTGTTAGCTTGTGGAGATGTAGAAGAGCTGCCGGCATAACCTTTCCTAGCAAGTATGCGTGCAGCTCCTTGAATTCCACCCCCGAACATCCTTCATTTGCTCCTATTCTCTTCAGCCACCTCCATGAAAATTTGATTCATGTCCACTTCCTGTTCTCCTTCATCCGACAGAGGCTCTTTCCTAATGGCTGCAAGCTCGTGTACTCTCTCCTATAACCAAATACATATGAATCAATAATATGAAGATAATCTAAGAATGTTAAGTAGTAAATATAATTAGAATAACATACAACAATGCGCCTTGACTTAGCAGAAGTATACGTGTCACCGAATTTAGCGTGTATCTTCAAAAAGACATGCCAATTAATCTTATCTTCAGGTAAATTTAGTTCTTTTGCCTATTAAATATTAACAATCGAATAATCAATATACTAACAATAATAAATGAATACAATAGTCTATCTATAAAGCATGATTGTAGGTATACAAAAATTATAACACTTACCAAAATTCTAGCATGCTCTGAAGTACTCCTTGAGCCTCCAAAATGCTTAACGATACCTAGGGTTGCTAATACGGACGGGGTCGAGTACCCTACCCGGTTTTCGCGGGTACCCGGCCCCGAAAATGTGTCTAAAAAAACACCCAGTCCTGTCCCACCCAAGCTAATCGGGTAACTAAATACCCGGCTGGATATACGGGTCGGGTACATGGGTACCCATATAATCTGCGTAAGAAAAAAATAAAAAAATAAGCTCTACCTCATAAATTAAAAATTAAAATAAACCTATACAAGTAATAAATGAAAGTTCAAAAATCAACTCAAAACCACAATGATCATCAATTTATTATTCATTAATATTTCAATACAATTATAAAGTCACATTTTCAAACATTAAAGTCATCATCATTCATCGTCATTCATCAACATTTAACCTATCAAATATCAAAATATCAAAGTTCTTGTGTGAACATGAAAAAAGAGAGACAAATGTATTTTATTATGCTTTTAATTTTTTTTTTTACTCCATCCGTATTTTTATAAAAGCCCTGTTTCACATTTTTCCACCGTATTTTTATAAAAGCCCTGTTCTGCTTTTTGTACCATTATACCCTTATTCCTTTACCAAATTACTACCCCTTGCCATTTTGACCCCACCTTTTACCAATATTAATTTCACTAATTTTTCTAACAACACATAATTAACCTACACTAATTACATGGATTTGGGCATAATTTTCCAGTCCAAATCCATTTCACTCGATCCACTCTCCTTCTTTTCCATTTTTATTATCCAGCCCAAATCGATCCATTTCTCTCTCTCGATCCATATTGTCTGTCCATTTGTCTCTCTCGATCCATTTATGGTCAGTTATCTTCACTCTCATCCTCCAAACCCTAGATCGGCATTGTCTATCCATCTCTCTCTCTCGATCCATTTCTCCATATCTCTCTGTCTCGATCCATTTCTCTCTTTCATGATGACCTCTGATGAACACCCTTCACATCTGTTCGAATCGACCAATGATTTCTGGTCTGATTCTGAAAACCCTAGATCCACTTATTTGGATTCGCCGACTTTCACCCATTCATGGGAATCGGCGGCGGAATCCATCAAGATGGTGCCTGAAACTTGTTTCTCGTCGGCCGATGATGTCAGTCGTCACTTTGAATCTGAGGTCGGAGCTGCTGCCTCCCTTCTATCTTCTGCGACGCCGCACACATCTGCAGATCTCCGGCGCTCGGTGGCGAAAAAGAGGGCCACCACACCCTTCTGTGAAGCCGCACCCCACGTCAATCTCCCTTCTGTGATGCCGCACCCCATGTCAGATCGGTGCTTGGTGCCAGAATAGGGAAACCCTTCTGTGACGTCGACGACATCTTAAACTTAGGAGATCAAATATTAAAATCAAAATGAATTAAACTTAGGAGATCAAATATTAAACTTAGCCTATTAATTCGAAAATATCAAATTAATATAACATGCCTTTCATTTTTAAAAATGACACTAACTCACTAGTTTTGGTATATCCACACTCTTCTTTTAAATTACTACAACCACACCCACTTTATTAACAAACTAACAACCTCAATACCAATACCCCTACTTTCTAACTTTTACCCCACTCAAACACACTTTACCAGCTTTATTAGTTTCCGTGTCGAGTCAAACTAGGGCTTTTATCCAAATACGAAGGGAGTAATATTTAAGCATTAAATATAAAAATATATATATAATTTAAAATCGGGCAGTTTGTCGGGTATAACGGGACGGTACGGGTATACCCGGTATCCGAAAAATTGAAAAAAGAAATTCCGCAACCCTTACCAACCCCGTTAATTCTGGATATTGGGTACCCGATTACCCGCTGGGTGTCGGGTCGGGACCGGGTTACCCTAATACCCGGAATCCGTATTAGCAGCCCTAACGATACCTGTTCCAGGCCCCTCGGGCTCCGACAATGTGCTGTCCCTAGCTTTTTGGGCTTTCTTTTGTACATCCTCGCGATCCCAATAAACTTTCCACTCTTCCCATTCATCGTCAGTGACAAATTCGGGCACTAGTCCTTCTTTAAACCAATCAGCCTTCATTGTGCTAATTAGCAAGAAATTAAGGTTTCGCCCACACATGCATGTGTGGCTAAAAACATGGTTATGTGTGACGATAGATGTTTACCCACACATATTGCAAATGTCAACATGTGTCACTATTTTTATGTAGAGAAAAAGTTTCACCCACACATATACATATGTGTCGATAAATCCTTGAATATTACCTACACATATATGTCACTAATTGTATCTTTTATGTGTGGGTAAATATAATTTTGTCATATTCTAATGATGAGGTGAAAATTACGTAAATGATGACATGGCATTTTATATCGACACGTGTGTCGATTATTCTTTATTTTGTAATTAAATATCATGGAAAATATAATTATTTAAATAAATATAAATTTGATTAAATTTATATATTGTAGGATGTTTTTTTTTTATCTTTTTTGTATATCACAATTTGGTACGATGTAATATAAAGTTGATATAAATACGAAAAACACATGAAAAGTAACAAGTCTATAATATTAAATTTGTTATTGATTAAAAATATTCAATAAAATCAAAGTACACAATATTTATATGCTAATCACAAAGAACTTTAAATATACAAAATACTAAGGCGCTAGATCTATATATATCTTGAATCCAAACACTTCAAGCTCTCGTCGTCTCCATTGTTGGTTTATTCTGGAAGAAAAATGAAGAATACTATTAGCAAGAAACAATCATGACCTGAATGTATTGATGTAGAGCAGAGTACTAATTACTACTTGAAATTATAACACCCTCCAATACAATCATGACTTGTATCACACAAAAGAATGCAAGCAAATGCATATGAGTTCAAAGTTAATAAGTAAAAGTACAAATAAAGAAAATGAAACTGTGTTCGAAGTAGTAGCAGATGACACATGAAATAAAGAGAAAAATATTAGAAACATTTACAGGCCGGCTAGCAACTGTAAAAATCATAAGCAATTTAAATCAGTAAACTTGGTTATTATACCACAAGATAAAAAAAATAGTAAAACAATTACAACCCTCCCAAATAAAATTACAGCCCTCTCTGACTTACGCATATCTTGTCGACTCTCCGCAGTCTGCTGACGGGCCCGACACTGTGAACCCGCGCTCCCTCACCACCAAGAATGCCATCTCATTGCCGATTTGGCGCAAATCAAAAATACATCTGGTGTCATATCATTCTTTTCCTTCAACTCGTCTGCCAAATACTATTTGATATGGTGTTGCTTGAGAGTTGAGATAAGTAGGGAATCGGAGGAGGAGAAGATTGTATGCTAATCACCTTGGATATGCAAATTGTAAAAAAAAAAAAAAAGGAGATAACGAAAACCGCCACTCTTTTTAAGTGGGATGCTTTGGGCGGGAGGGAAGTGAAAAGTTTTATATCCCGCCCGGGTTTAAATTTTTTAAGGCCAGGAATTAGATTTCGAGTTTTTTTTTATCTATTTTTTTATGTTCCCTTTTTTGTAATATAAGTTATTCTCGCTCTTTTTTTACAAAATGAGGTAATTTCTGTCAAAAATATCATGAGATATAATTAACCGAACAAATCGGAAATAGTTAGCAGATTTTTTCACTACATGTCAACCCATTTAGATGCTACAAAGGTAGTTTTGATTAATAAGTAAAGATAATAGGTGATTACGTGTCGTTTATAATTTTTATTAAATTAGGAAAACAAAATTTAAATCAATACGGTTATTAGATGCTAACTCTTATTTCTTACACTTACAAAAAGTTAATAACAAAAATAATAACAATTAATTTTAGCCACACATAGATAATTTGTAATTATGTGTGGCTAATGTTTTTTATTAGTTCGCCACGTATACTCACAAAATATAAAAAGAAATATGGTGAAATAGAAATTAAATTAATTAACTAAAGTCAAAGTATAAATGTGGCTAAAATGATTTTGTCACACTTGTAAAATATTAATGACGAATGAAAACTGCCTAACTTATTTACCCACACATTTTTTAATTATGTGTGGCCAACTTACCACACGTAATTATGTGTGGCAAACTATGTGTGGCTAAAAATTCAATTTCTTTTAGTATAACCATGTCCTTGTACCTAATAGCCGCCCTCTTAAGCCATACCGCTTTATATCACGCATCCTCAGCAGAATCCCAAGTAAATGTTTTCTGATTTAAACAACATGAATAAACAATCCACATATATATACCAAGTCCAACAACAACACACATATATAACAACTCCAACACGTGTAGCAAATTTCATATAACAGTATATATATGCAGGATTATGGAGTGTATATAACATTATATATGTGCAGCAAATTCCAAGTTTGACACCCTTTGCTTCCTCAACCACATTGATGAACCCATATTTGTGTCCATCTTTTCTTGTGTCTTTCTTGTATTTTTAGTCTTTATCGAGTCATTATGTGTCTGGGAGGACACGCAAGTCGAGAGATAGTGTGCAGGGGAAGAACAGATGGATGTTGGGCAAAATCCGATGGAAAATCTATTGTTGAGATGCTGAGATGGCGATACGATGCAAATGGGCATAGGGCTGGAAGCTTGTAGCTGGGCAACATCGAAACATCCTTTCTACAAGTCAGGAAGTACCTCCCCATAACCTTAAAGGCCAACAGATAGAGTACTCGGAGGAGCCAGGATCGTGGTCAACACTGGAAGCAAAGCAGGATGCAGACGATAGAGGGCAAGATGAGAGTCGAGCAGCAGCATATTTCTTTTCATTCAAGGAAGAGGATAAGGATCGGATGTTTCCTTCCTTATCCTAACCGAGCCAAATCATGGAATAAATCTACCACGCAAGGAAAGAATGATCGTGCATGCAAAGGAAAGAAAGAGAGGCGGAGGTTATGACATGCATGGAAAGAATCTTTATTCAAGAAGGAAACTTCCCTAAACCCTAGAATCTCATCGCCTATATATATGGCCGACTCTATCATGTAAGAGAGCTCTTCGATTCAGTAGTTTTAGATTAGTTTGCATCTTAGTTTGAGTGAAAGTAAGGAAGAACAAGTCCTACGGGCAATTTACGGTTTATTACGTTTGTTTATATTTTCTGCACTTTAGCTTTAGTTGTTGGCGTGAAGCCAAGACCCTTTAGTTGCTGATTACGTTTTCGGGCAACAACCCGTTTTCAGTTTATATTGAAGTATGTTTTCCTTTATTTATTTTGCGTTCTTAATTATATTTATGTCTAGCTAATTCTTAAGTTTAGATTGGATGTAGATGAAGTGATCATACTTTACTCGTTCTAAACTCGTGAGGTCGAATTAGTTTGAGTTCGTTAATTAATTTTATTCCCGAAACACTTAGGATTAATATTAGACTAAGTCGAAATTGACAAGTGATTGATCACCACCTAGATGTTGAGATAAAGTCACTAACGGAATTGGGAGTAACACGAGAGTGTCTTTCGTGCCTAAAAAGGTAAAAGGTGTTGGAGAGCAGTCGGTATTGACATACCTCTTGGCTGTCTTGGGTCTATTTATTCTTAATGCTTCTTGGGCAGGAACGTCACTGAAGTGTCTTCGTGACGTTGTTGATCGAGAAAGGAGATCTTGCCTTCTGGTCAAGATCTGTAAAATCGGTTGGACATAGGTTAAGTGAGTTTATATCGTGACTTCGTGACCTTAGGGTATAAACTAATCTTTTCCTTAAACCAAGTGATAAAATCAGTTAATTGAATATCCTTGCACCAATGAACGAGTGAAGAGTAATTATGATCATGGATTCGAAACCCAATCTAAACCCTTTTTGTTATTTGATAGTTTTACTTGTTGAGTTCAGGTTCGTGACCAAAACCCTTTTGTTTAACAACATCAGAAGAGCAAATTACGCCGAGTCCCTTGGGTACGATCCCGCTTGCCGCTGACTACTACCTTGTTGGGCAAGAGGTGTTATAAATATTATTTGTGCGAAGTGTGTGACGACAGCGCTCCGTCAAATTGGCGTCGTTGCCGGGGACTTGGTTTCTAAGCTAGTTTGCTTTTCTAAGATTGCGTTGAGCACGGTTGATGCCCAAGCTACACCTACGGAGTGACGGTAATCCACAAGATCAAGGTATTTGCTCAGAGGAGATAGCTAGGAGGAATCGAGCAGAGCAACGTAAGAAGAGGAGAGATCTGGAGGAAGGCGTCAATGAACCTTTAGAGTCGCAGAGCTTGACAGACGATAAGGATACTGAGCAAGAAGTCGAATCTTGCTCAACAGCCAGTTCAGACAGTGAGAAGTCAACATCCAGTTCAGAAGCAAAAACATCAACAATCATGGCAAGAACACCGGAGAGAACCATCCGTCAGATCATGTTCCCTGAAAACAAGGGAATCCGACCATCAAGTATCCAGTTGCCCACCATCAGTGGCAATTGGGAGCTCAAGCACTCGCTGATACACATACTGCCCAAGTTCAGTGACCATCCTGGAGAAGATCCCCAAACTCATCTTCAAAACTTTGAAATGGCGATTAGCACAGTAAGGAACAATGCCACTACTACTACCAGGAACAATGGGGATAGACAAGTTGTTAGGAACGATGCTGAAGTTATGAGGAACCAAGATGCTGCCCAAGACACCTTTCTTGACTACGTAAGGTTGTTCACGTTCCCGTTCTCACTTCTTGATGGGGCACGTGAGTGGCTTTACACCTTGCCAGAGGGAAGCATTGATACATGGAACAAGATGTAGCAGGCCTTTCTTGACAAATACATACCCGTTGGCCGGATACAAAGTGGGAGGAATGCCATTTCATCGATCAAGATGGGAGGAAGTGAGTCATTATATGACTGCTATGAAAGGTTCAACAAGTTGTTGCCAAGATGTCCTCAACATCGGATTCAGGATATTGATTTGATCGAATATTTCTTGAAGGGATTAAGGGCATCAGAGAGGAAGTATATAATTGCAGCATGTGGAGGAGCCATAGTCGATCAACTACCATCTGAAGTGTTCAAGAAAATAGCCGCGATGGCTGAACAATCACGAGATGAAGATGATATCCTAAGAGGGGGGTACGAAGGCAACAAGGGCAACCAAGACAACTTGGTCAGCACCATGAAAGACTTCATGACCAAGGTTCCAGTATGGCAATAACAATAACTATGGCAATAACTATGGTTATAGGCAGAATCAACACGAGAACCTGAGGTATGGCAACAACCATTATCAGATACCTCCTGCCCACCAACAACCGCAACAGCTTGTTGGGCAACAACAGCAATATGTGCCGCCACCTCAACAACAAACTCAACCGCAGAACAACTATGTGCCTCCACATCGAGAACCAGCAAAAACCGAGTTCATGAAGAAGACCATTGATAGGTTCACCAATGAAAACCAAAGGCTGAGGAGAGACTTTGAGAACTTCCAACTAGAAAGTCGAGGACAATTAAACAACCTTCAAGCCCAATTGACTCGTATCAACCAAACCTTGTCAAGGTTGGTAGAAGACAAGCCAGGCAGACTTCCTGCTCAGGTGGAGGTCAACAAGGAGCAAGTCAATGCTGTAACGTTGCGCAGTGGGAAGAATTTGCCAGAGACGTTGCCCAGGACCCAACCTAAGGAACCAGCTCGAGTAGAGGAAACTAAAATGAGTTCAGGAGATATTAATGACATCTACGAGGAGTTGAAGGCAAAGCGTGAAGAAGGGATAAAGGCCAACAAGAACCCAGTCTTTGATAATGAGGAGGATGAAGCCTTGTTTGATTACGTAAAGATGGAGAGATCTAAGCTGGGAGTTGACAAAGATGACGTGATGCTGGAATCTTTGAAGGCTGAAAAAGAAGCAGAGGCTTTGGCCAAGAGGACCGTTCCTCACACTACTAAGGCCAAGATCCCATATCCAAGACGTTTTGCCCGAGATCGTGATCAGAAGGAGTTGGAGGACATGATGGAGGTGTTCAAGAAAGTAGAGATAAACCTGCCGCTGTTGATGGCTCTGCAGTCCATGCCTAAATGCGCAAAATTTTTGCGAGAGATGTGCCAAAAGAAGACAAAGTACCCAGATAATGCCCGTTTTCATGTGGAGAACGTGTCAGCACTTATGAATTCCCACATCCCGATCAAGAAGAGGGATCCTGGCATGTTTGCCATCCCATGCACGATAGGTACCACAACAATACCCAAGGCGATGTTTGATCTTGGAGCTTCGATAAATGTTATGCCAAGAGCCATGTTCGACGAAATGAGTTTTGGACCTCTTTCCCCTACACGTGTTGCCATTCAATTAGCAGATTTATCCGCGGTCTACCCCGATGGAGTTTTGAAAGACGTGTTGGTCAAGGTGGGGGATCTCTTGTTCCCAGCCAACTTCTATGTTCTTGACATGGGAAAGAAAGCACTCAAGAACCCAGTGATCTTGCTAGGGAGGCCGTTCTTGAGGATAGCGTGTACCAAGATCGATTACGACGCGGGGAAATTGACAGTACAAGTAGCGGGAGAAGTCGTGGAGTTCGATGCATACATGCAAAATCAGGATGATGCCATAGAACACCTCAACACCGTCAATGCATGTGGGAAGCACGTGGAAACCTTAAAAAGCTTGAGTTGCTTCTTCGAAGACGATGAGGATGAATTCCAGGAGGAACCTAATATAGATCAACATGAGGATGAAGAGGGAGATGCTGGCATAATGAGGTTCTACGAGACAGATGAAGATCATGAGAGTGAGAAAGATTTATGGGAAGAGTCAGTTCATGGACATAGCTTCGACTCTACCGATGAGGACTACTCCACGAACGAAGAGTTGGAGAATTACGTATTTGAAAACATCCGTGGAGATGATGGAGATCAGGATGTAGGGGATTAAAAACCCCTTGATGAGTTTGATGAGGAACTTGAGGAGTTACCCCATGATGAGACCGAGGAGTTAGTAGAGGAATTTTGGCAACAAACAGTTCTTGAGGAGGATGCCAGCTTGCAAACAGAAGAGGATCTTGCCCAGAACGAAGAACCAGTAGATGTAGAGGAATGCAGTTACGCCAGGGTTCCGGGCAACATCCAGCCTCAGGGGTTTGAACCACTCAATATCCCTGAACTAAAACCGGAGGACAGGTTGGTGCCATCATTGCAAAAAGCACCTACATTGGAACTTAAGCCCTTGCCCAAGCACCTGAAATACATCTATCTTGGCAAGAACGAGACCTTGCCCGTGATCATATCATCAGAGTTATCGAGCATGGAGGAGGTCAGAGTTGGTGAGGTGCTGAGCAAGTACAAGGAGGCAATAGGATGGATGTTGGCTGACATCAAGGGCATTAACCCTTTGGACTGTGTTCATCATATCTTGCTCGAGGAGGATGCTGCCCCAGTAAGAGATCCACAACGAAGATTGAATCCAGCCATGAAAGAAGCGGTTATGAAGGAGATACTTAAGCTTCTTGACTTAGGGATCATCTACCCTGTCTCCGACAGCCGATGGGTGAGCCCTGTGCACGTGGTGCCCAAGAAGTCGGGAATCCAGGTGGTCGAGAATGATGAGAACGAGATGGTGGCCATGAGACTACAAACCGGATGGCGAGTGTGTATAGATTACCGAAAGCTCAACCACAAGACGAATAAGGATCACTTTTCTTTGCCCTTTATCGATGAGATGCTTGAAAGGTTAGCTGGTAATAACTATTATTGCTTTCTTGACGGTTATTCGGTTACATGCAGATCTGGGTTGCTGATGAGGATCAAGGCAAGACCACCTTCACGTGCCCCTTTGGCACTTTTGCATATAGAAGGATGCCGTTCGGGTTATGCAACGCTCCAGGGACATTCCAAAGGTGTATGATGCACATTTTTTCAGACCTTCTTGAAGAGTGCATCGAAGTCTTCATGAACGACTTCATTGTCTACGGTAAGACCTTCGACACATGCCTCAACAACCTGGATCGAGTCTTGAAGAGATGCGTTGAGAAGAGCTTAGGGTTAAACTACGAGAATGCCATTTCATGGTCAAGGAAGGAATAGTTTTGGGGCATGTCATATCGGGAAAAGGAATTGAGGTGGATAAAGCCAAGATCGACATCATTGCCAAATTGCCTTACCTAAGATCCGTGAAGGAGTTAAGAGGATTCCTTGGGCATACTGGATTCTATAGAAGATTTGTCAAGGACTTTGCCAAGATCGCCCAACCAATGACGAGATTACTTCAAAATGAAGTGCCATGGGAGTTCGATGAGGATTGCAAGACGGCATTCCATGCCTTGAAGGAGAACTTGATCACTGCCCCCATCATCCAACTTCCGGATTGGGGGATTCCTTTTGAGCTAATGTGTGATGCCAGTGGTTATGCCGTAGGAGCAGTTCTTGGGCAAAAGCGCGGAAAGGAGAGCTATGTCATCTATTATGCATCCAAGACGTTGAACCCAGCCCAATGCAACTATGCCACCACGGAGAAGGAGTTGTTGGCCATTGTCTTTGCCTTTGAGAAGTTTAGATCTTATTTGCTTGGAGGCAAGACCATAGTGTACACGGACCACGCGACGCTGAAGTACTTATTGAGCAAGAAGGAGTCCAAGCCAAGATTGATTAGATGGATTCTTTTATTGCAGGAATTTGACATAGAGATCAAGGACAAGAGTGGTGCCGAGAATCAAGTTGCCAATCACCTAAGTCGAATCCTCCAGCCAGACGATGGGGTGCCGATCAAGGAGACCTTTCTCGACGAGCATCTGAGTCTTGCCCAAGATGAACCATGGTATGCTGATATCGTGAATTACTTGGTGACTGGAGAAATTCCCTCCGATCTTGGGCGTTATCAAAGAAACAAGCTGAAACACGAGAGTCGTTTCTACCTATGGGATGAACCATATTTATGGAGGGAATGTGCGGATAAAATAACTAGAATGTGTTTCGGGATAAAGAGCAACGAAGCATTCTTGAGCATTGTCACAACAAGGAGTGTGGAGGACATTTTGGGCACCAACGTACCGCATGAAAGATTTTGGAGTGTGGGTTTTACTGGCCAATATTGTTTAAGGATTGCTATGAGTGGGTCAGGATGTGCAAGAAGTGCCAAAGGGAAGGCAACATCACGAGAAGGAATGAGATGCCCATGATCCCAATCTTACCCGTGGAAGTATTCGATATATGGGGCATGAATTTTATGGGACCATTGCCAAGTTCCAAAGGCAACAAGTACATCATATTGGCAGTAGATTATGTCTCGAAGTGGGTAGAGGCACGTGCTTCATACAAAGATGATTCAAAGGTGGTTTCTCATTTTTTGAGAACTCAAATTTTCAATAGGTTTGGTGTACCTCGAGCTATCATTAGTGATCAAGGTTCTCATTTTTGCAACGCGACGGTGACCGCTTTGTTCAAGAAGTATGGAGTTACTCATCGCGTATCAACAGCATACCACCCACAAGCTAATGGACAAGCGGAGTTGTTTAATAGAATAATCAAGACGATCTTGAGGAAGACCGTGGGCACAACAAGGAAGGATTGGAGTATGTGCCTGGATGATGCCTTGTGGGCGTATAGGACTGCTTTCAAAACACCTTTTGGCATGTCCCCTTATAGCATGGTCTATGGCAAGAGATGTCACTTGCCCGTGGAACTGGAACATCGTGCGCATTGGGCTGTTGCCCAACTTAACCTCGACTGGAATGAAGCAGGTGAATCAAGGAAGCTCGAGATCCAGGAACTCGACGAGATCAGACTCCAAACCTATGATAATGCCGGTCTATACAAGGAAAGGATGAAGAAGACCCACGACCTTTTGATTCAAGAAAAGGAGTTCCATTTTGGGCAACAAGTGTTGCTCTATCAAACTCGGTTCAGGCTATCTTCAGGAAAGCTCTCGACCAAGTGGGTAGGACCTTATGAAGTACAAGCTCAATTCCCAAATGGAGCTGTTGAGATCAAGGATCCTAAGAATGAAAAGATTTTCAAAGTTAATGGCCAGCGCTTGAAGGCCTATCTTGGGCAAGAACCAGTTGTTGAGGGGGAACCATCTGGGTTTCCTGTCGAGGAGGACCTCTGACTTCTAAAGAGGGAGGTGTCGTGCCCAAGACCTTAAGGCAACCTGGTTAGTATTTTATTTATTTTATTTTTAGTTTAATTTTGTGTTTTTATTTAATTATCTTATTTCCGTAAAAATATTAAAATCCAAAAAAAAAATTCATAAAATCATGAAAATCCAAAAAAAATTAGTGTAGTTTAGTTGGTTTATGCCTTATTTACTTTATTTCAAGCATTTTATGTTCTAACCATTAAGGGAGAGTTTGTGTTTCGGAGTGTATGTGTGTTTCTTTAGTGTACAGGAGATGTTGAGCAAAGAGGCAGGATGAAGGTCAGGAACCTAGAAGAAAGAAGGGATTGTGCTGCGGTGTCGGGCATGAACTAAGATGATGGGCAACGACTGTTGAGGCGGTTACTGTACCCCTAAAACTCCGCGCCCTTTTAAAACCACCCTGCCCACGTCTAATCCCCATTACCCAAAATTCAAACCTAGTCTGCAACCTCTCGTCTTCTCTCTTCTCTCTCTCCATCAAAACTCCCCAAACCCCCTACAATGGTGTCTACCCATCCCAAAAATAAACTGAACAAGATCCCGTCCGGCACCAAATTGATTTAACCACCAACAATCTTCCTACCACCACCGCTAAACCTAAAACCACCACCGCTAAACCCAAAATCATCACTAAGAGGAAACTACCCATGGAACCCGCCAACCCTTCTGCCGACCAACACCCAGAAATCTCGATTGGAACTACCGTACCCAAGAGTCCGCCGGTCGACGCCACGCTTCTGATGAGCGACGAAAACCCTAGCCTGATGGAAGAGGCGGAGAAGCAGCAGGAGGAGGAGACGCAATCAAAGCAGGTTTTTGAGCAAGAGGAGTTAGAGGAAGAAGCAGAGGAGGAGGAATAAGACGGCGAGGATGAAAAAGAAGAAAAAGGTGATGAGGGAGAAGGCGACAACGATGATGTGAATGAAGCCATTGGCGCAGTGGCGGCGATGCTGGCAGCGGAGGCGTTGGTGGAGGCAAAGACCAAGGCAAAGGAAAGTCCGGCGAAGAAGAAGGAAGCCAAGGCGGCTAAGAAACGCCCTCACGGTGGCGAGGGGACGCCGGCGAAGAAGCACAAGTCTGCTACTTCGGACGCCGGGTCTTTTCAGCCGTCGATTTCGAAGGGAACTGCCGCCAGCGAGCAAGAAGAAGGCGACGATGTTGAGGAGGAAGAAGATGATGACCAGTCCACCCCAGCAAGTGCCAAGAGCAGGAAGAAGAGGAATGGGCCCATGGTGATGACGTGTAGCAAGCCCAAGGAGTGGAAGGTGACTGCACCTCGAGTTCTCGACTTCAAATTCTACGAGAACTTGGGTGTTGCCCAGGAAGTAAGGGAGTTGTTCAAGGGGATTGGCTGGAGTAAGTTTTTGGAGTGGCCTGTGGAGGTCTACGAGGAGCAAGTCAAGGAAGTCTATAGCACGAATAACAAGTGACCCTGAGAACGGGGTGAGCATGATCTCCTTCTCGCTGTTAGGCAAGAAGTATGAGTTTCAAGTCAGTGCCCTCAATCAGATTCTCGGGATGGTGAGTCTGCGAGATTTGGCCAAGAAGAAGTTCATGGAGGCTAGGACTAAGGTGCCATCCCCAGGAGATGTGGTTTATGAGGAGCAGTGGAAGGAGATCAGCAATGGGACGCCCTTCTATGGAGCCAACAACAAGGATACCGAGCTAAGAACGCCTGCCCTGAGACTTTGCCACCGCATCTTTGCCTACAACTTGTATGGCAAGAATGACAGCGGCAACATCTTGAGCAACAATGAGCGATATCTACTGTGGTGTATGCACACCAAGACCAAGGCCAACTTTGCGGCGTTCCTTGGTGAGCAGCTCAAGACCGTGTTGGTAAAGCAGGCGTTGGAATGCACTTGTGGCCACTTTGTGATAGCCTTCGCGAATGGAGTCGGGGTCTATGGTGATTTGAAGGGGAAGCCGATGATGCCGGTCAACATGTTGGGAGAAACTGCCTTGAGAAAGATGAATGACATCGAGATCAGGAATGGCAGATATGTGTTTATTGATCATTCCAAACCAGCATCTAGCAGGCGACCACCAGTGGGCAAGAAGGAGGAGGCAAGCACCAGTGCAGCGGTGCTGCCCAACATCGAGATCGAGACCAGGCTGGCCAATGTGGAGAGGTTGTTGACCGAGATCAGAGATGCCCGGTTGGCATTCTTTGCACACCAAGGATTCAGGTATCCACCTGAATCTTCTCTTTGATTTATGTTCCTCCCTTTTATGTTAGTTTAGGTTTTTATTTTTCGTTTTTGTGTTTAAATTATTGAGTCCTGTTTGTTTTATGTTTGTTTGTTGCCCAACATTTTACCCACTTTGCCTAAGGCAAAGTGTGTGGGTGTTGGAGTGTCAGTTTGTGTTTTTAAAGTATGTTTGTGTTATTGATCAGCATGCTAGCATGAAAGTTAGAATAGGTTTATAGATGATGCCGTATGTAAATAGGTAGGACAGAATGAGATATTGGGCATTAACTGTGAGGATTTGAGCTTTTAAAATGCTATATACATATGCAGCATTATTCTTTCTTGTGTGATAATGATCAGTTAACATGTGTTGATCTAGAACTTGCCTGCATCTCTTAATTAAAGCTTCATGTAACTTAGTCGGATTACTTAGATGAATTAGGCAATTTTTGTTCAAAGAAGCCCATAGACTAAAAAAATTCCTACCTTGACATTTATCCTTTGATTAGCCCCCTTGAGCTTGATGTTAATTCTTTCTAAACACTTATAAAAGCCTGAATTTTAAGCCGTCCCGGTCAAGATTTCAGGTTTAGAAGAACGAGAGATGAAAGGAAATGTTGGGTAGCACATACTGGGCAATATCACCTAAAATAGATGTGTTGGGTTGAAAAAAAAAAAGAAGTAAAAAAGAAAAGAAAAAAAAAATAAATAAATAAATATATATATATATATATATATATATATATATATATAGAAGTCTAGAATAAGTGTGCTAAATAAAAGAGAGTGAGGAATCAAGGGCAATGTGTTGCTTGAGAACCTAGTTCTTGACTTAGCCACTTCCCATATTATCCTACCTTTTGCCTTAAACCATGTTACAACCCAATAAAGACCTAAGGATAAGTAGTTTGATTTTGGTTCGAAGAAGTGGAGATGTAGATGGCAGGCAACCATATGGAAAAACTTTGTTGATGATGGTCAAGAGCGTAAACACTTAACCTTATACACTTGAGAGATGAGTGCTGGTGAGGATGTCCTTGTTGCCCAATAACCCTATCTTGACCTGTTTGATGGCAATATCTGTTACATATTCTGTTTTGACTGACATGTGAGATGCTGATATGTTTTGAGTCTGTGTTTTTTGTTTTGTTTTTTCTGTTTTTGAGTCTTGGGCAAAGTCGCAACCATACACTTGAGGGCAAGTGTAATTCAAGTGTGTGGGTGTGATGAACCCATATTTGTGTCCATCTTTTCTTGTGTCTTTCTTGTGTTTTTAGTCTTTATCGAGTCATTATGTGTCTGGGAGGGCACGCAAGTCGAGAGATAGTGTGCAGGGGAAGAACAGGTGGATATTGGGCAAAATTTGATGGAAAATCTGTTGTTGAGATGCTGAGATGGCGATACGATGCAAATGGGCATAGGGCTGGAAGCTTGTAGCTGGGCAACATCGAAACATCCTTTCTACAAGTCAGGAAGTACCTCCCCATATCCTTAAAGGCCAACAGATAGAGTACTTGGAGGAGCCAGGATCGTGGTCAACACCGGAAGCAAAGCAGGATGCAGACGATAGAGGGCAAGATGAGAGTCGAGCAGCAGCAGATTTCTTTTCATTCAAGAAAGAGGATAAGGATCGGATGTTTCTTTCCTTATCCTAGCCGAGCCAAATCATGGAATAAATCTACAACGCAAGGAAAGAATGATCGTGCATGCAAAGGAAAGAAAGAGAGGCGGAAGTTATGACATGCATGGGAAGAATCTTTATTCAAGAAGGAAACTTCCCTAAACCCTAGAATCTCATCGCCTATATATATGGCCGACTCTATCATGTAAGAGAGCTCTTCGATTCAGTAGTTTTAGATTAGTTTGCATCTTAGTTTGAGTGAAAGTAAGGAAGAACAAGTCCTACGGGCAATTTACGGTTTATTACATTTGTTTATATTTTCTGCACTTTAGCTTTAGTTGTTGGCGTGAAGCCAAGACCCTTTAGTTGCTGATTACGTTTTCGGGCAACAACCCGTTTTCAGTTTATATTGAAGTATGTTTTCCTTTATTTATTTTGCGTTCTTAATTATATTTATGTCTAGCTAATTCTTAAGTTTAGATTGGATGTAGATGAAGTGATCATACTTTACTCGTTCTAAACTCGTGAGGTCGAATTGGTTTGAGTTCGTTAATTAATTTTATTCCCGAAACACTTAGGATTAATATTAGACTAAGTCGAAATTGACAAGTGATTGATCACCACCTAGATGTTGAGATAAAGTCACTAAGGAATTGGGAGTAACACGAGAGTGTCTTTCGTGCCTAAAAAGGTAAAAGGTGTTGGAGAGCAGTCGGTATTGACATACCTCTTGGCTGTCTTGGGTCTATTTATTCTTAATGCTTCTTGGGCAGGAATGTCACTGAAGTGTCTTTGTGACGTTGTTGATCAAGAAAGAAGATCTTGCCTTCTGGTCAAGATCTGTAAAATCGGTTGGACATAGTTTAAGTGAGTTTATATCGTGACTTCGTGACCTTAGGGTATAAACTAATCTTTTCCTTAAACCAAGTGATAAAATCAGTTAATTGAATATCCTTGCACCAATGAACGAGTGAAGAGTAATTATGATCATGGATTCGAAACCCAATCTAAACCCTTTTTGTTATTTGATAGTTTTACTTGTTGAGTTCAGGTTCGTGACCAAAACCCTTTTGTTGAACAACATCAGAAGAGCAAATTACGCCGAGTCCCTTGGGTACGATCCCGCTTGCCGCTGACTACTACCTTGTTGGGCAAGAGGTGTTATAAATATTATTTGTGCGAAGTATGTGACGACAGCGCTTCGTCACACATCAAGTAATCTGCTTAGCAAAATCCGTGTAAGTATATACGAGGAAGTACATACATAATTGCTTTAAAGAATGGAGACATTGTCTCATCATCAAAATAACCGATTCACCACAACTCAACTGATTCAAAACTGATCATACATAAATAAGCAGGAAAAAAGATTTAGAAAAAAAAAACAAAATCAAGCCTTTAGGTTCTGCAGAAAACAGGGGTTATATGCAAATGTCCCTCTTCAACAAAACAAAATTGCACCAAGACAGATCAAGCCAACTCGAATTCAAACACACACGCACACACATCAAGACAGATCTCTTCAAAGTAGGGGACTCATCAAGACAAAAGAAAGTAATAGTAACTTTAGCAAAATTACCTTGAACTCTTCAAACCACTCTGTCCTCTTCCACTCGGGCACTAGCTTCCAGCTAAAACCACCTCTGAACATTGAACTCTTAAAGTTTGAAGTAATTGTCGATGTAGCAAAAAAATGGGACTGGAAAGAGAACCTGAAGCCAACCACAATAATGAAAGATATGATCATGTATAAATAATATGAATACAACAATCTCAATAAATAAAATAAGTGTTAAAATTGAGAAAAACACATATTCTTCATCTATAAGGAGCTGTTGTTTACCGCCACGAGTGGGGACCATGTATGATAATGCATCGGCTGAAGCATCAGGATGAGGTGTTTGGCCACGTTCTGAACCACCATGACTTCGAGTAGGTGATTCTTCTGACCGGTTATCTGTAGAAGTAGTTGGCATCTGTGCACGAGAGCCTAAACCAGTGCGACCACGACTATGGCGGCTAGGAACTCAACCTCTAACAGTACGTCTTGGGCCAGGAGCTGAACCAGTGCTCACCCTACCAAGTCCTGAATTTGGGGCTGAAGACATCTGCAAATGAAGTATGAAACATATAAACAAATATATTTGAATAAAGAGTTATCATAAAAAGAATTTCAAGTGTGCATACAAGTAAATCTACTCATCATCATCATCATCATCATCATCATCATCATAACTAAAATGATTATCTTCATCTGATAAATTGATTTCCTCTTCTGAAACCTCGTCCTCTGCCAATTCTATCACAACACCATGTGCATGAGATCCACTCGGCTCGTCATCAACATTTGGATTGCTTCGGAAATGAAAGTCATCTTCCCGAAACGGTGGATGTACTATTGACTTAAATGGAATATCTATAGTTGCTCTAGCTTTGATTTTACAAGCTTCCCACCAATCTTTCTTCAACTGATTCAAGCTTGGATATGGACAATAATATACTTGCACCGCTTGAGCAGCTAGGACAAAGGGTTCATATTTATTATACCGACGTTTATGGTTTATAGAAACCAAGTTAAAATCACGATGAACTAATGTCCCACTTGGTGATGGATCAAACCACTCACACTTGAACAATGTAGTCATTTTCAATGGTAACCCAGTGTACTCCAACCTCACAACTTCCAATAGACGACCATAGAAATCACAATCGTTTGTACTATAATTTGAGCCTTTGATACACACTCCACTGCTCATAGTTGATCTTCGAGTCTCATGAGTGGTTGTGTGAAATTTATAACCATTCACATAGTAACCATGATAAGTGTTAACGCATCGCAATGACCCTTTTGCAAGAGAAATTAAGAACTTGTTTGTGACATTGTTAATTGGATCTCTGACCTACGAAATCATCATCAAACCTATATTAGAATTCAGATTCTTGTTCATTAAGTAATGACACTAAAATACAAGCTCACATATGACTCGAACCAGGAGATGAATTCTTTGTCTAACTTGATATCAATATCAGCAATCGTAATTGATGGAAATGATGCTCTCACTTGCTCAATAAAGAGGCTTCAAACAACATGAGCAGTTGTGTTAATTAATTTAAAAAATGGGTATTTAAATGATTTCAAAAATAAATATTTATGAATACCTCAAATATTGATCTGTGACTTCACTACAATTGAGCAAAACATAATGTCGAGCATCAATGTATTCTTTATCATCCTGATATCTCTTTGATGACTTTCTAAAAGGTCGCCCGGGGAGTTGGAATATTGAAAGATTATCCAGATCATCACATTGTTCATCATCACCATCGCCATCATAATTACGAGGCACATTTCTATGCGTCGTACTAACATGGTCCTCAAAATAATATGAGCAAAATATTGATGCTTCTTCGACTAGATATGCATTGCAAATTGAACCTTCAACTCTTGCTTTATTTTTCACATTCTTTTTCAACTTACCCAAGTACCTTTCAAATGGGTACATCCACTGATATTGCACCGGTCTTGCTATCCGAGCTTCATATGCCAAGTGGACTGGTAAATGCTCCATGGAGTCGAAGAAACTAGGAGGAAATATGCGCTCAAGATTACAAAGAATGATGGGAATATTCTCATGCAAGCGACACACATCTTCACCTCTAATGTTACCCGAAGTCAATTCCTTAAAGAACATGCACAACTCAGTAATTGCCTTCCAAACATTAAGTGGGAGAAGTTCACGAAATGCAATTGGAAGAATCCTTTGCATTAATACATGACAATCATGGCTTTTCATCCCGAACATTTTAAGTTTCTCCATGTTCACAGAATAAGCCAAATTCGAGCAGTAGCCATCTGGAAATTGTAGAGTTTTCAACCAATTACATAAGGCTGATCTCTTAGGCTTATCAAGTGTGTAAATGGCTTGAGGAAATTGCCTACTTCCATCACCTTGAAGTTCTGGTCTACTGCAGAACTGATTAAGCTCTTCTCTAGATTTTGTTGTATCTTTTGTCTTTCCCAGGACATTCATCACAGTGTTGAAGATATTATCAAACACATTCTTCTCTATATGCATTACATCCAAGTTGTGTCGCATAAGCAATGAGCTCCAATATGGCAAATCCCAAAAAATGCTCCTCTTTTTCCACCCTGAATTAGATTGTGTTGAACGTTTTGAAGGTCTACTTGTTGATTCATCAACATCAATTTCAGTTACCTTCTTCAACCCGAACATATCTATTTCATTGAGAAGTTCTTCCCTTGTTTTCATTTCTGGAATTGGTGTCAAAACGCTCTTATTCTTTTTGAATGCTTTTTTATTACGGCGAAATGGATGATTAGCATGTAAGAACTTTTGACGGGTATCAAACCACGATTGTTTGCCACTGCATGGTAGAGTGAAAGCCTTGGTGCTCTCCATACAATGAGGACATGCAAGTCTTCCTGCAGTGCTCCAACCTGATAGCATAGCATATGCCGGAAAGTCACTAATTGTCCATAATAAAGCTGCACGCATTTGAAAATTCTGCCTCCCAAAGATGTCATATGTAGGAACGCCTTCCACCCACAAGTTTAGCAATTTTGATATCAACGGCTGTAGATACACATCAATCTGCATCTTTGGATTGCGTGGCCCCGGAACTAATACAGTAAGAAACATGTATTGTTCTTTCATGCACATCCAAGGAGGAAGATTATATGATTTAAGTATAACGGGCCATAAAGAGTATCGTTGTCCTAATTACCCGAACGGCTGAAACCCATCTGTAGAAAGTCCCAGTCTTATATTACGAATTTCTGATGCAAAAGAGGGAAACCTATCATTTAGATGCTTCCATGCTGGTGAATCTGCAGGATGACGCATTACTCCATCATCAATTGATGATGCATGCCAACGCATATGCTCAGCCGTAGCTGTGGATGCATACAACCTTTGTAGTCTAGGTGTTAGTGGAAAGTAATACATATTCTTAAATGCTACTTGCTTCCTCTGACGGGTTCCTGATGCATGGCCTTGGCCCTTATATCGAGGATGACCACAAGACTTGCAGTGATACAATCCACTATTAGAACCCCAATATATCATGCAATGATTCGGACAAGAATCAATCTTCTCAACTGGTAATCCTATACCACGTAACAACTTCTTTGTACTATAGAAGTTCTCAAGTACCAAGTTATTCTCTGGAACAACCTCTTTCAATAATGTTGCAACCATATCATAACCTTTTTGTGTGATGTTATTTTCAGATTTTAAGCTCATAAGACAAACAACAATTGATAGTTGTGAATGGTTCTTACAACCGGGCCATAACTCTCTATCTGCAGCAGCCAACATGTTATAAAATTATTATGCTGCAGCATTGGGAGGCTCCTATGCATCATCATTCATCCTAAACTGAGAAGCCCCGACATCCCTTAACATCTCAAAATAGGTATGTGATCCAGATCCTTCAAAATTCTGTTCGTAGTTAACCTCAGGTGCTTCTCTTTCTCCTTGAAACTTCCACTGATAATAATTGGGTACAAACCCCGATTGAGCCAAGTGAAGGCGAACGGTATATTCTCTGTGGTAGGCCTTATTCTTACATTTGCTACAAGGACACTTAATTTTATTTCCATTCATATACTCCGATCGATCAAGGGAAAATTTGATGAAAGTTTCAAGTCTATCTAAAAAGACCTTAGATATACGGTGATCTTGATAACGCTGATACATCCATTCACGACTAGCACTCATGATTTTTCTCCTTATTAATATATGCAGCAAATACACCCAATTTAGCACCTATCAACTAAAATTAATTATTAGTTACATAATTCAAATTTATATTTAGTGTCTGATGCAAACGATTAAGCATTTCATTTATGCAATATTAACATAAACCTAATAAAAGAACATTCATAAAAACTATGAAACTATGAAACTATGAAACTGATTCTGTAATTAGATTATTCTGTATATACTGCATATACTTCAGAAATCACGTTTCTTTTTTCTTATGCCATGTTGTGATGATTTAAACAATTTGAAAACTAACCCAAAAAAAAACATTAACAAGAAAGGAAGAAATTCTTACTGAAGTGGGATAATTAGCAGTAACATAATCCTCCACATCCAAATCAAGTTCATTCTATAATGAATGTTTTCAATCACATAATGAATTGACTTTCACACTATAATGTTTTCAATCACACCTATGAAACTATCATCAACTATCTATTGTTGATTATTGAAATAGAAAATTGCATTGATTGATCTTATAGGCCTATTGAACAAGCTGGATAGAGAAAGTTCTGCTTGTTTCTCCAATGTAAGAACTAATACAACAACATAAGAGAGAAAATGAGAACCAGAGGGAAATTGATTCCGACAGCTAATAAGCAATCAAAGGTGAAGGAAGCATTATCTGTAGCTAACGAATTCTCTCACCTCATAAACACTCACTTTTTTCTTTAGTTGTTTCGCTGTATCCGCCTTCTTCCTCCACAATGCAACTTCGCTAACGGCGGCAAATCGACCTCTAACAGTAGACGTGAGAGAGAGCGACGACACCTAGGGCACAAGAAGGCTGCAATAGAAGTGGCACGTCAGTGGTTCCAGCGCCTAGAGATAGATAAAGTGAGAAATGTTTTGCACAGAGAGAGAGAGAGAGTGACTGCGAGAGAGAGAGAGAGAGAGAGAGAGAGAGAGAGAGAGAGTCCTACCGTGAGATTGGAGCGGCGCTAGTGTGGTCTAGTCCATGGCGGAGGCGGGAGGTGAGTGAAAGAGATGACAATTGAATTGGGGATTAGATAAAGGTTTGAACAAAGATCGATTCTAATCGTATAATAGATAAAAAAAAACCAACGACGGACACATTCGCCGTTAATCCGTCGTCAATTTTTTATGTTTAAATAAATTAAATCAAAAATAACTAATTAACTCAACGACGGACAGATATCCATCGCCAAAATTAAAAATAAAATAAAAAATTAAGACCAACGACAGAAAAATTACGTCCCTGGAGTTCGAGACGGACGTTCCGTCGTGAGTTCCGTTGCCGATTTAGGTGAGAATCATTCCCGCCAAGCTTCGTCTCGATCCGTCGCCAACTTCGTCATTGACTGTGCCGTCAACAATCCGTCGTGAATCCGTCGGCAGTCTGTCGTTGATCAGTGACGTCTGGCTTTCCATCGCCGTGTCCATCATCAAAACACTATTTTTTTGTAGTGAAAAAGGTCTGGTAATCGTGACATCGACGAAGGCAAGCTTGTTATTCGCCAGTAGAGCTGTAGTCATGGAGCGATACCAATTGTTGTAATTAGAGCCATTGAGTTGCTGCGTCACAACCTGAACTCTAGGATTGTCACTTTGTAAAATAATATGGACTTGTTTAATCCTCATAGAGAGGAATCATGTGATTGTTGACTGGCTGAGCCGGCGCCATCGGAAAGGATAAAGAATTCGGCGGAAAAAAAGTGTTGCTCTCATACCATATCAGAGTTGAGCTAAGAAGATGCAAGAGAAAGAAAATTCCATTATGATTATTGTTACATCCAAATACAAAGAAGGATACACACTTATATAGCTACTAACTACCGACTTATGATGACACACGTGAACTAATGATAACATGACACATAAGCTAGAACTACACGTCGCCTAAGAGAAAACCTAGCTAGAAGAGTAGAAAAGCATGTGCATGGATGCACAATAAAACCAAGTGCATGAATGCATATGCTCATATATATACTGTAATAGTTTACTTCAAGTTTTAGTTTTCCTTTTCTGCTGTTGTTGTTGGTTGCCGTTGTATTGTCTAGTACATCATCATCACTCTCTCTCTCTCTCTCTCTATATGAGTACAAGTTTAGCGAAAGTTAATTACCAACTGTCTCTTTTTTTTTGCATTTTTTCTACTTGTTTAAGTTAAACACTATCGCTTTGACTTCATTTAATGAACTAATCCAAATAGATCGAATGATAAAATGACCAAATACGTAATTAATAATATTAACTTAAATTGCAGAAATTAGAATATAATCAGTACGTATATGCCATTTCCTTGTGGATATATGAAAAGTTCAAAACGACGTCACACTAAAACATATGATAATACTTTTCCATGTGATATAATTGTTTTTTCCATGGGACAAAAAGCAAAAAAAAATGTGGAGAGGGTGAAGGAGCAATGTGATATATATATATATATATATATATATATATATATATATATATATATATATATATATTTCCAATTTAGTAAACATATGATGATAGAAAATTGTGAAAATGATAATATTTTCTTATTTACCATTTTCCAATGAAAACCAAGGATATACTATATTAATCCCAATAAGTTTGACCATATGTTCGCATATAGAAAACGTGGGCTTCGTGGGTGGACATAGAGTTGCCCGCAAGTAATACGCAATAGTACATTTTATTTTTTATTTTATGCTGTAAATTCGAGGAACGACCTTGCTAATCTTTTATCTCTTTTGATCATGTTATCCATTTAAGTATTTGATAATCAAATTCATGCTACGCGGTATAATTTATAATACATAATCTTTAATACTACAAACGTGATATTTCAGCTGAGTGTAAAATCGAGCATAATGACAGCATATAGAAAATGATTGGTTGATACCGAGAGTTCATATTTAACTAAATAATAACACAATTTTCTTTATGTAGTTTTAGGGGATAAATGTATGTTACACATATATAATGTTTACATAATAGTAAATCGAATTATGGTCATAAGCCATATTATGACAATAGCATCACTCTACTGTTTTTATTAATTTGGTTTTGGATTTATTATTGATTTAGCAACTCCATTGCACATTCTTGCATTTGAAATTCACTCCACTTCTTCGCACTTTGACAACAACAAGTATCACAAATGCACCATCACGTTGATTGAAAATCCTTGAATTCATCCCATAAAACGTGCAATTTGGTGTACTATGTGCCAACATCATCATATCCTTCATTCAGAGTGACCAATTGTTGCTTCAATTGGCAAATTCGCAACAAATCTCCTTGAGAAAATCGATCGGTAAGATCGCTCCAGAGTGACCAATTGTTGCTTCAATTATAGATTTATGTCGCCACCGCTTCTATATAAATTAACTTGCATGGTGACGATAAGAGCTAGGAATCCAAAATTTAAAGCAGAAAATAAAGTACTCGTATAATCTTAGAGGAGAATTATCCGAAATAAATTGGCACGGTGGATCAAATATATTTTCATTTTGTGTGCTTCTTCTCTCCTTGAGGTCACGTGTTGTGTTGTGTGTGAGAAAGAGAATAGGAGAGTGAGTGAAAAAGCATGAAAAACAACTTACAACCTGGCTCCACCCACTTATTCAACTTCTCACTCTCCTTGCCAGTTACCACAGTGAAACTCGATGACCCTACCAAGAGTAGCTCTTCTTGGTCATTAATTTACTTTGAGATGGAAATAAAACACATAATTTATAGTATGAGGATAAAAAAGAGAAGACAAAAAAAATAAAAATGAACAAATAAAATACGGTATACATATCATTTAATTTACATACAAGTACGAAACCGTTCATGGTGATTGATTTGCAAGGAGAGAATAAAAAAAATACGCACTTTACATATGCATGCAGTTGCAATTGTCCCCTAGCTACTCTTTCTCTCTCTCTCTCTCCTCTAACTAACCACACCACCCGTTGCATGTTGTGATTTGTGTCAAATTTCCATTATACCCCTATCACAAATGACAAGAAATGCTTGTGCGGGGGGCACTACAGTAAATATCATACACTGCCTTTTTGGGATTTGTAACTTATAAATACCGGAATACCATACGCAGCTCATACAACAATCATTTCTTATTGGAATTCTCTCTCTCCAGCCAGCTAGCACTCTCTCTTTCTCTCCCCCTCCCCCTCGGTTTCATTTTCCTTTAGGTTTTCATTGCAGATCGCCATGGCGTACGCCAACGTAGTTGTCTGACGATCGGGACATGCGCTGCACCGTTAGGGCCAGCAAAGCCGCCGTCTCCACCGTCAGAACGGTGTCGTTGAGCTGCAGAAGTAGACAGTGGAGTTGCACTCGCGGGCAGTCCACAAAGCCAGATCCTCCTGGTTCAAGGCAATTGGCAAGAAGGAGAAGAAGAAATGGTATTGGAGGATTAAAGAGGCTGAACAACTGCTCAAACTGTCAAAATCTAGACAGGCTGAACAATTGCTCAAACAGTCAAAATCTAGACTCCGAAGGGAGAGACGCAGAGCAAGAAACCTCGCGTGTAACGTGATGGATGTGAGCAGCCGGCTTTTGGAAATGCCGGAGATCTACGTCCGAAATCGGAGGGATATCAGGCTCTTGAATAGGGTTGTATATGAATCGAATAATTTGGCTCGATTCGGTATTTGATTCAGATTTGTATTATTTGAATTCGAAAATTTATGATTCGAATACACATACGAATACTATTTTTTATTTGGTTAATTATTGAATACGAATTCAAAATCATGATATTTGATTTGATATTCGAAAATATTCAATTCGGTATATAATGTATATTTATATATTAATATATATTATTTAAAAGTTAAATTAAAAGTCAACGTAAAACAAAAATAATAACTTATTTCTCAAACAGTGAAACCCCATCTCTTTTTTTTTTGTTTGGTATCTATATTTTTAGAATCTATTATTGAGTGTTTATTTGGCAAATGTATTGGATATAACATCTATCTATATATTATTAAAACCAATGTTGATTCAAGCTCTCCCTACGTAGCACATCCTACACTAAGTATTTTTATTTATCTTAAATTCTCATTTTATAAAATTTTTACTCATAAATCCTATTATTATATTTTAATTAACAAGTATGATGGAAATTATAACATCCGATATCTTAGATGTGGAGATATTCATATAGAGGTGGTAATTGGTTCGGTTATGGAATAACCGCATCAATAACCAATTAACCAATAACCGATTAACGTTAAATATTGCTACCATATACCGAACCAATTAACTATTTTGGTTAATCGGTAATCAATTTTGTTAATCAGTATGGTTATCGGTTTAACCCATTTAACCAAAAAATATTAAAAAAAATTAGACAACATGTCTACACAATGTTAATTGTTCATGTTCGTTCTAATAACCATAAAATCATAAATAATAATATGACACAGACGACGGTGGGAGACTGAGCGGTGGTATCTTGTGTTGTCATAGTCGATAGAAAAGGTTAGAGTTTCAATTTATAATTTATATATATATATATATATATATATATATATATATATTACATATATTATTAACAATAATTCTATTCGGACATACTATGTCTGAACATACGTTCTTGAAATAGGAAAAAAATTGTCCGATTGTCTTCAAAATTTCTTTCCTACTCAGACCTCATTCCGAAATATCAATCTCACACACACCGGCTCCCAAATTTTACTCTCATCCATACCCAACTCCTAAACTTGTGAATTTAAATTGAAATGAAACTTTATAATTAAAATTTTAAAAGTGTATATTTATTAATAACCAAACTGTCGAAACTATGAAATTAAGTTAGGGTAATGATATTCGGTCACACTATGGCCAGCCACACGAACTAAAAATAGTAATATATATTTTTAAAATGGAAATATACCCTAATTGAGAAGCATAAACCCTAAAGAGGAAATATGATTATTTCCATTTTTATAGTCAACTTTCCTTTTTTTACGCGTGTGGCCGGATATCTTTATTCATTAAATTATTAGTTAAAAAATTTCGTCAAACTCCTATTTTTACCATTATATGTCTGGACATAGTGTGTCCAAATAGCACTACCCTAGTATTAATTAATTAATAAATTTGGTTAATTGGTTATTATGGTTTGGTTTGGTTATAACCAATAACCGATTGACTTAAAAAATTCGAACTAATAACCGCACCAATAACTAATAAAATCGATTTTTAGTTACCAATAATCAATCGGTTATTACATATTTCGGTTAAAAATCGACTAATCGGAACCGTTTAGACAGCTCTAACCTCATATATTGGAATTATTTCTATCTAAATTTTAATTAATGAATATCCATTATCTTAAATGTGGAGATATCTCATATATCGGAATTATATCTATCTAAATTTTAATTGAGGCATATTATTGATTACTTATATATTTTAAGACTTGTATAGATTTTCCTTTCCTGAAAAGCGCGAATACATTTGCCATCATTATCATTATATTATTATCATATATCTATCTATATATTATTAAAAGTAAAATTATTCTTGCTTTGAAAAATTTTTCCGTGGCACACTTTTTAATTTTTTATTTCTATTTATCTAAATCTTGTGTCCCACATTGATTTTTCAATGAAATTTCACATATTCAAAAACTTATAAATATTTAGAATCAATGTGTATTTTCGCATCTTTTGATCCACCAGTTTTATTTGGAATTGGCCGAATAAATAACTATATTTTTATAGTTTAATTTAATTTAATTTGATCAAATTATTAATTGACCGAATAGATAATTATTTTTCGTAGGGAACCAATTTATTAGTTGACACAATAAATAGTTCCAAAATAATTTGGTGAGTTTGAAACAAGTACGAGTATATAAATTTCAAAAAAGTTTGAATAATCCTAAACACATCGTCTCAAATTGTTTGATTAATCGTCTACGTTAGAAAACGTCGAATATAAAATTCTTGTTATGAAAATATTCTATGTGGCACCCTGTTTTTCAAATGAAACTTCAACTATCAAAAATCCTATAAATACATAGAATTAATGTGTATCTTCTCATCTTTTGTTCCACCAATTTATTTGGCCAATTTATTTATTAATCGGCTAAATAAACAACTACATTTTTATAGTTTAATTTAATTTAACTTGGTGAATTTATTAATTGTCTGATTAAATAATTATTTTTTTTACGGAGCCAATTTATTTGTTGACAGAATAAATAGTTCCAAAATAATTTGGCTGACACATTTTCATTCTTTATTCTTATTCATTTTAATTTTTCATTTATTTTGAGTTTCCAACTTTGCATAATTTATAATCGTAATTAGTAAATATTATTATACAGTTAAGATGAGAATGAGTAGTACAATCAATTTTTTTTTTAATTTTTGTATAAATACCTACAATCAATGTGTATCTTCTCATCTTTTGTTCCACCAATTTATTTGACCAATTTATTTATTAATCGGCTGAATAAATAACTATATTTTTATAGTTTAATTTAATTTAATTTGATCAATTTATTAATTATCCGAATAAATAATTATATATTTTTTGTAGGGAACCAATTTATTAGTTGACAGAATAAATGGTTCCAAAATAATTTGGCTCGCACATTTTCATTCTCCATTCTTATTCATTTAAAATTTTTCATTTATTTTGAGTTTCCAACTTTGTATAATTTATAATTGTAATTAGTAAATATTATTATACAGTTAAGATGAGAATGAATAGTACAATCTATTTTAATTTTTTTTTAATTTTTGGGTCTATGTAAATCTAAGCGAGTTTTATAAATTATGCACTTATAAATCAAGACTGTGGTTCAACGGGCCGATTCTGATACGGAACCGTGATGGTAGACGGGTCAATTCCCAACCGACTGGTACCTCAACTCGGGAATTTTTATAGTACAATCTATTTTTTTTTTAATAAAATTTTGGATCTATATAAATTCAAAACGAGTTTTACAAATTACGCACTTATAGATCAGAGTCGTGGTCAACAGTCGGTTCCGACGTGGAACTGTAGCGGTAGACGGACCAATTCCCAATCGACATGTATTGATATACGAATTTTTTTTAGAAAGAAACACATGTGATTAATTTTTTAATTGGGTTTGAAACAAATATGAGTATATAAATTTCAAATAAGTTTGAATAATTCTAAACACACCATCTCAAATTGTTTGAATAACGTAACATCGAATATGTAGGAAAATTGGTAGAAAAATTACTAACGATTTGTCAGCGAGCCAATTCCCACCGACGGGTACCTCCACTCGGGATTTTTATTTTATTTTATGCATTTTTTTCATGTATTTTCTAAAATCTAAAATCGTCATCCATGAATAAATTTTTACGTTATTTGTAGTTGAGTTTCCAACTGTGCGTAATCTATAATTGTAATTAGTGAACATTATTGTATGTCTTAAGGACGAGAACGAATAGTACAATCTATTATTTTTTTATAAAATTTTGGGTCTATATAAATGCTAAACGAGTTTTATAAATTACGCACTTATAGATCAGAGTCGTGTGTGGTGGTAGACAGACCAATTCCCATCGCTGGGTTATATACGAATTTTTTTTAGAAAGAAACACAGGTGACTAATTTTTTAATCGAATTTGAAACAAATACGAGTATATAAATTTCAAATAAGTTTGAATAATCCTAAACACACCATCTCAAATTGTTTGAATAATCGTCTCTGTTGAAAAACGTCGAATGTGTAGGAAAATTGACTGAAAAATTACTAACGATTTGTCAACAAGCCAATTCCGACCAAGAATTGTGTGCGTGATCAACTTTTATCTTATATCATTGACTAAATATTTTTTACGAATTACAATCACTACATATAAAATTTTGTAAAAAGGAAAAACTACCAAGTGTATAGTGAAACAATTTTGAAGTTCTATTCTCAGTTAAAAAAGTTATTCTTGAAGATGGTGAAAAAGAAAATGAATGTCATCAGTTATTTTTTTGTGAATATATTTGAAAGATGATTATCTATATTACTAAAATCAGTATTGTAGTCTATGGGCCGGTTCCATGTCGGAATGGGGTAGACGGGATGATTGTGAAGCGGTGGTTCAACTTTTTTTTTTCTTAATCTTATGTTGAGCTCATAATGTAGGGTATTTAGGATCACTTTCATTTCAAAAACAGTCTTAACCCATATAGTGATATTCGCTATCTATATATCTCTCTCTCTCTCTTCTCTTCAGAAAAAGCTAAAAGATTCAGTTTAAGAGTCGTTTTCCTTTGAGAAATAAATATATTTTTGTCCATATCAGTTTTGTAGAAGAATAGAGCTTTAAAAATTATCGAAAGAGATGAGAATATATTAGAGAGAGAAGTGCAAATATAGCCACCCCTGAAAAGAAAAGTGCTAATATAGGCACTTTTTAAAAAACGATCAAATATGGCCATGCATACACGACTAGCATACACGACCTAAATTGGTCGTGTATAATGAACATGCATACACGACTAGCATATACGACCATAATAATATACACAATAATGCACACACGACTAGCATACACGACTATATCAGCATACACGACCTGAATACACGACTAGCATACACGACCAGCATATACGACTAATATACATGGTCGTGTATGCAAATCGTGTATGCGTGGCCATATTTGATCGTTTTTAAAAACGTATTTTTAAGTAAAGTTTTGATTGATTCCAAAACCAACTGACCCTAACCGAGTAGATGTTGCCGATCCTAATGTTAGTATTTAGGCTCGCTGTTTGAGAAATGTTGAGATTTTATCTTTACAGGACTCCAGCTGAAGATGGCAACAAGACTTCACTCGGATAGAACATCAGTTGTGAAAAAGACAACTGAGCGTTCAAGTGGGAAGATGTAAGAAAGACAACTGAGCGTTCAAGAGATAGAACATCAGATGTGAAAGACAACTGACCGTTCAAGATACAGAACATCAGTTGCAGGACTCGAACTGATAAGATCGACAACAAGAATTTTAAGGCAGCTAAGAGTTCAACTGTTCCTATTCAGACAGAAGGTCAGATGAAGATATCGATCAGATGGAACATCAGCTGAAGACCACTCGAATGAAGACCAAAACTTCTCAACCGACTAAACAAGGTTGAAAGTCAAAGGTTGAAGATTTGAATTTCAAAAAGAAAGTCACGTGAAGGTTTGACGTTCTGTCATTACCTCATTTGGCCCAACACAAGGCTGTCTCAGATGGAAAGCAGAAGTTCACAGTTGACAAATCGGGAAAGTCTGCAGAGATGAGAGACAAGCCATCGCTTTCACAGAACAGAGATCAACGGTTCATCCAACGGCTAGTTGATTCTCTCCGCCTATAAATAGAGGCCTTCTTTCATTCACCAAGATATAGAAGACAGACAAGTGCAAGAGCAGACAAACGAGCGAAAGAACAACTTTTTACAGCACACAAGCTAAACTGCATTCAATCTCTAAGAACATCACTAATTGAGAGTTCATAGAGTATTAGATTTTGTCTTGGTGTTTTTGATCTTAGTTTGAGTTTTCATTCATTCAAGCCTAGATCCCAGCTCACTTCTTTGTTCGAGCTAGTAGTTGGAAAAACCTACCCTTTTTCACATCCTCTCAAAAGGATTGTTAGGACCCTACTCTTCCCGAAATTGAGTAGATAGGTTGATAAGTACCCGTAAACATATCTGTAAGATTGATAAGTACCCGCAAACTTATCTTAACGGTTGCAAAGCCCGCGTAAGCTTTGTGGTTCCAGTCCTAAAGAATTTGGACTGAGTTGTGTGGACTCACAACTCCCCGTGGACGTAGGAGTTCTCTCCGAACCACGTAAATCTTTGTGTGTTTGTGTTTTCTGTTCAGTTATTTATTGCATATCCAACGGACCAACTAACCAGCACTAAAACTGCATCTTTTCATTTTCAACTGATTTGGTTATTGACCAACCTTGCATCTGAGCGTGAGTTATTTTATACGAGTTATTTGTTTCCACCACATTCCGCACACCACTACACTTCCAGCTGAGTATCCTTACTCAGTTCTGATTCCAGCTGAGTCGTATTACTAAGTTGTGATAATTTTTCGGGGGTTGTTTTTAAAATTCTTTACTGGTGTATTCCCCCCCCCCTCATACACCAGAACTCGTATCGGGACCATCAAGTGGTATCAGTGGTTCAAAAGACTGCTGACTCTATTTCACGAGGTGTGAATCGAGGTGTTTTTCTTCAGTGGTCAACTGAATAGATCTTTTTCACGCTAGTGCATATCTGCTTGCATCTATTGTCTGTTTGTTGTGTGCAGATGGATGTTAAAGACAAGATTGTTGTCATGTTCTCGGTTGTGAATTATACATCCTGGAAGACTCGGATGAAGAAGATTCTACTGTCCAAGCATCATCGAATGCAACAAGTGATTACATCCGGACCAATCACCATCATGGAAAAAGTTACTCGCACTCCTACAAATCCCAGTGATGGGGATGCAACTGAGGTGATGGTTGAGAAAAAGCCAGATGACTTCACTTCTGAGGAAGCGAAAGTGAGCCAGCTGGATATCTGGGCTCAGAGCACTATCATGTCCACAGTTGGACAAGACTATCTTCCATGGATAGAAGAGTGCAACACAGCTAAGGAGATGTGGGATATTTTGGCATCTCTTAGTGAGGGGAGTGATGAAACCAAGGAGAACAAGTTCTCCCATGCTTGTCAAGATTTTGACAACTTTTGTCTAAGAGTTGATGAAACCATTGATCAGTTGGAGCTTCGATTCATGGATATCATCTGAAGGATTCAGTCTATCCGACGAGGAAAATATACTCTGAGAGAGATCAACCTCAAAGTATTACAAGCTCTACCAGCTGAGTGGGACACCTTCACCAACATTCATGAAAGCCGAGCTGATCTTGGAGAAATGGGAACTGACAGACTATTCTCAATCCTGAAAGAAAATGAGTACAAGGTGAACCGACGAAGATCAACTCAGTTCTCGGTGCAGACGAGTTGACATGAGGATGTTGGTTCAACAACAAAGGCAGTAGCACTTCGAGTTGACTATTCCAAGACGCGAACATCAAGGACAACAAGATCTGCTGACACAGCTTCGAAGGAGCCAAGCAGAGAAGAGCTGCAACAGAGTATAGCCACCCTGTCAAAGAAGCTAGCTGACATGGATACTCGGTTCGGAAAATATAAGCGGTTCTACAAATCCAACCTAACTCGAGATAACTCAAAGCCTGTGACCAACAGTTGCTTTGAATGCGGCAAAGATGGACACTTTAAAGCTGATTGTCCAAATCTTTCGAAGAAAGATAGAGAAGCGTTGAGGGCCAAGAAAAATGCAAAGAACAAGGCCATGGTTGCAGAAGAAGCAGCTGACGACATGGACATCTTCACAGACACCGAAGATGAGGACGAGCTAACTTCCACCAACAACGCTATCGGACAGGATCAATGTCTCATGGCAATTGGAACTGACCAGGATGATGCTAAGGTACATTCTAGTTCAGTTAATTTAAATTCTTCTATTGCTACTAACATGCAGGAAACAGTAGAGGAAGAGTTGGAACCCTCTTGGGGTGATTTCCTAGAACTCAGTGAGGAATTGCATCAACAATCGGTTGAGTTTAAGAGTCTTCAAGAACAGTTTTTCAGACTTGAAGAATCCTTAACCGAAAAGGACGATCTGATTAAAAGTCAAACCGAAGAGATTGATAATCTCAAAAATCAACTGAATGAGGCCAACCGAACTAAGGCTCCAACCGATGAGGAGTTGAAGGAGCAGATCAATGAGCAGCATGATCAGTTGAACAAGCAAGAGGCTCAGATCGACCAGCTGATGAAGAAGTCAGACGCACAGACTGAGCATATAGCTGTCCTCCTCAAGGATTTGCAAACTGAGAAGGACAACCTGATAAAGCTATATCAATCATCCAAAATCATCGAGAATCTCATCAGTTATCAAAGACAAATGGATGACGTGTCTGGACTCGGTTACGACATGGTCAAGGACTCTGGAATTCCACCCGCAACCTTTGTCAAGGCTGTGGATGTCACAGTTGACAAACCAAATCTGGTTGAGTCTGCAACTCCCCAAATTAATCCAACCTCCACGTCACAGCAAGCACAACCAGCTAAGAAAACTGCAGCTGAGAAAGGAAAATGACCTGTGGTTGGAGAACTGAAGAATTCATCGGGTGGGACAACAACCGAGGGAGAATGTTCCAGGACTCAGAAGAGGAATCAGAGACGTCGGAGATACAATCAGAACCGACCTCAGAACCGACCTCTAAACCGACCTCTGAACCGACCTCAGAAAGGATGGAATCAACAGAATCAACATGGATTCAACCATCAGAATCGACATCAGTTCCATCATCAGAACAACTAGAGGTTCCATCAGAGTTAACCGATGTGGAACAGTTCCAACAGCTGCGAATATTCATGCCACAACATGAATCAACAGCCGGGCATGAACAACTGTAGTCAACAGTCAAGAAAATGGAATCAGACTCAGCCACAAAGATTCTAAAATGGCGTCCGACCTCAAAGGCAAAATCAAATGGGTCAGAAACGGCAACAAAACAGGGGGAACGCCTCTCCTCCTAAAGCTCACAATGGGAGAAATCAATCTCCTCCCAAAAAACAGAACATCAATAATAACAACAAGCCTAAGGATAACCGAGGTGTTGTTATAGTTGATGGATAAGGAAAAGTAATTTGGAATAATAAATCTATCCGAATATACAGGGAAAAGCGACCCACAGTTCAAGGGGGAACTGGTTCTAACCCTCCAGGACCCAACTAAAATTGGGGACCTAAGCGTGTTTCTCTGTGCAGGAGCAGGAGGAACAGCTGAGGAAGAATAAATCATCACATACCATGTGGGTGATGGATAGTGGATGCTCAAAACACATGACAAATCTGAGGGATTTGCTTGGAAGTTTCGTGGAGAAGGAAGGACCATCAGTTACCTTTGGTGACAACTCAAAAGGTCACACCAAAGGCTACGGTATCCTTGAAACTAATCACGTGTCTATTTCTAATGTTTCATATGTTGATGGATTGAAGCATAACTTGCTCTCCATCAGCCAATTCTGTGATAATGGTTTATCTGTCAAGTTTGATGCACAGGGCTGCAGGGTTAAAAATGTTGAAACAAAACAGGTCATATTGTTGGGAAATCGATCCCCAACCGGAAATGTCTACTATGCAGATTGGAACAGTAGTCCTCCTGAAACCTGTCTGTTATCAAAGAGCAGTTCAGATGTGAGCTGGCCGTGGCACAAAAGGCTCAACCATCTGAATTTCAAGACAATGAACTGACTTGCGAGACAGGAACATGCAAAGGGTATTCCTAACCGAGTGTTTTCAACAACACATATGTGCAGTGCATGTCAGTTAGGAAAGCTCGCTAGATCCTCCTTTCGGTTGAAAACGATTCCCTCAACCGACCGAGTATTGCAGCTGATCCATATGGATCAGCTGATTTTTCTCCTGTCAGTTGTTGTTACTGATGATTTTTCTAGGTACACGTGGACCATTTTCATGCGACACAAGAGTGAAACCCGAGATGAGCTACCCAAGCTGATGGATCGGATATCGAACCAACAAGAGATGAAAATTATTTCCATCCGATCAGACCGTGGAACCGAGTTCCTAGATGAAACTATCATCGAATACTGTGAGAAGCACGGAATCACTCATCAAACATCGGCTGCGCGAACTCCACAACAGAATGGAGTAGTCGAGCGAAGGAACCGAACGCTGAAGGATGCTGCAACATCCATGTTGACAAGCTCAGCCCTGCCAAAGAGATTTTGGGCTGAGGCAATCAACATAACTTGCTATACCCAGAACCGGTCTCTTCTGACCAAGCGGTTGGGAAAAACTCCATATGAGCTATGGAGACACAGGAAGCCTGATATTTCATATTTTCGCGTTTTTGGTTCTAAGTGTTATATTCACAACAATGGGAAGACTCAGTTGAAAACTTTTGACGCCAAGGCTTCGAAGGGCATATTTCTCGGATATGCTGCTCGGATCAAGGCTTATAGAGTTTTCAACAACAGCTCTCGTGTTTTGGAGATAACACCTCATGTTAGTTTTGATGAATCTACTTTTGAGTGTAGGGAACAAGCTAAAGGACAACAAGCTATCCACATGTTCCACCAGCTCTCACCAGATCGCAGGTTCTAAGGTAGAAGAATCAAGCTGAACCATTGGTATGGGCAACTGAGGATGATGATCCTTGTTCCTCTGAAGATGAATGTGAGGACCCCAGCTCATCTCAAGGGGGAACTTCAGCTGATGTCACTCCAACTGCATCAGCATCCGAAGCCCAACCGAGCCCGGTTCGAGATAATATCCATGTTGAGGATCCAGACTCAACAACTGATAAATCACCAGTTCTGAAGATCCCAGCATCTCCCACGACTCAGTTCACGGAACAGCCACTGTTGGAAGAAGAAGGAAGACGCAACAAGAGATGGTATGAAGATCATTCCAAGGACAACATCATTGGAGATCCAGCCAAAGGTGTGAGTACTAGAAGCAGAGTTGCAAATCCAGACTCAGCTGAGAAAGATTCGAACACTTACGCCCAATATGCTGAGGAGTTAGCAATTCTTGAGGAGTTCGAACAAGCAGGAGATGTTGCCATGATTTCATGTTTCGTAGCTGATGTGCCAGAACCGAAGAATGTTATGGAAGCTCTCAACTATGTTCACTGGACAACAGCTATGCAAGAAGAGCTGAATGAATTTCTACACAACTGTGTATGGGAGTTGGTAGAAAGACCAAATGGTGTCAAAGTCATTGGATTAAAGTAAATTTTCAAGAATAAGAGAGACGTCATTGGATTCATCATGAGGAATAAGGCAAGGTTGGTAGCTCAGGGATATTGCCAACAAGAAGGAATTGATTTCGAGAATATTCCTTCGCGCCAGTTGCAAGGTTGGAAGCCATCCGAATATTTCTAGCCTATGCCGCATTTCACAAATTCAAGGTTTATCAGATGGATGTGAAGTGTGTCTTCCTCAACGGTGATATCAAGGAAGACGTTTATGTTGAACAGCCTCCCGGTTTTGAGACTGGAGATGGAAGAGTGTATAAGTTGAAGAAAGCTATCTATGGCTTGAAGCAAGCACCCAGGGCATGGTATGACACTCTATGTGATTTTCTTCTGAACTCGGGGTTCAAACGAGGGTCAGTTGACAAAACACTGTTCACCATAAAAGTTGGAGAAGACATACTTGTTGTGCAAATTTATGTTGACGACATCATATTCGGTTCCAAGTCGGAGGAGCTGTGCGAGAAATTCTCAACTCTCATGAAGGAGAAATTCGAGATGTCAATAATGGGCGAGATGAACTATTTTCTTGGGCCACAGGTGAAGCAGTCATCAAAAGGGATTTTTATTAATCAGTCCAAATATACAAAGGAGCTCATCGCAAAGTTCGGTTTGCAGTCAAGTAAAACCACAAGGTACCCGATGAATACTAACTGGAAGATTGAACCCGGATCTGAGGGAAAACTCATGGATGCCAGTAAGTATAGAGGAATTATCGGTTCTTTGCTATATCTAACCGCCAGTCGGCCAGACATATCTTACGCGGTTGGAGTGTGTGCTCGGTTCCAAGTTCAGCTAAGGGAAGCACACATGTTGGCATTAAAGAATATCATTAAGTATCTGTAGGGCACTGTTAATGTTGGGTTGTGGTACCCAGCCGACGACAATATCCAACTGTCCGGATACTCAGATGCAGATCTAGCCGGAGATCGGTTGGAGAGGAAGTCCACATCTGGACACTGTCAGTTCATGGGAAGTAAGTTAGTCTCATGGTTCTCCAAGAAACAAGCATGTGTTGCCACTTCTACAACCGAGTCAGAGTACATGGCTGCCGGTAGCTGTTGCATGCAAGTGTTGTGGCTCAAGCAACAACTGAGAGATTATGAAGTAGCAACTGGACAGGTTCCCATTCATTGTGATAGCTCAAGTGCCATTGCTATCTCTTTGAATCCTGTTCACCATTCTCGGACGAAGCACATTGACATCCGACATCATTTTATCCGATATCATATTGAGAAGAAGGATGTATCTATGAAGAAGATTCCAACTGAGATTCAGAGAGCTGATATCTTCACCAAACCTCTAGCCGAAGCGCGGTTCAAGATGTTATGCGATCTCCTTGGATTGTTGGATCCATCAGATGAGGAGTCAGCCGAGGTGAAGAAATAGATATCCATATGAGGGGGAAGCTCAGATGAAGGGGGAATCTCAGATGCGGATCGCCAACCGAAGACATCAGACGTCAGCTGAACAGACGAACTCGAGTCAGCTGATGGTATGCCGCAACATTGGATCAGACGTCAGCTGAACAGACGAACTCGAGTCAGCTGATGGTAAGCCGCAACATTGGAACACAGCTGATTCCAACATCAGCTGGCAGGTATCATTTATGGCTGAAGGTGTTTGTGTCTTAAATAAGAATGTTTGAAATAAATTCAAACATTCCTGAGCATGTCAGTTAGATTAAAATAGCCATCATAGCGCATTTAATGTAAATTACTGCTGAACATCAATAGCCTACTTTACAGTGCGACTGGGCTGACATGAAAACAATTCACCTCCTCATGCGCGGGTATTGGAACTCCGAATTCAACGTCAAGTCAAAGCTAGTCAACAGTCGCGAAATCTCAGCCGTTGATGGATTCGCGCCATTCAACCCTGGCCATCGATTTCAAACGACCCAATAACCTATAAAAGGCGGAAAATCAGAAAGTGATCTCTTACCTTCTACATTTGTGTCTATCTACAGTAACTGCTCATTTTCGTCTCCGATTTGTCTCACCATTTTCTGCAAGTTTTTCTCTCTATATATAATCCTCACTGCATTACTAAATGGCACCTAAAGCTTCACAAGGAAGGAAGATGGCTTCTTCAGGACCTTCTCTTGTTCCGTCGTCGTACGACGAATCCTTTGATATGCTGCTCTCCAAGATTCATTTTGAGCAGATACTGTCGGACGAAGCGCTGGACTCGCCGGTGTTGACTCCCCTCGCCAATCTTCTCAGGGAGAACGGCTTGCTGGACTGGGCGACGCTCTTCCCCACCCACCTTCTTAGGCGGCAGGTCGGGGAATTCTACCTAAACCTGCAATCTCCAATCGACAGCAGAGATGGCCTCGTTACAGAAATCTCTTGTCGACAGCAAGATGTTCCGGCCAGAACCATCCGCCGTGTCACCGTTCCCATTCCAGTTTCTGATCTACTACGCTCCATCATCCTTCCAAACCTCACCGCCACAGACACAGTTGAGAACATCACCGATGCGGAAGCCGATCAATTTCTGGAGAGTACTCTCATCACCCCAGAAAAATTGAGGAGTAATATGCAGCGAACGAAGTTGAAGCTCGAACATCGACTTCTGTTCGATGTTGTATCCAAGGTCATCTTCGGATACAGCGGAGCTTTTGGAGACATCAGCCGACCGAAGCTCAAGCAGCTGATTGCTTTGGAGCACAAGCACAAACACGGCCTCAACTGGTTCAGTTATTTCGAACACTAGTTGACACTGGAGAGGCAGAAAATTACAGAAACCACAACCGACTCTGGAGAGAAGTTGTTGAGTGTTAAGGGAACTCTCAACTTCGGAGCTAAAATTTCTGCCCTGATCCTTCTCGCCACGAAGGATCAGAACATGGTCTGGGAAGACTGTGAAGAGACCCCTGTGAAGAGGCAGATGCTCTTCCCAACCGCCAAGAAGGCTCAGGATGTGATCAGGAGTGTCTACACTCCGAAAGACAAGAGGGAAGCTGTGAAAACAGCTGAAGAAAAAGATACAGCTGAGGAGCTGCCTCAAGCTGTCGGTCGCTCTTCCAAATCTACAACCGCACGCCGACACAGAGCTGAGTCGGAGAAGGAGAAAGAGGAGGAACCGGCTAAGAAGAAGTTGAGGCTTCGCCTCAAGAAGTCAGTTGCCAAGCCAGCTGAGGAGTTACCAGCTGAGGAGACACCAGCTGAGGAAACACCAGCTGAGGAGACATCTGAGTCGAGTCACTCAGTTGACGCGGCTGCCTTCGAGGTTGTTCCTCACAGAGACGTGATGGAAGGGATGGAAACTGAACCAGCTGATGAGCCGACCATATCCTCGGATGCATCTTCTTCATCTGAGGAAACCGAAGATATTCCAACCTCTCCCACGGCAGGAGCTGATGCCGTACAGCCCGAACAGGTTATCCCAACCGACACACAGCCAGAAATTCCGTGCTCCCTGCTCGATGCCAACATTGAGACCACTCTTTTGGCCAATGTTGAGGAACCTCTTGAAGCCAACATCCCCATACAGCCAGAAATTCCGAGCTCCCCGCTCGATGCCAACGTTGAGACCAGTTCTTTGGCCAACGTTGAGGAAACCCTTGCACCGATTCCATATGAAAATCTCTCTCCCTCCCTCATTGATGAAGAGGCTGATCGTCAAGCAGTCGCACTGGAACATGAAGGCAAGTTGGCCTACTGTTTTCAGAAGCTGATCGGGATGTTCCCTGAAGCACGCGATATGCCCACTTTTGCCACGCTTGGAACCGAGCTGCTGTATCAGTTCAACATTATATTAAGTCACTGGTATGTTAAAGAAGATACCATCAGGATACACAGCTGGAATCATCTGAAGGCAGATGAATCGCGAATAAGGGATTACTTCAACTACACCAACCTGGAGGTTGCATACAACAATAAAATCGCAAAGCTGACTCGTCGTCTGGCCATCAGCAAGGCGGAAGGAAGAGACACGAGGGAAACAGCAGGACAAGACTGTGTCGATTTCCTGGACAACATGCTAACAAAATCTGCTGATTTTATAGTTGATCTTGATGCAGCCGCCGCAGCCGCCAAGCAGGAAGAGGAAGAACTTCAACAGTACCTGGCAAATCGCCAAGCCATGGTTTCTGTTGAACAGCCAGCACCAGTTGAACTATCAGCTCCAGCTGATCAGCCAGCTCCTCCACTGATAAAATTTGCGAGCTGATCGTTGAGAGGGTAAACCAACTGAGGAAGAAGATGCTTGCCAACTTCCAGCTCAACAAAGATGAACAGCTAAGAATGATGGAAGCTCAGGAAGAAAAGCATGGAAAGCTGCAGGAAGAGAATGATGCGCTGAAGATGAAGTTGGATGATCTCTCAACTTCCACCAGCCAAGACATCAATGCACTAAAGACAACCGTTCATGGAATCCGATCAGATCTGAACGTCTTCAAGTCTATCTCAGACTCCAACCTGGCCAAATCTCAACAAACACAAGATGAAGAATGGGACTCTCGGTTTAAATCAAGATGGGCTGAGTTCGTCGCCTTCCAGACCGAAGTCAATGAAACCTTCGCTGCACTGAGGAAAGCCGAACAAGAGTGCCATGACACTGAAATAGCAAAGAAGGTTGAAGTGGAGTGTGCAGTTGATGAACTCTTCAACTGAATCCAACAAGCTGAACAACAACTCACCTCTCTGGATGGCTCAGTTGCAAGCCTTGTTGCTGATGCCAAAAAGGAGAAGGATGAGATGCAGGGGGAAGATGAGAACCGAGAAGAAGAAACACAAGAAGAGATACCAGCTGAAAAGGAATCTCAGCTGAAGAAGACCCAGCCAAAGAAGACAGCTCAGAGGAAGAAGTCCGCTCCGAAGCCAACCGATAAGAAACAACAACAGCTAAAATCTACTGTTGTCGGTGGAGATGAAATGGCAAAGGACATGGAGCTTGCCAAGGAGTATGGAGTTTCCTACAACTCCATAGCCGAGATTGCAGCCGAGATTGATGCTGAACTCGACGGTATCACAACCGAAGAGTGTATTGTTGCTGCCAAGGCTATGGATGTTGCAGAGAAGGACTACATGAACCCTGACTGGATAAAAAAGTTTGCAGCCGGCCAAGCAACCAGAGTCAACCAGTTCGAGGAGGAGCTTGCCAAGGTTACCAACAACTTGGACAGGAATGTTGCCTCCCGCAGCCGACGCCGCATAGAAAAACATCAAGTAAAGGCTGAAGCAAGGTTGAAGCAACAGAGATTGCCAAGGAAAATCAAGCTTCAAAGTCGATTCAGGCATGTTGACAAATGGATGCCAGCTGAATGGAACGAGGATTGGGAATCATTCAAGCAGGAGTTTGTGAATGATTTTTATTATAGGAAGGTTTACTCAACTGAGGATTTGAGGAGAGCCTTCAAGGAAGCCCTGATCAAGCTACATTCTGGGGATCCGGGCATATTCAGCCAGTTCAGGCGAGCAATGATTGATGCGAAACTGGATATGAACAGTGTCCCCGTCCCTCAGAAAGTCACATACCTTCCTCCATTCCTCCCAGACTCAAGAAATCTCAACCGACAAAAGATAGCAGCTGAGGCAAGAAGAGTATGCCAAGAACACGGAGTTAATATCTCTAAAGAGTCAGATGCAAAAAGAGATATTTTTGTCAGAATTTTTAGGAAGTATGGGCTAAAGTATTAGCCAAGTTAAAGTTTTTGAGCAACTGATGTATTTTAATTTTTGCGCATTCTTTTGTAACCATCAGTTGTAATGAAAACTTTCATCAGTTATCCGATTCAACTTGACGTACAATCTCTAGTTGTCCAAGCTCTGAATCGCAAAGTTATTTCAATACCATGTTATAACTGTGCTAACCCTTTGATGTTTATTCTTATAGACTGTCTAGAATTTCAGCTGAGATTTTAGATAGGTCAGTAGGGTTTTTAGATCAGTAGGGTTTTGGCATCATCAAAAAGGGGGAAATTGTTGGGAAATTTAAGTAAAGTTTTGATTGATTCCAAAACCAACTGACCCCAACCGAGTAGATGTTGCCAGATCCTAATGTTAGTATTTAGGCTCGCTGTTTGAGCAATGTTGAGATTTTATCTTTACAAGACTCCAGCTGAAGACGGCAACAAGGCTTCACTCGGATAGAACATCAGTTGTGAAAAAAGACAACTGAGCGTTCAAGTGGGAAGATGTAAGAAAGACAACTGAGCGTTCAAGAGATAGAACATCAGATGTGAAAGACAACTGAGCGTTCAAGATACAGAACATCAGTTGCAGGACTCGAACTGATAAGATCGACAACATGAATTTTAAGGCAGCTGAGAGTTCAACTGTTCCTATTCAGACAGAAGGTCAGATGAAGATATCGATCAGATGGAACATCAGCTGAAGACCACTCGAATGAAGACCAAAACTTCTCAACCGACTAAACAAGGTTGAAAGTCAAAGGTTGAAGATTTGAATTTCAAAAAGGAAGTCACGTGAAGGTTTGACGTTCTGTCATTACCTCATTTGGCCCAACACAAGGCTGTCTCAGATGGAAAGCAGAAGTTCACAGTTGCCAAATCGGGAAAGTCTGCAGAGATGAGAGACAAGTCATCGCTTTCACAGAACAGAGATCAACGGTTCATCCAACGGTTAGTTGATTCTCTCCGCCTATAAATAGAGGCCTTCTTTCATTCACCAAGATATAGAAGAGAGACAAGTGCAAGAGCAGACAAACGAGCAAAAGAACAACTTTTTACAGCACACAAGCTAAACTGCATTCAATTTCTAAGAACATCACTAGTTGAGAGTTCATAGAGTATTAGATTCTGTCTTGGTGTTTTTTATCTTAGTTTGAGTTTTCATTCATTCAAGCCTAGATCCTAGCTCACTTCTTTGTTCGAGCTAGTAGTTGGAAAAACTCACCCTTTTTCACATCCTCTCAAAATGATTGTTAGGACCCTACTCTTCCCGAAATTGAGTAGATAGGTTGATAAGTACCCGTAAACTTATTTGTAAGGTTGATAAGTACCCGCAAACTTATCTTAACGGTTGCAAAGCCCGCGTAAGCTTTGTGGTTCCAGCCCTAAAGAATTTGGACTGAGTTGTGTGGACTCACAACTCCCCGTGGACGTAGGAGTTCTCTCCGAACCACGTAAATCTTTGTGTGTTTGTGTTTTCTGCTCAGTTATTTATTGCATATCCAACTGACCAACTAACCAACACTAAACTGCATCTTTTCATTTTCAACTGATTTGGTTATTGACCAACCTTGCATCTGAGCGTGAGTTATTTTATACGAGTTATTTGTTTCCACCACATTCCGCACAGCACTACACTTCCAGCTGAGTATCCTTACTCAGTTGTGATTCCAGCTGAGTCGTATTACTTAGTTGTGATAATTTTTCGGGGGTTATTTTTAAATTCTTTACTGGTGTATTTCCCCCCCCCCCATACACCAGAACTCGTATCGGGACCATCAACGTGGCTATATTAGCACTTTTATTTTCAGGAGTGGCTATATTTGACTAATTCTCTATATTAGATTATAATTTTTAACAGACATACCTATATGGTTTGAGTCGTAAACATGTAGTAAAAATACTTTTTAATTGAATTTGAGATGTGTTCAATGGCATATAAATTCTAATCGAGTTTAGTAGATTGCATAATCGGATGATTTAACCCTAAATTAATTAACAAATAGAGTAATATTTTTCTTAATCTATCACATATTAGTACTATCTAATAATTTTATTAATTTTTATTGATATACAAATCAACGGGTTATACGCTAGTTTATCATTAAATTGAGTGTTTAATTGATTATTAGGTGAAATATAATTTAAGAAATTTCCTTCAAAATTGCAAATCGAATACTGTACAAAAATTATAAAATTTTGAATCGATATTCGTATAGTATGTTTATAAATAAACTAAAAAAAACAAATCGAATATTCAATTCAAATCAAATATTCGCGAATATCATTCCGAATCGAATACGACTAAAAAAAGATATTCGAAGCTAATTCGAATACCGATTTGAATATGCGAATAATATCACGAATCCAAATCGAATACACCACTATTCGCTTCGCTTCGATTCGTTTACATCCTAACTCCTGAAGCAACTTTACAAGGATAACGACGATCATCTCAATTAAATGGTTGTGATTCTTCGTTACCATGGAGGCGCACGTCATCTGGCCCGAACTGGGCGTCTGATACAGCATAGGTGGTTTCTCTCTCATCTATCTCCATCAACTCTCTCCCTCTCTATCTCTCTCTACATCACTAGTGAATAAGGATACATGGTGGATGAGACGGAAATATGTTTACTTTTAGTTTTAGTTTTCCTTTTATGTTGTTGTTGGTTGCCGCTTTACTATTCTGTACATCATCATCACTCTCTCTCTATATGAGTACAAGTTTAGCGAAAGTTAATTACTAATTGTCTTTTTTTTTGCATTCTTTCTATTTGTTTCAGTTGAACACTATTGCTTTGACTTAATTTAATGAATTAATCCGAATAGATCGAATGTTAAAATGACCAAATACGTAATTAATAGTATTAACTTAAATTGCTAAAACTAGAATATAATCACTACGTATATGGCATTTCCTTGTGGATGTATGAAAAGTTCAAAACGACGTCACACTAAAACATATGATAATACTTTTCCATGTAATATATATTCTGTTTTTTCATGGGACAAAAGGCAAAAAAAATGGGGAGATGGTGGAGGAGCAAAGTGATATAATTTTTTTTTTCCAATATAGTAAACATATGATGATAGAAAATTGTGAAAATAATAATATTTTCTTATCCACCCATTTTCCAATGAAAACCAAGGATATACTATATTACTCACAATAAGTTTGACCATATTTTTGTATATAGAATACGTGGGTGCGCATGGAGTTGCCTGCAAGTAATACACAATAGTACATTTTTTTTTATACAGTAAATTTGAGGAATGACCTTGCTAATCTTTTACCTATTTTGATCATGTTATCCATTTAAGTATTTGATAATCATATTCATGCTATGCGGTATAATTTAAAATACATAATCTTTAATACTAGAAAAGTGATAATTTGAGCTATGTGTAAAATCAAGCATAATGACAACATATAGAAAATGATTGGTTGATACCGAGAGTTCATATTTAACTAAACAATAACACAATTTTCTTTATGTAGTTTTAGGGGATACATGTATGTTACACATATATAATTTTTATTTATCCCCCTTTGAAAGCATATGTGACATAGTACGATTACTCTTTATGGATGTTGTATTTTGGGCTGACTTGGCTTATACGTTCTGGAACCAAACTTCAACCTGTCGAGGCCTAAGCTTCAACTCCCTCACCAAATCTTGCTTTTCCTTCTAATAAAATAGATGAAGAAAAGGCATACTATGTTTATCTAGCTAAAATAAAATAAAAAAGTTAATTAAAACTGAGTGAGAGAGAAAGAGAGAGAGAGAGAGACTATTCTATGAGAATCGATTCAATCCAACTTTTTCTTCATCATGTTTTGCAATGATAATTGATAATATTCAAATAATTTCTTAATTTTTGTTCGTCATCAATATTTTCTTGCGTTTTTGGTTTCCCTTATAAAAATTAATTGCAAAATCATACTGTATTTCATTTCCTTTTTCAATTGTATATTTATGTTGCCACCACTTCTATATAAATTAACTTGCATGGTGACGACAAGAGCTAGGAATCCAAAATTTAAAATAGGAAATAAAGTACTCGTATAATCTTAGAGGAGGATTATCTGAAATAAATTGATACGGTGGATCAAATATATTTTCATTTTGTGTGCTTCTTCTCTCCTTGTGGTCACATGTTGTGTTGTGTGTGAGAAAGAGAATGGGAGAGTGAGCGAAAAAGCATGAAAAACAACTTACAACCCGGCTCCACCCACTTATTCAACTTCCCACTCTCCTTGCCAGTTACCACTCTGAAACTGGATGACCCTGACAAGAGTAGCTCTTCGTGGTCATTAATTTACTTTGAGGTGGAAATAAAACATATAATTTACAGTATGAGGATAAAAAAAGAAGACCAAAAAATAAAAATTAACAAATAAAATGAGGTACACATATCATTTAATTTAAGTACCAAACCGTACATGCTGATTGATTTGCAGGGAGAGAATAAAATAAATAGGCACTTTACACACGCACGCAGTTTGCAATTGTTCCCTAGCTACTCTCTCTCTCTCTCTCTCTCTCTATATATATATATATATATATCTATTTCTCTCTCCTCTAACTAACCACACCACCCGTTGCACGGAGATTACTACCTGCATCAAATGCATATGCATCTCTATGCCAAGATGTTGCCACGTGGAAATTCGGAAGTCAACAATTTCAAAAAAAAAGAAAATGAAATGTTGAACTGACCAGAGTTTGTATCTGTGGTATATTGTACTGTTAATCCCCATTGTTTTTACCGCCCCCTTTCCAAGCTGTCACAAGAAAGCTGCTTCTTCTTCTTCTTCGTGTTCCACCGTCGCTTCCCAATCATCAACCACGACACTGCACCGGTGACTCCATCGTCTCGTTTCCACCTTCCAGCCCCATTTCGAAGCTGTCACAAGAAAGCTTCTTCTTCTTCATCGTCTTCGTCGTTCCACCGCCGCATCCCAACCATCAACGACGGCACCGCACTGGTGACTCCACTGTCTCATTTCCACCTGAATATTTCGTGTTTTTTCCGGCCGATTTCGAAGCTGTCAGAAGAAAGCTTCTTCTTCTTGTTCGTCTTTCCACCGCCTCTTCCCAATCATCAACGACGGCACCCCTCCGGTGAATCCCACCGTCTCATTTCCAGTCTAGTTTCCTTGTTTTATCCGCCCTATCTTGAATAATATGGTAAGGTTTTTGTTTCTCATATTACCTCCATCCCCTTCGTTTTGTTTATTATGTTGCGCGCTTTTTTTACAGATAATAAACATACACACTATACTAATTGTTGATTTTGGTCTGCGCATGTGCCTTCTTTCATGTTTTAATTGCTTAATTTTTTTGGATTGAATCATGAATTAGGAGCAATTTCTATATGTAGTTACAACCTATAAATATGGCATGATGCTGTATTACTACAATCGCAGTAAAAGACGATATTTTCAGGGGTATTTAAGGTTATAATGCTGGTTGGTGAGTGGAGAAAATCTGAATAGTAATTTCAGAGTAGAAGCGTTTGTCTCATTCGGTAAAGGTCAAGTTTTTTCTTTTCCTTATGTTCCCAGAAATTTGCAATTCTTCAAATTGATTTAGTTTTTGTTTGGAATTTTGTGATCATTGAACTTAGAGTTGCAAAACTGGAGCTTTTTTATGATGATGAAATGGCCCAAAATAGTGAAATGATAGCTATTTTGTTGAATTTATGATTTAGAGCTATCATACTACAAGTTGATTTGCTATAATTGTACAATTTGATTGGGAGGTGGAACACAATTTCTTGGCATAAGTTTGGAATAAGTTTAGTCATGACTCATGGGAGGGAGCTGTTTAAGATGGTATGAGGGTGATGTAAAAACTTATAGAAGTTGGAGTGTGATAGAAAAAACTGCAAGTGAATCCTAGCTGCCTGCCTGAAATAGAGGATAACTGCATTTCTCAAATGAGACACTACACTGCATTCATACAAAGTATTTAGGCTAAAAGATACTCGTGTTTGTGAAGAAGTACGGTGCAACATTATGTACTACGATTTTTTCCTAATTTGTGGAAGTCAAAAAAGTTTTTAACGAATTGTTAAGAATTATGCTGGTTAATAAATTGTAATTTGATGAATCTATGATTCATGTGTTCTGAAATAAGCTAATTTTTGTTGTCTAGGATGGAGAGGACATTGTTCGTCGGCCTATGAAGAGATTGATCCAAAAGGGCCTATCTTCCGACGGTAGTTTTTATTTGTTGTTTAAACATTGAGTTGCAGTTTTTTTATGGGATAAATATATAATAAACTCATTACTATTTTCTCACTGTATTAAATGTCTTCTTCTTTCCATATTTACTACTAGTTACTAGCAAATTTGAATGTGGGATATGATATGATATGACATTGAAATTTGCTTCTCTGGATCATTGATTATGTATATATATGTATCTATTAATACTAGTATTTCTGTAGACACATTGTATGATCAATAATATACTATAATGCAATGGAAAGTTGATTTGTTGCACTTCTAAGATACCAAAATTCCTCTCAATTTCCATTGAACCCTGCTATATTATCTGTCAACAACATGATTATTTCAACAATGTAGGCATAATGAAGAGATAAATGAAGTTCTAGAATTAATGTCTTGAAACCCCCTAGTATTTCTTTTCTCTCCATAAGCTATAAAACACAATATTAGCAATCATCCTGTAAATTCTTTGGTTGCTGCTTTTTCATGCACAGAGGTGAGCAACTACTCTTACTCATCCTCCCAATCACCAGCTCCTCATTACAAGAACACCATTGTTTCATTTTTTTTCCAAACAAAAGAGTAGGAATAAGACAGTGTGGCAAGGAACAATAATTAGCACCCCTCTAACCCTAATACTCGATAATGTGTTCTAATGCTTAATTTTTTCTATATCAGGAAGCTTTAGATGCATTCTTTTGTGATGGTTGTATTTGATTTTATATTTGTATCAGTTTTTATTGACATTGCATATTGACATATTGTTAAATGTCCTTTTTTTTGCAGCTGTAATTGTTAATTGTCGGTCTACGCCTCACAAGGTCGTTCGTATAATCAAATCAACCTTGTCCAGTGAGAATCTGGATCAGTTTAAAAAATCCTGTTTAGGTCATTTCTTGCATTTACCCCCATTTGAATTGCGTGGAAATGTGGCCTACTTAATGATTCTCCATATGTGTGATTTTAAAAAAGCACAAGACTCAGTTTGGTTTAGAATTAGAAACCTATCTTTTGAGTTTAGACCGGAGGATTATTTTTTGGCTACGGGGCTTAAGTTTGGACCTCCAGTAGTCTCTCTGCCGCAAACCTCTACACTTTGTAATTCTTGTTTTGGTGGTAGATCTGAGATTACAGCAGGTGAGGTAAGGGAGGCTTATTATAAGTCTTTAGGTGTAAATCGTGTTGGGCACAGTTTAGATAGCTTGAAACTTGCGTATTTGATGTTTATCTATGAGGTCTTGTTTCCTGCTTTTCATAGTACCAGTAATAGAGTTGACAGTAGATATATCCATGTTGTGGATAACTTAGATTTGTTTAATGCTTATCACTGGGGTCGCGACTCGTACAGGTTTTTAGTTAGCATGTTGTTTTTGGCTTACAAAAAAATTAAAACCGAGTGGATTAATTTGGAAAGAAAGCCGACTGTTAATCTTTATGGATTCAGTCATGCACTTCTTACATTTGCTTATGAAAGCATTCCTGCACTTGGGTCATTATTTTCTGAAATTGTCCCCGGAAAGGAGTATGCATTTCCTCGTATGTTGCGTCGACGCATTGTCCGGAGGATGAAATACAAAGAGCTTGTGAAGTATTTTCAGCTTGGTGGCCCATCACCCTTGACATTTGTAAGTAATGTATTGTTTTCATGTATCTAACTAGGTCATTACAGTTTACTTTAACATCGTGTCTTGGTAATTTTTAAATTCTCTTTTTATTTGTCTCCCAGATGAGTGTAGGAGAAATTTTTCATATTTGATTCATTGTAGGAGAAACTTTTGATGTTTTGATTCATACTAGAAAATACTTTATCTTCTAACAGGTTTGGGAAAAAAAATGGATTGCCGAAATTTGTTGTGTTTATTGCTTTCTGCTGTAATAATGCTTTTACTGGAAATTAGTTCAGTGATCATACATGGTCTTATCTGTAGTTTTTTATGAGTACAAATGCTTCTACCAGTCTTGAGTTAATACATGTATTGTCCCTGAGGATCCCTGGCACAGGCTTGACACAATGGGGTTTAACAAATTTCATTTAATATTGTTAGAGCTACATAGGGTTTCTTGTGGAAATATATTTAATCCAACTTCATACTTGGGTAAGTTGCATGTATAAATTCCGTAAGTTAATATGTGTGTAATATGTAGGAAAATTTAGCACTCTGTCCGTTGGAGGAATCAATATTGTTGAGGGAGCGGCCCTATTTCAGTAATTCCGCTCATGGTTCATCATCGGTCCCCGCATATGTCCCTCCTCCTGAGGATGCTGGTGAATTTTTTGAACGTGTCCGTGTTTTTTATGTAGAGAATTTCTTGAGTAGTGATCCCTCATACTCCAATCCCCGATCAGAAAACGTGCATGAATATTCCGAGGCCCCTTGTTCTGGTGATAATGACTGTACGGAAGATAAGGTATGAATACATTTCGCATCACATAACTTTCCTTTAAGTATTTTGTTTCATGCGAGTAATCATTATCTTTGTAGCGCAGATGGATGATGTTGCGGAAAATACTTCGGATTTTATGGTTGTGTTGTCCAGAGCACATCGTAATACACGGAAGGCATCACGATATATGAAGAAATTGATGAAGGAAAATAAGGTTTTTTTAAACTTATACATTACATACTCCAGATTTATGCATTTTTAGTATGTCAATGACGGCTCTAAGTTGGCATTTTTAGGTTGGGGAAGATGATGTTGAAGAGAATTTGAAAGCGAAGCAATTGTTGGCTAGAACATGTAGCAAACTACAGAAGGGCTTGCAAGATATGAAGACACTCATGACGCGAAGTGGAAACGCTGAGGTCCTTTACGTACTTGTTTTTTTGTTGCTTATATTTTAAATGCACTAACTTAGGTTAATGAAATAAGAAGATGAATATAGTGTCGTATTCTTTATTTGAATCATTAATCTCGTATTTTTTACACATAATTAGGTTCGCCCCTAAGTTTATTTTTCACATAATCTGATTTCCATGAAGATAATAAATAGGTATTAGCATGTTCTATTTGAATCGTTAATGATAAAGTTTAATTTATTTTGCATATTTTATCTGAATTCCTATGTTATGTTTATTATTTATCTAAAAAAATAAATGTCCATACAATTTGACGTATTTCTACATTGAAAACGTATGAAGCTCGTCAGGGTGGCACATATTATGAATTATTTTTCATGGGGAAAGTGGATAGGAACAATTACTTAATTAATTTAATAGGTTGGTGAATTATAATTTGAATTAATTAATTAATAGGACTAGCGTTTGAATTACTGAATTATTTTATGTTAAGACCAACCTTTTCTTTTCATTTGGAATTTAGGATTATAGTCGATTTTATTTGCTTAGTTTTAGGTGAAGCTTGTTAAATTAAATTGAATGATATCATTACTCGAATTTATTTGATGAATTATGGGATGATTTACTGAAATAATGATGGATATGTTTAACTTTAATGAAATCAGTGTCCAAAGTGAAATTGATTTGTAATGCAGGCTTCTGAAAATGTTGATGAAACTTCTGAAGTGAAGCAGTTCTTGGGTGAAACATATCATGGTCAACCGAAGGATACGCTTGTTGTCAAGAAACTGAGGACAGTTTTGGGGAAACGCAGTTACGAGATTCCTGCTTTGGTCCCCGAACCCTCCGCTCGGAGCAATGAGGTACCCCCCGAAACTCGTTCGCGTAAGCGAACTCATTTTTCTGTGACCCAAGTGGAGTCAATCGAAGTTATGGGTCGGCAAACCCATTCCCGTTCCCGTCAACAACAGCATAGTAATCAAGTGATTTGTGGTAGCTTGAACCCGAGCTGCACCGAAATTCCTTCCCGCACGCGTTCCCGTACTTACCAATCCACTGTTGCTAGGAAATATCCCAACTGTCCCCAAACCAGTTCCCGTACGCGTGAGCTTTGCTTTGAAAGCAATGGTGCTCGTGTTGTAACAAGGAAGCGCGGTGGCCATGCCAAATCTCAAACATATCCCACCCGTCCCCAAACCCCTTCCCCTACGCGTCAGCTTTTGTTTGAAAGCAATGCTGATCGTGTTGTAAAAAGAAAGCCCGGTCGTCCACCCAAGAATCCAACAAATAAAAATTCTGTTGCATCACATTTGGAAAAGAAGATATCCCCCCGTAACAAATCTCGCAAACGTGGCCGGTGGTTATGGTTGGTTTGAGGTCGATTCCTGATACAGCGTATAAAAGATTCTGTAAATGGCATGAGGATGCCGTGGCGAAAAGAAAGTAAGTGTTAGAAAAAATTACAGATTATTTGGATAACTTAATTTTATTAATCTAACAGTTTATGATCTATCATCGTATGTAGTTCCGGTGTGCTTAGGATTCCCATCGTGTCGGTTGACCAGCTCAAGCATGATGCATTGGATAGGTTGATGGATGAACGTGCATATCTATCTGACTCAGTAAGTTATTTGACTTACTACGTTACATTTTATGTGGTTGTGGTACGAATTAATTTGTTGTTTTGTTTGGTTTTGTAGGATATTGATCTACTGCTGAACTTGATGCTTTTCAAAGCTGTTCTTGAGCCCGGAGAATATGTACGTCGATGGACTTGCCTCAATATGCATCCAGTGGTACATTTTTTCTACTTTGTTCATTATCTTTTTGGATTTGGGTCCTCTGCTGTGCAGGGGATCACAGCACCTCATGCTGTGCAACTTTTTGAACTAAAACTGTGCATTATGAGAACAAAAACTATGTCATTTCATCATAGTAAATTACCCTTTTTCTTCTTTTCATTTTATTCACATTTTTTCTCTTCTTAATATTTAGTTAATCATTTTTATTGGGATATATTATTACTTTTCATTTTTTTTTTTGAAATTTGACTTAATTAGTTTTTATACGATTGAATTTTCATATTTTTTTAATTTTGGTTTACTTAGTATAACTTTATTGTGGTTGCTATTTTTACGATTAGGATTTACTAATATTTTTAAACATTCAATTTTTCATGTTTAAGATAATAATTTCAATATCAGACTGATTAGTGTGATTATTACATAATTAATTAAGTTGTAAAACCAATTTGTATTATATTATAGTATTTTTTAATAATGCAAGACATAAAAATGTAGAAAAAGAAAAGGAAGCATAGTTCATATGTTGCACAGCATGAGCTGCTGTTAATGTTGTGTGGTCCGCTGCACAGCAGAGGATCCGAATCCTATGTTTTTGTGGTGCCTTTATTTTTTTAATGGCTTAATTCACTTATTATTTTTATTTTGCTTCAGCGCAAGCTACAGAATGGCCGCGACGAGGCTGTCCCATTGTGGCTGAAATATGTTGACGGCCAACTTCCATACGAGAGGAAAGTCCCGTGGTCAGAAGTAGATGTGATCTATGGAGTGCAGAACGTCTCTGAAATTCATTGGGTTGCCTTTGCCATTCATTTGAAGCGTCAAGAGATCGTGGCGTACGACTCGATGGCTGGAAGCGATCCGACGACAGCTATGTCGAATATGGCAGAGTTTATTCCTTACCTCGGTCTCAACCATCAAGTATACCTATGCAATCACCGCGGCATTGAGCGTAGTTCGATTAATTGGGTGAAGCAAAGGTGGGATGTTGTGGCATTTGACCATACTCCGCAGCAAAGCAATGGACAAGACTGTGGCATCATGGCGGTGAAAATTATTGACTGTCTCACGTCAGGTACACCGTTTGATGCTCTAGATTGGTCGCAAACTAATGCGTTTAGACAGAAGTATTGTGTTGAACTTCTTAATATGTCAGATATGTGAAGCGGTTGAAGTGATTTTATCATGTCATGTATAAATACATTCGATGAATTAGTTTTTGATTTCAATTTTTGTAAATGCAGTGATCTTTTGTAATGTAGGTGCCTTGTAGTGTTTGACTGTGTGGCTATGTATATATTGGATAGGTCATGTACATATTATATTATATTTTATCCAAATATGTTTATGTTATAAACTAGTATGCATCACCGTTGCTAATTGCATATTTGATTGTAAGTGATTATGTCCTCAATATATGGCAGTGTTTGCGTGTGCCTCTTACTTTATTAACACCTTTTCTTAGAAAGTATATCTCTCACTAATTGACTAGGTTAGAATTTTGACTTATGTGTTACTAGTTTTTGCTGATAAATATTTGCATTTCAAAGGAACAAAATGTTGCACGACTGATATTGTTGCTATGATTGTTAATTTTTAATGTCAAAGTATATATATGGCGCATCCAATATGGAGTATTTTTATACGTCATTTTCCAAATAATTTATATATGAATTTGGTGTACCTTATATTGTTTAGTTGTGCACTATTTTGTATGTACCTTATATTGTTTAGTTGTGCACTATTTTGTAATTTAATTAATTTATATATCACTAATTGGGATTCAGTATGTACTTAATTCAAGTCCAACATAAACTCTTTAAAAGAAAAATGAAACCTGAAAGGACGACCACAATAAAAGAGAAAATGAAACCTCAAAGAACGACACCAATATACATGATAAGGAAGGAAATAATTGTGTATATGGGATAAAATTAAGGGCAATTTTCAATTAAATAGCCAAACTATTTAACTTTTCACAATTATATTCCAAACTATTTGAAATGTCAATTAAATGGCCAAACTATTAGATTTTTCACAATTATAATCTAACCTCAATTTTCCGGCTAAGAAAACTGACGTGGCACGCCGGCTTAGGTCGATTTTTTTTTCAAAATGAGATGGCAGTTTTGATGCCAAAACTTAAAAAAAAAAATAATGAAAACTGAAAATCAAAATATGAATATCCCTCAACCATTCACTATCTCCTTCGCCGCTATTGTAGCTGCCACCGCTCAATCGGCAAATTCCGCGACGCCAGTCTCAACGCTTTTAGAGCTCAAGATGATATCAGCCGTCGAGTGCATTTTTTACTCAACAAATTGTTTTTGATTTTTTGATTCATTTTCTCTTTTTCAATGTTGAATAGTGGAGACAATTTCGTTGGTTGCAATTTACAAATGCTTAAAGTCTTAATTGTGAAATATATCCAATTTCACTTTTTCTAAATTAGTTATATCCACTTGTTGAAGAGACTAATTTACCCTTGATGGTGTATTGTTTATATTATATCTCTTACACATTAGGTTCGATTTGACTTGTTTCATACTTTTACTCTCATTAACCGAAAATGATTGTGATGTTAGGGTATGGAAGTTAGCAAAAGTGGTCAATAATTAGATAATTAGTGTTGCAATGATTAGTTTGTCTAGGGTTTACTCAAAACAGATTTTCCGATACTATATGTAAACCATAAAAAACAACCAAATTTATATGAAATAAAAACAAAAAAATATTTAAACATTACAAAAATAACAAAAATTATATGAATTGCTAAATCTATTTAAACCCGCTCGGCTAAATGTATAATATTGAAAGATCCCACTCGAGATTATTGAAGATCCCACTCGAGCGGGATATTCTAAATTTCGAGCGGGATCATTCCATGTTGAAGGATAAATATTATTTCGAATAAATTCTTAATTAATTACGCAATTTTTAATAAATTAATTATATAATAATATTGAATACGTAATAACTAATTAACTTATTAAAATAAAAACAGTAATATATGTATAATATATAAAATTAAATATAATTATATCAATTTGACAACTTTTGAGAAATCCCGCTCGGTTAATTCATATATATTGGAAGATCCCACTCGAGATTATTGAAGATCCCACTAGAGCGGGATCTTCTAATTTTCTAGCGGGATCATTCCAAGGTGAAGGATAAATATTATTTCGAATAAATTTGTAATTAATTATGCAATTTTTAATTATATTAATTATATAATAATATTGAATACGTAATAACTAATTAACTTATTAAAATGAAATTACTAAAATATGTAATATATAACATTAAATATAATTATAGCAATCTGACAACTCAACTTAAATCCCGCTCGGTTAGTTCATAAATATTGGAAGATCCCACTCGAGGTTTTTGAAGATCCCACTCGAGCGGGATCTTCGAATTCTCGAGCGGGATCTTCTGTTTCTTAAATCTAAATATTATTAGAAACTAATTATTAATTAATTACTCTATTTTTAATTAAATTAATAATATAATAAAATTGACTAACTATTAAGTGATTTAAATTAAAATGAAAATATATGTAAACTATATTAGAATAAGCAAAAATTTATTAATTGTAAATTGAACAATAATCCCGCTCGTGTGTTCTAACAAGAAATGAAGATCCCACTCGAGTGGGATCTTCATTTTTGTTAAGTTTGTACGAGCGGGATATATAATTATTTTGGAACTAATAACATTATTTAATTTTTTATATAGTTTACATATTTTTTGGATTGTATTGGTATTTTAATTCGTAGATTTTAATAATTTGTATACAGTATGTGATAATAATTGTACTATACAACTGAGTGTGATAGTAATCGACACTGGTGGATGTGAAAATTCATCTGTAAATATTCACGTGAATGGTATTTCACCATTGATGTAACAATTTTACTTTCACGTGAATTTGTACAATTTCACTCACCCAATTGATTGAATGAATGAATGAATGAATGAATTCTATAAAAGTGGTAGCAGAGATGAATCTTCAAACAGCACAACCATCAAAATATTTTGTACTCCTCGTAAAAAATTATCACAATATGGAAGAATGGAAATATTTCAACATCAAATATGGTGGAGAATGGCACGATTGTGAGTATGTGGGCGGTTCAGAATCGATCACTCAAGTTCTTGCTGCCACTCCAGCTCTTATCAATTTGAAATATAACATCGATGTGCTGATGCGTCGAAATTCGATGAGCACTCGGTACGAGATTTATTATTTATCGCATGCTTGAAGTCGTCGCACTGTGAAGATTCTCTTGAGCACAGATCAACAATTTGCTCAATTGTGCATGGAGTCCCGTCCAACCGTATATCTCATCCACAGCCAAATAGATGTGTATGTTCCATATTTCGAAGAACCTGGGGCGTCATCCTTTCAATACGACCAAGGGCAGCCGTCGTCATTTCAATACGACCAAGGGCAGTCGTCATTATTTCAATACGACCAAGGGCACACGTATTCTGATGAAATGGAGCGTATCCAACAACAAATCAATTCCCAAGATTTCTTTTCCAACTTATATCCTATTGGGTATAATTACGAAGCGACGTCCACGTATCACGTACCTGTTGTTCCGGATTGTCATTTTCCAGAATCAATGACAGAATCAATGAATAAGTCATTTAGGTACGATACGAGTGGTGGAATCGGCTTGGTGTTCAACGTGGGTGATGGTAGAAGAAATTGGAAAGTTGATCTCAATTTACACACTTGCACATGTTGTGAATTTCAAGATGATGGATTGCCTTGTTCGCATGCTTTTGCTGCTATCCGGTATGTTTTATTGCTTCAATTTGCATAACCATACGAAATTATAATTACAATTATTAAAAATTATAATTAACATTATTGTTAAAAAATGTAGAAAAAATGCTGATGATGTATACCAATATGTGCAATGGTACTACAAACGAGAAGCTTGGGACGAAGCTTATCAATATCCTATACATCGTGTTCCACATGTAGAGGATTGGGATATTCCAGTTCAAGTGGCCAATATCTTGGTCTTGCCTCCCTTAATCACTTCACAGGCAGGACGGCCGAGAACTAATCGGCGAACATCTGCATTAGAGAGAACTAGTCGGAGACAAACCACAAGTCAAGAAGCAGAATCATCGACAAATCAACGTCGGAGGAGATGTGGTAATTGTCGTGAAGAAGGTCATACGCGTAGACATTGTAATCGGCTTTAACAATCTACCATTAATCGTAACTATGTTGTTCGAATTTATATAATTTATTTGTCTTGGAAAATGTATTTTTTATTACTAGAAGATTAAATTTAATGAATTTAAAAAAAATGCATAACTTATACGGTTAAAAAAATCATAACTTAATATTTATATAATATATTTAAATAACAATTATATTTATTTTTACATCTTCTATATCCCACTCGTGAAAACCGATATCCCGCCCGAAAATAATGGAATTATTTATAGATCCCGCTCGAGTGGGATCTACATATCTCGAGCGGGATCTGTGTTTTTTGCATTTATATAATTTATTTGAGTTCGATAATGTATTTTCTAATACTAAAAAATGAAATTTAACGAATTTTAAAAAATGAATACATTATACAATTAAAAAAATAATAACTTAATATATATATAATAAATTGAAAGAAAAATTATATTTCTATTTACAATGTTTAAATCCCACTCGTGTACCTATAAATCCCGCTCGACATCCCTAAAAATGTTAGAGATCCCGCTCGAGTGGGATCTCTATAAAACTCGGGCGGGATCTTGTACTATTCAATTTATATAATTTATATGAGGTGGAAAATGATATATTTACTACTATTATGTTAAATTTCATCACATTTTAAAAATGCATGTGTTATTTGATTAAAAAAAATCGTAACTAAATATATATAACTTTAATTTCACAAACAAATATATTTTGGACTGCAAAATTAAAATCCCACTCGTTTAGGTTTAGATCCCGCTCGGTCTCCTTGAATATTTTTTGAGATCCCGCTCGAGTGGGATCTCTATATAACTCGAGCGGGATCTTTGTCTATTCATTTTATATAATTTATTGAAGTGGAAAATGAATTATTTATTACTATTATGTTAAATTTCATCACATTTAAAACAATAAAATGCATGGATTATATGATGAAAAAAATCTAAAATTAGTAAATCAAACTAAATCATAACATAAATATAGTCTAAAGCTCGAAATTCATTACAATAAATATTGTTCCAATTCTAAAAAAAAAGAAAAGTGGTACAAAGTCCTTAAGCTGGTCGACAAAGTTCATATATAGCACATGCCATCCTTAGTCTATATGTTGTAGTGCGAGCTTGCCCCCATGGTATGGATGGACGCCCAGTAATCATTCTTTCAACTTGCATCAGTGCAAATGGAGCGCAACTGTGACTGTCTCTTTGCTTAAATTGATGATCAATGTCAGCCACTACCAATTGCAATGGATCATGGATAGCGGTGCGCCCAATACGATTATGTTTCCAATAGAAGACATGGCTAAGCACTACAGGCCATAAAACTAGCAGTGGCTTCAACCTATCAAATCGCATTTGTTGCACTGCTGGATCAAGATTGTAGTACATGGAGTCGTACAGGGTCGCCGTCCATGACAACATGTCGATACTAACCACCACGAAGTGTGTACTTACACAACACACTAGTATGACCTTCACAAAATGGACATGGAAGCATAACTCAATTAAATCTACTACATTATAACAAATAGTTTTCAACAAATTACTCAAAAATCTAAATTCACTTACTTGTGTTGCATCAAACATTGACGTATGTGACGCTCCAGCGTCTTCTCTTCCGTGGATGGTAAATAGTATGCTTGGGGCAGGCTGGTACTGCAAGTCACTGGTTCTTCCCAAATTCCAATCATGTTCGAGCGAACCCTGTTTCATCAATAATATTAAAACCAATTTATCACTCAAGACAGTGTTGTTGAAATTAATAGTAAAAAGCTACTTACGAAGACACTAGTGTCTAAGATGACTGTGTTCCTAAAATTCACACCAGGCTTCATCCCATCATCTGCCTTCAATCGCAGGCGCAGATTCAATAAGTACAAATCAACGGCCTACAAAAGATGGTTAGATATTATATTAAATTAATAACAGAAATTAATGATAGCCATCTAACAGAGTACAAATTTACTTACCCCGGCAAGGACATCAATTTTTGGATTTAAAAGCTCCATAAACCATGCGTGATCAAGTTCTACACCACTATCTTCAATAATCATCTTGCCACTCGACGGACCGTTGCAAAATTTTTGGAATTCTTCAACCAGGTCATCTGCCAGTGGGATCGGTGCAACTTCGGCTTGAAATGGCGTAGAAACTGAGGCTGCAAGCTTTTTCTTTCTAACCCCTTTCCGTTTAGGCTGTTTAACGGCCGCCTCTTCTGGTTGATGGCGATCAAGTGGGATAGCAGGGATAGCACTGATTGGCACTTCTTGTGAATGTTGCATTTGGGAACGATCTTGAGCGAGTGATTGTTGAAACGAGCTTCCAATAATCTACAAGGACAAAGTATTAGAATAATTCAAACATAATTAAAAAAACTGATTTGATAATAAAAACTTTACATTACCTCTCCCAAGTGACTCCACATATCCATCTGATGACCACTTCCAAACATGGAATACCGAGGCGGATCATGATGCGTACTACCGAACTGTCCTTGCGGCCGATATGCCGTACCAAATTTAGGCATAGAAAATCGGGCCGGAGTGAATGGCTCAGTAGTGTATGGGATGGAACTGGGCGGGGTAGTACAGGGCACAGTGAATGGTTCAGTACTATATGGGATGGAAGTAGAGGGCAAAGAGGATGGTTCATAAGTGTATAGGATGGAACTGGGCGCCGTAGTAAAAGGCACGGTGGTGGGCTCTGGTGGTGGTGAGTGGAAGATGGGCTCCTGCCGAGGCCGAGTTGTAGGTTCATATGCAGGTGAACGTCGGGATGTTCCACATCGCATTTGATCCATCAAGTCCCCAAACCACTTGGCAAACCGAGGTACCCATCTCTTGTCCATCTTGTCCAGGAGCCGATCCTCAGATTTTTCCAGTTCCTCTCTCATCCAACGACGATCATTGTATCGGCGGTGGTACTCGCCCCCACTGCTGGAAGATGATGATGCAGCTTGTTGGGATGCAGCTTTTGCAGTTTTGCGAGTACGCTTCCCCTTATCTTGTGGCTGAATTTGAGGCTCCTCGTCTGAATTGTCTGCCTCAACATAGCTAGCACCCGCTCCATGTGATCGTCTGGGCCTTGAAGCTTCATGTGTCGGGTTAGCCTCTTCATCAAAAATTGCTTCCGTACGTGGACGAGAAGGAAACTGGTCACCCTCCCTTAGCGGATTGCTGGGTGGGACAAAACCAATATTGAGAGCATTTGGATATTGAGTCGACTGCCAGTAAAACGTCATCAACTCGTCGTCAGAAACAGCAATCGGTGTCAAATTGGGCTCCTGTACAAAAACAAAATGGATATTAGATATGGCGTATTGTATAAGAACAGCAAAGTATTAAGAGATAAAAAAATTAATTTATTACCAGTTGAGAAAAAAGTGGTCCAAGATCTGTTGTAGGTCTGCTTCTAAACCTCCATTTAAGGCATCTGGGAGCCCCGGTCGGGTCATCAAGTCTTGCAGCGGCTTCCGCTAAATCTGGCATGACTTCTAGAGACCACACATGAAATGCCCACACTGCACCATAGAAGTGATATTTCTTTGTATTGTGCACATTGGTGATGTAGTGCTTCAAATTCAAGTATGAATATGCTCCGCATGGAAAATTATTGAACAGATTCAAATCATCAACCAATTTCCAAATCCACTGCGGAACCAATTTCTTCATGTCTCTACCGAGTATTACCGCGTACGCCACTATAACATGAGCCGCACCGAGGTACAAATCAACACATAGATCACCATTTCGATCGGCAATGGGCGCTCGCGTGTTCTTAAATCGCTCCAGTAAGGCATTTCCAGTGATAGGCATACCGTTACAGAACCGTCTATAAACCTCCACATCCGATAAATCGTGGTCATCTGCCGGATTAAAGCTCGACTCGCCAAAGCTCAAACCAGTCACCAAAGCATATTCTTCAATATAAAATCGGAGGTTTACGCCGTTGATATGGAACCACATCTCGTGAGGCTGAGAACATGGATAGTTGATCTCACGTGACAGTACGTGATGCACAGCCATCCCGCATTTCTGCCCAGGCTCCCAATAGACAAAATGCCCGAAGCATCCATTTATAAATCTCTCGACCAACTCTTGACCACCGACCTCATACAAAATCCTTCTAACATCTTCCAAAACACCAATCCTATAATACGTGCTAATAGTAGAACTACGGTTGATAGAGTCGGGCCTCTTGTATGTAATCTATGCACAAAATCAAAATAACAATTCATTACAAATAAAATAAAAAATAATTCGATACATAATCCAAAAAAAAATTACACAACTTCTTATAATAATCCACAAATAAAAATTGATTACATTTAAATACGCATATTTTTTTAATCCAATTATTCGACTAAAATAATTTAAAACTAAAGCAAATTGACAATTTTCTACGCAAATGGAAACTATTTTTTTTTAACCATCAAATTATTCGACTAAAATAATAATTATTATATATTGTTCATTTTAAATTAATTTCATCCAAGAAAAACAAAGATCCCGCTCGGACATGGGTCCGACAGAAAATTCCGCCCGAGCGGGATATACAACCCACCGAGCGGGATCTTCTTCACGGCGAGCGGGATTTCATATACGAGTGGGATTTCGTATAATTATATTAATATGGGATAAACTACACTACAAACCTAAAAAATATGATTTAAATTTTGTACGCACAAAATCGAAACGCAAAAAATAAACAACAAATCAATCAACAATTAATTCAACAAATAATTCAACTAATAATTCAACAATTATTAATTAATATAAAAAAATCGGCTAACCTCTAAAGACATTTTGACGGTGGAGTGGAGGTGAGGAACGAAGATCCCGCTCGCCGCCGCTTGTTTTCTCTTTATTTGGAAGTAGCGGTGCGAGGTTTTTCGACGGTGAACAGCGGAAGATTTTTGCACGGTGAAGGGTGGAGGCGGTGGAGTAAGATGAATTGTATATAGGGCGGGATTTATTAGGGTGTTTAATGTCGCGTGCGTGATGGGCGGGATTTGTGATAGAATTGAAGATATATATAGATGATATATATTGGCATCAAGGGCGGGATTTGATGATAGCAAATTTAAGATAATTATAGATGATATATCGAATATTGAGTAATACAAAGATATGAGACAAAAATTTGAGTCAACCCATATTCTTCAACCAATGCATGTGATGCAATGTCATATCTCACAAGCATACGCGAATATTTTGGAAAATTTGAATTAATACCTTATACGATTAAAAAATTCATAACATAATATATATATATAATAATTTTGAAAACAAAAAATATATTTTTTTACCATATCTAAATCCCGCTCGTGAAAACCTAAATCCCGCCCGAAAATATTGGAATTATTTCGAGATCCCCTTCGAGTGGGATCTACATAACTCGAGCGGGATCTATATTTTTAGAATTTATATTATTTATTTGAGTTCAAAAATAATTTTTTTATTACTATAAAATTAAATTTAATAAAATTTAAAAAATAATACCTTATACGATAAAAAAGATTAGAACTTACTATATATATATATAATATATTAAAAATAAAAATATTTTTGTTTATGTCTTCTACATTAACTCGTGAAAAACTAAATCCCGCCCGCAAATGATGGATGTATTTTGAGATCCCGCTCGAGTGAGATCTTCATAACTCGAGCGGGATCTATGTTCTTTAAATTTATATAATTTATTTGCGTTGTAAAATGTTCTTTTTATCACTAGAACATTAAATTTAATGAAACTTATAAAATTAATACCTTATACGATTAAAAAAATCATAACTTAAAATATATAAAATAAATTTCACAAAATAATATATTTCTGTCCACTTATTTTTAATCCCACTCGTCAAACACTAAATCCCGCTCACATATTATTGAATTATTTTCAGATCCCGCTCGAGTGGGATCTACATAACTCGAGCGGGATCATTTTTGTTCAAATTTATATAATTGTTCTTCGATGTAAAATATACTTTGTTCTTACTATAATGCTATCATTATCAATTAAATAAAAAATTAATATCAAATTACATTAAATACCTAACGAAAAAAAAATAATAATATCAGGATTTTAACTCTTTAACCTGAACTTGTGGGCGGGATTAGGGTTTTAACTCTACTCTCACCTACCTCTCCAATGTAACCTAATTAATTCATAAAGTACCTATTGGCAGATTTAAGCATCGGTAATCATGTCTACACAATATAACTATGTGCGTGTGCTTGTTACTATTTTAAACACATTATCTTTCAAAATATATCGGTCACTAGTTTATTAGGTTACAAAATATAATTATTTGTTACTAGAATTTGCTAATAAATATTTGCATTTCAAATCAACAAATTGCTACCTGTACAATTTTGCTATGATTATTTTTTATGCCACAATATATATATGGCTGATCCAAAAGTACACAACAATGTACATTATTATTGGAATTTTGAAATTCATGTTTTAGTGAGATGCTTCATAAACGAAATTGCTATTTCAAGTTGCAAGGAATAAAAACTAATAGATGAACATCAAAGGAAAATAGTAATAATACATAGGTTACATTACAAAAGAGTAGTTAGTCCAATATGATTACAACCTAACATTAACAGAAATAACATAAACACACAACTAGGTAAACATAAAGCCTATGATCTAAAAAATAAAAAAAAATTAAAAGAAAAGGTAGCATTAAGCCTAACTTAACCAACGATTCCGAAAATGACCAGCATTATCAACACAATATTGAAAACAACACTGCAACCATATTTGTAATTTTTGGTTTCCAACATTTTTTTCAACAATTTCTTCTGAGCTTTTACTTCACTGATTTGAGCTCTTACTTCATTCATTTGAGCTCTTACTTCGTTCATCCTTCTAACTTGTGCTTCCAAGTCTGCCTTCATCTTCTCCACATTTGCAAGTGCAGATTGACGATCTCTTATTGCACTTTCAAGCCTAGCTGCCGTTGCAATTTGTTTCTTGATTATTTCCAAAAGCACCTTCCTCACCTGGCCTTCATATGGAGGTTCATACCACAGAAAGTAGCCGCAGTCCGTCGCTGGCTGCACACACAATAAATTAAAAAAACATCGAATTTAGTTGACTCCAATTGTTGCCACGTCGAATCGAACTTGTGATTAAAAAAATAAGAACTTCACCGTCTTCCACAGAGGGCATCTCCAGAATCTCCTCCCTGGATTTTCGAGAGAAAATGAAGTCAACAAAAGGCAACTTCCCTCTCCGCAATGTTGTCTCCCATTCGACCATGAAGAGCTACCGGTGCTTTGGATAGAATTTTCTCTCATTTTTAGGGTTGGATAGGAAGAAGGAAATATTGTAATGAAGAAAGGTTGTGGTCACTCACAAGGGTTTGCGGCAGGTGTTGTTTGCTGTGAGTGAAGGGTATATATATGAGTAGTTTATTTCACTGTACCTAAATTTAGGGTTTGGGCTGTGTTTTCATTTCCATTGTCTAGTCATGCTTTACTTTATTGGGCTTTTCTTTGATTTCCATTTTCCAGTTTTGCATTTTGTTAGTAATTAGTTATAACTAATAAAAATTACTCCTACTTTGGTAAATAATCATTTGAAGTATAATTTGTGACTTATTTCATAATGAAAGCTCTTAGTAGTAGTTTGCTAAATATAGCAATTATAATCATAAGAAACAAATAGATTTGTCTCCTTACACAAATGTTGTGTTAGGCTTCTAGAGTAGGGTCCACATGCCATATTCTTGTCATATGATCACATCCGTCTACTAAGTTTAGGGTTTATTTGCGATAGATTTAAGTGCGTGAAGTGCACGCTATATCAATCAATATATGAAAATGTTATTTTCATGTTGCAATCCACTTAAATTCCATCAAGTACTTCTAAATCATTTCATAAAATCCATTAATACAGCCTCATCATGTACTGAATAATGAATAATTTAGGAAAAATATGAAATTAATCTTAAGGCCGAACAGATTTGGAACTAATTAGCATACATGCATGCATATTCTCAATTTGTTGGCCACACGCAAAACCAAAGCCTTTGTATAAAAAGCGTTACAATTGTGGAGTAATGTTTTTTGCATTAACGAAAAACGAATGGTTTCTGATTCAATATCCATGCATGGCTTTTGAGTTTTGGTCACCTACCCTTGTGTATGTTTAGCTTTGATCATTATTCCTCCATTAAAGAAATGTGTTATTCATGAAGGCATCCTTGCGCAATTTAAATCATCTTCTTCGCAATTGAAATGCTTATATCGTAACAAATTAAAAAAAGAAAAAACAAATTCTTACGTGTTGCATGTTGTAATTTTCAGTCTATAAGATAGTAGTCGAATACAGACGATTTTTACACGTGAATTTCCATATAATTTACAGTATATATTAAATAACAATAACTAAGTATTGTTTAGTTGCATAGGAGGGTGATACAATGCGCACTACCTTTGTTGGAAAATGGGTCTACGCAGTTTCCAATCATAGATGCTTCTAGGGTAAAGTTATGGGTGCCGCAGCACAGATCTAGGTGCTAAACTATTCATTTCATTCCAATTGCATGTAAGTCACATAAGTATGGATTTCAGGTTTTGGATAACCAAACTTAGTAAAATGAGAAAAAATTTAAATACAATTGTGGACTTCTACAACATATGTATTTTACCTCTATAGTAGGGTCCACCGACGATTATCCTGTCATATGAACACATCCATCTACAAAGTAGTTGTATTGCCTTCTTTACAGTTCATTGCGTCAAGTGCGTTAGTGCGACCTATATCAATCAATATCATGATTTTTTATTTTTATTTGGTATCCACTAGAATTCCGTCAAGTACAATTAAATAATTTCATAAAAGGATGTAATACATCATCATCATGTAATTAATAACTTTATATTTTTTTCCTTCGTCTTATTCCCTTTAATGCTTGCAAAAGTCAATCAATTTTGTCACACCTTAATTCTATATAATAGAAATAAAAAACCAATAATTTTGTTGTAATAGTTGTTTAGATTCGTTCGAAATGGTATTACGTCGCGCATCATTTTTTAAACTAACCACATTAAGTATTTGGGTTTGAATCATACTTTCACATTAGCACATTATAGTCACTCTGCTTATCATATTTGACAAATTAGTGTGTAACCCGTCGAAAATCGACGAGAAATTATTATTTAATAAAATTGATAAAATTTAATATGTGATAGTATAAGAAAGATATTACTTGTTTTGTTAAAAAAATAAGGAAACGTATTGTTTGTTAATATTTTAATTTCAATAATTTTCATTAAAAATTGAAATGTAATTCATATTTCTTATTTTTATAGAAAATTTTCAAATCATTCTTTTCTTGTCAAACCAATTGTTAGACAAAAACTATTTACTTCTCAAAGATATTGTCTAGTGTTGATTTTGTATACGAATTGAGGTGTTTTTTTTTATAATAGATATCGGTTGGTCTCCATAAATTATTAAAAAATAAAGTTCTCCCGCTGGTATTGAATTGCTGCCTCAATGCACACGATTGGAAGTCGAAATTGATTCGTGGACAAATCGTTAGACAGTTAACGTTTTCCAACGTAGACGATTAATCAAACAAGCTTGAGATGGTATGTTCAGGATTATCCGTCGACCGACATGGTTCCGGGTTAGAACCGGGTCGTTGACCACGACTTTTATTCAGATTAAATTGCTACCTCTTCTGACCCGTAAACTTCACTAACGCACCCACTAAAATATTCATATTTTTTACCATTTCTTAAATGATCCTTATATATATCATACTTAATTTAAATCAATGAAATTAAAAATACTGTCACCTTTACCATACACCATGTATTGTAGTGGTGAGTGTGACCGATTCTCTCACTCACTCAAATGCCCTCTAACCCACTCGTTTCGGGCAGGGGATCTATACCCCCATACCCGAGGCGATGCGGCCCTATTCCATTAAATATGTATAATGCAAAAACAGAAACAATAGGCATGTCACATATCTATCTCATAAATTGTTATGATCATATAACAATGTCGTACGCATTCCGCGTTCCCTTTCCTTCTGTCGGTCGTGCATGAATTTTCATTAATACGTACAAAAACATAATGTACTATTGGTACTATTTACTGTTACACTGTATGTTCTCGTTATTCAATTGCCAAAAATTGAAAAATTAAGTAATAAACCGCACGTGTAATTTACGTAAGGCAAATTAAAGCTTAAATTGTCCACTTATTATCTATAAACACTTTTACCTATTAAATTATAAAACATGTACCCTAATATCCTACTAAATCTTTGGCCATTTCAATTAATTTAATATACGTTGGGTCTCACTTTTGTACTCACTTTTCAAATTGGAATCTCTTCTCTTCTAACATGCAGCACATTTTCAAAAATATTAGCATATGCATTTACTAACATACTGAATAATTTCAGCACACAAACACTAGTTTGATTTTCAATAGAAATCGAAATACAAAATAGGTATTTTGGCACAAAAATTCTACATCATCATAGCAAGCAACAGTACAGATCTTGTTGGAATAAGTAGATCACAACCAAACATCCCTTACCGACCACATTTACATCTACCAACATATCAAAGTACGTGACCAAACAAAGCTTCCATGAACTTGATGGTACTATTTACAATGGTTGCCACACACACAAAAAAAAAGAAAAAAAATCCTGCGAACAGCCTGAACCAAAATACTATTACCACATTCTCCACCAGAATGTCCTGAATTAGCTTCGAAGATGAGTTGTCAGACGTATGGCTCTCCCAACCATAGGATGTCGGCTCCCGTCACTGCAGCAACGAGCTAGCGATAATCGACCCGACTCAGCCAGCCATTGTGGAAGAGGTAGCGCAGAAGTGTGCAATTTCGGACGCCTCTGTAGTGCACAGAGTCGTAGAGTTCGTTTGGCTACGCCACAAAAAAATTTAAACATCAGTAAATCCCAGGACCAAAAGCTAATGCGCTACTGGAAAGGATCGAAGTTACATACCGCGTAGGCAAACATGATGTAGAAGTCGAGTCCCGCCTCCCTCGCGTCATTGTCTTCATCAAAATGAAGCCCCCGAAGGTAAAGAAAGGACCGGAAGTTCTCGAAATCATACTTGAACTCGAGAAGCTTCCACACGATATCGGCTTGCGTGAGATTCGCCAGTTCTGGGTAGTAAAATCCAGCGACACTCTGAAAACGCGCCACCTCCGCCAGCACCGATATCGTGCCCTCTGGCTCATTATTTGCCGCAATGGAGTGAAACCAGTGCAGCAGGAAATCCTCCTCGTAGTAAGCCCATGGTCGCAAAGGAACGAAGTTTTCTGCCATTTTCTTCGTCTCCTAAATATGGGAAGTTCGTTAAATTGGTGTGTGGAATGGAAGAAAGTTAATGGGGAAGAAGATGTGTTTGGTCGATTTCTTCCCAATTTTCGAAAATATAAAAAACTGTGCTGAGGCTATCTATATAGGGGCCATCTGCAACTTACTTTGAATTGGAACAAAAAAAATCTCGATTTGATGTCTTTTTTGGGGCCCGCGTTCTCATCTCCTTACTACCTTTATACCCCATCACACCATCATTTCTATTGGTGGTATAAACTACGTATAAATTAACAAATACTACTTTGTAATTCCAAATTCCTGCAAAATAACTCTGTGTTTCTCTTCAATGTGTGGTTGTATTAAAAATTTATTGTAATATTCCATAATATCATTTTCCAACATTTAATAATATACTATGTAAAATGATCGTCGTTACCTAATCTGTAATTATGTCCGTGCGAGGTTTTTTTTTATATAATATTAATGATTTATGATGTTAAAATTTATGCTACCGTATATGTTGTTGTTAAATCGTACTACTTAATTTATTTTTCACTCACTCGTGCATGTCTTCTAACCGATTACAATTCATTTAACGACTCATTCTCGTTTCATAATTTGAATTAACGATATGAAATTTCTTAGTAAATAAATGGTATAAAATAAAAATGGATACTCTATTCAATACAGTTGTTATTTGTTGATAATATATTGTCTAGTCGAATTAAGCTGATCAATAGTATCAAGCGCAAGGTTGACTCATTTGTTCAAGTTTAATTGTATAAAAAACAATTATAAGAAAAAAAAAATAGAATACGAGGAGAGAGGGGAGGGGATGCGGCTGGTTATAGTAGTGGGTGATGGTGGTGGTCATGGGAAGGAGAGGGAGAGGGAGATTACAGTGGACAGTGGCTCCAATTTAATAAGTCATGTATTAATAATTGGAAAATAAACGGTGCTCCCTGCTCTGTTCCAGTTTTCTTTTATTCTGGAATTTTGGCATAATTAATTCATATATTCTAATTTTTGCGTACGCCTATGAATATGAACCATGTTAACATATATCTACACAAGGCAATTAACATATATCTACTCATATGTATAAAACGTGTACTGACTATGTTAACATATATCTACACAATGCAAATAACACATATCTACTCATACATATTATATGAGTAGATATATGTAATGACTTACGTCAATAGATTTGAGTTCTTTTATTGTAATAATAATAATATATACACACGGCAATTAACATATATCTATTCATATATATCTTTCCTATGTTCTATTTTCAAGTAATCTATCTCCTTCCCCATTCCTATATTTATCTTCTTTTAATTTTGGAAAAATATATATATATAGTACTATTTTCGAAATTAATAGCTTTCCACATCCCTATTGAATTCCATTAATCTTCTTATCATTAGATTTATATTCCATTTTTCATTCTCTATCTTTTAATTTCAGAGTTGTTGCTAAATTTCTCACAGTTATAATGGTGTGGTTTGTTGTTTGGTTGTTTTATCGTTTGCAATGTCTGCATTTCTTCCCCTACTCACTTTTATGAAATAAATATTATTTAAAAAAAATTCTATTTTTAAGTATATTTAGTTAGGTAAAATTATGAAATTATTACCCGTCGAGTATCCACGGGCTTCATACTAGTTCTTCCGTTAATTCATTCCTCTATTAAATGTACGATTATGCATAATAGGATAAAATTAGACTTTTAAGGCTATATCATCTATCACAGTGTACAGTAGCAACCATTGCATACTAATATTATATAACGGTTGCATGAATTTTAGCCATATATGATATTCCTATTATTTATATTAATTGTATACTACATCATTCAAAACACATGAGTATTATAATAAAATAAGCACATAAATGAAACGTTATACGTTCAACGCACGTCATCTCCTACTACTAGTATTTTTTAAAAACCATGCATGATGAAAAGTGTTATTGAAATGTTTAATTAAACTCGCAATTTTATGGATAATTACTTATGAAATCAATACTAATATATTCAAACATTCTATATTATTGATATTGTAATAGTAGTTTCTCGTAGAAGTTGTCCCTTGTTCACGTCCTAAAAAAAGCTAAATAGATCAACTATTCTGCATACAATGGCGATAAAAAAGGACATCGCAAAGTGTGACAACTTGTTACTTTTTCTTTATGTCTATCAAAATGTTGATTGAACTCATTGAAGAATGGAGTGAAGTGGATTAAAGGTGTACTAAAAGATATCACCTACAAACGTCTACATCATTGCATTCCATAGGGTATTTTGCCATCTGTAATTGTATATGGCTTCAAAAGTTCATCAGATTAAATAATTGTAAGGACAAATGAGGATGCAAGGGCTGCATCTACATACATGAAATGCATGAAATACGTAGTTTAGAAAAATCCGGCTGATTAGAATTTATTAATTTAGTTTAGAAAAATACGTTTGTTTCACCTATGTTGCCACTCATAAATCACGTAATTGAGGGTCAATTATATCAAATCATTATATATTTAGAACCTATATTATTTATAGGAATAAATCGCAAGAAGCAAAAAATTGTACTATATAGTATATTAGTGATGACTAAAACAATTGCACTGCGAATGGTTAAACATAATACAAAATTCTTCATTCTCACACAGTGAGGTAAAAATGTGCGAATTTCAAGATATACGCCGTATTAACTTACCTACGAAACAGACTTAGGGTTAAGACACTTGAACAAAAAAAAAACGACTTAAACTACGTTAATCACCGAAGCAATTAACGAGCAAAAAACATGAACACGAAGAATAGCTAATCATCGGAAGGGCCACCCAACGACGCATAATCTGCTGGATCACAGGTAACCGAATTCAGCAGCCAATCCCAGTCGATATCAGAGAGGCAACCACCGGCGTCGAACAGGAACCGTTTCTTCTCGAAATTCCTCATACCATGGTGCCGGAACCGCCTCCACTCCTCAGTTTCCTGGAAATTTATAGTAAAATATTACATAAATCATTGCTTATTGGATTAATTGTTTACACGTAATAAAGTTATAGAATCCACTAACCCCTCTGCCCACATTTCTGTAATATTCCTGGCCGCACCAGACGGTGTAGTTTTCATCGTCTATTCGAACTCCCGGAAGCTTCATAAAAACACAGAAATTGATCCACTCCTCATGAAGATCAAGCAATTTCTTTGCGATTTCCTCGATGGTTCTAGTGGGGTCCGCCGGGTTCCATTCCAGAAGGGTGGCATAGCATCCGACGAGCCAGTCGATTGCCAGTGTTGGTGAGAAGCCGTACGGATCCAATGGCCCTGTAGAGGACTTCTCATGGAACCAATCAACCATTTTCTCGACCTCACGCCGACTCCACTTCATTCTACTATCTACCGATGAAGCGTTTTAGGTTCTTATTTTTTCCAACTATGATTATTTGCAATGGTTCATTACTTCATAGAAAGGAGTAGTTCTGTTTAAATGGTGAAGAAGAGTGGTCCCCTCTGACACTCCTCATATGTTCCTTAATTATAATTACAATATATAATTCTAATTGAAAGTTAAATCTATAAAAACGTCCATCACAATAACTTATTATTTGAATAATGTAATATATTCATTCAACCTATATGAAAATATTATTTAAGGAAAAAAATGTAAATTGAATACACCAATTTTATTCGTAATAATTAGTAAGAATTCGAATGTAAAAAAATCAAACGGACTGTAATATTAGAGGTCCATTACTTATTAGAAAAATACAAATTTTTTTTTATGTACTTTTATTTGTTAAATATTTTGGAATAAAAGTAGTACCAACAATTAGCACATTAATTTCGATAAAATAAGATATTCTCCTAACATATTATTCCAATGAATTCATTATTATTTAAATAATTTTCTACAGTCAGTGCATTCATAATTGTGTTTATAGTAAAATAATACATATTTTTTCATTATGTCTAAAGTTTCAAAAATAGGCAAAACTGAGTTAGATCTAGAATTAGTATTGTTTTGTATGGCTTTGGAGAAAAATCTACAATTGCTATATGTACTCCTTCCGTCCACAAAAAATATGCATAGTTGGGACAGGCACGAGGTTTAATAAAATTGGTGGGGTTTGTTGTGAGTGGAGTAAGGGTCCCACCTATTATATAGGAGTGAATCCTCAAAGAATCCGGCTAATAATGACAAAATTGTTAAATATCTAGTTAGCAAATATAATTTATTTATATCGATTACTAAGTGCAGTAATGCACGCCCTATTACGGAATCAAGCGTTGTGTCGGACATGTAATAAAATTATCGTGGCGTATGCCTGTATATCAAATTTGTTCTTCTTATTGTAAATAGGGGTTTCTTATTATTCGAATAATTTTATTCTCACAAGTCTACAAATTTGTGTTGCGCATGAAAACGATCAAATATTCCATGTAATTCGGTTAAATTCTTCACGATTGATTCATACACGGTAAACAATGAATCACAATATTTGCTAAAGCGTAGTCATGAGTTAATCGATGATGTACTGAAAAATTTATTAAGAAATGAAAGACTACCATTAGGTTCAATTCCAGTGGACTATTTTCTTTGCGAACATAACACAACACAATTTATGAATACTTTGATTACTGTTGTCAACCAGCTATATTATTCGGTATAATTAAATGTGATATATTAAATTTTCATTACACATCTCTTAATATAATAAATCAACACCATTTGTAATGAACGAATGAAATGGAAAATGCAATGAAATAAAAGATGTACTTGATCTTTGTTCGAAATTTCCAACTACTAAACTAAAAATCGCGACAAAATAATACTATCAGTAAACTGAAACAATAACACTACATCACCCTTACTCTTAAAAAAAAGGTAGTATTACAAAGTACCAATCTTCTTCACCCCATCGTCACAATTACACCAAAAAGACTACAAGCATAAATTCTTTTACCAAGCACATTTACATGTAACACAAAATTAAATTCCCGGTCAGAATAAAGCTTCTTTCGAAGTGAACATGATCATCACGGAGATTAAAAGCAAACTGCGAGTAAAAGTGCAAAAACACGACTTAATTCCTACTTTACCATAATTTATTGACATAGATTGAATTAAAGAGGAGTTCTCAGACGTATCGATCTTCCAACGATAGGATGTCGGCTTCAGTCACTACACCGACGAGCCAGCGATAATCGACCCGACTCAGCCATCCATTATGGAAGAGGTAGCGAAGAAGGGTGCAATTGCGGACCCCTCTGTAGTAAATCATGTCGTAGAGTTCGTTTTCCTAGTCCAACATAAATATAAAATCAGTTAAGACGAGTTTATTAAGGGGAAGTGCGACTGAAATAGAGGATAAGTTACAGACAGAGTATGCAAACATGATGAACATGTCTAGACCCGCTTCCCTCACGTCATTATCCTCATCGAAATGAATCCCGCGCAGGTACAGAAACGCACGGAAATTCTCAAAATCCATTTTGAATTCTAAGAGCTTGCACACGATATCAGCTTGCGTGACATTCGCCAATTCCGGGTAGAAAAATCTAGCGAGGCTCTGAAAACGCGCCACCTCCGCCAGCACCGATCTCGTGCCCTCCGGCTCATAATTCCTCGCAATGGAGTGAAACCAGTGCAACAGGAATTCCTCCTCGTAGTAAGCCCATGTTCGCAAAGGAATGAAGTTTTCAGCCATTTCCTTCGTCGCCTAAAGATGGGAATTTAGAGATTTGGGTGTGCAGAAAGGAAGAAAGTGAACGAAGAAGAAGTTGGATTTCGTAGAATTAGAGGCATAAAAAAATTGAAGGGTGTGTGAATAGTGGGGCCTTTTATGCTAATCCGGTCCACTAACAAGTTAAATTAGTTAGTGATATATTAATAATTCGTGATAAACAATTAAGCTAACTTAATTGCCATCATCATTCACTGATTCACACCAAGTGAGGTCGATTAGGAGCACTTAATTATAATATACAATGATTTAATTTAAGAGAATGGTATCATATAGTACTATTTCCATTAACCTTCTTCATGTAGTCTCTAATTTATGTCCCTGACAAGTTGTTATTTATTTATTTATTACTTACGACTAATATATTAATTTGTAAAAAAATATATATATAGTAATTTAACACATACATGCTGATGTGTTAAACGCAAGGAATGAATTTGTAATATACATTTTGTAGATTGTTTAATTTAGGATTAAGCATGTATAAATTGGAGCTTAAAGAATGTACTGTTCTCAATTTTTTGGACATTCATTTTGTGCTTATTTCGTATATAATTTGTCTGTAATTTTTATTACGATGTAATCATAGGCAAAGCAACCGTTTAAAAAAATTGCCTTTGGTAATTTTTGTTAACTTTTGTGAGGACAAATAATATACCAATTACACGGTCATTGTGCGATAAAATCCTATTGGTTTTTTTAATGTGAATTTAATTTTAAGAAACAAGTTTTATAATACATAATGAAGTTCAGACTTGATAGAATATCAATCAATTACAGCAATACTGCCTAATTTTTCGCTACTGCAATTCTAATATTACATACTTATTTCATACACGTATCCTAATATCTGGACCTATCCCACACATTTGAATATAATTATATTTTACAAAAAAATATTTAAAATGAATAACCATGAGTACACATAATAAACCATTTACTGGTGATAATACTTTCACTCGTTCAATGTCGATTTAATTTGCAACAGATTCAACCACATTAATTTTCTCTTCTCGTCCATGTGTTTCAATTAAACCGATTACTGATGCTTTCAGGACTCGTTGTGGTTTAAAAACTACAACTGAATATATGAAATGTCATATGAGGCAGCTTAAAAAGCAAGATAAAAACAATATTAGTGATGTCACATTAACATCGAAAATTACTTAAGTTTCACTTATGAAATTAAGTAATAGTTAACAATGGAAAACGTATTATTGACTATGGCTGTGATTATCTTAATTCAATTTCCTTGAAACAGCTGTTTTGGTTTAAAAAATTTAGCATACTAAAAAAATCATTTTATTTGTTTATTCTAACTGATTAAAGTAGAATGCATCAATTAAGCAATACCATTGATGTATGTCGTTAAAAGTAATTTAATCACCTTTGTAGAACTTTTTATAATGAATTAATCACTCAGGTATTGTTCATTTACTTTCTATTTTTAAACTATTTTCTCTTTAATCTACCGAATTTCCTCTCTCTATCTCCACTCCGGTCTCTCTTTCTCCCTGCAACTTCTCATTTCTGTACTATTTTGTTTATACATCTCCTCTCCATGTGCATTCTTTTTGTCAGAGAAGTATGTCCAAGGTGTATTTAAGAAACAAAATTTAATTCAATTACAAACTTGCAGGTGTTGATAAACGTGACAAATTAATAATGGGATTAATGTGTGAATTTTTTAGTCACGAATCTTAACTGATAAACCCTATCCCTAAATCCTAAATCCAAAACTCTATATCCAGTATTGCTACTTTGGTAGTGTACATGTGAGAGAGACGACAATGGGAGAGGCTCAAAGTAAGTAAGAAATAATGGAAAAGTTGCAGAGAGAGAGAGAGAGAAACAGAACTTGCATAACGAGAGAGATAAGGAGAGAGAGAGAGAGACAGTCACTTCAAGAACTGGCGAAAGGGCCTTCATCTTTATGTCTTTCAGTCAACTTGTAGTCAGAAGAAGAGAGATAACCCTAATAAGATAATACTGCCATGTCCAAGCCACAAAAAAGGTTTTCATAGCCGAGTACTAAAAGCAAAGCATAGGCAAATATAGGTTATTATTTAATACCTAGGTTATACAACTTTTGAGCAAAAGGGGGGGATTAGGACTCCCATCCATGCATGTGAAGTGACAAGATAGAAGGCAAAAGTGGTTCCATACCCAATATTGTTTGAATCGATAATTTGTACTATGCACATTCATCAACAAACTTGCATACAGGATAGAGGCTTTATATGAGCGACAATTTTTAAAAGCATTAATATGACCATTACATTTTTCAATATAGTTGAAGCCCTTATTAATTAAACGTGATTTTAAAAATTCGATTTTTGGTCGGATGACTTATGTGGTCAGACTTGAATAATAGATATACATGACTAAACAATTGTTGAACACGGATTATTAATTACAAAATATTGAAAGTTCGATCGGCAGTAGTAGGGTTGTAAACGAATGGAAATGAAGCGAATATTAGTGTTAAAGATTTAGATTCATAACTTTTGTATCCGATTCGAATCAGTATTCGAATCGGCTTTCAATATTATTTTTTAATTCTTATTCGATTCGAAATGATATTCACGAATATTGAATCGAATCGAATATTTAGTTCATTTATTTGGGTTGATTATAAACATAGTACTCGTATGCACTATTTGATTATCATTTTGGAGGGAAAATTTCTTAAACAATATTACACCTACTAAACAATTAAACAATAAATTCAATAAGAAATGTCATATTCAACACAATTGCCATAATAATTACTGAATATTAAATTCTTTAATTATAGATACTAGTAAAAGAAAAAATGTGATATAGGGTTAAAATAACATAAAAATTAGGTTGTTATTTTTATTTTACTTTGGCTTTTAGTTTAATTTTTAAATACACATACACACACTATATATATGTAAATATATATTATATTATGAGCCGAATATTTTTGAATATCGAATCGAATATCTTGTTTTTGAATTCGTATGTGTAGTCGAAGCAAAAACTTTCAAATACGAATATGAAAAATCCGAATCGAATACCGAACCGACCAGAAAATATTCGGTTGATATACAACCCTACGCAGTACTGACTAGTTAGTATAAATGATAAATCTCATAAACATGATTGTAATATAATCCGAACATTACGAAAACTATAACTAAAACATCAACACAAAACGACATAAACCGTCCTAAAATTGAAAAGTTGAGTTAGTAATTAAATACGCAAAATCATACAACCCAAACATTAGTGCAAAACTTAGTCACTTTGCAATAACGTACTTAAACTTTGTAATTAAGCTTGTTAGGCCATTTTGGTTAAGTTATTCCCTTTCTATTCAATTATGTACTTAAATTTAGTTGTACCATTCAAAACGTAGTTACAAGCGTGGCTTACATTGTTGTATATTTATCTTAGTACCATATTGTTTGAGAATATTGTTGTACAATTTTTATTTCAACATCTTAATTCGATAAAAAACATAAATATGGAACCGACCTATAATAAATCATAAATTACACAAAACCATATACTTGGGTTTAAGATTTTGAAATCCCACTCGTTTATAACAAATCCCGCTCGCGTGGGATCAAATTGAAGGATTTAATTATTAATTGGTTTACTTCAATTAGTAAGTATTCAAGATATACTAGTATAATTGATAAGTGATTGCTGTGATTTTTCGTACGGTACACTATAGTTAGTTAGGAATTATTGTTTTACTGATTTTGATTTTCATATATTATCTTATATGCAAGTATTTAGTTTTTGTTTTGAACATTACGAGATGAGATTGATATTTGATAATAATTCAGGTCTATTGGTACTCAAATTGATTACAAAATTTAACAAATTAATTTTGTTGCATCCATTATATACTAAATTTCAGACTATGAAAAGCTAGTGTAGTAATATAAAGACATATACAGTGCGTTGCACGTATCAAAATAGCATGAGTATCAACTCAATTCGTTGCTAATATAGTTATTTATTTATGCATCTACTTCGAAATATTGACGAAATTCAGGCCGAAATGAATTTGATGTACAGAAAATATTTTGAAGCACGAGTTATATATGCTAATTTAAGCATGTTTTCAATTGAGGGTTACGATTACTCATTTAATTTGCATACGATTGATTGATTCATTAACTTGGTGTAATTATGAGTTAACTTATTTTGCCACCTTAGCACTACCTCGCATGTTTTATGCTTATTATTAATAATTTCCACACGCAACTGTAAGTTAAGTATACTATGAAAGTGAAATGTAACGGCAATTTGATGTATTCATAAATAAAATCTATGATATTAATTTATAATTGTGTAATGTAATGTTGGTTTTATATGTTGAATACATGAAAACCTATGTGCACAATTCTAAATCGTTTTCAAGCTTGGGGAAGTGTTAAAAAAGGCTTCATCATGCTTAGCCATCTTTTCCTACTACTGAACCCTAGCCGCCTATGTTGCTTCTTTTGCTTACATGCTGACGAATGGGGGAACATAAAAGAAAGGGGAAAGGAATAATACGTTAATGGTGAAGATGAGTGATTGAGTGGTGTCACCTCACCTCAATTCTTAATTTAATATAACTACTTAAGAATTATCCTCCTAATAGAGTATGCTACATTTCATAGATAAAATTAATATTAATATGGATTCCATATACTTGCCTAATATGTCAATTTAAAGATAAAAGGTTGTTAAAAAGCGTGTTGTTTTTGTTTATGGTATAGTAAAATATACTACCACAAACCATGATGCTACTTCATGCCATGTAGTACCTGCGGATGGCAAATAAATATGATGTTTGTTCATCATCACGTGTCTATGAATAATAGTACAGATTAATCTACCAAATTTTGTCCTCCCTCTCTGACCGCCGTGCCAACTAATTACTCAATTCATAGCACCCACTAAAATAATATAAATCCAAGTTTAATGCCATAAGTATATACTATAAGTTCTAAGACTTGCCCAATCGTAAGCGACGCAATTGAATGAGTAAATCATATTTCATTAAGTCAAACATACAAATTTGTAGCGAGTTACAATGCGTTAGTTATGTATGTCATCAACTATTACATTGTTAATTGAAGAACCATAAAAGGAATTACAATCTTGTGACTAAAAATTGCTATTTCACAACTACACACTCGTGTCATCTAGTTTGAATTTCTTATTTTATGTAATTTTTCGTTTCACTAAAGTGTATTATTAGTTTTTATACTATTTAAACATGTGTAAAGATGTTAGGATAAATCTATACCTACACGGCAATATTTTCCGATGAGTTGTGAACAGGTTGTAATAAGATCGAGAACACGACGAGCGTAATCAAATATATATATATAATTATTATTACTACTATCATTTATTAACTCCACGAGCTCTTGCAATGGTAGATTAAAGTGTTTGTTCTGTAAGAAGATGCCGATCCTCAAGATGCAGAACCCGCAACTTGGGACATGCCTTGTGCAAGTCAACAAAAACTCTTAATCCTACAGCCCCTATCGCAATTCTTAGGCGTGCCATAAAACTACTTTAACCCTAGCCGCCTAAAAAGTCGTTTTCCTTAGGCTACATCACATACTCAATGCATAAGCCATTTGGACGACTTTATTAAGCAGAGTATGGATTAATAATATTATATTATTTGGTAATGCTACGTGTAATGGAGTTGTATAAGTCTTATTTATATATGAAAGAAAATGATCATAATGTGTCCCATTTTGCAACTATAATTACTAATACATTAACGTCAATACTGCTAATATGTAAATGCATGTACCAAAGACATTAAGAAAAGTAATATGGAGTACTTATTATTACAACAAATACTGGTATAATATAATAGGATTCTATAATTCCTATAATGAATCATATATAAAATAAAAAGTCGGTTGAGTTATACTTAACAATCGCTTACATATGGGCATATAAAATGCATTAATAATAAAGAAATGCCAAGAATTACAAATCCATTACTTATTGACACATATGCGCATAAGAGGGTGTATTACTTCATCGAAAGGTAGCATGCACATGCATGCATGGATGCACTTACATAGGAGCATGGCATAGCATAATTATTTTTTAAATGGAAATAATAATAGACGTATTTTAAATTTCAGTTTTCTTCATCTAAAAGGTACTCCCTCCGTCCCGTTCATTTTGTCTCCTTACTATTGGGCACGGAGATTAAGGAAAGTTGTTTGTTTAATAAACTAGTGGAAGGGATTGGAAGGGAATGAGAGAGAAACTCTTACAACCACTCATTATGTCTATATTTGGATGTAGACAAAATGAGTGGGACGTCAATTTAAGGAAAGGGAGACAAAATGAGCGGGACAGAGGTTGTTTTATACGAAAACTGTTTGCAACTTTTAGAAAGAAGCCTTGGATGTTCGTATGAGTTAATATATTAAAGTAATTGTAGATAAGTAAGTTAATATTGATCTTGAGTGACATTTGTAATGAAAATGAAAATAAATAAAAAACAAAGAAAAAAGTGGTAAACCATTGTAGTTGGCCATTACATCTACACAGCACCCACATCACGGGGATCCTTCCCCAAACTCCTATCGTCTTCGCCAATCTATTTAAAGAGTTAGTGGCTTAGTTGATGAACATCCTCACACAAGCTTCTGCCAAAAAACTTCCATCTCACAAACTTGTTCATTGCAGTAGTAAGAAAGAACCTTAAGTATTAGCTTTCAAGTGAGGAAGTGCAGCTGAAAAAAAAAATTAAAAGAGCGAGCCGACATCTGAGGTGAGAAACTATGTAATATACGAGTTAAATTGCATCATTGGTAGTTTCTATGGTTTTTTGTGTTTATTGGAACATTGTGTATTGCTAATCTGCTATTTTAGTTACATTTTTCGGTAGGAGAAGTTGCCTATATCTTCAAGATCCAGCTCTATCGAAGGCAAATAGCGAAATGAAGAGCAACAACAGAAAATCGAGTGTATCTTATTTGGGAAGATCGGTACTACTTTCAGGTAAAAAATGTACATTTTTTTTTCCGATAAAAATACATTGTTCGAGTGGAGTAATCGTATTAAGCGTGTCAGAATGTTGTGATGACGTTAAGTAATCAGGTTTCTGAGCATCAAAGTGTTATAGAGTGTCCACATTTTTTTTTAGCATCAAATAGTTCCATCGTAGGATAATAAAGATTTGTAATTCAGTTGCACGTAATGCGTCCACTAATTTATAATGTATGTTCGTTGTATTTATTGTTAGTTGTTGTATACATTAGTTTACGTATATTTTAACATCAACTCTAAGTACCCATCGTTTACGTATATTAATTTTATTATATTAATAAACTAGTTAATACCCAAACACAGCCCAATGGAAAGCCCAATATCAATCTTAATACTTATACCCCAATAGTAAGCTGAAAAAAGAAAATTTCAAACTCCACACGCGCATCTTACAAATTAATAAATAGAAGTTCCTAACCCTAAAAACTAGCCAACTATTATATTAATTAACTAGGTTTACTGTCGTTGTTTTGGTCCAGGTCACGCTTATCTTACAAATGCGTATAAGGGCTTCGACGTGAAACAGGTGATAAGGAATAATTTGAGCACGGGGAAAATGGAGTTGCTTAAGAAGTCATGCTTTGGCAAATTATGGAATTTACGAAAATTCCAATTTCAACCTCAAATTTTTTGTGCATTGTTATTACATATGGTTGACGTGCGCCAGCAGGGGAAGCTGAAATTCCGTTTCCGTGACACAACAGCGGAATTTTGCCACAAAGATTTCCTGCTTTTGACGGGACTGTCATTCTCGCCGACGAAGGAGCTACCAAAAAATTCTTTGTTTCGTATCGAACATTTCTTTCCAAAAATAACGCTCTCCTTGCCGGATATAGAAGAAAAATTCGTGCAGGAATGCCGCAGAGACTGTAACAGCACTGTTGCATACCAACTTGCCATCATGCTATTCATATACGGATATTTTTTCAACCATTCTGGAAAATCTGATAATCCGCTGGATTTGAGGTATATGAGTGCAATGGATGACATGGAGAATTGGGAAGAATGTGGTTGGGGGGCGCTTGCTTACAAATTCCTCGTAGAACGAATGTATGACTCATTTGATGCCGCTCGTGATGCAATTCGGGAGGGATAATTGCCTTCCTGCGATATATACGGCTTTACGCCGGTTATGCAGTGTTGGGTCTTCGAGACCTGTGGGAATATTCCTCCAACTTGGATGAAATGTTGCCCAAAGTGGGTGAAAGGGTTGCCACGTGTGCTTCGTTGGATGCCATGCATGAGCCCTACATTTGCTGAGATCAGCAAAGTGTTCGGTGACGAAGGATTGGTTCAATACGTAAGTACTCAACTTGATACGATTTATTACAATCAATATGTATAAGTATCTGCGCATCCAAAATCATTCAATGATGAGTAAGTGAGGGTTTTATTCCTAAACGCAGGAGCCAATGATGCCGTGCGAGGAGGAGCTGCCGTTGTTCAAAGATCAAGATGGCATTGCTTGGATCGACCTGAACACGCCACTGCAAAGCGATATGTCACCTGATATAAGTCGTTTGAGAAAGAAATTGACCTTCAGTGAGGTCGGTGTGGAAGGAAGCTCTTCCGTTTTTCGCCAGCGTAGAGGACATGAACAAGTGAAGGGGGTATAAATATGTCATAATATGTCATTAATAATTCGTGGGAGGCAAAATATGTTGCATGCGGCCAACATAAACCCCAAAGTAACTGTTAAATTTTTGATGTGACAGGATCCTTCATCCATTGAACGGGAAATGAGAAAGACAATTCAACTCATTTATGGAATGGTGGTATATTTGGTTGATGAGCATCGTAAGTACAAGGAGGCGGCACAGATTCATCATGACTTAGGGCCGTTGCGCTGCCACGAGACAGGGCCATTCCCAGACAATAGTGGGTCGGAAGAGTTGCCGTGGTTGAACGAAATGTCGATGACGCCGGGTCCATCCCAAGTGCAAAATTGTACTCCAACACCACCCTCTGCATCAATGCTGGCCACAATGGCAAAAGAAAGTGTGTCGTTTCATCAACCCCAACAGAAAAAATCAGGGCAACGCGGTATGGATTCAACGAATAAAAATGGGAAAGGCAAAATGATGGAAGATGAAGATGCCCGCGGTTGTAAGCGATTACGATCAATGTCGGTGAATGTGGATTACAATCCGTTGCAGGTTGGGGGGATATGGCACTCAGAGAATTCAGATCGTGGTTGAAAAACGCAGCAGAAAATGGGAAGTAAGTGGTGCATTATATTTAATTAAGAAATAGTGGTTTGCGTATTAAAATTTTGTACACATATAATGGATGTCTTTGTGTGTAGCAATGCATATTTGGATATGCCGTTTGTGGGAGATGAAGTGATGCACTCATGGCGGATCCCGGGTCTTGAAAAGGAAGTAGTGCTGACGAAACTGGTGAAAAATTGGCTAACAATTCTTCCTTCTTTATCAAACAATTGTGAACTTATTTTCACAAAATTGGACAAAATAATGATTAAATAATATGTCTTGTTTCATACAGGATTGTGATGTTGTATTTAACATCATAATGCACTTCGCGCGAACTAAGAGTGGCATCTTCGAGAATCGTTGGTCGATGTTAGATATTGATTCTTGGGTGAGTAATAATTACGTCTTACGACTTTAATTTTTTCTAATATTTATATGATGCCTTTTCATTTATATCTGCATATCGCAATTGATCAACTAGGTCGCTGGCCCTGATGTCTATTTATTTGCAGGAACACTTGAAGGATATGAATGAGGAGTTCGTGCATAGGAGAATAGGGCCATTCATGAGAGGTGAGCGCCCAGAAGAGCGCCCAAGGAGCTGGATTGCGGTGGATTATATATACAGCGTTGCATATATTGATGATGATGTGGAATGGGTTGCTTACAGAATTGATATATTGGGCGAAGCAATAGACGTCTATGCCTCCAGATGCGTAGATGAAGTTGATCTTATCACGGTGGAGAATGGCTTCCTAAATGTACGCACGAATATTCCAGTGATCCTCAAGAAGGAGAAGATTTTCGAACGCCGGGGGTTGGTTCAGAAGTACAACTTCAATTGGGAGGTTCGAGTGCGCGATGTGCCTTGGAAGAAGAAGGACGCGGACAGCGGTATCATGGCACTCAAATATGTTGAGTGCAAGGTATGTGGAATTCCCCTTGACAGCGTCGAACCTAATATGACAGCCAAATACAGAGATGGCTACCTCACACAGATTTGGAAGCTGAAGGAGGGTTGTACGGAGTAGGTTAAGGGTTCCTTTATATTATTTTGAGTGAATGGACAACGACGAAATGGTGATGGTGTTTTCATGTTATGTTTGCATGGTGTTTGCATGTAATTTTCCGCAGTGTTAACCTAATATATAGTAGTAGTATGTTTGAGGCTTAGCTGTTAAGTAGTGGTGAAATCGTTACAAAATGCTTGAGCTACAAACCAAATGTGACGATGTTGGATGATTTTGTATTAGTCTTTTTTCTAGTAGTTTGAATCGATTAAAATTTGTATTTTCAATAGTGACTTTTAAGTGCAAGATAAATCATACACGATGTATGATGTAGTTTGTAAGGTAGCCATGTACGCTTAAGAAAAAAATTGGCATAATATTTTAGATGATGTAAAGTGGAGTGGGTTTTGGCATCTGGGAGTGGAGAAGGGGCGAAGATGAAGTAGACATGAATATATATAGCATACATATAATTTTTTTTTAAAATCACATAAATATATATATGTAGGTAATAAAAAAAACATAAAAAATTGACCGGGCGGCGGCCGAGGGTATCTGGCCTCTAGAACCGCCACTGCATATATGTATCTGTACTAATATAAACAGAGCATTATTGTACAAACTTTGATTTGCCTTAAATATCCGTACTATATATTTAAATTAAGGCCCACTGTTATTAAAAAACATATATTTCGTTATCATAAAAAAATCAATACAACTAAGTATAAACAAAATTGTAAGATAAACATTTCCGGAAAAATTAAAATTTTAGTTAAGAGAAAAAAGAAAAGAAATAAGAATGAGGAAATATCATAAATCAATTGTTAATTGTATTTTTAACATCTATGATATCTAATATTATGTATGTAGACGTGAAAAGATAACGTGGCTTATCAGATAATTAATCAACTAAATTAGGTAAAATCAATAACAATCAAGATGTCAGTTTCGTGGCCACAATTATTTTGTTCATTAACAAGTGACGCGAATGAAAACTGATATGTGGAATCGTAGATCCAATTTAACTGATACAAATTATAATTCGAGTCAATAAGATAGTTCAGAGTCAAAAAATTGAATAGTTGCCGAAATGAACGTGAACCAATAGTATAATTTTTTTCCTAATTTTCATTAGTATAAAGGAAATCCCATTCATATGATTGCAAAAGCATTTAAAATGACAACACGTATAGAAATAAAAATTCAAATTCCAAATCCAAACTTCAATCATGCCTTTAAACAGTAGGGTTCAAACCTGGTAGGTTTACCCCTAAACATCAAGAGAAAATGTCCTAAACCGTCCAAAAACTGACAAGTCGCTTACATAACATACTACGCAGAATCATAAAAACTAATGCAATTAATCCACTACAATGGGTGCTTCTGGTGTCTCTCCCTGCTGCATGTTTGCATCGATTTTTGCTTGTAGTTTAGGCGGGATCCAATTAGTTTCCCTCAGGATAATAACTCGGATCCTAAGAACCACATTTATCGATTGCAGGATTTCAAAGATGCAAGCATCGTGACACTTGAGATCATTATCTAACACGAATTGTTTCCAACCAAGTCTGTCGAAGTGAGGTCTGCTAGCATTCCCTCGGTAAGGGATGGTCCACGTATGTCCATCATACGTGAAATAAGCAGGAACATAAAGACTAGGTACGAAAGCCCTCGCTCTCGAAGGCACCTCCTGATCAACAGAGAGCGAGATAGATTTTAAGTAACCATAACTTATATGTATAAAAAAAAAAATTCAAATACAGAATAAAAAAAAGGCCTACAGTTGAGTAATTCATACCAAACGAAAGCGATCAGCGAGATGTGCGTTTAATAAAACAACATCGAAAAAGGGGTATTTGCCGGAGAGACAGCAAACTTCAGAAGAGGTCGGATTCGGCGTGGATGAAGAAGAGGCCACTGCATCATTGAAAATGGAAACTGCAGTTATAGGTCACATTCATTTTACACAACTCACAAGTCCTGAACTCATACTACAAATTAAACAACGTAATCAAAATAATAACTAATTATGACGTCGATATGGTGTATGGCATCGACAATATATTTTATTTCATGTGAATGGGTGAAGCAACATTTGTACAAACACCACCTGGACATGTACAAATTATGCAACATAAAATTCATAAACTTGCCTACCATGAATTAACTAACATTATTTTTGACATTTCTTCGGAAAGGTGATGTACAAGGAATTATGTTGTATGACATCTAACATTTGTTCATACAGTTGGCGGGTATCAAATTATGCAGAATAAGTGCTTCCGATTTGACATGGATCATCCTCATATTTATCTCAATCACAACTATATTCTTATTCCATAATTGAAGCATCAAATGTATATGAAAACTAATAAAAAAAATTGGAAACAAATGATTCACACCAACACCCTGAACCCAAATTTAATCCTATCGCCTCTTAATCGATACATTACTATAATTTGAAAGCAATACCTGCTAATTTGGAGAATAATTACAACGGCCCAGGTCGAGGGATGCAAGAATCGGTGTGAGTTGCCGGTTCGCGGGGTTCGTCGCCCCCAATTCCCTGCAAATTTAAAAAAAACATACATAACCTACAATTTATTACATAAATTAAGAGAAGACAACAACAACATATGGCAATATAAGGCCGTCGCCACCTTACCGGTGCTATACGACGGCGATGGCGACGGCGACGGCGCCTCTCCCACGAAATGCCCTAGTATGAGTCAATAAAGAGGGTTATGAGGTTGGGGTAGGGTACGGTAGGGCATATATGGTTCTATTAAAAATTTATGCATTTTAATATATGGTTATTTATTTATTTCTCTTATTTAAAACACAAAATGGCATATAGTGCACTTGGTTTGCGCCTTAGGAGTACGCGTAAGGGGCGATGGTTCGATTCCTATGGAAAGTAGAATTACATTAATTTTTTTTTATTGCTTAAATTATTATTCTTTTTCTATTCAATTATGTAATTAAACTTTGTTCTCCCATTCCAAACTTAGTTAACATTTCATATACTAAGTTTTATCTTTATAGATCTTAATCTTTTGCCATATTGTATAATACAAATTATTTTATTTGACAACAACAAAGCAAGTAACACCTACAATTTGAGCATATTCTTGTATTTCTGATTAGCATATTAGCATATTGTAATTGAAATTGAAATATGCAAACGACTGAAAATACTTTCAATAAATTTTAACAATTGATATAATTGTAATTGTTGTGTATATTGTGAAGTCAACACTTCATTTCGTTGTTGAAAATTGCTCCACAAATCATTACCAGTTACAAATAATAAACTTCATTTTGTTATTGAAAATTGCTCCACAAATCATTACCAGGTATAAATAGCAACAACAACTGGCTCAAATGAACAAGTAACTGACCATTATGTATTCAAAAGATATGGAAACCTCACGGAATGAAGCCTCGAACAATGAAAGAATAATGAAAAGATGTGAAATAACTAGTCATACAATATAAAGGTATTAAGTCATTACAATATAATTCCTAAAAAAATTAATGTAGTTGGAAATTAAATGTTCTTTACAAAATTACTAAAACTTTAAAGGATTAAGTTAGTTAAATATGTATGAAGTTTCATTATTCACTTATAACTTTAGACAAACAAATGGCCATTAGTCTCTACCATAATAACTCAATTTTCTATAAATAATTAAACCTCATATTGTTGCAAATAACACATGAGAGCTCAGCACATGATATATCAACTAATAGCAATGCGGAAAAAATTATTCCACATCAAAATAATGAAATTCTAAGTCATTTCCTTGCTAATAGTATTATTTACTTATGCATCTAATGGAAAATATTACGAAAACATATTACTCAAAGGAATTCACTTCATTTTAATATGCATGACCATTATGTTTTAATGCCCATGCGCCAGATAAACTTCATGTACTAGTATATATACAAACATAAATATGAAACCCACTTATATTGTTTTTTAAAGTAACGCATATAAAAAAAAAACTTATAAATGGATATAATAAAATAAACCTTATAAATTGAAAACAACATTGAAAATGAGGGATAGAGTCCTAAAACAATGAGAGAATAATGAAAAGATTGTCAAATAACTAGTCAGAAAATATTATTTATTTCTATCAATCGCTAAGTGCAGGAATGCACACGCCGTATTACGGAGTCAACCGTTGCGGCCCACATGGTAATAAAATGATCATGGTTAGCCAATAAAGGTTAAGTCAACCAAAATAACTCGATTTTATATATTGCACATCTGTATTGTACCCTAAACATAAATTACTTCTATTTATTGTAAATAGGGATTTATTATGAATCGCAAACTTATTTTCTCACAAGTTTACAAATTCGGGTTGCAAATAAAAGTGAACGAATATTCAATTGTCGGTTCAGCTATTCGCGATTGTTTCATACACAGCAAAATATGATTCAAATTAATTACTATAACCGAAACAAATAGTAAATCGTACATGTACGGAGCAATTTTCTAAATTATCAAACAATACCATTATATTCAATTCCATTCGATTTGTTTCATTTCGTGCACAACACAAGTTGCAATACCTTTCTTAAAGACCCTTTCATGGAAATGAAATGCCTTTCTTAAGGTCCCTTTCATGGAAATGCAATGCAAATAAAACATGTACGAACACTAGAAGAAATTTGCAACTACAAAACACAAATTTGCTACAAAACATAGACTATGTGGTAAAGGCTGACAATAGAGTAATCAATTCCATACAAGAAAAAAGGGGTTAATCCTACGGAAAAAAAAAATTACAGGATCCGAAAATTAGTGTGCTCGATAAAGTACATCAGTTCAAATGGAAACAAATTTGTTAACGATGTTCAAATAAAACGGGAAAAAAAGTGAAGACACTGAAACTTTCATGTTAGGGTGTTCCTTCGGGTGGAATGATTGATAAGCTAAGGCTGTGAAAGACTCCTATAATTACGATGAAGAGGAATATACCCAGCACTATGCTGCTGAAATAAAGGCGGTCTACTCGAAGACGGCTCGTTCATCTGGTAAGGAATTCTAGAACCTGAGCTTGTGCCGCATTGTTTCTTTTTTGCAGAATCTGGCGTCACTGCGACTGACGAATCTCTCCCACATGGATCATTTCGTGCTTTCTTATTACCTGACATGAGTGCCAAATCAAAACAGTACGTCATAACTCAGATAAATTAGATGGACTTGTACACAAGCACGAAAAAAAAAGAAAAAAACCATTCATAGAGAACAATGTAATGTAATGCCCGAGATCAAACCTTTTTCCGGAGTGGAATTCAAAGTGCGACGCGCTCTCGTGTGGACGAAACTTTTTTCCAAGACTCGCTTAGGATCAGAAAATGGTGGAGTTTGCTCGGAATCTTCATTCTCACTGGAGACAAACTTGCATTTTCTCTTCAACGGTTGCATCCCAGTCATAGCAAAAACTTCCTTCCCCAGTGCTTCCACCTTCTCTTTCAAAAAACCTCGACATTCCTCGCGCTCTAGACAAGTACATGCAATTTCATATACGCGCCTCACAATTGAATTGACAAACAACATTGTAGGAAGAGTGCCCGTCTTTTCCGAACATACACTTCGAAGGAGGGATGCTGACTTTGCAGTCTTGGTCCATCGCTTCAATATTTGAGACTCAGGGATTCGAAAATTTCTCATCTGCTGATAAACCTGAAGTATATATTGACAAAAAATGCCCTCTGACTCCCACATCCGGCACGAACACTTCGCGTAGTTCGTGTTCTTGTTGTAAACAACCTTGCGATCACGTCCGTGTGTTACCATCATGGCGCGTATCTCCACATCACCATCGCCAAGATCAATATGCTCTTCGGATAGGGTAACATCCCACGCCGACAATGCCTGCCGTTCAAACTTCTGATACACTTTTCGCGTGTACGTTGAGGCTGCCTGGGTAAATAAGTCGTTCTGGTTGACCATCTGCCCTGGCAACCAAATGCCTATGGTGTCCTCCTCCGTTTCCCTTCTGCGCCAACTATTCTTAACTTCTTCATAATTCTCAACAAATTGCGTTAAAGTATCAGTTCGGCGCATTCCAGCCTTCACACAGCGATTAGCTCCTTCGCTACGTGAAGTTGACAACAAACCGGCGGTAAAAATACCTCGCGTGTAAACAGATGCCCACCGATGACGAAGTTTGTGCATTGCCTTAAACCAATTCTGACTCTTGCCGGTGGGGTTGGTAAAACGCATTAGCTTCTTCCAAACCTCATCAAACTCATCTTCATTCTCCACTTCATTCAAACATTGCCGCCACAATTTTTTGAATTCAGCATTGCGATTAAGTGATCCAAACCGTTTCATAGCATTACGATTAACATGCCACTGACATAAGCGGTGCTTGGACTCGGGAAATATCTTGTCAATGGCATTCATCATGGCCACACATTGATCGGTAAAGACTACCTTTGGCTGACGACCTTTCATCGACTTAAGGAATTCAGTGAACAGCCATTCAAAGGATGAAGCCGTCTCGTCGGACAAGGAACCGATTCCAAACATGCAAGTGAATGTATGGTGGTTTACACCGACAAAAGGTGCACAAATCAAATTGTACTTATTCGTACTATACGTCGTATCAACTGAAACAACCTCTGGGAATGCTTCATAATCAACTAAAGATCTACCGTCACGAAAGAAAAAATTCATTAATCGACCCTCCTCATCCTTCTCAGCACTCCAATAAAAATACGGATCCTCATCTGATTTTTGCATGAAGTAAGCGTGAAGCATCCTGGAATCACCGTTTTCGATCTTAGACTTTCTCCCCTTACGGGAAAAATGGTCATACGCATCCCTACGTGTAAAACCCAGATTTTGAGGGCCACCACTCTCCTTCTCCATAAATCCACAGGCACGGCTAACACCAATACCAGCGGCATGCAAAGCTTCAAGAATTGATGTTTGAGCATATGTCAAATTGCGGGAAGACCTAAGCATGTACGCCTGTTCAGACGGCACCAAAGCATGGTTGTGTTCCCTGTCAAATATGGTCACTTGCCACGGTAACCCCAATTTGCGAGCCACCCTAATCTATGTTCTGCACCCAGTTCGCATCACGACTTTCTTGAAAGAGGGGAGACGACAATCAGAACATTTTGAATCCGGAACTCCTGTACAACAACATACGTATTCCTTCCACTTAACATCGGTGCTCTGCCCAAGGTATCGTTGCTCTCCCCTCCTCACACCAAAACCTTTCAACCGACCGTACTCACAATATATTAAATAGGCTTGCTCTAGATCCTGCAGAGTAGATCCAACTTCCAACCGTTTTTCAATTGCTTCGCACATCATTCTCAATTCTTTCTTTTTAGGATCTTCAACATTAGCATTCTCATCGTCCGAAGGCTGTGGATTGTTTTCAGTAGGTGGATTTTCACCAAACACAGTCTCAACCAAAGGCACTGGATTGTTTTCAGGCAACTCATCCTCACCATTACCCACGGAATTCCCACCATTGCTTTCAGGTAATATAGATCGAATAGCAATACTATCAGCAGCTCCTACTTCACGTCCATTGTTATCATCACCTCTCAAGTCCCCAAAAATGTTGTCAGCACCCATCGCTTCACCAAAATTGTTAACATTTCTAGATTCACAAAATTTTACGCTATCACATATCGGTTCACTGACACTAGTATTATCAACTTCTCTGTCACAACACCTGTTTTCCTCAATACCTCGACAGAAATTAATTAAGTCTTCACCATCGGCTTCATCAGATTCATGTGAAGAAGTTGATGTCGGTCCATCAATCTCATCTTCAGTAATTGAATTTCCTTCACCATCATCATTCGATCCAATATCATCCAAATTCAGATTCAAGTCCACATCCATTGAAAATATTTGCTACAAATTATACTTTAACGCTTAATTAATAATTCACATTGATCAAAATGCAGCGAATAATGTTCATTAACAAATCATAAAAATTGTAAATTTCACATGAAATATAGGTATGCAGCGGAGAAAATAATTTAATAACAGATACTTCATATAATCAACTAACATTAATAAAAACCTAATTTACATTTCGATCAAACAAACATAGATGCACACATATATATTCCACATGAAACCTGCTGTGTACGAGTAGAAAGATGCATTCATACTTTTCAATAGGAAATGCAGTGGAATGGGAGGAGTTAACGACGACGATGAGAAATTTACCTTGTATCAACGAAAATGATAGATAGGAGCGCATCAACTAAGCAGCCGGAATCAACGACGTCAATGGGCGGAGTTAACAGCCACCGGAGTTAACGAAGCCGCGCATCAACGAATTCGCCGGAATCAACGAGTGAATAATTAAGTAAAAGCCAGTCAAAGAGATTGGAATCGAAGAAGAAGAAAGAAGCGGAGGAAGAGCAGACGCGGAGGAGAGATTTGAAGAAGAAATTTGGCACCTACTTTACTTTTGTAAAGTCACTTTCCCCCTCCCCTTTCCCAGTTTTGTCAGCAACAAAACCGTAAACCAACAATATAATACTATCAGAAATTTGCCACGTAGACTACTAAACCAAACCAAGGTTTCTTCCTTTTTAATTAAATAAATGGAAATTAAAATAAAAGAAGAATGAAAGTAATATACACGTGGCTGCATCTGGTGACATTGGATGCATATGCATTGGATGCAGGATCAAAGGTCCCCCCGTTGCATGTTGTGATCTGTGTCAAATTCCCATTATACCCCTAACACAAATGACAAGAAATGGTTGTGTGGGAGCACTACAGTAAATATCATACACCGCCTTTTCGGAATTTGTAACGTGTATATACCGGAAATACCACATGCAATCCATACAACAATCATTTCTTATTGGAATTCTCTCTCTCTCTAGCCAGCTAGCTCTTTCTCTCTCTCAAAGAAAATTTATAGCAAAAGAATATAGGGGTACTCAAAAGTTCAAACCTAAAGAAAGTATAACAAAAAATAAAATAAAAACAAAAAAAATTCGAAAAGCTAAGCAAATTACAACTTGATCGGAATGCAATTTAAGGATTAGAAACACCAATTATTTAGCACTTAATAAAAGGAAAAAGAAAAATAAGCTCGAACTTATTTTAATTTCTTCAATAACTTTCACTGCATCTGGCATATAATTCCTAAAAATCAAGCTATTTCAAACTTTCCAAATCTTCCAAACCACATATTGCAATCTCAAACAAAACACCCACAATATAATAAATAAGTTTCACTTTTGCTTGCTCCAAATGGACTTGGGAATCATTCAATGAGCTAGTTCGGTGGGTGTCGTGATTTTTTTTTTTTCAATTTGTCCTCCTATGCCTATCCCAACATTCCATCATGTAAAAACAAAAGAGATTTTTAGTAATTAATATGCTACTCCATCTTATTTGATTCCTGCCGAAACTTATAAATTTTCGAGAATGATTAAGTTAATTATTAAAATTTTAGTATCAATTTTATAAATCAAATAAGGTCAAGTCAGTTACCGTAACCCCACCCGGTTAGCCGAATCGGTTATCGAGCATACTGAATTACTAAATGGTGCAGTTATCAGGGGAATATTTCTACTGTACATGGGTTATCGATTTTTCGGTTGTTGCGTCGGGTAAACCGATCCCGAACCGACACCATTTTTTGAGAAAGTGTCATGCATTGATGGTAATGTTTAAAAAAGTTAGGTAATTTGTACGGTATAAGTTGTAAAGTAAGACAATAAGTTGTGGGATAGTATTTATAAAACAAAAATGAATGTATTTGTGCGTGTTAGCCTAGTGACAGTGAGGTTAATGCTCAGGCCAAAGGTCACAGATTCGAGTTTCCCGTCACGCGATATTTAAACTTCCTTGTAATATTATTAAAAAAAAATGAATGTATTTTATGGGCGGTCGAAAACGGAAAAAAGTAGATATTTTTCGTGGACGGACAGAGAAAAATATATATAAATTTTAATTGTTGGCGTTTTAGGACCTCCGATATTTGTTTTTGATTGATTACTATAATGTCACGACGAACTCAACAATTTTGTTAGTAATTAAAACAAGGAATCACAATTAACAAATAAAAAAAAAGGATTACATGCATATATGTAGATTAATTTTGTTGTATTAGAAGAGAAAATGTGCAATCTGTGTAATCAACTCCAACAAAATTTATACTTAAGTGTACAGTTTAGTGGTGAGACGCTTCTCATTAAACTTAAAGGTTGAGATTTGAGTGTGTGAATTGTAACTCAAAAAAAAATAAAAATAAAACTCCAACGAAATTTAGTACAAAAGCGGGTAGAAATAGCTCCTTATAAGCATATAGAAAGTGTGCGTACTACTTCATCAAACTAACTACCCCCGTCCCACTCAATTTGTCTCACGTCCTTTATTCAATTTGACACATACTATTAAATAAGAAAATAATCAATCTTTCAAAATTATTCAAAAGTGATGAGACCTACTCACTTTTTATCTTTCTACCCTTATTTTTAATCTCCAAGCCGATAATATGACTAATTGAGTAGGACTGAGGGAGTAAAACATAAATATGTCCAAAAAAGAAATAATACGTTGAAATGAGCACCCCGTTTTATAGAAAAATCAGATGCACTTCTGATGTTGCCGCTGTCGCCACAACCACAACCTCCTGCCAAAGGAAAGAAGGGCAAGGGCAAGGGCAAGGGCAAAGTTGTAGCCTCCTCCGCCAGCGCTACCGAAGACAATGCCGAAGCCAATGCCGATGGAGGCAAAACGAAGCGTCACAACTACACCAACGAACAGGCCGCCGTCGTGGCACAGATTTGGGTCGAGGAGACGTGCAACTCAATCGTCGACGCCGACATCACCGACAAAAAATACTGGGAAAAAGTCACTACCCATTTCAACGCTATGTTCACCCACCTCAACAACAAGCAGTGCAAGAGCTCTTTTGGGCACATCCAGACAATGGTGAAAAACTGAATGATCGCTTTCGACAAAGCGACCAAGCGCAGGCCGAGCAACGCCTCCAACGATATGGTGAAGGATGAGGCCCAAGAAATCTACAAGGTATCAACTGGCGGCCCTTATTTCAGGAATTTCAAGGCGTGGGAAATTCTGCGCGACTAGCCAAAATTCCTCGCCCTTGCTTTCCCCGACGTTCACTCGATGAAAAGGACGAAGACTTCGGCCTCGGGCGCTTACACATCTTCGGCGTCGGCGTCATCGGCGGAGGAGGCATCCACCAAAGGAGAAAGTGTGCCATCTCGATCGCAGGATAGAGATGCGGCAAGGACGGCGATAAGAAAGAAGGCCAAAGGAAAGAAAGCAGCAAGTGAGTCGTCGTGGGTCGACTCCATGTTCGATCAGGCAACTGCCCGACTCACTTCCCTCGTCGAGGTCAAGCAGTCGATAGCGGAGGCAATGCACGCTGTTGCTCGGGCGAAACAACATTCCATCGACATGAAAATTATCCAAAAGGATACGAGTTACATGATGCCCGAGCTTCACATGATGATGGTGCAGGAGGTGAAGGAACGTCGGGGATAGGCGTGATTTTTTTTTTGTAATTTTTTATATTTTATTAATTAATATATTATTTTTTATTTTATTTTAAATGAATGTAATTTTCTAATTTTATAATTTTAATAAAAAATTTAAATTTTATAATATTAAAGTTAGAAACAGTTTGAAAACCATTAGAATGGGAGGTCAATATCTCTAAGCGCTGAAATTAAGAGATGGGGATAGCCGCCTAACATACATTTCTACATGAATTCGGGCTGGGAAAATTTAACTACAGTACTGAGTGTGAAAGGAATAAAAAGAGTGAAAATATTATTTTTGACCTTTCTATCAACGCAAAAACTTGGATACAACGCGTCGCACCTCATGCACGCGTCTTTTTTTTCCGATTTTCTTTTTCCTTTTGTTTTTTCCTGTTTCCCAGTTTTGTCTTTTTCTGTTTTTTTTTTTTTAATTTTCAACTTTTATTTAATTTTTTTTAAAAAAATTGTACTTTTTTTTGTTTGCCTCTTCGTTTTTTTGTTTGCCGTTTCGTTTTTTGTTTGCCGCTTCTTCTTTAGTCAAGATTCGAGCGAGAGGGGCCGAAAGTTTCGGAGCGAGCCGAAAAAGTCCAAATTGTTGCCCGCCAATTATCTTTATATTAGTATTCGGAGCGAAAACAGAACAAAAAAAAAAACTAAAATTAAAAAAAAAAATGATCGGGTCAACAGGTCAACCCAACCCGACCCGATCGCATGGCCCGTGTGACCTGCTGCACCCAAGTGTTACTCTTCTATCAAAGTAAGCGCATCCCTACTCAAAGTAGTTGCGCCCCACCATTTCAAAACCCCAACACACCGTTTCCTGTAACGAACCAACCAATTACTTATTGCTCCACGGCGGCGCATTCTTCATGTCCAAATCAGAGCGGCCGCGCCTCCGCCGTGGAGCTCCGTCGCCTCTGTACAAGCAGAATTCGTGGTCGCCCGATATCCTCCGGGACGAGGCGTGGACCAACCGCCGGAAGAATCACAAGCTGCGGCGCGGCCGCAGCTTCACTGAAGATGACCTCGACGAGCTCCGCGCCTGCTTCGAATTAGGATTCGACTTCGATTCCACCGACTTGGATCCGAAACTGACGTCTACTTTTCCTGCGCTCGAGTTGTACCATGCCGTGAACAAGAATTACTCCATCAGCTTGTCTCGATCTTCTTCGGCGTCGTTTTCCGATTCCGATTCGGCTTCGTCGACTGTCGGAAGCATCGACTTAATAGTTACTCCGGGTAAGCTCGAGATCTTTACCGGTTTTTTCGCGCATCAAAAGTTGATTTTCGTACCGATTTGGGGAAGACTTGGGATACAATGGAACTGAACTTTTTTCGTGATTTGTTCTTTTGTTTTGAAAAAATTAAAAAGGTGATGATCCGGAAATCGTGAAGAGTAGATTGCGGCAATGGGCGCAGGTGGTGGCGTGTTCGGTGCGCCAATCTTCACCAATTTGTTGCGATTCGGATAGCTGTTTGGGGAAAAAGAGGAGTGGAGAAGAAAGAGAAACTTAATTTTGCATACCTTTTCGTTTCCTTTTTTTTTCTTGAATTTGTTGTTGAAATTAATTCTGTGAGAATTTTGCTGCTGAATTCAGTGGTATGATGGATAGAAGATTTTTTCAATTTTTTTTGGTAATGTTTGTGTTCTTTTAAAGTATGTTTTTGTTGTTAGGGCAGTTTTGTAAAGTTGTTAAAGGTAATTGAGTAACAAATTCTTTCATTACAGCATATTATGATTCTGGCCATAACATATCGTTTAAATTGTTGCCATAATTAGGCAAAGCAGGGGCGGGATATCCGAAATCATACTATAGTGAATGAATTTGGAAAGGTTTGTTAAAGAGATTGAATTAAACTTGTAAATTTGTTCAGATTTGAACATTTTAATCGGCTCTAAGAAACATTGTTAATTTGCGTTTATCAAGATTCAATTGAAAATAAATAAAAAAAGAAAAAAGATTCAATTGAAATATTGTTACAGTACATGTGGATAGATAGATGTACAAAATTTCCGGCTTTCACACCCAATGGTGATTGCGCTTGTTTCTTCATGAACAACACTATTTCTTATAGATTGAAACTTTAACAAAAAAACACTATTTCTCATAAATATCTTATAGATCGAAGGCTTGAAGATTTAACCAAAACGCACTCTTAATTCTCGAACATGCGACAGGTTGTAGGATTCGTTTACCATTGAAAAAGATTAATGAAGAAGACGAGAAAGAGTTTCTTGAACCTTCATGACAATATCTAAATATAAAAAAGTAATTTAGTGTGATTTCCTAATCTGATTTGACAACATTGAATTAGACTTTGGAGTAACGAATTTCGCCGCCGTAACAATATTATTTTGGTGTTAGGTTCAAAGTCTCAAACGGTCAATGAATTCATAAATTCATTCACTCCTGTATAGTTCCATTGACCTACCATTCGACTTGCTTATTTTGAATTTATTTCTTTCTTTTTTACTTACAGTGGTAGAACCTCTATAAATTAATACCATTGGTACCATAAAATTTTATTATTTTAGAGAGGTATTAATTAATCAATACATTAATAATTTATTAATTAAAGGTGGGTACTTCATAATATAAGAGATGTCAATCACGTATTGGATTATCCGGGTGAAAAATGAAGCATATTTAGAGATCCAAAGCTTAGTAGATTTTGTCGATACTATAATTGAAAATGCAATTGAAGATAAACTTATGACGATAGAGTGGTATAAATCGATTACACAAAAGAAATCAATAATAGCATAAAAATCCTTGATAATTTTTTATTGTTGTTTGAGAATGCCACACCAGAGCTTTTAGAATATCATAAGAAAAGTTAGAAATGAAATTCATTTTGATATAACTTTTAATATCTTAAAGAGGTTATTAATTAATCGAGTATTAATTTAAAAAAGTTATGCTGTAATTGCTGTTAGACTATTATATAAGGATATTTATTTTTTAATATTATTATTGATCATCGGCTTGTAATAATGAAATGTAAAGTTGCAAGTAGGAATTACTATAGAACGTAAAATTCAAAAATTGAAACGGATCGAGTTATCAATGTGGCTGTTTGCCGTATGTAGGAGGAAAAGAAAAATCATCATGTTTATTTATGACGGTTCCAATTTTTATTACTCAAATTATATCAATGCAACCTTTTGTGTCGGGGAATTGACGAACCCATTCCCATTGATAAAGCAAAGTGAGATATTTTTTTCCTCCAACGTTCGTATTAAAATAACGGATATTTTGGGGATGCGGTTTGTGATGAGACTAGCTAGGGTTACATTACCAAAATATTGAATCCACATTGTCACATGCATTCCGTATCTTTGCATATTCAGATATTAGTTCATAACAAAATATAAATGCAGGTCAACCAGACCCACAACCTAGTTAAAAGAAAACGTCAAAACTAGTAAATTACACCCTCCATCCACAAAAAAAATATTATGTACTCATTTTTAAGTCAACTTTTGACATGGTTATATTGAGCAATGAAATTCAAATTTTGGCACACCTTCTTCAAAAATACAAAATTTGGTCATTTTCTTTGAATTTGAGATAAAATTACCCTTAAAAAAAGGTGCGCAGATCGGGTACAGACGCGGATTGAGGGGTCGGGTTCGGGTACATACGTGGGTTGGGTAGCATTCGGGTACAAGGGGGTCGGGTACTTTTGACACTAATCTTATCATTTGTGCCAAAAGTACCAAATTACTTAGTTTTTTTTTTGTGCTTTATGTTGATACTTTTGACACTAATGTTATAATTTGTGCTAAAAGTACCAACAAAAAGTAAAACAAAAAAATGCCAATTAATTTCACATTTTTGGCACAAAGTAAATATTAGTGCCAAAAGTACCAACAGAAAGCAAAAAAAAAAACCAAGTAATTTGGTACTTATGGCACAAATGACAATATTAGTATCAAAAGTACCAATAGAAATTACAAAAAAAAAAAACTAACCCAAGTAATTTGGTATTTTTGGCACTAATGTTTGCATTAGTGCCAAAAGTACCAAATATACTTGAACATCTCATTCATGTTATTTATCAAGGATTTTAGTACTTTTGGCACAAATGACAATATAAGTGCCAAAAGTACAAAAAAAACGTTCATTCAATGATTAAATTGTACAATCATTCGTGCCAAAAGTACTAGATACTAGATCGACTTCCAAAACGACTTTCACTAAGAATAAGCTACTCACAACTACAAATGTATTCCACAATATAATTTATAGTCTAACTCTAGCTAAATGAGGAATCTAAACCCTAAAGGGAAATGTGTTCCATTTTTATAATTAACCTTTATTTTTTTTACGCGTGTGATCGCTCGCGGTGTCTAAATGGTACAGTTGGCACAAATAAAGACATTCGTGCCAAAATAACCAAACATATTTAGCAAATTTGCCATGTTTGGATGGTACAATTGAGGCACAAATGAAGGCATTCGTGCCAAAAGTACCAAACATACTTAGCAAATTTGCTAAGTTTGGATGGTACAATTGGTACAAATGAAGGCATTCGTGCCAAAAGTACCAAGCATTACTTTTACAGTTTGATCATATACAACTCCAAATTTCAACAAATTAATGAAATGAATGACAAGTCAGACACTCATAAACGTTGTTAATACAAGGATTATGCACTCATTTACATAAAAAAAGGCAGTACATCAACATAATATACGGTACTATTGGTACTAAAATGTTGATTCGTACCATTCGTACCACAACAACATTGAAAATGACAGACTCATAACTGGAATAGAATGAAGAAATCACGATAAGAAGAAAACGAAGTAGATGAAACAAAAAAAAATAACAAAATGACAAGCTCGATTAAATAAAAGATTATCCCAATCAACAATAAACCAAACTCGAGCAGTTGAGCACACAAGAAGTTTCTTTGTAAATGAGGTTGTTGCGCTACCACGACGAGCCAAACGGTGGATGGTCGACTTCATGATCCCCTGAATCCGGAGCGAAGTGATGGCGGCGATCTCGGCTTTACTTTCGACATAATCGATTCACAAATCTGAATAAGCGATTAGAATAAACGTGATTGATCAATTCTCTGTAGATCTGCATCCCCGTGTGTGTCTTTGTTTGTTTATTCAGAGTTCACGAAGTTGGCCGGTGATCAAATATGGGCAGATGAGAGAGAGTGGTTGTGGGCAGATCAAATATGAAAAGCGGGTCAGGGCGGATGTAATGAATGGATCTGGGTTAATAAGGGTATCTAGGTCCTAAATTTTAAAAAATGACCAAACTTTGTGTTTATGAAGAAGGTGAGTCAAATATTGAGGTTCTTTGCATATTGTGACTATATGAGTATATATTCTCTTCATTTTTTTGTCTTCACCAAAAATATGTGGATACATCATCCACTCATAAGATACTTAACCAAAATTATTAAAACTCGTGCCATTAAAACTTATGCATATTTTTCATGTACGAAGGGATCGAGTATGATTTTTTCTAATTTAGAAGTTTTTTCTTTAAAATGTGTTTATCTATGTATTTTTGAGAGTTGTTTTAAGTCAAAGTTAGGAATTAAGTTTTTATTCTTCTTTAGTTTAGTATTTAGGAGAGATCATGAGAGTTTGAAATTTAATGTTCCATTTAAAGAAAGAATCTTAATTGAAAGAGAGAACTAGAGTGGGATTAAACAGAGAAATTTTTAAAGGGGTGTAGATGTATTACACCCACCCCTCGTATGATATTATTTTAATATTATTTTTTATATTATTAAAATATTACTGTATATTGTGAGTAGTGGGTGTAGTACACTGATAAACATCCATTTTGTAGCAACTAAAAGCGTTTTTATAGCACTAATTGCCTTGTTTTACCTTCAAACGTGGCTTATTTTGGATTGTTTTCACTATATTGGATTGCTTTCACGTTTTGGTGGAGTTTGTGCAAGTGTGTAGGTCAAGCATGAGATGCCAAGTCGAAATGGAAGGATTGTTGAAGAGCGGAGATGAAGAAATGGGATGGAAAAGTGGAACACCGAGCGAAGAGGAGAGTAAATCCAAAATCGGCGCCCAAGAGTGAGTTTTCGGCAGTTTGGAGCCAAAAGCCGGCGGTTCAGGGGTGAACCGCCGGCCAAACCGCCGGAAATCTCTAGAATCAAACTCAAGAAGAAAAGCAAAATCGGTGTTCCAATCGGCGCCTGGGGCCTGAACCGCCGATTTGTGCATTCCGACCGCCGATTTTCACTGTTTCGTCCAACAATGGATGATTTTGCCCCTGACGCGATTTTAACTTCATTTAGCACTTTTTCCTCCCTATATATACTATGGGACAACCCCAAAACGTGTATTCACCATCCCTTAGCTTAGATTCTTGTTCAAAAAGTTTCCAATTAGGGTTCTAAACACATTTTCTATGGTTGTATTAGTGAATTAAGGTTGGATTTGAAGACTTTATGAAGATTTCAACATTAGGTTCCTAGTTTCTCATCTATGTAATCATTTCTCCTTTGCTTTGTTTTGATTATTTCCATGTCTAGCTAATTTTCTTTGTTGGTTTTGGGGATTTATGATGATTTGATGATAGATTGATCATAGCTTGTTGATTTCTCTTGCCTTCTTCTAATTAATTGTGGATTTGGTGCTTAATTTCATGTGGGAATTGTTGATCACCTTTCTTGCATGCCAAGTGCTTGTAGAAATTCTTGATAGATTTTTACTTGCATGGATTTCAAATTGCACAACTTGTATTGATTTGAGGCTTAGTAGGTGATAATTTAATGCATGGAAGTGTATAATCCTTGTGCTTTTTGGAGTTATTTGGTCGTCTTGAGTCTTAGCCGAGAGAGTCGATTGAATGATCCCCGTTTGCTAATTGTCGAGAGAGATTAGTGAATAATTTAGTGATTGCTTCTTAATTAGAGGATTAAATTGGTTTGCATGAATTAGGAAGTTGTAATCAAGCTATCTAGAATCGGATTAAATCCTTAGAACCAACCTTTGTTCTAATTTGTTCCTTAATCGTTTGTTCCATTGAATTCGCATGATCTTGTCATTTACTTGCTTAATTAGCTTTGATCTTATGTTTAAGTGTTTGAATAAATCCCAAATCATGTTGTTTGAAAAGCTTGAATAGTAGGATGATGCATAAATTTGGTTTTCACTAGAAACTCGGCATTTTAGTCCTCGTGGATACGATACTCGTTATTATATACTACAATTACCCGTTAAAGTACGGTATAATTGCTTGGTAGAAAATTAGCGACCATACACCTACACCCATATAAGAATTTTTCGATTAAACATTTGAGTAACACTTGTGTGCATAAACTCGCGTGTGGCTTGTGCCAGAGTTTTTATTTTTATTTTTTATGTTGTATATCTCATTTAACGTTGCGGTGCATCTGCATACACAGAGGTGCATCTCAGTACACGAGGAGGTGTATCTGCATACACTATGTGGTGCATCTCAAAATGCATGGTGGTGCATCTCATATTTAAAAAATTAAAATATACTACAATTTATTTAGAAATTCAATTTAAATTAAACCCTAATTGGAAATTAATAAACTCTAATTGGAATTATTTAAAAAAATCCAAATTTTTTTTACAGTGTGGTGCATCTCAGTACACATGGTGGTGTATCTCATTATACATGATGGTGCATCTAAAAAAAGTGAAAATAATATTAATAAAAATAAAAAATCGGTGCATCTCAATACCCTTAGTGGTGCATTTCATTACATAGAGTAGTGCATAGCAGTACACGTGGTGCATATCATCTGACTGTAAAAATAAAGTCAAAAATTAAAAAAAAAAATTCAAAGTCAACGGGTTGACCGGGTCGATCCGGTCTAACATGAGAATTTGCCTAAACATTTTGGGCGCGGGCGACTGACCGTAACTAGGAGTATTAAGTAATTACTATGAGAAATTATGAATAATCAGAATTTAATGATTTATAATTAGAATATATTTACTCTCTCCATCGCAATTTAGTGTGTAATGTCCAATATTTTATACTACTTCCCAATAAATCAAAATGTGTCCACACGAGTTCGGAATGAAGGGAGTATTATTTAGAACTTGTGAGAACACCCATATTGAAAACTTGTGGACGTGTTGATCTATAACAGAGTCGTAAACATAAAATAGTAGTATTATCCATATAATGAGTATGAATTATTAAACTACACTGTTTAGATAAGTTTGATTACAATTTGCATATAGGGACGGAACATTTTGAAAGATGCACTCAACTGTTAGACATACAATTTGGTGATGGATTTGACGTCCTAGCAAATATTGTCTAAATTATTTGAACTTTTGTTTGATATATTCTTATGTGCCAAAATATCAAATTTAATATGAAACCTAAGGCTCAAAAGGCCAAATTAATTGGAGCGTCTGAGCTGAGGTCCATAATTATTGATTATTTCTAATAACAAACGAAAAGAGAAACGTTAGGGTTGTGGGAGATTAATAAGACCAAATTCCCGTGAGAACCCCATGTGATGCAGGACAGGTCCTACTTGCCTACTTAAATAATTTATGAATATCTGGAACTTCAAAAATTGATTATTGATGACTAAAACTATCAAAGGCTATTGAGCGTGTGTTAACCTAGGAATGCCTGATGTTAAAGGTTGTAGGGTTAATTCTATCGCCACACAGCTTTCAAATTATTGGTACTAAAGCTATGAGTTCCAATATTTTTCCTTTTTACTACTTCTACTAAATTGAAACGGATCGTTAATGAGTTAGTTCCATAAAAAAAAACAATTGAAGAAACTATATATAATTGAATTATACGAGCTTTTTCTTTTCCACCCTTGATTTAGTACGTAAACTCATTTAGTCATTCAAATCCTTAATTGATGGTATTTTTTCAAACCAAAAAGCGGCAGATAAATTATCTGAAAGTCGTAATAAAAACTATTCTTGTGCGTGATTTTATGTTGATGACTATTAACTTAGACAGATCATGTCTCCTCTCTAGTTAGAAAGAAGAGGCACCTATACAACAATGAGCGTTTCTTATCATTAAAACAACAAAAGAAGTTAGCACTGAGCCTAGTGATTAATTAAAGAATTGGAGTTGACTCGAACACTATTTTTCATTTTCTATTAGACGATAACGCCATTAGTTTTGGGGATTGTCATCTTCCAAATAAGGAAAATTTTAACCTTTTAAAATCCCCCAAAAGTGATGGGATCTACTTTGTTTCTATCTTTTTACCCTTATTCTTAATCTTACTACCAAACAGTAACATGACAATAGCATGATCGGAGGGAGTATATCTATATTTCACTTAACTGTAACTATAGTTTAATTTTATAGATAGCAGTTGGTAACTATTTTTCAAAACATATATATACTCCCTCAAATATATCCGGCTTCAAATATGGTTCATACTTCCATACTCGTCATTTTACTTTCCACATCCCAACTATTTAATTTCAGAGATCCCAAAACGCAAATATTAGTGGTTCATAATGATGAAAAAGAAATAGAGGGTATGTTTATTAAATGAGCAGCATGAAAGATAAAGCAGATTTTTACATGATATATTGTGTATATAAGAGTTATGCATAAAATACTTATAATGTGTTGTTGGGTATTTGTAGTTTTACTTCGTACATGAGACTAATCTATTGGAACAATAAACAAAGAAATTGAGACAAAATTCTTAAAACAAAAAGAATACTTGTTATATGTGTGTTAGTCTAACTATAGTAAAACTTACAAATTTTTAATTAAAATTAATAAATCCTATTAAGAAATTCTAATTGAAAATTTTTAATAAATTTTAATTAAAATAATAAAATTAAGTTTGGAATAATTTTTTTATTAAATGGAAAAAAAAGAAAGAAAGCGGACTATAAATTCAAAATTGCGCGTCGTGGATGTTGTGCATTACACGCACCCAGTGGCAGAGTCAAACTTTTTGTGGTGGGGGGTCCAATTTATCATAACCTTGTAATTTGTAAGTGAAAATCTAAAAAAAATAAAATAATGGAAATGAATAAGTACAATTTAAAATTACTACATCACAACCTTAAAAAAACTAGTTAGGTTCAATAATTACAAGTTACAATCTTTGAAAGTAGAACCAATCAGTAGTTTTGTCTCTTATGGGGATGTTTATTAAGCATAATAAGCCTGGATAGATAAAAATTATATAGACTAATCTAATATTTACTTTTAATGATTAGATTTAAAGAATATCTCATAGCCCGTGATTATTGCTCCTATTTGGGACTATTGCATAGATATGTATCCTACTCAAAAGGGTGAGATTTAAGGAATCCTTAGGATGATGATAAGAATAGTCAATCTCAATCTCGCTTAGTCTACACCCCCTTAGTGTAATTTTGGTTTGAATAAAATGAAGTCCACAATACCTAGAAATCCAAACTAATTACTCAAAATGCAAACAAATTACTCCCTCCGTCCCCAATTTAAAGTCTCATTTCATAGTGGGCACGGAAACTAAAAAAAATGATAAAGTAGAAGTGGGTGGGAGAAAATGGTAGTGGTAATGATAATAGATTACTTTTGTTAATTATTGTATTAGGAAAAATGTGAAGTTAGTAAGAGAAAAAGGTGAAGTTAGTGGGATAAAAAGGTAGACTAATGATATTTGGGTGGGCCCTTTAGTGGTAAGGGGTAGTATATAAGAAAAATAAGGGAGGGTAGTTTTGTCCAAAAAGCAGAGTGAGACTTTAAATTAGGGACAATTTTTAAAGAGCAAATGAGACTTTAAATTGGGGACGGAGGGAGTATAAAACAATATTGTGTATTGATCCTTGCATAATAGAATTGAGTCTTTAAAATTTATTTCCCCCAATATACAACCAACCTTCTCATAAAACATGTTGATTTGAATCAATAAAAAAATCACTCCATGTATTTTTTCTTTTCGAATTTAATTAAAATTGCATGTATACCCTTATTATTTTTACAAATTGATGGAGGGTCCAAAGAGCCTCTATGCACCATGCTCCCTCCGCCACTGCACGTACCTGACCTACTCCATCCATCATGTTCATATTATTATTATTTATTTATTTAAATGTTTCACTTGTATTATCATGTTTTAAAAAAAAAAATTAATCTTTTAAAATCTTTCAAAGGTGATGAGATTACCCACTTTATATTATTTTACTTTTATTCTTAATTTTACTTAATATGAATGGGACAGATCGAGTATTTGTTAGATGAGTCATGCATGCGTGTTTGGTGTGCAGCGCCCGAATTGTGACTAAAATTGTGTGCGACTGGTTGCACGGTTCAAGCCGTCGCACGTGAACTTTTGTTAAAATAAAATCACAAGGTTATAGGAAAATATCAAAGATATTAAATTATGTCGAAATAAGAATATGAAGATATTAAAATTAAAGGTAGTGGGAGAGAAGTGATTGCGTGCATGAAACACGAAGCTCGCGAAATGCTATTGCCCCCTCCTCAACATCATCATCACCACACCGGCCCATATACACCCCAAAACATGGCGCGTGAGACACGCGCAGATGCGTGCTGTGAATAAATATCTGGCTGACAACTGCTAAGATATTTCAGTCCGACGTGGCGCCCTACCTCCTTTTATGCTCAGGTGTCTCCATGTGGAGCACCCTTTTACTTGCACTTTCTCTCTCACCGCCTTCTCTCTCTCTCATATTTCTCTCCTCTCCCCTCTCTTTTCTGGTGACAATCGGCACAAGAACTACGTCTCGAGCCTTCGCCGTTGTGGAATCGGTCGAATTTGGTAGCCTCGACTTTGATCGGTTGCGAAGATATTTTTCATCTTTCGCCGGTAATTACGTTTCTTCCCTCTCGATTTTTTCCCATCACTTCTGCATCTTGTGTTGAATTATTGCGTGAGCGTGTTTAATTGCATTTTGGAGTAGGTTTTCTGATTTATTTAGGTTTTTCTCTTATGCTGTTTAATTGTGTGTTATAGAAGGATAAGGATTGGGAAAACAACTGTATTTCTGCAATTCTGATGGCGTTATGCTTTTTTTCATGGTAGTAAATGAGACTAGTTTGTTTCAATTATGCTGAGCAATGCATGTTTCTTCTGAATCTGGAACGAAATCTAACCTTTGTAGTTGCTAATGCTTACTTCGGCTCTGGGATAAGAGATTTAGGAGTTTCAGATTCATGAGGATCAAGAGATCTTTATTGGTGGAAGCTTTACTTTACTTCTGTTCTAATCTCTTCTCTCTTTCTGTCTTGAGGGGTGGCGTGGGGTGTTTTTTGTTTAGTCTTCTTCTGCAGAATGACTTGAAAATGCTACTTATTTTGAGAAGTTTGTTCAAAATATTGTCATACATACATATGATTCGTTTCCACCATGGACTATTGATCACGAATAACAATCATCTAATAGTTTGGGAAACACTTGATTAATCAGGGAACTTATGGAATCTTAGGGTAAAACGTGCATGACTTGAAAGAGCTGCATACTATATTTGATCATGATCACAGCTGATTTGAATTGCTCTCTCTCTCTCTCTTCCCCCCCCCCCCCCCCCCCCCCCCCCACCCCCTTTAAAGAATGTTCCTTGTTCCCGCAGGATAACAGCTAGCACAATGTGGACTGATGAGAAGCACAGCTTATTTCTTGAACATTTGGAAGTCTCATTTGTTAAACAGCTGCACCAGTCAATCAGTTTGCTTGGTCGTTGCTCGGATCAGGACCGAGGAGACAGAAGCATTACACAAATACATCAAATGAATGCTCGTGATACGTCTGAGCAGGTTGAGTCACTCATTTAAATCCCAATGTTTCGGTTATTAAATTTTCTTCATGTATTGCATATGCAATCGATCAGCCTGAGTAAATTCGAAGATACTTGTGTGTTTCCAGTTGGCTGCTCCGTTGTATGGATGTTGGGGAAAAATCAAGTGCAATAGAGGTGATCCTCTTCCCCATGTTTCAGTTAAGGCCCTTGGTCATATCAAGAGTCCACGGGCTCATCGAAGTAAGCGCATCAGGATGGAGTGTCCTGCTGCATCAGCTTGTACACCAGAACCATTGATGCTGTGTGATGCAGAGAATCTCGGCAAAGTTGTTAAGCATCATAAATCAGATACTTGTTCACAACAATTATCTGCCAGTACCGAATACTGTGATTCGCATGACTCCACGAGAGGTGATTTGAACTCTATTCCTTTGAATGATGCTGGCTTTTTCTGTATTGGACCTCCTTTGGTTTTGCTGCTGTGTTTGTTTGATATGGTTTCCTTGCCATCTTATTCATATATTTTAATTTTATTGAGTACATTACTATATAGATGCTTTAATATCCTTTAATAATGTGCATGAGGGTAGAATAACAATGTATATGCATAATGCAGTTGAGTCCATTCCACATTATGCTATATAATGTTTCATTTTGTACTGTAATCTGTCAACCAGATTCATGCCATTGTCTATTTCCTTTTTACTTCCATGGCAGACCGCTAAGAAGGTTGCATTATGAGGGAATTTGTTCGAACACATTTTAAGCTATTGTATTCCTTGCAGAGGGTACGGGTCAAAATTTTGTTGATGAAGACGACGAAACACACTCAAATTCTGTGTCTCAAGCGAAAAGATTGAAGAAGAGTGGGTTGCTGGATTAGTGGAAATTGAGTGACGGCCTGATCTGATGGGTGGCTTCGACTCTCTAGTCTCGGTTGTGTACAGAGGAAATGAATTTTTTGGATCTCTTCTTGATCCAGGGCTATATATGTAAATATGTATCCAGAGAAATGCATGTCTTCAACACATAAATTACAATATGAATATGATAGCTCTAGCATTGTAGGTTAAGTAGCTTATGATGAAGGTGCGAGGAAGCTTGAGATCTTCATTTGTTTCTCTCCAAATTGAAAATTGGTGCTGTGAGGTTTTGGTTTTGAATCTTGAAAGATGACGTCAATGGCGACTGGCGAGAATGGTTGCCAGCTAATGTTTTGTTATTCTTTGCCCAAATGTAGGAGCAATTTTTAGGGCATCATATCAAGGTTTGTTTCAAAACTTTTGCATGATATGATATCATGGCCTGCCAGTTATATAGTACTATAGATTTGAAGTTACTTACTTGGTAAATTATTTCAATTTTCAAAGTGCTGGAGTATTTTCTGTGTATTATTTACTATTTAGTTGGTAAATTATTTCAATTTTCAATTTAGTTTGTGCCTGTGTATTATCTGCAACCCTTTTGCTTAAATATAACACACATCGGGTTCTCAAAAAAATTAAAAAAAAAAAAAATACACGTCGGGTACCGGTTAATTTCTGATTCTAGTAAGTATGCCTCTTATTAATAATAATAATAATAATAATAATAATAATAATAATAATAATAATAATAATAATAAAGTCGATCATCAGTTTCGAACAAAGGATGAAAGGATAGTGGCTTGAGTTTCCTATTTTCAAGAATTTAGATAGGTCGCACTCCCAACAGCATAATAAATAGAGAAATGCAAATATCTCTGACAGCAGTAATATTTTATTTTATAAATATACTATTCTCATTTAATCTTATTTTTATGTTCTTTCAACTTTTATTTATGACCATAATAATTCTAAAAATTAAAATTCTAAACTGTTTATCTAATTATCAGCTAACTTTTTTCCTAAAATACTTAAGCACGACATCGGTAAAGACGCTATGGAACGTGTCCAGAAAGAAGCTTGTGAACATGTATGTGTTGATGAGCTAGTCGAAATTATAGAATAGAGTTTCCAGTGAATCCAAAATTTTCGCAATTCGAATACCGATTTTATTTTAAAGGCTATGTTATAATTCGTTTGATCCAGTAGTTTTGAAGAATTCCCAAATTCCTACTTTTTGATCTATTGATCCATTAATAATAATAATAATAATAATAATAATAATAATAATAATAATAATAATAATCTTTTAATGCATACAATTCCAAAATTACCATCTATAATTAATTTGGCCATCTATTTGATGTTGACAACATTAACACCATAACACACACCGTTAGTACAGTACGATGTAAACTTTAAACCTTAAAAAACAACAAGATCTACTATATTAGTATTAAGTTTCCAGCGCTTATCATGCTAATCAAAGGTGTTTACATCGAATCATATCATCACCTTATTAATTATTTATAAAACTATTTATTGGAGTTTGGGATAACGAACTTATTTATTGTTGAGATACTCATTAAGATTCATAAAACTTTCAGTTTATCCTATTTACCATGCGTTTTTTTTTTTTTTTTCCCTTAATTGGGTTTTATGAATTAATATGTTAATAATAATATAGAGTACATAATAACGTATTAATTAAATTAACTTTAATAGAAGTTAAAGAGGGCGCTTAAAACATTCCTCCTCTCTAACCTTCTTCCCTCAATCTTCTCTACTCCCTATATTCTCTTCTCTTTTCCCTTCCACCTTCTTTTGTTCCTTATTTCTCCGCTATTTCGCCGCTTCAATTTGGGAGATTTCCTACCAAATTCACTACTGTGCATTGTCTTCGATTCTCGGCGTCTGCTTTTTCCGCTCGAGTTGGCGTTTGATTGATCGTCTACATTTGAATCACTACGCTGCTTGATCGGTTGATGCGTCCTTGTTTGAGGATTCTGTGATGGAATCGTTTTGGACGCCCAATGGCGTCCCCGGCGTTTCACATTTCGCCATCGCTTTCCTCTTCGTTTTTGCCTTCTTCGCCGCTAGGTCCTTCCTCGACAGATTCATTTTTCGCGTAAGCTTATTTTTTTTCTTTCTACTCTGTGAACTGCGTTATGTTTTTGGGTGTTTGATCTGGAAAATGAAGGTGGATGTATGGTGTGGCGTGAAATGTGTTTTGGTGCTCTACGTCCCTCTTGTTTGATCGAGAAATCTTCCGATTCATTTTGCGCTATAATTCCACACTGTTTCTTCCTTTCACAAACCTGGAAAAAAAGATTCAGCAAACCCAGGCGGTGGAGTATAAAATTATCGATTATGGAGAAATAAACTTGCCATACACTGCTGCATTCAATGCCATCTGCATTGATGTAAAGTTAAGATTTCCCATGCTTTTGAGTTTTCAGCAATGAAATGGTTAATATTCAAAAGCTATTGGGCACTTCTGAGATTAGGTTTCTAGTTGTTAGAGAATTAAGAAACTCTAGTACTAAGTTCCAGTACTGTTTTTCGGTTTAGGTAATCCGATTTTAAAGATATTCCTATAGTACCAGGTGAAGAGTTTTTCAAGTCATACTCTGCATGAAAATATGATTTGATTGAATGTGGTTTGATTGATTATTCACAAATTTAGTATCTAGTTTTGCTGTTTGGCATTCTGTTACTGAGAGATAAACTCAGGTTCATTGTATATAAATAATCACCATGAAAAGAAAAAAACATAGTATTACTGTAGAAAATTAGCCTGCTCTCTGTCAAAATTGTCCTTCCTCACTAATTGATTTCATCTATTTCAGAGGCTGTCAATATGGTTGGTAACCCGAGGTACTAGTCGGCCAAAACATAATGAGGAGACAAGGACAAAGATAGCAAAATGTGCAGAGTCCATGTGGAAGCTTACATATTATGGTACTGTTGAATTTTGCGTTTTAGCAGCTACGTACCAGGAACCATGGATTACAGATGTGAAAAAATACTTTACAGGCTGGCCCAATCAAGAACTTAAGTAAGTTTGATTGTCACAAGGGTTCTTCTATCAAGTATCAATAAGTGTGTTGATTCTATTGTGAATTCCTGGAATGAGAAGGATAGATTATGTAGTTGTCGACAGGAATCTTTTCCCATTTCATGATAAATCCAGAAAATGTCACTGGACTCTAGGTATGTAGTGCCTCAACAAATTATTTTGATGTTAATTTGGCAAATATGGGTGCTGGGTTCCCAATTTTGTATAAATCCTCGTGATATAGTGTAGTCTGTTGATTTTTGGTTTTGCATCTTCTCATATGAAGAGTTTTGAGAACTGAACATTGTCTGCTCATACAGCAACTTGTCAGCTAGGTCTCCTTGTTATATTTATTTAAGTTAGTGCTTGCCAGGCATTTCTGGAGAATCAGTCCATCTCAAATAACTTCAAATATTTTGAGATGCTGCTGATGCAGCATGCTTCTTTGACTTTGTCGTGAAGCTCTTCCATTTCTTGGTTGTGTATTATGTTGGAATTATGCTTCTATATTTTTTTCTTTATGTGGACTGGACTTGTGAAGTCCTCCTTATTGAATGGATTGAAATGCCTCATATTGTACTTAAAGTAGCATTTTCTAATGTTTCAGGCTTCCGGTGAAACTTATCTACATGTGCCAATGCGGATTCTACCTCTATAGCATTGCTGCCCTTCTTACCTGGGAAACTCGAAGGAAGGATTTCTCTGTCATGATGTCTCATCATATCGTCACTGTGATCCTAATTTCTTATTCGTACATAACAAGGTATCTTTTTGCTTTGTTTGTTGACTTGGGGGGTACTAATTAATCAGATGATTGTTAGAGACTTTTGGTGAAGCTGTGGAAAAAGTGCATGGATTTGCTGTTATTTCAGTCAAGGCTTTAGAATTATGCAAATCACCTTTGACTTAGAGGCCAGCCTTTCAGGCAACGAAGTAGAAATCACTTTTTCTCTGCTTAAAAATATGAAATCATTGGGAGACATAAATGTTACTTTACACTGTCAACAATCCTGAAGTCTGCATAGAGGAAGTTCATGAGGTTCTTCTAATTTGGAATGTCCAAAGGCTGAGCTCTAATCACTTTAGATTATTTAAAGATCAGTTTTCCGCTTAGCTTATCAATTTCACAACTTAGCTAATTTGCCAAGGACGGTGTGTGATCTTTCACCATGTATTGTCTTGTTAATTTTAATGCAGGTATAGTTGTGTTGATTGGTAGGGTTTTTGTGGAAACAGTCATAGAAGGTGTGGTATGTAGCCTAAGATTTAAAGTAACATTTTCGGAAATAAACTATTCTTGGGGACAGATAGTTCCTAATATATTTCACGTAAGTTCAAATGAATTTGCTTAAAACACTTTTTGGTTTTGCTTCGGTATTTACTATTTTTTCCTCTCTAATTACTAACTGAAGATGATTGATAAAATTGGGGGCCAAAATGAGATGGGCAGTTTACAACCATGTTTCCATGTTCAAATTGAAAGAAGGAATTTTTAGTCATAAGCTCTAAAAGCCTATCCACATCAACTTAATTATGAATGATTAGACATGTGCACATGAGCTAATACTGAGACACGTGTATGTGTGCATATTAAATAAAATTTATTGATGGACTGTTTCTTTTCATCATGTGTAGGTTCTTTCGGATAGGAACTGTTATTCTTGCACTGCATGATGCCAGCGATGTATTCCTTGAAGGTGCTAAAATTTTCAAATACTCAGGAAAAGAGCTAGGAGCTAGTGCATGCTTTGGTTTGTTTGCCATATCATGGCTCATGCTAAGGCTTATATACTTTCCATTTTGGGTCATCAGGTCATCAAGGTGGGTTCCCAAATGAATTTCACTTGAATTATCTCAGTCATGAATTGTTTCCTCTTCCATCTAATCCTTTTCTGGTTACTGTTCCGTAGCTACTATTTATGTGAAGTCCTGAACCTGTCTCAGACGCACCATGCAACAATGTACTATATCTTCAACACGATGTTAATGACTCTGCTTGTTTTCCACATTTACTGGTGGGTTCTCATATGCTCAATGATAACAAGACAACTGAACAATAGAGGAAAAGTTGGGGAAGATATACGATCAGGTGTGTCTTCTATTATTTGTAGATATGCATAGCCATTTACTTGCCTGGTAATGGAGTCTTTAAATGGTTTAACCCCCAACGACTATTGTAAACATCCATTTCCCAATGAACTCCGTACTCGTTGAAACTTGGTCGTTCATCAGTTGGCATTACAGTCTTAAGAAGATAAGAATTGGTAAATTGTGCATATGTGCTCGTTCTCCACCCGGGAGCTGCTTTACTATAATTCGAATTCAATGGTTTTAATAAACTCCCTAGAGTACTGCATTACTAACACTTGCAATGTATCTCTCAACAGACACCGAAGATGATGACTAGGGTGGAGATGATGATCATTGAGACCTTTTTGAAATTCGGCTGTTACGTTGCAGGGTTGTTTAGCTAACAATTGGGTTACTGGAATAGCTAAATATCTTGCATTCTCCATTGTTGTAATAGACTAGTAGAGTAAGATAGGGGCCACTTGCATTTAAAAAAAAATGTACAATTTTCCTTGGGGTATTTACTTTATCTGACCCTTTTTAACAGTTCATTTTTTGTGGGGTATTTATTTATAGTGTAATTCCAGGAAATAGAATTTTTATCTTTATTGTTTTTGGGATAGTGTAACAATAGTCACAAAAATTAGTGTAAGCATTTCCGATTGTATTATTAGAAGCAGCTAACATTGTGCCCACTTTCTAACGAGAAAATTTAAAACATAATTTTTATTTTTTTGGTAAATAAATTTTTTATTTCCCAAATGGCATGAAAGATCAGAATCTTACAAGCATCAAACCAACAAAACAAGAGATCCAACTAGCTAATCATTGAAGAAGACGAGCTAGCTTGGGGTATTTAGCACATTTCAAACCTAAATACACCATACATTTGTGACTGACTTGATGCACTGCATGATACTCTCCTTTGAACTTCCTAGAGTTACGCTCTTCCCATAAGAAATAGACAAGATGTGAAACAGTAGCTCAATACAATTGCTGTTTTATGGTCTTCGATTTGCAATGAGTGGATAAGAATATCATCTCATCCTCCCATGCATGCGCTGGTCTTGTGAAGCCACACCATCTAATCACAGCTTCCCACACTTGTGAAGCAAAATCACATTGAAAAAATAGGTGATTGATCATTTCATTTGCAGAGGAGTATAGGCAGCAAGAGGGATCAGCCATCATTCCTATCTTGAGAAGGTTGTCACAGGTAACAAGCTTTCCCATCAAAGCAAGCCAAGTTATAAATATCATCTTTGGTGGAGCTGGATTGCTAGTCAAGAGCTTTGTCCAGTCCACTTTTTGGAAATCACCTCAAAGAGCAAGATAAACTTTCTTGGTGGAGAAACTAGGAGCTGAAAGAAGAGAAATCCCTGATGATATAGTTTCCAAATAAGCACGGGCTCCTATTATTTTCCTTATCATCCACGACGCTTGAGGGGGTGGCTCCATGGTGAGCACATTTTGACGTTTAATATAGCAGCCATGAACCCATCTAACCCAGGTTGCATCTTTTTTATTAGCTAGATTCCATAGAAGTTTACACAGCGCAACACGATTCCACATGCCCAAATTCATGATATTCCATCCACCGGCTTTAGAACTCCTCCAAAGTATAGATTGTTTTTGCTTGAGTTTGCATTCAGTCCAGATGCTTTTGAGAATTTATGGAAGGCTACCATGAGTGCTCTCAAGGAATCTCTATCTCCTCTACAGAATAGGAGCAAATCGTCTGCAAAACAAACATGAATCAATCTAATCTTCTTGCATTTGGGGTGAAATCTAAACTGCCTGCATATGTGTAGCTCCAATAAACATCTGTTTAGATACTCCATGCTAAGAACAAATAGGTAAGGGGAGATGGGTCCTCTTGCCTAAGGCCTTTCCTTGCTTGAAATGGCTCAGTAAGATCTTCATTGACATTTATAGTGTATGAAACTATAGTTAGACAAGCAGTGATCCATTGAACAAAAATGTAAGGGAAACCAAGCTCCAACATTAAATACTGAAGGAAGGGCCATTCAACACAATCAAAAGCTTTCTGTATGTCTATTTTTAACATACACCTTGGGGAGAGATGCTTCCTGCCATATCCTTTAATGATCTCATGGCTTAAGACTATATTATCAAATATAAGTCTTCCCTTGACAAAGGCAGATTGGCTTCTCCAATGATGTTGTCTAAGACTGCTTGCAATCTATTGTCAAGGACTTTGGAAATGATTTTATAAAGGATACTACAACAGGAAATAGTTCTGTAGTCTCTGACAGAAGATGCTTGCTCAGTCTTTGGAATGAAAGTGAGAAGGGCCATATTTATAGCTTTTGGTAGAAACCGTGACTCAAAGAAATGTTGGACAGCTTTTGTTACTTCTCTTCCTATCACCTCCCAAGCCTTTTTGAAGAAATAAACATTAAAGCCATCAATGCCCGGAGCCTTCAAAGAATTCATGCTAAAGAGGGAGTCCTTGACTTCTTGTGATGTCACAATTCTACAAAGGCATTGTTGTTGAGGAGTATCCATCTTTGGCCCTTGAGCAATGACTTTTTTATCAACCATGGGGAGATATTCAGCTGCTATTCCCATAAGATCCATATAGAATTTCCTGATTTCCTCCTTGAGCATGCTTTGAGTATTACAAATAGATCCATCTGCTTTTTTAAGAATCTTTATTGCATTCCCAGCTTGTCTTGCTTTGACAAAAGCATGGAAAAATTGTGTATTGGAGTCACCTAGTTATATCCAATCCACTCTAGCCTTTTGTTTCCAAATATTTTCTTCAATGTTACTCCATTTTTCAAGCTCTACAAGCTTTGTTTTTTCTGCAGAGATTAGGAGTTCATTGAAGTGATCTTGGGATATCTGCTTTTGCATCACTGCCACTTCCTCTCTTAATTATGTCACCTTCTCTGCAGTTCGTATGAATTGATGTGTATTCAGCTACTTTAAAGGAGTCTTGAGTCTCTTGCACTTGTACTAGATATTCAATAAGGGGTTGGGGTGACTATCTTCTTTCCAATTGCTTTCAAGAATGGCTTTGAATTCTGGATGGTCAGCTAACACATTAAAAAATCTGAAGGGAACTTTCCTGTGAAAAGATTCTTGCATAAAATCCAGTTGCTGAGGGTTGTGATCAGAGATTCCCTTCTCTAAGAACTCGATGTTCACATTTGGGAAATCAGTAAACCAAGAAGAGTTGGCAAAACACCTATCAATTAGAGAATAGATGCGAGCTTCCCCTTCTTGATTGTTGCACCAAGAGAAATCACCCCCAACTTGCTTGAGAGCAGTTAATTGATTGTTCTCTATACAAGCAGCAAAATCTTTAACTTCAAGTTCAATAATAGGGTTTCCATGTAGCCTATCTTCAGGCTTGAGCACATTATTGAAAGGGAGTTAAAAGCATAAATAGCCACAAAGCATTGAGTCTTACCATTGCTGAGATCCAACATGTTACATGCGAGGCCTTGAGCATGAGAATCAATAAAGTGAATGGCAATTTTCTTTGGATTCCATGCAATCCAAATCCTCCCATTCTCTACATTTGCATAATTATTGAGGAATTCCTATCCTTTTGCAATTTTCTCACTGACTTTCTTGAAATTTTCCACCTTAACACGAGTTTCTAATAAAGCAACAACATCAATTTTATTTTCTGCAAAAAGAGTTTTATCTCTTTTTGTTTGAAGGGTTTGTTGCAACCCCTCACATTCCATATTATAAGCTTCATATTGACACAATGGGGATGAGGTCCCCGCCCTTTGTTTCTGAAATAGGAAAAAAAATCTCAGGCTCAATAATAGTATAAGGGTTCTCTAAAATCATCTCTGTTAATGGTGCGAGCACCATGGAGTTTGTGGTGGTTTTCTTAGGCTTAAACTAGATATTCCCCTCAGTATCATGGTTGCCTTCAATGATCTTTCCTTTCCCTTTTCCAGGGGTTGTTGCAGCTTCTTTCTCAATGTCATTTCTAGTTGCTTTAAGATTCACATTAATGTCAACACTTTCAGTTTTCTCTTCTGTAAGTTCCTTGACTTCTTGTACAGGCTTGGCCTTCCATTGCTGCCTGGGGAGGGTAGGCCATTTCGCTTTTTCCTTTTGAGAGCAGTCATGCCCTGCACATTGACATTTTTTGCAAAATGGAGGAATCCAATCGTATAGTACTTTTTGCACAAAACTCTGTCCATTGTCACTTTCCACTAGAATTTGATGTTGTATAGGCTGCGTGATATCAACCTCGACTAGCATTCGAGCAAAAAGAGATCCTGCTTTGCAAGGTTGTGCATTCATCAACACAAATTGGAGTGCCCAACAGACTTCCTATTCGACTTAGAGAATTTGACCCCCAACAATTTAGTGGAAGGTTGGGAAGCTGGATCCAAAGGGGGATAACTTTTAGGATTTCCTTTTCAAAGTTGAAGTTGGCCTCCCATGCTTTCATAATTCATTCTCTATAGTACTAATTAGTTGAATTTGAATTTTTGGTTTTCCTTAAACTGCAAATCCTAGTACATTGATTTAGATAATTGTTTTTCAACACCAATATATACACTTCAAAAATAAAATAAAAAATACATGTATCATATATAAAAACTTGAGAGAGAAATCAGACATAAAATAATCTTGCTACAAGTTCCGAAAATCGGCTGAATTTCTTGGGAAAATGTTCACCCGTTTGCAATGCTATTTTAGCATCTCAAGAATCAATAAAGGAAAAATCCCGTTGCAAAATTACAACCAGAATTTAAACTATGAACTTTTGTCACAGTGAGACCGTCTCACACTCGTTATTGTGTTCTTACAAAGCATCTCGCGCTGCAATCCTGCACGTAATCGCATCCGACACTGAAGATATCCCCAACTCCGGCGCTGGTATTTTGTATTGCTGACATCAACAAAGCAAACATCAACCACAAGCAACAGCGACAGCAACAGCAAAACGACATGTTGAAACAATCTCTTTCTTTCTTTTTTTTTGGAATAGATACTAATCGAAGTGCAGATGGGATAAAGGGGAGGAAAGACGACGAACAAACCTTTTGTATCTGGGCTTGATCAGCTCGTGTTTCTAATTCCTCCAAGCCTATTTCTTTCCCCTTAATAAGTTCCTTCACGGCTGTCATCTGGCAGAAAAACAGACAACCACTCTTCTGTAACTCTTTCAGAGCAAAGAAATCTCCGAACATAGGATGACGGATTACAAAACTTGCAACGCATCATTGTTCCAATGATCTCACCTCATCAGCCGAAGCCCCAAAACGTGCTGCGAGGATGTAACTTGTGCGGTCGGATATGCCGCACCTCTTCAAGGACTCCGATATCTGGTGCAAAACAAACAGCAACTCAATTAAAAAAGGAATAACTCAAGCATAATCTCAGAAGAGTAACAACAGTCAGCAGAACCGTTCTTACATGCTTAGAGCCCGAGTAGTTGTAGACGAGCTCCGAATGAAGAGTGCGGGTGGTCAGCGACTCTCGTGATTTTGCAACGAGCGTCTTGGACGCAGCAGCAAGAACAGGGAAAACATCTGGTATCTGTCCCAATTGGAAGTCATGAATAACATGGACACCCACAGCGACAAATGAGCATCGATTATAAACAGGAAGCATTGAGAAATGCATCAATTATACGAGCATTTGTACTTACAAGTGAAGCATTGAGAAATGCAACTTCTGGTTCCAAAGTCCCTGCTTGCATCAATTCCAGAAGCTCTCTGCATACAAGAAAACAAGTTTTATCATTACTTGCTATAAACAGGAAGCATCTGCACAAATTATTACCTCCTTCATTCTTTTAGCATGCAGCTTCAGACAAACTCCCATAAAATCATTACTTGCTATAAACAGGAAGCATCTGCACAAATTATTACCTCCTTCATTCTTTTAGCATGCAGCTTCAGACAAACTCCCATAAACAATCATCAGAGTTTATGAAACCTTTTGCAAGCAAGAGCTAATTTTATGTAAAACTAGATTAATAGCTGAGACTATATCCAATTACGGATTTACACAAACAACCCACAGAATCAGAACAAGAGCTATGAGCTAAGCACAGAACTCAACAAATTTCGGTATTGCATTAAAACAACAGCAAAAATCTTTCTTCTCCTCCGTAAAAGTTCAATGCAAGGAAAAGATAGCATCAACAACTAATCAAATTATTGAGAAATAAAAATGAACAGTAGAGAAAGAAAGGAGTAAAGCGTACTTGGAATTGGTGACATCGATGAAGAGAGCGAGAGAGAGAGGGGTACCACCGACCTCGAATATTTTCATTTCTGCGTTGGAAAAATTTCGGAGAATATACTGATTTGGGGTTTTAGGGTACGATTTCCGCAAAATTTGGAGCTAGGGTTTTGGAGAGAGAAAGAGAGCGAGAGAAAGAGAGCGAGAGAAAATAAAAGGAGTAAAAAGTTATTTTTTTTTTTTTAAAACAGAAAACGCGCCAGGTAGGGGTCGAACCTACGACTTTCTGCTTAGGAAACAGACGCTCTATCCACTGAGCTACAGGCGCTTCGGTTGTGAGAGTAAGCAATTATAGATAATATAGACACTTTCTCTTTTAGATAAAGAGAGAATAATATGGAGAAATATTAGAATTACAATACATACTCATCACACGTGGTATTTATTATTGATGTCATTAAGTAGTAGTAAAATCTTTGTCCATGTATGTATATCATTATCAGGGAGTGTTGAATGCTCTCAATTGCAATTAATATACATAAAATGCCGCCATCAAGTAAAAGAAAAAAAAGCAATTAATAAAAATAAAAAAGCAAAAGTTGTTTTTATCATGGGTGTGTGTGTTCCCCTGTGAACTTGTTAATTTTCATTGAAAATGGAACGTGTATTCATATGGATATCATGCGTAATTCTCCAGACTCCAAAGTAGTATCAATATTGCATATCTAACTAAATTGAGTGAGTTCAGTTCAAACTAAACTTGATACTTGATACTATCTATCTACCGAAAACATCACATGTTTGATCATTTCTGACGACAACTTCTATGATATAAATTATTGGATCATCATTGGGAGCTTGTCTAAGCATCATTTTAAGTGCATGATAAATTATGCTCGTGGAATTTTAGTCTAAAAAACTTGTGATTTTAAGGCAATGAATGTGCTATGCGGGTTAATGTAGTGGAACTAATTAAATGCAACTCCCTCTTTTTGAGCAATAATTGGACAAAATTCGCGATATAAATTATTGGTAATAAAGATATAAGGAGGTAAAAGAAATATTAAAAATGAAACTTGGTCCTGCAAATTCACAAGAACAAAAGAAGACAACATAGAAATAGGACATAAAAAACAAAGGTTGTTCACTTAATGGGAAACCAAAAGAGACACAAACCCAAGTTTCCTCCACTTTTTCATGAGGATTTCTTGTCCATTTTTTGCCTTGTAATTTGTTTTTAGCAGTCTAAATATGGGGAATCAAGCTACCTATCAACAATCCACAATTTGACTAATCCAAATTAGTAGAATATTAATTAAGTACTAATCATGTGAGCCTCACTTGTGGTCACTCATTGAAATGGGAATCTTTTTCTCCATATTTATCTTCAAAAGATGAAAAATAAAAAATAAAAGAGATTTTTATTTATTGCTAGTCAATATTCAAAACTAAAGTTAAATCAACTCCCATGTGAAAATGTCATGAGAGTTGTCTCCATGCACACATGATTTGTGGTGAAGTCTAATGTGCTATAAAGTGATTGTTTGAGTCATAAATCTAGGCAAAATACAATATATAAATTTAATTATGTTCCCATCTAGAGGATTTAAGTATGCGAAAAAAAAAGGGTGATAACTATATGTTAAGTCTTGTTACTAAAGCCCCATGCATATATATAGGAAGGACCTTCGCAGTTATAACACTCCCTATTTTTAAGACAATTATATAGCTCGGATTACAACTTGATTTTTCAAACGTTACAAAATTATAATTACAACACAAACTATTATTGTTTTGCAGTTTTTTTAGGTATTACATTGAGATATGAATATTTAAACGAATAAATAACTATACTACCATATAAGAAGGACTTCTACGCCACATAAAGGTGGGACTACTATACCACTTATATTGAGGTATGAATATTTAATCGAATAAATAACTATACTACAATATAAGTAGGACATCTACACCCACATAAAGGTATGACCACTATACTACCACACACAGGATGAAACTACTACACCACCAAATAATGTGGGAATTCTACATCGAGGTATGAATATTTAATCGAATAAATCACTATACTATCATATAAGTAGGACCTCTACGCCCACACAAAGGTGTGACCACTATACTACCACTACGCCCACACAAAGGTGTGACCACTATACTACCACACAGGATGAAACTACTACACCTCCAAATAATGTGGGAATTCTACATTGAGGTATGAATATTTAATCGAATAAATCACTATACTACCATATAAGTAGGACTTTTACGCCCACACAAAGGTCGGACCACTATACTACCACACGGGATGAAACTACTACGCCACCAAATAATATGGAAATTCTACACCGTGTTGAGGTAGGATTAAACCCAAGACCTCTCACTAAGCAGAGACTTGTGGTGCCTCAGCTAGCTAATTAAGTTGGGTCTCATTGACCATTGTTTTGCCGTTATAACACTCCCTATTTTTTTCTTTTTTTTTTACGACGAGTGGCATCCGATGTACAACATTCAATATACTAGTATATGTTAATGCACACAACCAATTCACAATACCAAAAATCATGTAATTGTAAAAGTTGGGAGTGTTATAATTGTATATAGGACTGGGAATTCGGTTAACCAGGGTTAACCTTAACCTAAATTTCGGTTAACCTAACCTAAAAAAACACGAAAATCATTAACCATGACCTAACCATGGTCGGTTTTCGGTTAATCAATAACCATGTCGGTTATTTTTCGGTTAACCAATAACCAACAAAATAACCAAAATTCAACATATATGTATAAAATCATCACAAGTCCAAGATCAAGTCTCAAACCAAAAACTAGAGTTATCGAATAGTCTAATGCAAATAGAAAACTAAAATTAACTTATATTATGTTTTAATCTTATTCGGTTATTTTGGTTAACCGACACAGTTATTCGATTAATCAATAACCGTCAATTTTTTAGAGTCACTAACTATTTACCATGTATTAACCATTTTATACGGTTAATGGTTAACTATTTACGACGGTTAATGGTTAACCATCGATTTAACCAATTTACCACGATTATTTCCCCAGCCCTAATTGTATATATATGGATCAACATTCAATGTATATGGATGCTCTTTGTCGGGAAAAAGTTGGGAGTGTTATAATTGTAAAAGGCTGAAAGTTTAGCTCCATTAATTACAACGTTTGAAATCATGTAATTGAACATTTGATGAAAGGTCTGTTGAATCCAACAATGAACACTATGAAGAAAGTATGATTCTTGGAACAAACATTATATTATGAAATATATGATGAAACTAAAATTTCACATGGGGAAGGGAATGTCCCCATTTCTCGCCTTTGATTGAAAAATGTAAATTTATCTAATTTATCATGTGCTAAAAGAATAAGGCTGTTCATGTCAAAAACATTGAACATTAGGGTAGGTTATTTGATATTTTATCTTTTACGACAGATATTAGATACGTGTATATCAACAATGACTCTAGATAAGGGGGAAAAAAGTTATATGAGTATTAATTAGTGGGAGCAAGACTTGTTTCTTGCCATTGGTCTTGACAAAAAAAAATGCCCACAACTTTGTGAAGTTGAATTTTAACCGAATAATTTGATTAAACAGGTTAATATTTGATTAATGATAATGGTGTTTAAATTTTAATCCATGATTTTCAGAAATTTCCTTGAAGTTGCTTAGAGCTTTGGATCTTAATTACTCTCCAACTCAGACAGCTTTAGTCCAGTTCAACAACCAACAAATCTAGGTAACATATAAAATCTTATCAAATTGGAGTATAACAATTAAATTATCTTAAATGTTCAGAGGAATCAAGACTGTTTTGATTGTTTAGATCTTTTTATTTATTAAACTTAGTTATCTGAGCTTAATCCAACTGTTTCCTCCAAGATTAAGATGCTCTCTTATCAATCCTAGGGTCGTTTTACCACTGCACCATTGCCAGCTTTTACTATTGAGAAAACATTTATAAAAAAAATATTGATTAAAAATTGATATAGATCTATCAACATTATTAATTATATGGTTATCACGTTTGTAGCTCAAGAACAACGCCATGATTGAGGCCATTTTGTCTTTAATTAACAAATACTTACCATTCTTCATCGCCATAAAGGGACACCCATATTTTTTTAATTCTAGAATTTTTAAAGATGAAGTGCAGAAATTCCTATATAAAGAAGGGTGTTGCATGGCAACTCCAACGCTAAAGCAAAATATTTGAAAAGATTCTCTTTTTCTTCTTTTAGGATTGTCTCTAGGTTTTTTTGATCGTGCTCTAAATCTCCAATGGCATGCTTAAACATGTCGAACAACGACACACATCAAGCCCTGTACAATAGCATCACAGGTCCAAGAATCTCATTTTCAAATGATTTTCTTGATCCTCAGCAGTCCATCAAGTTAGACAAGAGCTATAGAGAGGCTCCAGTATCCTCAGATTTCGAGTTTTCAGTTCCCAACTACTCTATGATCTCTGCAGATGAGGTTTTCTTCAATGGGAAAATGCTGCCCTTGAAGGAAAACTTCATGAAAACAACGACTCTCAGAGACGAGCTCCTTGCTGGTGACGATGATTATGAGGATGTTTCGTCGCTGAGGCTGCAGCTCAAAGGCGCAAGCCGGTGGAAGCAGAGGTTAGGTCTTAAGATCAGATCACACAATGTTGTGGTGCCTAAGAAGGGTGGAAAGAGTGTTGATTCTTTGGGAAGAATAGATGAAATGAAGGCATTTGAGGATGTTTTTGTCAAGTTTAAAGGTTTGAAAAATTAATGTAATTTGTAAAATTGGTCCATTTTTGTTGTTGTTGTAAAGTGAGTGTTGCTCATTGATTAGAAAGTTTGATGTAGAGAGAGAAAGAACTTCTCTGTTGTTTTTGATCCCTATTTCTCTAATCTAACAATTTGAATCCCATGTTTCCTAGTCTTCAAAATCTCATGTTTCATATAATCATATTAATGTTATTATACATCACTTGTAGCATTTTTAACAGTCACTGAAAACCCGACAAAAAGAATGAAACACGAGATTGAAATACGAAAACGAGCAATCATCATCACCAAGGAGCACCAGCAACCTCTTTAAAATCACACATGACCTCTTCGTTTTTCGTAACAAGCCCATCAATTTCAGCATTGAGATTCTCTATCATCGTTTTGATATCCGAAAGCTTCACCACGAGCCCTCGCATTTCTTCTATGGCTTCGGCTCTTTCACTTCTCTTCAGTTCGATCCTGGCTTGGACTTGTTGAGACAGAGTGAGTAGCTTATCTATCCGAGTGCGCAGAAATCCCACCACCATGCCTAAATCCTCGAAAGCTTTCAGAGTTCTATCCCAGCTCTGTAAATGGCTAAAGCCTGTGCTTGGATTGGCCGCTCTGATGGCGTCTGCTATGTTGATCGTTTCGGATATCATTCCAGCAGCAAGCTTCGTGTTGAGGCCCTGCATGAGATTTTCGTGCAGAAATGTATTCTGGCTGCGACAAAGCTCGTAATACTTTGTTCTGAGATGTAGAGGTATCTCTGCATCGATCACTAGGCCATCAACGTGGATGTGGAAATCTTCGAAGCATTTCACATCTTTGAAAGTAAGAACAGATTCTGAGAATGTGATGCCATCCATGGTTTCCGAACCAGAATCGCTAGGATGAACTAGTCCTCCCATATCTTCATTTTGGTCGTTCTCAGCAGGACCTTGAACAAGCTCTAGACAATTATCGCTTGTTGTTTCAGTAATCAGCGCGGCTTCTTCTTCCATTTTCACTAGTTCATTTGCAATGGATATATATATTTTTGTTTTTGGGATGTAACAAAAGTGAACAAGTAAGATTTTGAGGTGAAATTAGTGATACCTTTAATAACTTTTCGCTCTGCATGAAAATCTAGTTCTGGAAGGCTTGTTGCTCCATCAATTTCTGGAAAGCTTCTTGCTCTCACAATGTGTACCTTGAGACAATCAATGAGCAGAGACGGTCAGATATGGGAAAGAAACGCGCTCACATTTAAAACCAGATGCAGAAAAACATGCCGTATTTCCTAATGTATCTTGATTCAGAACCATAATTGAACACTTTACCTTAAATTTGCACGGCTCAATCAGTTGGAAAACTAAGACGTCTTCGTCAAGCAACTTATGTGCAATCGAGAAGCCTCTCCATCCGCCACTTAGACCACATTTCTCCACCAAGTACTTTGTATCGTATTCGTCTTTGTTATCACCTACCAGAGCTATTATCTCATCCTGTTCCGGTAGATGCGCAACACAAAATTTCTTTGGTAGGCCCTGCATTTTAACAAGGATATTTATACTAGTATTAACTACGCAGAAATCTCCCTGCCTTATTTCTGGAGCACGTAACAAGTTCAACTCACCAACCAGAATCCACCAGATACATGAGATTTGAGCATTGTCTTTATAAAACTAGGGAATCGAAGCGACAGATTTTCTCGAACCTCTTCTGCTCGTTCCATAGTGGATTTCGTGATACCAACACTACTACTAGCATCATTAGTAGGACTCTCTTGGGGTGGATGACTAAGAAGAAAGAAAGTTAGCAATTAAAAAAGGGGGACATTAAGTCTTTGTGAGAATTTGCAGCATCAATCACTTACACTATAATAGCTGTCTCCATATTACTAGGTTCTTCCTGCTCAAGCATTACATAGATTTCTGATTAGCCAATCACCAAAATACCAGTAAACAAAACAGAGTAAATTACGGCAAACCATACCAACTAATAATGCCATTGTGGAGAAGTACTGAAGTAGAGATTGTGAATCACTACGCACACGTAAAATACACATCCAAATTGAATATTCTCTTACTTCATCTCATGCAGTTTCAAGAAATCTAATGGTAAACCAAGTACAATGCTCCTAATTTTGAAGGAAGAAGAAGAAGAGCAAAATCGTAATTGTAGTCTACACAATTAAAGTCTATGTGTGGATTGAAGTCTACACATAAGCCTGCTTCTGTTCCAAATCAAACATATCGGAGCTAATGAAAAACAAATTCCAAAATTAAGCATCTGAATCATCTTGAACCACATTTCCAAAATGATTTCTTCCATCTATGCTTACTATAATTAATCAAACCCCAGAAGTAACAAAATAAGCCTTACCAATCAAACTCATGCTCATATAACATATTATTTTCCTTATTATGATATGATACTGAACAAAGTTTTGCATTGACTTACGTCTTGAAAGTTTTGCAGCATTTCTCAAACCATTTACTATATTGAGTGTTTTAAGTCAAGATTAACTACAAATTGAACCAATATGATAACTCTTTCATTTCTGACAAAACTTTCAAAATGTAAGGCTAAACAATGCAAAATCATAAACAGCATAATTCTTGAAATACTATGAGAAAACAATTCTCACATTCGTGTCTGAACAGCCAAGGTCCATTAGCCTCTGCTTCACCAGTCTTCTCTTCGTCTCCCACGTACTACTCATCTTCTTACTCTATAATATCCACAAAAGTTTTTAAAACATAATAAGAAATCAATCCCAAAACCATATTGAAAGGACAATAAATTGAAACTTGAAATGATAATAAACGTCAAGAGAATAGAAAGTGACCTTAGACTCTTCCGATGTAACACCCTTCCGCTTAAGCTGTTGTGTAACATTCCCACGCATACAAAAACAGCCAAAAAATAAAATATTTTCAAAGTCCAATATTACAAATATACAATCAACAGCAAGTTTCAATAACAATATATATATATATATATATATATATATATATATATATAGAGAGAGAGAGAGAGAGAGAGAGAGAGAGAGAGAGGGAGAGTGACCTTGGAAGAGATCGTTCCTTTAGAATTGTGCGCGGGAGAGACGGCCATAGCTGTTTGCTTCTTCTCTTTGTATTTTGAAAATTTTCACTTGAGAAATACTACTGATGAGTGGCAGATTATCATCTTCGTATATATTAATATTACCGTTGATTTCAAAATAAGGTGCTCCCAGTCCCAGTCCAGTTTGAGTAAAGGGATTTGACAAGTTGTCAGCGCAATAGTTCTACACTGCGGTTGAGTTCGAGAGGGAGAGGGAGAGAGGGGAGAGAGAGAGAGAGGAATACTAAAACAGGAAAATGTAAAGTGTTGATTTGAATTTAATTAAGGTGAAGTATTTTACTAATTTCTCGAAAAGTCCACCTTTTAACTTTAACTTTCTCAATATTATGGTTAACACGTGGGCTTTGGATACACGCATGGAATGGATGGGTTGTATACAAATTGAGATTTACATATTTTAACAAGATTTTGACAAAATAAATGACGAACCTTAGGTATTTTTAAAGTTTTTGTAAAAAATAATCAAACACACCATAAACGTGAATAACATAGATATGATTCAAAATTAATTATAGATATAGTTTGATTCTTCATATTTAAAATCAATCATCTAACATATCCTTAAAGCAAAAGCTTCACTACAACCGGTTGCATTGTATGCAACTGGCAATCGGCTTTGACCCGCACCCAACCCGACCCGGACCTAAACCCGCACCTTTCAAAAAAAAAAAACTACTGCTTTAACGCTTATATACCACTATCTGTAAATGCTAACATGTCTGTGTGTGTTGGCGGAGTGGTTGGAGGCGTAGTTATACAACTTAGTTATCTTGTCCACCCAGGTTCGAAGCTTGGCGGCTGCAACCAAGTTATTTTTCTTTTCAAAGTGTCCCAATTACATGTTTTTAAATATATATTCTACCTATACCATCCAATCATTGCTAACTCCAACTAATAGGATAGTTGCTACTACAATTATATATATTCTACCTATACCATCCAATCATTGCTAACTCCAACTAATAGGATAGTTGCTACTGCTAATGTTATTATCCCTCTCTTCCTAGAGCTACCTAATAGGATAGTTGCTACTGCTAATGCTATTATCCCTCTCTTCCTAGAGCTACAATTGAATCTAGCTGTAGGAGGATATCAATAGTAGATAAGGCAAGTAAGAAGAGTTAGTCATTTGAATAGTAAGGCAATAGAAAAGAAGAATGGCTTATTCGTCTACCTACGGCCAATCTACGGTAGAAGAGAAGGTTCCATCGGAACAATTCTTTATTTCAGTTCGGGGTTTCTCGTCTCTTTTGAAAAAAAGGGGGGTGGGGAGAAATGACAAGAAGATATTGGAACATCAACTTGGAAGAGATGTTGGAGGCGGGAATATGACGGAACGAAAGACCAAGGAAAGAAAGAAGAATACACCAAAATGCAGGTGCTGCACCAAACACTGGTGGTTCTTTCTTGTTGTAAGTGAATGCAACGAAAAGACCCGGAAATAATGAATAATGAAAGAATTCATATATTGACATTTCGTGCTCATTTCAAAATTTCTGCTTTGTTATTCCCATCATCCGGTAACCACATGATGATCCACAAGAAAGGTGACAGGATTCGAACCTATGGCCGGCCCGCCCCTGACCTGCTGGGTTGGGTGGCCGGGTTAGCACTCCTCGTCGCCTCTGTACCCGAAACAGATGCGCTGCGCTACCCAGCGCGTAACCTTGTCTCCCCTACTCCTCCTCTGGTTGTGCCATTACCAATCGCTCTCCCATGGGTGGATTGCCAATTCGATTAGTAAGCATCCAAAGCTGCTAGATTTACAGATAGTCTCTTCTACTCATTGTCTGGCCTAGCAAAAGCGAAGTCAAGGGATTTCCGTCTAACTAGTGGCTGAGAGTAAGCAAGTGCTACCTTGATATGTGATCCAATCAACGAAAGGCCAGCCCGGGCCTAACTAACCAACGAAAGAACGGCCACCTAGGGCATTGACTTTATCCCGTAGGGTAGGCCGCAGTCGAGAGACACCCGACTTCCATCCGAGTGCACCCAGATAGTAGCTCTCTTTCATGTCATGAAGCAACTGGCCAAATAAGCTCCTCGGGTAGGGTTTATGATCAAACTCTAAAAAGGGTTCTTGCTAAGACTGCTTTCTCTCTTCCGTATGTGAAATTTTCCTTTCATTTCAAGCCATCGAAATGTGCACTCAAGCATAGTAGACGGCACGCGTCACCAAGCCCGAGGTTAAGGGTTCATCCGCGAATGGAGTTAGGCCCATTTCCTAGCCTAGTTTTAAGCAGAACAGCACCTTACACCTTGCCCGAACAAGATCAGTGAAGCTTCTATTATTAGGGACAGGTTTCCAAAGAAAAAGAATCCGAAACGTAAAAAGTGATGATTTAAGATTCGCTTAGGAATGAAAATGAACTTGCTAACTTTTTGGGCTATATGAAACGTAAAAAGTAGCCCCAAAACATGCCTTCATTGCTTCGTGGACGCCTCCTGATGTTCTATTTCCGGTGCTTCCTTCTCATGCTTATGAAACTGAGGCACTTCCTTCCTTTGATGACATTTCCGGCAGGTCTTCTTTTCATGAAAAAATACCAAGGAGGCTTTCTTCAAACAACAAAGGGCGCTGGGTCAACTATTCAATCAAATGATATGGAGCTTCCCATCTCTTCTCGAGAAAGCCAAAGCAAGATTCCTTCCACTATCGCTCCTTCAGACCCTTCTTGTTGCTAATCACGACTAGTAGTAAGCGAAACTACGGAACTCAAACCAAGAGAATATAGCTCCCCTTGTTCACATCGTCCTTAGAACAAGCTGTTTTTATGCTATTAGCTATTCTGTTGATTCTTTTCCAAACAGGAACCACCGATTTACAAATTTCATTAACCACAGAATTTAGTGAGCGGCGCCATATCTACTGATTTCGGTTTCCTCCTAATCTTGAGGAAGGGAAGCGAGCAAGGAATGGAACAAGCGCTTAACAAAAGAAGTTTACACGTGTTTTTAGTCTTCTGTCTTCTTGCCAGCCATGTCTTAGTGTTCTCTTTTCGGAGACCTACAGCTAAAGCCCTTTATTCAACAATACCATACGAGCCGGGCGTCAAGAGACAGGCGTGTAGCAAGCGTCAAGGCAACCGTTTTTAATAATAATAAGACCTCAATAAAAATAAAAGAAAATAAATTAGGGATCTTTCCGTTCTAATACTCTATTCGAGAGTTATCAGTATTTATCAACTCTGTTCCTATCTAACGGAACGCTATTGGATCAAATGACAAAGACATTGTTAAGAAAAAGATGGCTTTTCCCGGATGAGGTATGACTCATGATCGGGTCTTTTCACGTCTCAACGTCTTCCCTAGGCCCATTATTCGGTAGTAGCTCGGAAATCGCTGACCTAGTGATGAACGTTCTCCGGCCTTAAGGTCTATTCACAATTTCCTTGCCTTCAACTAACCATTCAGGAAATCTTTAGGTAGTTATCCCTTTTTAGTTACTTTGATTCCGATAAGCTAAGATTCCGATAAATTGGGATGTTTAGTTTGTTTGTTTTAATACTATTCCCGTTCACAAGTAAATGTCCACTTTGTGCTGGACACGGAGTTTAAGAAAGCAACCAAGTTATTTTTTAAATGTCCACTTTGTGCTGGACACGGAGTTTAAGAAAGCAACCAAGTTATTTTTCTTTTCAAAGTGTCCCAGTTACATGTTTCTAAATATATATTCTATTGGGATGTTTAGTTTGTTTGTTTTAATACTTTCCCTGTTCACAAGTAAATGTCCACTTTGTGCTGGACACGGAGTTTAAGAAAGCAACCAAGTTATTTTTCTTTTCAAAGTTAAGAAAAGCTAATAAAGTGTAGTTGGTGGAATAAAGGTGTATATGAGGGGTAGTTAATGGTTGGCCCATAGTGAAAAAAGGTAGTGATAAAGTGGTAAAGAGTAGTAAATAGGAACAGAGATGAGGGTATATTTGTAAAAAAAATAAAGTGGGTAGTCTTAAATTGGACAAAAAAAAGGAGGAAGTGGGTAGTCTTAAATTGGACGGAGGGAGTACATGTTTCTAAATATATATTCTATTGGGATGTTTAGTTTGTTTGTTTTAATACTCCCCCGTTCACAAGTAAATGTCTACTTTGTGCTGGACACGAAGTTTAAGAAAGCTGATAAAGTGAAAGTTAGTGGGGTAAAAGTTAGGATGTAGGGGTAGTGAGATAATGACAAAAAAACAGTGGTAATGACAAGAGAGGTGATATTGACCAAAAAATGAGAATAAAGTTGTTAGGATAATAAAAAGGTAGAAATAAAGTTGATGTGAGGTGGGGATAGAGGTGTTCATCCGAACCGGAACCGGCGGGTTCGAACCTGAACCGGAACCGTGGTCAACGGTTTTCGAACCGGAACCGTAGTCAACGGGCCGGTTCCGAACCGGAACCGTATGTAGGACGGGCCGGTTCCGGTTCAAATGGCTAGGAACCGTGAACCGGCGGTTCCAACGATTTTTTATTATTTTCTTTCTTTTTTTAGTTTTAAATATGTTTTGTATTAATTCATGTTAATTGTATGTTTTAGAAATCAAAAATGACAATTATAACGATAAATGGAATGAAAAAGACCAAAAAGAAAATAAATATTTATATAAGGTTCAAATATGAACCGGCGGTTCCGGTTCGGAACCGTTGAACCGTGTGAAAATATAAGGTTTTTAATTGATCACACATTGTATAAATGAAGATATATTTTGTTTTATATCGATTCTATACATTATATTGAAGATTATGAGTTTGAAATACAATATAATTTATATTTGCAATGATTAAAAAAATAAAAAATAAATAAAAAATTTAGACGGTTCGGGCCCAAAACCGGCGGGTTGGAACCAGAACCGGAACCGGAACATTGACTACGCGGGCCGGTTCCGAACCGGAACCGTGACTATGGCGGGCCGGTTCAGGTTCCAACATATGTTTTGTATTAATTCATGTTAATTGTATGTTTTAGAAATCAAAAATGACAATCATAACGATAAATGGAATGAAAAAGACCAAAAAGAAAATAAATATTTATATAAGGTTCAAATATGAACCGGCGGTTCCGGTTCGGAACTGTTGAACCGTGTGAAAATATAAGGTTTTTAATTGATCACACCTTGTATAAATGAAGATATATTTTGTTTTATATCGATTCTATACATTATATTGAAGATTATGAGTTTGAAATACAATATAATTTATATTTGCAATGATTAAAAAAATAAAAAATAAATAAAAAATTTAGACGGTTCGGGCCCGGTACCGGCGGGTTGGAACCGGAACCGGAACATTGACTACGCGGGCCGGTTCAGAACCGGAACCGTGACTATGGCGGGCCGGTTCAGGTTCCAACATATGTTTTGTATTAATTCATGTTAATTGTATGTTTTAGAAATCAAAAATGACAATTATAACGATAAATGGAATGAAAAAGACCAAAAAGAAAATAAATATTTATATAAGGTTCAAATATGAACCGGCGGTTCCGAACCGGAACCGTTGAACCGTGTGAAAATATAAGGTTTTTAATTGATCACACATTGTATAAATGAAGATATATTTTGTTTTATATCGATTCTATACATTATATTGAAGATTATGAGTTTGAAATACAATATAATTTATATTTGCAATGATTAAAAAAAATAAAAAATAAATAAATAATTTAGACGGTTCGGGCCCGGAACCGGCGGGTTAGAACCGGAACCGGAATCGGAACATTGACTACGCGGGCCGGTTCCGAACCGGAACCGTGACTATGGCGGGCCGGTTTAGGTTCCAACATATGTTTTGTATTAATTCATGTTAATTGTATGTTTTAGAAATCAAAAATGACAATTATAACGATAAATGAAATGAAAAAGACCAAAAAGAAAATAAATATTTATATAAGGTTCAAATATGAACCGGCGGTTCCGGTTCGGAACCGTTGAACCGTGTGAAAATATAAGGTTTTTAATTGATCACACATTGTATAAATGAAGATATATTTTGTTTTATATCGATTCTATACATTATATTGAAGATTATGAGTTTGAAATACAATATAATTTATATTTGCAATGATTAAAAAAATAAAAAATACATAAAAAATTTAGACGGTTCGGGCCCGGAACCGAAACATTGACTACGCGGGCCGGTTCCGAATCGGAACCGTGACTATGGCGGGCCGGTTCAGGTTCCAACATATGTTTTGTATTGCCGACAATTCACTATCAAAATTTACCATATTGAGCTCAACTTCAGAACATCCTTCAATAATATGCATCAACCGGAAAACAAATTACTAGCATGCTACAGACAGAACAAGCAACCTGAAGCTGAGCTACATATGGCTTGATGCAAATGACTTAGTGTGGTGTTTTGAGTTTGTTTAAGAAATGGCTTACTCAGAACCAGTCTAAGGCTTAATTGAAGCAAATGCATGACAAAGTTCTCTACGAAAGATCCTTGATAACATAAATGCGTATAAAAGGCCAAAGTTCATGAAAGAATCAAATGGCAAAATCTAATACTTGCAAGCTTTAGATCCCGCAACAAAAGTTGCAAGTACTAAAGGACACAACCACCTTTGAGCTCCTACACGTACAAAAGGACTGGCTAGATATTTTAACCAATCCAATCCATATTGGGAGGCCAACCGTGCTCCCCAAGAGTATAATCTACTTCACCAGAGAAATCACGTCGTATTCAAGTAACCAAAAATACAAAATGACGAATGATTCAAGGGGACAATATTTTAAATGTATTTTCGCCCAAAATACTAATTTCCCACCAATACAGAAAAAATGATAAAATACTAACCTTGACAAGCTCATCTAGGACAACAAAAGCAAGTGATGTAGCTCTCTCCAGAAAGAATCTACAGAAAAAACAGTTCACGGGTATGTCAACATGAGGTTATAATTAATATATTTTGCTCATGCTTGTAAGCAAGTGACGTAGATAACACATGATTTCTTCGACTAAAGCACCAAAATTCTTAATCAACCCACAGAGAACACGTAGAACACTAAATTGACTCGAGGAAGCTACAATACTGAATCCCAACCACTACGACAAATAGCTCAAAAAATGGTAAAACTCAGAGAAAAACTTAAAAGTAGAAGGAGAAGGAGAGCGTACGGGTTGAGAAATTTGGAACGCCAAACCAGAGAGTTCCATCCGAGAGAAGAAGAGTAGAAGCTGATGCAATCATTTAAGTGAGCTTCACTGATGGACAGTACCCACGCGAAAACCACGATTATTCGCCGCCCCAATTTTGGATTGATATTTCATATTTGCCACCTCAGACTTGGGGTTGTTTTGTCATTTTCGTCTTAATTGAAATTCCCAATTGTAAATTCGCAGATGATATGTGTGATAATTTGGCATATGAGTTGTATAGACAAACTGTAGTGGGCGAAATCCGTCTATCTAGTCTGAGCCCGATAAGCATCTCTAATCGGCCAATTAGCTAAACGGAATCAACCGTCTAGTCCGATAAGTCATATATTGATATTGGATAGCTAGGCGAATTCAAATGTCTAGCCGGACTAATCAGACAAACGCTTTTACTCGACCCAATTAACTAAGCAGTATCATTCTTCTAGTCCGATAAATCATAAATTGACATTGAACGACTAAGCGGAATCTATTTACTCAGCCCAAACCCGACAAGCCTCATAAGTTGGCTCAATTGACTAGATGGATCCAAAAGTCTAGTCCGATAGCCTACTCGGCCCAATAACTATTCACATTCTAGCCCAATAAGCTATTCGATAACCTAGCCCGACTCCACGCTCAAGCTCAAGGGTGTCAACGGCTAGTCGAACGACTTGACCTAGTCAAATGGATGTATCTCAGCCGTAACAGACGGATCATATCGGCCGTCAACAACCCATGTGCTTTGCAACCGACTAAGAAGGAATAAAGACGGAAACCCTAAATCCTAAGAGGCTACTATCCGCCCTTATATAGCAAACGTCTAGACTTCATTCTGGGGGGACGGACATTCAACTATCTATTGCTCATTCTCTTTCTCAACTCCGCTTACATCCGGCTACATCGGCTTACTTCCGACTACGCTTACTTACATATCGACAGCGGCCTATTCGGCTACTCCGCTTTCATCGACTACCACTTTCTTGTACTCTTTCTTCACCTACACTTACTTAGATAATTCCTCCGCCCACATCCGTTTACCTTAGCCCAGTTCTATATCCGACTACAACCTATCCGGCTACATTTGACATCTGGCTTCGGCCCATCCGGCCACATCCGCCACTCAGCTACGGCTACCATCCGGCTTCGGCCCATCCGGCTACATCCGCCACTCAGCTACGACTACCATCTGGCTATGGCCCATCCGACTATAGCCGATCTGACTACGATCCATCCGACTACGACATCAACCCGACAACAGCTTATCCAACCATAGTTGCTATTTGGCTATGGCCTTAATCCGACTACGTCGACTTACATCCGCTTACACCTATAATACAACTTTCATCAATCATCTGATCTCCGTCTAACTACATCGACTTACATCCGGCTACGTTTACTTATACATCAACTTTGGTCTAGCCGGATACGGCCGCCTTCATCGGCCTAGGTTGATACGACTTGCACACATTTCATCTCTCCCACTTGTAGCTGGCTGCCATCCGGTTTGTCTCCATCATCCGCCTACGATCAATCTTTATCTATCCATACACCACACATGTTGTTATACGGCCTACGATCAATCCGACTCGTAAATCTTTCATATTTTCTCAAGTTCCGCTACCTTTCTAACTCGCTCTCCCACACCGGATCTAGCCAACTTGGGTTACTTCGCCACCAGCTTGCCATTATTACTTACTCATTATCACCGTCTTCATCCTCCGAACGCAACCGGCAACTTGGAATAGGCATTTCTTCCAACCTGCCTTTCTCTCTCAATTGTCTTATTTATCATTTCTACTCGTTATTCGTTTACTAACTTGAGCGTCAGAGGCTCTACGGTCGACACCCTCACCGGTGCTCAACCTAGGGCTCTTACGTGTTTTTATGTTGACAGGTTGTTAGTGCCTGATAAACGCCCATTTTGTAGCAACTTATCGCGTTTTTATAGCACAAAGTGCGTTGCTTTGCCTTTAAATGTGAGCGGTTTTATATTGTTTTCAATATCTTGAATGGATCTCACGTTTTGGTGGATTTTTCGCATGTGTGTAGGTTGAACGGGATGCCAAGTCAAGAAGGGAAGGATATAGAAGAGCGGGGATGAAGAAACGGAACGAAAAAAGTCAAAAACGGGACGAAACGGAGCTCTACAGCAAAAACCGGCGGTCCAAGCACCAAAATCGGCGGTTGGAGTTGGACCGCCGGAAAACAGAGCCGGGTCGCCGGGTAGAGGGCCGAAAATCACTGTTTTAGAAGTCCAAGAAGAAATGCCGAATCCGCGGTCGGATCGGCGGTCCAGCCTGGTTTTGCCGGGTCGGATCGGCCGACCGCCGATTTTGCCCGCCGACCGCCGATTTCTGCTGAATATCCCTATAAGCGTGTTTTTCCTCCCTTTTTGCAATTTTGTCATGTATTAACACTTTTCTACTCCTATATATAGTAGATGGCAGCCCAAAAACGAGGACAACTCCACTCTTACCCTAATTTCCATTTGAAATACTTGCTATTTAGGGTTCTAAACACTATTTCATTGATTGTAATAGAGATTAGCTTGGATTTAGAAGACTTGTTGAAGATTTAATCATTGGGTTCCTAGTATTTTATTTATGCACTCCTTTTTTCCCCTTGTTTTGTGTTAATTTCAATTATGTCTAGCTAAGTTTTCTTTGTTGGTTTGAGGGATTTGTGTGATTTGATAATGGATTTGATCTTAGCTTGTTATTTCTAATTGCCTTCATCTATTTGATTGTGGTGTTGGATCTTTTTTTTTATGTGGGAATTATTGATCATCTTTCTTGCATGCCAAGTGTTTGTAGAATTGCTTAATAGGATTTTACATTCATGGAAATCAATGATCACAACATGCATTGCTTTTGAGACTTAGAAAGTGAGAAATGCATGCATGGGAGCTTGTATTCTTATGCTTTTGGGAGTTGATTCGTCGTCTTGAGTCTTAGCCGATAGAGTCGTCGAGTTGATCCACTATTACTATCTATCGAGAGACGGTGGTGATTATCTTTGTGAATGCTCCTCTTTTAGATGATTAAATATGGTTATATGACTTAGAAAGTGAAGATCAAACCATCTAGAATCAAAGCAAATCCCTAGAACCAACCCTTTCCTTCAATTGTCTTTAAATCGTTTATTTGTCATTTGTGCTTGATTTCGAGTTTTAATTGTTTGTTTAACCTTAATTGCTTGTTTTATAGTTGTATGAATCCAAGATCCCCTTATTCGAAGAGCTTGAATAGTAGGAATGCGCATGAACCTCATTTCCATTAGAAACTCGTTTTATAGTCCTCGTTGATTCGACACTCGTTAGTTATGCTACATTTGACCCGATAAAGTACGGTATAAATTGCTAGTGAAAGTAGCGATCAGTGCCCGATTGATCCGGACGTGCCTGACGTCATCATCAATTGTAGATTTAGCCTCTACAATTTGGCGCCCACCATGGGGCCCTAGCAATCAAGCAATCAACACACTTTCCGTAGATCTTTTTCACCACCAATCATGTCTAACGGCCGTGACGGATCTGAAACTCCCGACGTACCCAACATGATTGCTCAGGCTGACTTAGTCGCCCAGATCGTTACCCTCACTGAGCAGATGAATTGGGAGCGAGAGAGATGCAAGAAGTTTGAAATTGAGAACGCCAACTTGTACGACCGTCTCGAGGCTTTGGAGTCTGTCGAGATGAACGAACCACCCGACTTCCGGGCCCAAGTGCCTCTCTTCCAACCTTTGGGAGACACACTGATCACTCACAATAATGGATCCGATCCTCTCGTGACTGATCCATCATCTTCGATAAGAAACAGCAATGTCATTAGTAATCCAACTTATCCGGGTCATGCTCTTTTAAATGCAGGTAACAATATCCCGTCTGCCGCCTTAGAGCAATCACGCGGAATGGAACAAATCACTCCGGATGACCGAATTGGAAGGCTCATCCGACCTGAGAGAATAACCACCATTGGGGAGCAACCTGCCAGAACCATTCTGACTACCCCAGTAGTAGCGATGAGCAATGCCGCCCAACTTACCAGGCCGACAACCAACCAGATGATCGCACCAACCCACGTCGACCAGCATACTATCGGAACCGATTAGAGAGAGATCACCCAAAATAACTGTTCGTGAGCGAACCTACTCAACTAACGACCACTGGCCGAAATGCCTTCAGAGATGACTTGGCAAGAAAGCTGGCCAAAATGGAAGCGTTAATCCAACGTATTCCTGGCGTGTCGGCACCAATTTACAAAAGTTCAGAAAATTGTTATGCCGACTCGTCTTTTGTTGATGAAATTGCCCAGGTCGAAATGCCCATCAAGTTTAACTTTCCTAGCATGCAGATGTTCGACGGCACGACTGATCCGATTGACCACATAGCTCAATACAAGCAGAGGATGTTTACTGCTGCAATTCCACGCGAATTGAGACAAGCTTGCATGTGTAAAGGGTTCGATTCTAGTCTAACAGGACCAACCCTCAAGTGGTACACAAACCTTACGAATTACTCTATTTCAAGTTTTGCTCAACTAATCGATATTTTCGTGCAGCAATATACCAGTAGCAGGAAACTTGAAACAATTTCAGAAGATTTATACGTTATGGTACAACGACGTGGAGAATCTCTGCGAGACTACATTGGACGTTTTAACCAAGAGAAAGTGTCCATAACAAACTGTAACACTCAGACAACGATCACAGCCTTTCGGAAGGGGCTCCTACCCGACTCAGATCTGTACAAAGATCTCACCAAGTATCCTTGTAAAACAATGGAAGATGTCTTCACCAAGGTGTGAGCACAAATCAAGTGGGAAGAAGACCAATACATCATCTATCAATCTTCTAGATGTACTCAAAGAGACGACAGAATCTACAAAAGAACAATGGATAGACGATTTGAGCCTTACCCACCTCTACATAAAATGAAAAATGAGCATACATCGACTTCACAAACCTCAACACGAAGTGAGCACGTTGAGGATGATCATCCCTCACCATCAAGCTAGTCAGCAAATGACAGTACAAGCTGCGAAAAGAAACATATCAAACAGTTGGATTGCAATCCAAACAGTATCATTTTCGACTTTTCTATGTCATTTATTCCATTAAGTTTATTATTTTTCCACACCTTGGCTAACAATTTTATTCAGGCCAATTCGGAACTACATCAGACTTGATCCCACAAGGGTATGTAGGCAACTCTACGGAGCACGGCTCTACAGAGCACAGTCCACAACGAGAACTACATCTAGCTTGATCCCACAACGGGTATGTAGGCAACTCTCCGGAGTGCAGCCACCAATCTTAAACCGTACATCCAACCCACTCCAATCGGATGCTGTCGAATTCGACATCAGGGCGAAAAGTTCATCCCTAATGATCAAGTCGGACCAGTCGCCCAATCATTCAAGTTCGGAGCAAAGTGGACAACGTCTCTTCGACTCGGTCTGACCATGACGACCACACCCATCGACATCAACTGTAAACTGCTTCAAACAAATATAATCAGACTTAATCTGGCCAAAGCAGATACACATACACAATATGATACAAGCTATCTACAACTTGGCAGATGTAGCTAGATCAAGTCCGACTCCAATGAATGTATGTATCGAACAATTTTATTAGTGGTCATGTACCGACTACATCTTTGCCAAGTTGGCCTACCATTATGGCCCATCGATTACAAATGATTAATTTCCATTAGTTATTCAAATCAACTAGTTATTATCAATTCATTTGATTTTATTATATACATAGAACTGAAATGTTTTGCGTCTCCAGACCTTGACGAATGTCAATTTCAACACAATAATTTGCTCCGATTAGAGTAGTTACGAACTCGATTGACTCCCAATGATTAACTCTCCAATTATAAATTTCTAATTGTAGAGTGGGGGGCAAACTGTAGTGGGCGAAATCTGTCTATCTAGTCTGAGCCCGATAAACATCTCTAATCGGCCAATTAGCTAGACGAAATCAACCGTCTAGTCCGATAAGTCATATATTAATATTGGATAGCTAGGCGAATTCAAATGTCTAGCCGGACTAATCAGACAAACATCTTTACTCGACCCAATTAACTAAGCAGTATCATTCGTCTAGTCCGATAAATCATAAATTGACATTGAACGACTAAGCGGAATCTATTTACTCGGCCCAAGCCCGACAAGCCTCATAAGTTGGCTCAATTGACTAGGTGGATCCAAAAGTCTAGTCCGATAGCCTACTCGGCCCAATAACTATTCACATTCTAGCCCGATAAGCTATTCGATAACCTAGCCCGACTCCGCGCTCAAGCTCAAGGGTGTCAACGGCTAGTCGAACGACTTGACCTAGTCAAATGGATGTATCTCAGCCGTAACAGACGGATCATATTGGCCGTCAACAACCCATGTGCTTTGCAATCGACTAAGAAGGAATAAAGACGGAAACCCTAAATCCTAAGCGGCTACTATCCGCCCTTATATAGCAAACGTCTAGACTTCATTCTGGGAGGACGAACATTCAACTATCTATTGCTCATTCTCTTTCTCAACTCCGCTTACATCCGGCTACGCCGGTTTACTTCCGACTACGCTTACTTACATATTGACAGCGGCCTATTCGGCTACTCCGCTTTCATCGACTACCACTTTCTTGTACTCTTTCTTCACCTACACTTACTTAGATAATTCCTCCGCCCACATCCGTTTACCTTAACCCAGTTCTATATCCGGCTACAACCTTTCCAGCTACATTTGACATCTGGCTTCAGCCCATCCGGCTACATCCGCCACTCAGCTACGGCTACCACCCGGCTTCGGCCCATCGGGCTACATCCGCCACTCAGCTACGGCTACCATCCAGCTACGGCCTATCCGGCTACACCTCATCCGGCTATAGCCGATCTGACTATGATCCATCCGACTACGACATCAACCCGACAACGGCTTATCCAACCATAGTTGCTATTTGGCTACGGCTTTAATCCGACTACGTCGACTTACATCCGCTTACACTTATAATACATCTTTCATGAATCATCTGATCTCCGTCTAACCACGCCGGCTTACATCCGGCTACATTTACTTATACATCAACATCGGCCTAGCCGACTACGACCGCCTTTATCGGCCTAGGTTGATCCGACTTGCACACATTTCATCTCTCCCACCTGTAGCTGGCTGCCATCCAGTTTGTCTTCATCATCCGCCTACGATCAATCTTTATCTATCAATACACCACACAGGTTATCATACGGTCTACGATCAATCCGACTCGTAATTCTTTCATATTCTCTCAAGTTCCGCTACCTTTCTAACTCGCTCTCCCATACCGAATCTAGCCAACTTGGGTTACTCCGCCACCAGCTTGCCATTATTACTTACTCATTGTCACCGTTTTCACCCTCCGAACGCAACCGGCAACTTGGAATAGACATTTCTTCCAACCTGCCTTTCTCTCTCAATTGTCTTATTTATCATTTCTACTCGTTATTCGTTTACTAACTTGAGCGTCGGAGGCTCTACGGTCGACACCCCCACCGGTGCTCGATCTAGGGCTCTTACGTGTTTTTATGTTGACAGGTTGCTAGTGCCCGATTGATCCGGACGTGCCTGACATCATCATCAATTGTAGATTTAGCCTCTACACAAACTATGAGTTTTCTTTTCAGGATACCTTATATCATATCATATCTAGGCAAAATTTAAGTTTCTTTCATGTTCTTCATTGTCAACTATTTTGTATAGATAGATTTTTTTTTCTTTTTTGTTGGGAGGAAGCTAGCTTTAGTATTTATAGACTTGTTCAAAATGAATACGACCTCATGTTTTCGTTTATTGTCACATTTTTGCCTCTAAATACACAAATATGAGGTGAAGCTCGCATTGTATATTGAGTTCAAAAATCAAAAGTCATTGTCATTACACGAATACACGAGCTAGTCCTCTCATAATATTCGTGCATTCATATTTAAGGATAAAAAATCTTTAAGCTCGAAAAGTAGGCTAGTTTTCCTGTTCTTTACGAGTAATTATTATTTAGGTTTGCAATATCAAAGTGGTTATTTCATACATATCCTCTACCCTTCATTTATCTACGCAATACTCAAAACTATTATCTGACGAGTAACATATAATCCAATACAAAGCGTGCATGGGGTGAATTGAGTGTGTTGTGTAAGAAATAGCACAGAGGGCAATGTCTCCATGAGGCAAAAATGCCAAAAATGAAACGATTCATGGATCCATAACTAACAGTGAACATATGGATCGGAGCAGAATAATTTCTTTAGGCCCAAAAAAAATAAAAATTCAGAAAATGGCGCAATTGATATTTAATTATTTTACAGCATTGTACGAGTATATTAGTAATTAACAGCATGCTACTATCTATATAGAAAATCAAAATGATATCATAATAGTAAACAGGATGTTCACATCATGATACAGATTAACAAAACGAAATACCAAAAGAACATGTAAAAACCAGTTTGGTATAATAAATATTAAATTAAATACTGGAGAGTTGAGCTAGTCGTAAAAAAAGTAGTACAAGGCGAGAAAGCAACAGTTTCTAATTAGCAGAAGCAGAAGCAGAAGAAGCAGAAACATTCTGTCGCTGTAATTGTACAGCTCAAGGAAAAAGTAATTTTGCATCAGATCCAAAGCACATGGAGCTCAGTTCACAACTACCACACTACGACACGTGCACAACCTTTCAATTTATCTTTATATTCTTCACTCTCTCTAAATTATCATCATCAAAATATTACTACACCCTATTCATTTTAAAATGTCCAACATCTATAGGATCCAAATTCATCCTCACAACGTGGCATTCTTCACGTCATATAAACGTATCATAGTATTGAATTGAAGTGACCAAAAATATATCAAATTAAAAATTTCAAAGTAAAAATATCATTTTTTTCTGGATATGCATGAATGTTCCCGATCTACATGTACTTCTTTTTTCTCTACTCATTTAAATGCAAAAGACAAAGTTTCCAGTCAAGTTCAAAATTGATCCACATGATCAGAGAGATATACACATGTAAAGAAACAAAATAATATAAGAGCCATATTATATATCTTTACGTAAACCTCTCTCTTGATGCCAAACAACGCCGACAAAAAAATTCACACAGATTATGACAACATTCAACAAACTTAAATATAATTTCAAATATGTACCCTGCATTTTCGCCATTAGAAATAGCTCAAATATACATAAACTAGGAGATTTTCGATGTGATACAGCCAGATTAATAAAAATATTAGCTACAGTAATTAATTCAAAGTTAAAGGGAAATCAACTTAAGAAGCTAGACAATATGATATACTATATATAACTGATCATAATTTCTTTTTATTTCCCTTTTTTCATAATAATTATTAACATTAAATATGTGTACGAACCCACTGATATCTCCCTCCCAATATTGGAGCGTCCTTCACTATGTCATAGTTGTACCTGAAAACAAAACAAAATTCATTTTATCAAATCAGTACTGTTTAACTACATTACTAATTATTTTTTAATCTTATGGAGTTCAATTAATTAATTATCAGCCCCGAAATATAATCAAGTTATAGCTGTCAATACATGATCTATAAAAACTAGCTATATTTATATATCAATTGAGACCTTAATTTATAAAACTCTTAATTTTATGTGTACAATATATAACACCACCAAAGCACATGCAATGTTATTGAAAATATACTAAAATGAGACTAAAAAAGTAAACATGTCTTCTAGTTAAACGAGTACTACCGTCTGGACATTTTTAGAAGGACTAATTCTACTGCGCAAATGAACATGCAGTACTACTCACTTTTCGATGAATCGTTTCTGAACGTACTCTTCTGCCTCCGTGAAGAATTCCTCCAGCTCCGCCGCCGACGGCGCACAGACTGGCGTTTTCTTTTGGATATTCGCCGCCATCGCTGGCAGCGCTAGTTTCGGCTCCTTCGTCGCCATAACTTCCCGTGATTCTCCACAAATCTCAAACGATGAAGTCCTGGAAAATAGAAATTAAGAAGATACAAAATTAAAATACCTAATTGCATGAAGATCATGAGCAAGTTATAAACATATATAAATACAGCATATGAAGCGGTGAATTCTAGGCGAAAGATAAATGCAAAGTAATTCAATGTACGTCAACCTGAAAAATCAATACTAACAAGGCGTTATGTGTATGTAACGATCTTCTTTTTTTTTAATATAAGTGTATGTAAATATCTTTGAAATGCCATAATTCTAATTTTATTATGCACATTTAGTTTGCAATTGAAACCGCTGACGAATCAGAGAATCAGATCGGAAATTAAGAAATGCAAAATTACTCAATTTTGTTTAAATTATTCACCAAAAATTAAAGCCGCCGGACGTGGTAATCTCCCTTCCACAACGTTCAGAATCAACAGCCTGAAAAAGAACATCAAAACTTAAGAAATCAAAAACGTTTTTAGGAGAAAATGAATTTGAATTTCGAATCGTTACCTCCAGATCTAGAGACCTCAGTCGCCGCCTTCCGGCTTCCGCCGCCTCATCATATTTACAGCAACCGGAGGTAGCGGACGACGCCGGAGAGGATGCATTCGCCGGAAATTCTGTATCTCCACAGCAATCATTTCCAAACACACTGTACAGGCTTATTCGCATTTCTTCCGCAGCTCTAATCTTCTCGCATTTCTTCAAGTACTGCTCCTCCATTTCAGTCTCTGAATCTTCACCTACAGATTACACACACATGTGTGTGTATTCTGACACAAGCTTATTCGTATATGTGGAGTAGGAGTATGTATATATGTTTGTGGGTTGCTGTTCGGATAGCTACATGCCAAAGATGAAAGCTCAGTTTAATTTGCCCTTTTTTTTTTGTAAATGATGTCCAATTTATTAGTATTAATTTACTACATACTTTTTTCTATATGAGAGAAAACAATTACTAGTATTTTATTTTATTAACTTAGATGAAAACTAAAAAAAAACCTTGTAAAAATAATAAAAAATAAACTCTACTAATTTTATTTAATTTTTGAGCAAATACTACTAAATTCTACTAAGATCAGCGAAGCATTGTGTATCATGGGGAGGGGCAAAACTGGAAATGTGCAAAGCATATGCGGATTTAATCGGACGGTAACGTAGCATGTGGTCCTGACTCCGTTACGGTGACAGGCACATGGCCACAAAGATGCCATTACGAGGAATGAGAAAAAGGACTTCTCAAGTAGCAGGAGCAATTAATTTGTATTTATTTTGCATTACATTTTTAGAGGTTTGCGTAAATTTTGGAACACGGTAGAAGTAGAACTAGATAATATTGCGAGTAGATTTATAAATTGAAGTAATTATTCAAAGAGATTCCATTATATACTCGAATGCAGAAAGATATCTCATCCTTTTACTTCGACTTATATGAGACTCCAAATAGTTATGTTCAGATCTGTTCAAATTTTTGCTTGTTTATACCTAATTTTCCTCCAAAAATAATTGCTTATATATATCTCTTTTTCCTTCTCAATTTTGAAATTTATAATGATAACACACTCCTAGATTCTCAAATCTGTGTTAGGCAAAGCTTATGAGTTTCTGCCTTTCTGGTTGTAGATAGAAATATGTGAATTTAAGAGGAATATAAGTGAAAATTAAGTTGAGTTATTGTTGCATTTGATTGATAATAGAATTTGATTCCTACTTCTTTTTCTCCGCGATGACAAATCTGCAATTATTGTTTCGTTCAGATTTATGAAATAACATAAAAAGAAACATATATGGTTGGGTTTCGCAATTAATTAATAAAAAAATACTTTAAATTTATAATATATAAATTTAAGCTTGTAAATTTGTTCGGTTAGATACATATTTTATTGCATATTATTATAACATGCTGCCAACCATGCACTCTAAAAAGAATCGGATCTTCAACACTATCTTTCATATAACTTGGATTCACTAAAAGATCATACCCTTAATTACCACTTGTAAATTATTATAATTAAAAAAATGGCTAATTGATTTAAAATATACCATGTTTACTTTCATATTGATATTGCATACATAACTTTTTAAATCTGTTCTAAAATTCACCAATATAACTTCTTTTAGGAATTTCACATAACATTATCTTATTGTGAAAAATCAAATATGAAACACACACGACCTTTTAAAGTGGCACTGTAAAACGTACCAGGTACTCGTCTTAGATTTAGCTTGATATCATTTTAATTGAACGATGAAAAAGGCTTTTAGTTTATATTGAGTTAAAATGACATGTGTACTTGTATGACAGTGAGACGTCAAACATTCGGGTAGCATGTTATACTTGATTTTCGTAGCAAAAATAATTTTATGTGAAATTTTTAAAAGGAAAAAAAAAATCCTTGTTGCATTTGTAAACAAATCTTGTGTAATACCAAAATAAATGTAAGGATCATATATTTTAAATTACTAATTGTAATAGGACATATCATGCAAATATGTGGTCCTTAGTATTTTACTTAATGGCATTGATGTGCAAAATTTAAATACCATCCAATGTACAAACTACATAAAATCAAATTAAACACCTATTAGTTTGCGACGAATATTTGTTTTTGGTAATTACGAATATGACAAATATTTTAATCGAGATAGAAATTGGATTAGTAAGTAAACAACCAATGCAGCAGCGGTGAAACCGACAAGCTGGCGCCAACTGATAATCAGTTAACTTATTCACACAGAAGCGGACAAATTAAAGAGGGCTTGCTTAACCGGGCTAATCCTGATATTTTTATTTTATAAAAATAAAAAAAGAAAAAGAAAAATCAATAATCAATAATCAATAATAATAATATACTAGTAATATTTGAGAAAAGAAGCCAAAACTCGGAGCATGGCGACAGCCTTTGTGGTATTGGGGTTGATTAAATTGAACACGTGACTTTCACCTTCCACCTCCACCACTTTCACTTCCCCCTTCCACCCACTCCGCCGCAACACCGCCGCATAATACCAGCCCCTGAACCTCAGCACGTCGTTTCCGGCCACGTACAGCAGGACCCGGGCGCACCCCACCATCCTCAGAGCGGGATCCATAGCCGGGTTGACCAGCGGGTCGTCCAGACCCTTGCTATTCGGGTAGGCGTACTTCCACAGCTTCTGCATCTGCGTTTCTGCGTACGCATCTGCCGATTCATTCGCGATCGCTTTCTTCCCCAGGAAATAGGGGCAGTTGAGGAACATCCCTTTCAGCTTGATGCCCGGACCCGGGTTCTCCAGCCCCACCCGGACGGCCATGTGCTGCGCGATGTTGGCGCCGGCGCTGTCCCCTCCCAAGTAGACATGGTCGAAGTCGGCGTAGTTTGTGAGCCATGGCTCGGCGCCTCTGCCCCCGTGGTGAGAGAAAGTCCATTTGAGTGCGAGCCATGAGTCTTGGTAGGCGGTGGGGAGGAGGTGCTCGGGGGCTAATCGGTAATTGACCGAGACGGCGATGATCTGAGCTGATGCGACGAGTGAGTTGAGGTGGTGGTGGTAGGTGGGGGAGAAGGCGGACTCCGTGAAGAAGCCGCCGCCGTGGAAGTAGATTAGGAGCGGGAGTTTCTTCCGGCGTGCGGTTGTGGGACTGGGAAGGTAGAGCCTGGCGGCGAGATTGAGGAATCGGACGTCTTTGGAGCGGACGGCGGTGGTGGGATCGGTGGAGGGAGGAGAGAAATCTTGGCCGATGAATCTTTGGATTGTGCCGTTTCTGTAGACTCTGATGAAGGGGAAGATGTCGTAGAGAATGGGGTCTGAGTCGGTGGGAAGTGGTAGAGAGAGTGAAGTGAAGACTAGTGCGAGGAAGAAGATGAGCGAGAAACCCTTGCGAGGTACTAGCATGTTTGTTTTTAGTTGAGAGAGAGAGAGAGGGAGAGAGAGAGAGAGAGGGAGGGAGAGAGAGAGAGGGAGGGAGAGGCGATAGATGTGGATAATATAGATATGAGGAGGATAATAATGCACGACGTCCTTGGAAATTGGAAGACACACTTAACGTTATGCTTTAAATTACGTTATTTATTTGGTGAACCGAACATTCTCCATTTGGGAAGATTTTATTCTCTAATTGCTTTCTAGAATTTCTACTTTAAATAACTTGATATTAATTACTAGAAATATTTTGTTAATTTCTCATTTCAAATTCTATACAGTACAGAGAAAATAACAAGATACCAACAAATTTTGAAGCAAAACGTCGGATTTATTTATGGCTTTTTTTCTGCCTGATAGAGATATTTAATTCACAGTGCAAAAATGAATATGAAAAGGTTATGTAGAGTTTAGAAAGTTAAGAAGGAATTTTTCTTTTGTTTTTGCAAAAAAATGGTTGGATAGTACGTAAAATTTTAATATGTTGATATCGATGAACTTATCATTATTATATGCATGATTAAACATTGGAGAAAAAGATACAATTACAAAACGTTGGTCCAATTTTATGTGTTTTGGCACTCTATTATATATACAGTTTATTTTATTTTTGTTTACAACACTGACTTGGATGAAGAACATGATCACAAATAATTTAGACGCGAAACAAGAAAAGGTAACTAGTAAAAATTTGGGCCTCAACTCTTGAGATCACTTGCACAGCTCTTCGTGAATCATGGTTATTGGAGTGTAAAATTTCTGAAATTTCATAATGAGGATCGGACAAATTGCGGAACTTTTAGGGTTTTGAAAGATAACAAATTTGTGTATACCAACACACGGTAGGATTGATGGTGATTAAGAGAAATTAGAGCTTATTCTTTATACAACTACTATGCTTTATTAATCCCTGTTATTAATTCTAATCAAAATATTAATTATTAATACCAATTAGAATTTGTTTATTTTCATTTAAAATTACTTCCCTAAATCTTTTATTAAGATCAATTAAATTAAATTTTAATTATTATTTTTTAGAAGAACCAGCGCGCCGTGTCCGCTTGGGAGAGTCTTTCCCTAAATTCATATTCTTGCTCATTATTATGATAAGTATAGATTTTTTTAAAACTATAGTATAATTTTAATTTACTTTTTTAAAATCTCGAATTTTGCAGGAAGGTTTAGTTTTCATTCGCGTTTGAGGAACTACCATTGAAAAGTTGAATCAATTTTTTGCATGAAAATACAATAAATGAGATGGATATGCCACGCGATAATTTGATAACTTTAATCAGCTTTCTATTACCGAAATCTGAAATGCACGTTTAACTAAAATTTTCTACGCATTAAGTTCAAGATTTTAGATTTGTCTAAATATAACAAAAAATCTAATCTGAAAATGGCTCTAGGATTCGAACATAAACTATTAGTCTATGTTTGATTGGTCTTTTTAGAGTCATGAAAAGAGATTCAGAAAATTGAATTCATTATTTCTTGTTGGATTTGGATAGTGATTTAACCATTATCCTCACATGAGGATAACCTAAATTCTCATTAGTTATGCGATAACAAGAATCTTTCTCTTTAGAAAGAGAATATTTTACAAGTGAGATTCATTTCCAATATTAAACCAAACATTCAATAAATATAATACTTTCGCTCATCTATTAATCCAATTTCCTTTCCATTTTTTTAGTTGAATTAAACAAGCACCTACTCCTATTTGCTTCCTAGAGTAAGATTAAAAAACTTCAGATGGAAAAAAGAAAAACAAAAATTGCTTCGTCCGATTTATGTGGTAAATAAACGTATCAGTTTCCTTTTTACTCTTTACTATTCATGTTTTGGACATTTGACAATTGTGGTCCCAAAATAACACCGCCTAATCCGTATTTATTTATGTATTCTTTAGGGATTTGCCTTTATGTTTGAGACCAACGAAAATAGATACGGGTGGTATTTAATTCAATTTTTAAATTCATGTGTTACATTTACACATAATTTATTGGTATTTATCCTTTTAAAACCAATATTTATTGTTCTTTTGGAAAGCTTGTTGCTTTTCTCATTTGAAATTTAGCTACTTTTATTTAGCTTTGGAATAAGTTTGCTTCAATCATTGATTGGGGTTTAGTTCTTGTGGGGTGACGTCATGTTTCATTCTCTCTTACTTTTAGTCATTTTGTTGGAAGAGTTAATATAGAGCTATAAATTCCCTAAAAAAATACTCCTCCGTCCCCAATTTAAAGTCTCATTTCATAGTGGGCACGGAAATTAAGAAAAATGATAAAGTAGAAGTGAGTGAGAGAAAAGGGTAGTAGTAATAATAATAGATTACTTTTGTTAATTATTGTATTAGGAAAAAGGTGAAGTGAGTGGGAGAAAAAAGTGAAGTTAGTGGGATAAAAAGATAGGCTAATGATATTTGGGTGGTCCCTTTAGTGGTAAGGGATAGTAAATAAGAAAAAGAAGGGAATGTAGTAATGTCCAAAAGCAAAGTGGGACTTTAAATTAGAGACAGTTTTTAAAGAGCAAATGAGACTTTAAATTGGGGACGGAGGGAGTAATATATAGAGCTATAAATTATCCAACTATTCTTAATATTTAATTTTCTATTTTTAAAATACGTGAAAGCTCAGTATCATAATTATTTTCAATCTAAAAGAACTGTCAAGTGATTGGAATGTACTATCCATGTTTTTCTTATTTGTTGTTAGTACATCAAAATATATTTAAGAAATTTTAGCGTGAGACCATCCAATAAATCAAAATTCATGAAATATAACAAAATTCTAAACTAATTCAATCAGACACTGACGATATTACAAATGTATATTGAATGAATTTTCACCAAATATTGATCAATTCACAAATCTTGACTAATGAGACATTCTCACACGTGCAAATTTTCATAATAAAGGGTGTTTGATTTCTTCCACCTTATAGTTAGAGGGTGTTTAACTAAGCTTACTACAGAGACTGAGAGATCACCAACATCTTAATTACTTATATAAGATGTTTCAAAAGCTTATAAAAGGAAAAGTAAGATGGAGTAGAGCTACTTATTATTTGAAGACCCTTGAGCTTATTATTGGAGCTCCTCATGAAAAAAATTGCCAAACAATTTTCAAGAATTTATAAGCTCTCTAAGACATGTTACAAGATATTTTAAGGAGCTTATAAACTTAGCAAAACACCCCCTTCACCTTTACCCTTTTGTTTTAAATTTGTGATGTATTAAATTAAGTACTGCTTCCTCCGTTCACAAATAGTATATCAGGAGTAGTATTTTCTTTTCCCATATTTTGCATTTCCTATTGATTAGGTTGCTAAAGCAGAAAATATCAAAGTGGAAAGGTTTCGACCCACACCAACTGTTTATGTTGCCGTTGATGTAATAGTGTTTATTGTTTAAATATAGAGTATTTGTTAGTCCGCTAATTGCTAACCTAAGCTACATGAAATTCAGTAGGAATTGAATGACTTTTGTAATGGAATGAAGATGAGAAATGAACGAATTCAACATTGATATTCCTATGGCTGATATACACAAGGAATGAAAATGATCATTCTTTAATTATTATTTTTATTTTTAATTAGTGTAATAGTAATAATTATTATAATAATAATTATTAATTATGTATCATTATTATTTTAATGTTATTATTATTATTATTATTATTTTTATTTATAATTATAATAATTAAATTAATAACTATTACAATAATATTAGTACTAATTAATATAATAATTATTATTTAATATTATTATTTTTATTACAATAATTAAAATAGTATAATTAATAATAATAATAATAAATAATAAATAATTATTATATTTTTTATAATTATTATAATTAGCCTAATAATAAATATTATAATAATTGTAATTATTTTAATAGTAATAATCACTCCCGCCGTCCTCATATAACTGTCCCATTTGGCTTTGGGCACGGTATTTAAGAAAGCTGAAAAAGGTGTTTTGAGTGGGTAAAAGTTAGAATGTAGGGGTAGTAGTAATTACACACTTAATTTACTAATCCTTGTTTACTAATCTCTCTCCATGTCTCTCTCTTCTATTCTCCTTCTCTCTCTTCCTCCCCCATTTCTTTAGTTCAGCAACCCTTAACCTCCTTCCACCGCCGTCACCACCGGTTGCCGCTGCTGCTAATGGTGGTGCCAACCCTACATTCCCGGCGAGCAAAGCTCAGCTCTACAACGCGACGCGTCGCGGCAGAGCGTCTTCGTCTCGATTCAGGGAGCTCAACACCAACGCCACCTCGTGCGAGGGTTTGCTCTGTTGGACGGCCTACGACCAGAATCGCGATGACTGCATCATCATCAGCAATCCGATCATCGCCAAATACGTTTCTCTCTTCTCTTCGCCCATGGATGAGGACGAGACTTACGCCTTCATAGGGATGGGGTACAGTTGGGTGACCAAGAAATTCGAGCTTCAGAGAATGACGGCGAGGGCGGATGACGATGAGGAAGATCCGCTCTGGTGGCCTGAGATCCGCGCGGTGAGCGGCGATGGCTGCTGGAGGCGCGCCAACGGCGGGACTTCTCAGCTGGTTCTGTGCCGAACGATTTCTCAGTTCGTTCTTTGTTTAATTTTTTTTTACCTGAGAATTGATATATTGATCGATTTCGATTTGTTGAATCTCGATGTGAGAGGAGATGGTCTGAGCGATTGAGGGATGATCGTCGAGGAATTTGGGTATTTGCTGCGGTTTTGGATTTGATTGTGGACTCGACGGCGGCGGTGATGAAGCTGGACTCGGCGGTGGCGGTGATGAAGCTGGACTCGGCGGTGGCGGTGAAGCGTCGCTGGACGGTGGTGGCGGCGATTGTGAGGCGTCCGCCGCCGACGATGGAGTTGAAGATGACGACGAGTCAGGAGGCGGCGATGGGCTGCCGAATTTGTGGATGGATTTGTTTTCCAGATTTGGGTTGAAATTAGGAAATTAGATTAGCGATTTAATTGTGGGTCCAGAATGGCAAGGGGTAGTAAATATTGCAAAAGATGAAGGTTACTTTTGTACGAAAAGTGTAAGTAGGACACTTATTTGAGGACAAGAGAAAGTGGTAAGTAGAACACTTATTTGAGGACAGAGGGAGTATTATAATAAGGCTAGGAGCAGCGGCGCGCTTGCTGCCCTTTTTGTGGGCCCGAAGCTCGCTCAAATTTTTGTGTGTAGTGGCGAGCTCCCAAGCTCGCCATTTTTTAACCTTTTTTTTTATTAAAAAGATGAAATATTAAAAAATTTCATTTCATTAATATTAAAATATTACACTAAATAAAAAAAAAAACTACTCATCAGTCCATCCATATTTTTTTTAAGCTTGGCGAGTCGGCGACATAGTCATCATGGAACTCCTTCTGGGCCGGTGCCATACTAACGATACTTCTCGTGATAATATGATAGTCTTGCTGCTTAGCAAATTCCGCCATTGCTCTCGACATCGTCTTGGCCGCTTGAGCAAATTTTGCCCGTACACTTCCCGCTGCCGAACGTGAACCTGAGCTCGATCCGGCCTTATTCTTCCCTCTTGCCGCCGCCTTTGCCTTGTCTCTACCCATCGACCGGTCAAGCCGATTAGAGTACTCTGACCCAGTCGGAAAGTAGAGTGGTGGACCGCGGTGTGCTCCCGCTCGGATTGCTCCCCACCGCCGAATCCTGCGCCGAAATGGTGTAGCTTCCATCTTCGCCTGTCTTCGTTCTCTTTGGCACCATTTCGATTTGGTATTTAGTGGAGTAGACCGTGGCGAACTTTGGCGTCTCTCTTACTACCCGCCACATCTCCAAGTGCTTAAAGGCAGTTTTGCGCGAGCTTTGCCATTCAATGAGAGTTTTGGCCAAAATGTCCTTACTGCTCTCGCCGCTTCGGCTTGCCATCTTGCACTCGTTGTAAACTTGTTGAAATTTTGTTAAGACGATCTTCACTCGATTCCAATGTTTGCGGAGCTTTGCCATGTTCCTTTTCGCCAATTCGGCGGGGCGGAGCTCGTGGTAACGATGCAAAATACGACGCCAATACGAATCTTTTTTTTGGCTGTTGCCGACGATGGGGTCTTGGTTAATGTCGATCCAACACCGAGCTAAGATTTCGGTCTCAACCTCGGTGTATCCCGCTGGCCCGTCGTCGCCTTTGGAAGATGAATCCACCAACTCCACCGCCGACGTACTGCCTCCACGACGGCCACCACGGCTGCCACAATCGCCACCATGCCGACCACTGCCGGAGGTCGCTGCTTTCTTTCTATAATACCCCGAATTTTCCTAAATCATTAAGTGCGTATTAAATAAGTTAATATGCTAATATGATGAGCTTTGAGTGCTAAAATTTTTCGCGAAAATAATTTTTTTTGTGAAATGATGAAAATGCCCTTATGTGCTTTAATGTGATTTTTCTTGTTTCGATTATTCGAATCGAGTATGTGATGCATTGTTTGAGCTTAATTACATGAGTATGGGCTTGAGTATGAATTTCAGAATTTTCTGAGAACTTTTATTTTTAGATGAATAGTAACGTAAACCGAGAAAATATTATTCATCAACCGACTCCGAATTTAGTCTAATTAGTTTCATTTGAAGCTAGAATTTATTTTAAGACTTTTGAGATAAGTCGGAGAATTTTCCGAGATCATTTGAAGAAGTTTTAAAAATAATTGCTTAACGACGCGTTTAGTCGAGCAGTTTTTATAAAATTATTCGTTAGAAGGAATCTTGGCATAAAAATTAGATAATTAGATTCCTTAATTTATTTTGGAAGATATAAGATGAATTAGAGAGAATTTTGACGTCGAGAAAGAGATAAGAAGGGTTATTAATTGTTTGAGGGAATAAAATAAAATAAAATAACGGGGATATTTTCTACCGGAAAATTTATTTATCGGGTATGTTTAGCAGTTAAAAACTGCATTCTTATCCATAATAGAACCCCTAAACCCTAAGACACTCTCATTACTCTCTCCCTCATTTAGCCAACACATATTATTCTCACTCTCTCCAATCTTTCTCTCGATCTCCTCTCTCTCTCTCATGTCTTCCCATATCTTTTCTTACAAGCTTGGTACATTCCCATACTCCATAAACTCATAATTCAACTTCATCCATCCTTATCAACTTATCACCCTTTCTCTCTCCCTCAACTCTTCTCTCTGCCGAGAAGAAACAAGAAACCATAGCGGGTGTCGTGCTTCTCTCATTTCTACTGTGAGACAGCCACCTTTCATCTATCATCATCATCATCCAACTCTCCTTCATCTCTCACCTCTACCGTAGCAAACAAAGAGGGAGCAACCCTCCCTTGTGTTCATTTTTCTGCCGAGAAAATAGCAAACCAGCAGCTCCTCCTCTTCTTCTTCTCACTTCCGAGCAGCAGCTTCCTTTTTTCTCCATCACTGCCGTGAGCAGTAAAGAGAGCACCAGCAGCTCTTTTACTTCTTCTCCTTCACCATCGATATACTTACATACATATAAACGAGAAGAAGAACAGCAGTAGCAGCTCTCTCTCATCTCTCCCTATCGAAAGAAATCAGCCCCCTTCATCTCTTGTTTCTGCCGAGAGCATCAAGGCAGCAACCCTCTTGTTTTTCCATCACTAACCATCGGCAAACACCCACACACCTATACATATAAACTTCTCCATGGATCCATGCATGATGCTTGAGGACTTCTTGATGTAGTTTTCTACCTTCATCTTTCAAAGATCATCAACAAAAGTAAGTGATCATTTTCATCTCTTTCATTTAAGCTTGAAACAAGCTTGAGAACTCCATATTTTCCATCGATTTTCTTGATTCCATGTAAGGATTTGATCCTTATTTTGATTCTTAAACCTTGTATCTCTTTTCAAACAAGGAAAGGAAGTGAAATCCATCTTCTTGACATCCTCAAACCCATCGAGTTGTATGAAGATAAAGGAAAAACATGCATGATTTATTTTATGCTTAGGCAAACCTTAGGTTTATGATGTTGAGATGATGATTAAAATAAAGACATAAGCATGATTTAGGGTTTAAAATGATGAAAGAAAATAAGTAGCTAAAAGCCCTAAATCGACTAAGAAAGAAAAAAAATAGAAAAAATAAGTTCTTGATAAGTTTTTGTGATTAGTTGATGATATGATGATGATATATGCTTATTATAATTTTTCATGTGATTTATATGCATATATATGATGATGATAATTTTTGGTGAATTTATTAGATTTTTAATGAATTTAATTGATTAAAAATAGAGAAAATATGATTAAATGATGATTTATGAATCTTATGATGTTTATGATGTTTATGAGAATGATGATATATGAAAATTTGGTTTATATGTGTTTTTAAGACAATATATGAATTTTATGAATTTTTATATAAAATTCGAAATATATGATATTATGGAGAAAAATGAATTTTTGATGATTTTGATGAAATATGATGATATTGATGATGATGATGATGTTAAGATGTGTTAGAAGAATTTTTGAATGAGTTTACAAGCATGAAAATTGAGAAAAATGAGAAATATGATTTTTGGTAAATTTTTATGAAACTTTAGAAGAAAATTCAAAAGAAATGAGTATAAAAATAAAAATGGTGTTCTTGAGTTTAATATGAGTTTTTGAAGATGTGTTCTTCATGTTCATAGAGAAATTTGAAGGTTTGAAGATGTTATAAAAAAATTCGAAAAATAATTATTTTTATTATTTTTAATTCAAAAATTATATAAATATATTTTTATGAGGAATTTCATTAAAGAAAAATGAAATTAAGAAGTAGATGAGTAGTTGAGTATATTTTGAGTGATTTGAGTAGGAAATATTGTTTCATGAATTTCCTTTCATAAAAATCGATATATATATATATATGTATATATATATATATATAAAGAAATAATGAAAAAGAAGTAAATGAAAGTATGAGTTTAATTATACAAAGAAAGACATTTTTTTGTAAATGTTGATGTTAGAATGATTATAGATGAAGATATTTATGAGGCTGATGTTAGTGTTAAAAAGTGAAATAGAATATTAATAATAATATTAATATTTATTTAGGAATAAAAAGAGGATTAAAATAAAAGAAAGATGAAATTTTGTATAAGATAATGAGCTAGAAGACACGTATGTAAGTTAAAAGTTAAGAAATTCGTATTTGAGTTCGTTTGTTTCAAACGAGAAATTAAAAGAAATATTATTGAAGAATAATAATAAAAATAATAGAATAATTGATTTAATGGAATAGTTCCATTAAAAATGAAAATGTTTGAATGATGTGAGTTTTAAGTGATGTTTATGCCCTTAAGTATGCTTTGAATGTTTAATTGATGTGATGAGATGTTAATCGAGTAAAGAAAAATGATAGAAGTTGAAAAATGAACAAAGTGTATAAGTTATGTGAGAAAAACAATGTTATTAAGTTTTAAATATTTGAATGATTGAATTCTTGATGATATATGATGTGTTAAGTGATTTGATGATGATGCTTGAATAGAAATAAGGAAGTTTGCTTTTTGAATCACTTAAAAAGGACTTAAAACGTAGAAGCTATCGAGCAACGAAGTTTTTAAATGAAAAATCAAGTTTTTGATTAAATAAAAACGAAAATTGAGTTTTTAAATAAAGAAAAGATTAAATAATGATTATTTAATATTAAAGTATTAAGATGAGATTGTATACGAGTAAGAGTACGTATTTTGAGGAAAATAATGACGTATTATAGAGTCAAGAAATACGAAGTAGAAGTTTGAATATTAAATTCAAAATAATTATTATCATTTGAGTTTAACGAAATGATTTTCGTTAAGAGTTTGAAGTTATAAGTTTTTAAAAGCTAAAAGTCGAACAATAACGAATTATTGTGTGACTATGTTTAAGACATGAATTAATTATGAAATTTCAAGGATTATGATTATGTTATTAAGTATGATCTTATTAACCTATTTACTTGAGAAAGGTTAATCACTTATTTAATATTAGTGTTTGAATATTGATATCGATGCTTGAGTATTATGACGATGTTTGAGTAATAATGTGAATACCTGTTTATGATGTGAAGTACTTGAATATGATGTAAGTACATGATTATCGATATGAATGATTGATTGTTGATATGAGTGTTAAATGTTAACATGAATGATGTATGATAATAATAGTTGAGATTTAACATTATGATTTGTCGAAATCATATAACTTGAGTACATGAGAAGTTCAGACGAGTTAAATAGTAACTTATCGATTTACGTGAAGATTAAAATATTATATTAGAGACGAGAATATGAGTTTGAGAAGTAATTAGTAACTGATTAAAGATGATAAACCGAGAACGAGAAATCGAGAAAGTTATCGATGTAAAGAGGTTTAACTAAGTTAAGGAAAACCCGAGTCATGTAGAAGTCCTTCAGCCGAGCCCTAAGTCTATTTTACATTTTACGAGATCGTAATCTCGTTCTTATTTGATGTTATTAATGAAGGGCCGAGTGGGACAGAGAAATAGTCGAGAAGCGTAAATTAAGCAACCTCGACCAAATATACCAGAAGTCAGGTGGGCTTTTTGAACTAAAATCAAATGATGAATGCATGTACTATTTATGTATTACGTGCGCTTTTCAAATTGATTGACTTGCCTAAATGTTCTAAATATTTTTGTATGCAATCATCTACGTGTTAAAGTTATTTAAGGTCCTATGGACGCATGGGACAAAGGTCTTGTGGACGCACAGGATACAAGTCCTGTAAGATACGGGACAATGCATGCATTAGGTGACTGTGAGCTTTACTTCGGTTAGCCAGTCACGTTGTTCGAGAAGGAGGCTTACTTCTCAACACCACAGAAAGATAAGTTGTAGATTGATTCATACATAAGATATAAGCTTAGCCTGCGCACGCGATTTACAAAACGAAAATGTTTTTATGGCTGTCACAAGTGGTAAACTATTTTTAAACGATTATGTATCTAACCCTTGTGATGCAACAAAAGAGGCAAATCTAATCATATAGCTCTAATGAGTAGAGTTTCAAATGTTTTTGGCATGTGTTCACTGAGTACGAAGTACTCACGCCCTGCATGTTATTTCTAAAACATGTAGGTTAGCTTGGATGAGGAAGACGTTGTGTGCTTGAGCGGCTCATTGTTAATATAAATCTATTTTGGAAGTTTAGCTTAAGGTTATGTGTCTTCATACATATAGCCTTTGGACTTGATGTTGATGTTTATATTCCGCTGCAACACTGTTATTCTGTTGTCTTTGACTGCATGCTCGAATTTCGTTGCTATGAGTCGTGTGCTCAAAATAATTCCCTGTTTGTCTTTTAATTCTGCATGGCTTGGATTCCCAAAATTCTTATTATATTCTGAAGCTGATGTAAATTATTTGTGCTCCTTTATTTCAAAAATCCCTTGAAAGTATGTTGATATTTGATAATGTTTATTGTCGATTACCCATATTCTCGAGCATGAACCCTTGTAAGTCAAGTTTATTTGATGGTTTCACCTTCACACTCCAATGGAGTATGGTCGTTCCTACACACTGGATTTCGGGCTGTGACACTTTCCCTTCCTCTTTGCCGGCAACGTGACTTGAACCTCGTCACCGTCCTCGCCCAAATTCACCACCAAGTTGAAATCATTGGGCGACGGTGCGAGGTGCATAGGGTAGACGGAGTTCGCGGGGGCAGCGACATTGGCGGCTCCAAACCCTTGAAACGGTGCAAAGGCACCCGTCGGAAAGTGAAGAACATAGGCTCATTGCGTGAAAAATTGTGGGACGAAAGTTTGAGGCGATGAGAATAAATCACGTTGGGGTATTTGAGAATAAAATTTTTGTCGAGGGGATGGACAAGATAGGTTGGGGCTATTTGGATCGACATTTTCGGCGTATAGCCAATTAGAGTTGAAATTGGCGTTGAGATCCATTTTTTTAAACAAAAAGATGACCGCCGGTGAGGAGAGCTTGGCCGGAGAAGGTGACCGCCGCCGATTTTGGGAGGAAATTTGAGAGAGAAGAGTGTAGAGAGTATAGTGTGTGATTTGTGGGTGGAGGAAGAAATATATATATAATGGAGTAGTAATTTGAATTTAAAAAAAAAAAATTTATTGGTGACCGTTGGTGATCGCAACAGCTATGCCGATGACCAACCAGCGGCCACCACGTGGCATCGATATTAGTATTAGTAAGGGTAATGATATTCGGTCACACGGTGGTCAGACACACATTGAAAAAAAAAGGAAAGTTGATAGTAAAAATGAAAATAATCACATTTCTCCCTTAGGTTTAAGCTTCTCAATTAGGGTATATTTTCATTCTAAAACCTATATTACTATTTCTAGATTGTGTGGTCGGCCACAGTGTGACCAAATAGCACATATTAGTAATATTAATAATTATTATAATCAATAATAAGATAATAATAAAATAATAAATATATTATTAAGTTCAAAATAATAATAATAATAATAATAATAATAATAATAATAATAATAATTGATTCTTGAAGATGGGGATTAGCTAATACCAATGGGGAGGGGCCCATGTTCATAGGACTGGTGATTCCATTAAACTACCCACAATGGGTGTCTCCATGGGGGGCTCGAGACATCCAAACCATGAGACAACCCACTGCAACAAGCCATGGTTCGAGACTGTCTCCATAAAACGAGACGTCTCGTTCTTATTTAAAAAAAAAAGCAAATGGCACATATTAATAAAATGAATGTGCTAATGTTTTCTATATTTGGGCTTTGGCCTAATGGTTAAGGCCTTGACTTTAGTGATGAGAGGGCAGAGGTTCCAACCTCAAAGGTGGCAATTTAGTTTTTTTTAACAACATTTTTCAGTATTATTTTTTTTGCTTTTTAATTTTTGTTCAATTTTCCTTTTTAATATGTTTGCTAATAAAAAAAAAGTAATAATTAGAATGAAAGAAAATTGCACAAATAATAAGTGAATAAATAAATTTTCAGAAACTAATTAGACTGAGGCAACATAGAGATAGTTTCATTGTAGATGACTGTCTTTATCTGGCCCTATAGGAAATAGAGACACCTAATATCTCCACCATTGTGGGATAGTTTTAGGAATGATCATTTCTTATGAATAAAATCGAACCAACCATAAAATTAGGAATGAATAATAAAATGATCATTTTATTTCCATTCCATTCCTGTATACCAACCATGTATACTTTATTGTTTACGTCTTACTTCTTTCGTTTAAGGATTATAATTTTGCGACTGCTGCTATATATGGTTGACCTAAAATTGATGGCATTTTGTTACTGTTCATGGCTTTCTTTTTAGCGCGAACTGTTCGTGGCTAATTTCTGTTGTTGATTAGACAATATTCTGCATTATAATAGTATGAAAGTTGGCTTTAGTTTAAATGAACTAATTAAACAATTTTGAACTAACCTATGACGATAGACAACAATGATTCAAGAGGATTTGTTGTCACCGTAGGGAATAATTCCTTCCTGCTTGCAATTTTTAATTAAAACTTTTTATTGGTGAAACAAAATCTATACATACAAATTCCCCTAAATAAAATCCTACTAATATACAACAATCTTCGGGTGCTTGTGATTTTCAAGTCCATCCGGCATTAAATTCGTACTATGGTTCAGTGTGTGGGAGAGAAAGAGAAATAAATACTCCCTCAATCCCATTCAAGAAGTCCTATATTGCTATTTTGGATGTCCCGTTTAATAAGTTTCATTCTTTTTGGCAAAAATAAACATACTAATCCAATCCATTTCCTTTATTTTATTCATTTAGTACTTAGATAAATAGTGTAGTTTACTTTAGTTTACAGTGTTTCTCCATTAAATTTACTTTATATCAATAATAAAATATTACCTTAATTACACTCTATATTATTTAACCTTTTTTTTTAATTTATGTGCGATTCTCAAATGGGAGTGAACAAGGAGGGACTAGTAAATAAAAAGAAACATCGAAAAGGGAGCGTGGCAACGGTCTTTACAAGCACATCATCATAGTTATTTTCACGAGGAAAAGCTCAGACCACTGTCTTTCTCTCTCTAACTGTAGATGCACCTATACGTACATGTGCAATATATATGGGCTGTTGCATGTCGAGATTCACAGGAGAAGAAGAAAAGGCGTGGAGCGAATATGCTAAAAGGAAAATGGTAAAGGACCTTTGATTGAATCTGAGCTGCCTTTTTGGGCGTAAGCAGAAAACTCATGGCAGAGGACCTGGTATGTTCTATTTTTCCCCCACTTTTTATTTTCTTTATTTATTGATAATCGGATTTTGAAATACTCCAATTACATCAAGATTTGGTCTCTTTGATAAATTTGATTATGAACTTTCGAATGTATAAATTGGATCTCTGTACGATGAAATTCCGTACGAATCGTGGTCTTTTGCTGTTAATTTGAAATTCTCTACTGTGATATTCATGGGATTTCTTATATTTTAGTCATTCATTTGTTTACTTTTTACATTTCTGTGGATTATTTGTATTAAATTGTCTCTGATTAATGGCCTCATTGATTTCCTACTCTTCAAGCAAAACATAAAGACGATACTTTTAAGCAGTTGGATAGTTGTGATGATTTTAATTCTGGATTGCAATTTATTGACATTTAATATACCATCTTAAAATTTCAGGAGAGCTTGATTATCCGACCTTCTAAGAAAAAACCCCTGGTTCTGAGAATGGTGGTTTTGATATTTGCAATGGCATCTGGTATTTATATATGCTCGATCTGTCTTAGGCAAATTGGTGGACGATCAATTGGGGGTTCTTTGAGCATTCAAGTTGTAAGGAGACCTTGTGAAGCCACTGAAATCGACCCTTCCGAAAAACCTTATGTCCATTTCCCCAAACCTAAGACTTTCAGTAGGTGAGGTTGATATAGTTAGGGCTTAGAAGCTGCTGCATTCTTGACCCAGAAAATATCTGTAACTATTGTGTTGCTTATTAATAGGAACGAATGTGCGTGCAATCCTGTTCGGTACTTTGTTATTTTGTCCACGCAGAGGTGTGGGAGTGGATGGTTTGAGACTCTGTTGAACAGTCATATTAACATAAGCTCCAACGGGGAGATATTCTCGGTAAAAGTCCGAAGAAGTAACATATCGACAATCATAGAAACTTTGGATCAGGTTTATAATCTTGACTGGTTTTCAAGTGCATCAAAAAATGAATGCACAGCTGCTGTTGGGCTGAAATGGATGCTTAATCAGGTTAGGAAGCTTTATTGTCTAAACGTTACTGCATCTCGTATTATGTTCCTGAACGTGCATCAAACATTGTTTCTGACTTTCTGTTTGTAGTTATGTACAACATAACAAGAACTTGTTCATTGTTTTCAGTACTGGCAATATCACTTAGAGGTTCTTGACTTTTTCTTTAGTGTAGCACGATCTGCGTCATTTGAGAGGCTAATTCTATTAATCAGAGACTTCAATTTCTATTCTAATAACAGAATAATGAGAAGGACTTGCTGCCTACTGTAGAATATAAACAGAATTATGATGCCACTCACATTAATGATTCTACTTTGATGGCCCTTCGTCCTCTTTTGTAAGAAATCACTCAATTAGACATCATTACCAGCCTGATGTGTATTTGACATCTTCCCTTCACACTCTATTTGAGTAGTTGATATTGGTGAATAATCCAAGACCATGGCCTAAATTTGTCTGTTTATGTTTCTATAGTTTGGAGGGGGCTATGGCGGTTGGGGGAGGTTAGTCATGTCACTCGCATGCATCAAGGTTGAAGAATGAACAATCCGAGTTCAAGATGTCGTGATTGTGATTGCATTAGCAAGAAAACCTTGTGTCGTCTTTAATGAGTGAATTCAAAGGATTTCCTTACACACGAAATAATCAACCCATTTAAAGTGATTTTACATTAGCTATACTACTAACCCAATTTCGCTGCACTTTGTTTATTTTTTCTTATTCATATTTGGCTAGGCAATTTCACTTAGGTCTGTTGGGACTGTATTAGGTCTACCTTTCCTAAATTTTCTTTTTGGTTCATACATTACTCGTATATGTGTGGTAAACTAATGTACTTGTTCACTTTCCTATAAGCATAATAATTTTTCATGTATATATGAATGAAGTAAGCAACGCATTTCTGACATTTTCCGACTTGTTGCAGGGGTTGATGCAACACCATGAAGAAATAGTTGAGTACTTCAACTCCAAAGGTGTCTCGGCAATTTTTCTTTTCAGGAGGAATCTCTTGCGTCGAATGGTTTCCATACTTGGAAATTCTTATGACCAAAAGGCCAAGCCTCTGAATGGGACACACAAATCTCATGTGCACTCAGCCCACGAGGTGCTCTCTCTCTCTCTCTCTCTCTCTCTCTCTCTCTCTCTCTCTGTTGTGTGTGTGTGTGTGTGTGTGTGTGTGTGTGAAAGGGGCTAATGTAATGCAAGTATTTAGTATGTTCCAATGGGGCATTGCAGATCTTAACACATTTAACTGGTGCAGGCTGAGATACTGGCTAGATACAAGCCAACTATAGATACTAAGCTGCTTATACCCAATCTTCAGGAAGTGGAAGACCTGGTTACCAAATCATTGCAATATTTGAACAACACTCGACATATCATCTTCTACTACGAGGACATAAAAAACAATGGAACAGTAAGGCTTTCATCAATAAAAAATTGTATTGCATTTCCTATGTATCCAATGCTTGTTCCTAGGACCGTCACTCCCTTTCTTTTTTTTCAGAAACTGGTGGATGTTCAAGAGTTCTTGAAGGTTCCACAACGAGACCTAAGTAGTCGACAAGTGAAGATACACAAAGGACCATTGTCTTCCCAGATTGAGAACTGGGAGGAGGTCGAGAAGACACTGAAGGGAACACGTTATGAAAGTTTCCTACAAGACGATGATAACAAGGTACATATGTAAGGTGCAGTCTTTGTATGTATAGATGTTTAGCTTAGCTTATTCATTCGTTGATTCTTTAGGCATATAAGCTAGCAGGGCTTAAAATTTTGGGCATTGTTTGTTGCTTCTGCTTGTCTTTCGACTTTAGAAATATGGTGTTGCTAAAGCTGGTTGTTTTGGAATTTTGAGCTTTATTTTGACAAATGAGAAAATGTAGACGGATAGTCAATGAATTGGTAAATTAAAATATGCAATATTTATTCAAGTATTAGATCCAGACTGTTGCAATACGGTATTATATTAGTCTCTTTCTCAATCCCTTTGTTGTAGAGTTGATTATGCGATTTGAATTGGTTTGTTTTGGTTTGGTTACAAAAGCTGTAAGTTCTTGAAATATTCTATTGGGTTAAGGTACTTTATGGGTTGAAGTAACTCTAACCCTATTCTATAAATTTTTTTTTATCAATAAATGATGTTTAAGGTTCAAGAAAATTAATCTTTATAATTTACTGCTGATTTATAAAGATTGAGATTTCATTAAGAGAGGATAGTCAAAATGTCACTTCTTAAGAGTGAAATTTAAAAAGTGTCATATTTTTTAGTTTGTTATAATTATGTCACTTTTGGACATTTTTGCCATTTATTGGACCAATAAATTACCAAAATACACCATTCACATTAAAAATTTTGATACCAAATACCAATTGTTAATTAAATAAAAAGAATATGTGACTGAACAAAAAAAAAATATTCCACCATCACTTTTCCGCTGCCGTCGACGTCGCCTCCGTTGTGCCGCCGGCGGTAACAAAAAAGAATTTGTTACTAAACAAAAAAAAAAATTACACTACCACTTTTCCACCGCCGCCGCCCTGCCACCACTAACGCCACTACTATCGCCGGCGGTCGCAAAAAAAAATTTGTGACTAAATAAAAAAAAAGGCGTTCCACCACTACTTTGTTGCCGCAGCCGTAGCACCACCGCCGCCGTCGTGCCACCGCCATCGTCGCCAGCAATAAAAAAAAAATTGTGACTAAACAAAAAAAAAACATTACACTATCAATTTTCCACCATCGCCGTCGTCGTGTCGCCGCTACTATCATCGGCGGTCACAAAATAAATTTCGTGACTGAACAAAAAGAAAAGTTCCACCACCACTTTTCTGCCTTCGCCGCCACCATTGTCGCCGACGGTAACAAAAAATTTTGTTACTGAACAAAAAAAAAATATTCCACCACCACTTTTCTTCAGCCGCCGCCAGTGGTCACAGAAAAAAATTTATGACTCACTAAAAAAAATTAGTTCTATCTCTTTCACTGACTATCACCAAGCAAGAATTTCACAAAAAAAAAAAATTGATACCGGCGATGGTCACAATAAAAATTGTGAATCACAAAAAATAAGTTGTGAATCAGAACAATTTTGACATGAACAAAAAAACATTGGGAAACAACATTTTTATTATAGCGTAATCACAAATAAATTGTTGTGAATCACAAAAAAAAAAAAATCATTGTAAATAAGAACATATTCAATGTAAACAAAAAATAAAATGGGAAGAAACCTTTAACATTGTGAAACAACAACAAAAAAAAAAACTAATTACATCTCATTCCAGATATGGAATTGAAGGTGATGGAGCCGTCAATTTCCAAGCTCTCTCCCTCTCCAAACCCATCAATATAGGGGTGAGCAAAAAAAACCGAAATCCGAAAATTCAAACCGAACCAAACCGAAACATGAAATTCGGTTCGGATTTTTTTGGATTTCAGATCGGATCGGATTCAATTTTTAGGGAAATTCAGATTTCGGATTCGGATCGGATCGATACTTTAAAAGACCGAACAAAACCGAAATCCGAATTATATATATAATATATTATTATTTTTTATTATTAATAATTAATAATTTAATATATCTATTATAAATTTTTTATTATGAATTATTAATAATTTAATATGTTTGTTCAATTTTTTATTAATTATTTTAAATTTAATATATTTTGAATTATTGATTTGTTTAATATTTTTTTCTTTAGAATTTTGAATTTTCGGATCAGATCGGATTTGGTGTTCGAATTTCGGATTGGATCGGATCCATTTTTTTCAAAAATTCGGATTTTGGATTCGGATCGGATTGAGCAAAAATCCAATCCGTAATCCGAATGCTTACCCCTACATCAATAAACAGAGCTCCACCGCTCGCAAATGGTGGCATAAACAGCAATCTGCTTGCAGAGAATCTCCATCTACTCGTTGGTCATCACCTTCACAAACATCCCTCCGTCGCCGCCGCCCTCGGGCTTCTCCGCCTGCTGCAGCGGTTACTGCTTTTCCCACTCCAACAGTCAATAAAGAAAAAAAAAGCTGCACTTTCTTCTTCTGCTTAATTTTCTAAAATATTCATCTCTGTCTATTTCACACATATACACACTTACGACCACTCTTTCACACACACACACACAGTATGAGACTCTCTCTCTCTCTCTCTTTCTCTCTCTCTCTCTCTCTCTCTCTCTCTCTCTCATACACACACACACACACACACATACAAACACACACACTCACAGTATGAGACTCTCTCTCTCTCTCTTTCTCTCTCTCTCTCTCTCTCTCTCTCTCACACACACACACACACACACATACAAACACACACACTCACAGTTACGACTCTCTCTCCCCCCCCCCCCCTCATTTTCTTCTTCTCCTGGGCTCGCCGTCGCAGCACCCCACCATTTTGCAGCCGCAAATGGCCGCCGGCGCCACCCCACCATCACATTGTTAGACCAAACTTCTTCCACTACCCTGCAATTTCCCGTGTCAACATCTCCCTACCCGATTTCGTACGACGACGTCGTGTTGGTCGAGGACGAAGAATTGGAGGAGGACGACGACGTCGAGAGAGACAGGTAGCGGGAGGTGACTTCACGAGCTTTGGGGCAGCGCAGAGGTGCATTGCCGGAGTCGGACGGCAGTAACGGCGACAGCTTCGGATTTTGCGACAGTCATTGCTTCGGCAAAGAGATAAGAGAGATAGAGAAGAGAGAGAGAAGAGAGATAGCTTCTTCGGCAGAGAGAGAAGAGAGATTGAGAAGAAACTCACCTAAAAATCGTGTGAAGAGGAAAAACATAAACAACAATGAAAATGAAAAGTATTAGGAAAGAAAGGAATAACAAAGTACAAGTCACACAAAAAAGGAAGAAAAATTAGTGAAAAGGGTAGTAGAGGGGGAAAAAAGACCAAAAGTGACATTATTATAAGCAACTAAAAAAGGTGATATTTTTTAAATTTCACTTCTAAGAAGTGCTATTTTGGGGGATTTTCTCTTTCATTAAAGTCAGAATTACCTGCTAACCTTAAGAACATGAACTTTTAAGAAAGCGTCCGTACCTTAGAGAAAATCGGATCGTTGACCTAAATTCTAGGTCATGTTGCTAAAAATCCTAAAAAAACTATTCCCTCTGTCAACGATATATATTGCCACATTACGGAGGACACGAGTTTTAAGAAAAGAGTTGCACTTCAATGCAACTAGTTGCATACTATGTAATCGGTTCGGCCCATTAACCCAACCTGACCCAAGTCCAAACCCGCGCCTACTCTCATATTAAAAAAAAAAATGGCAGCAGGACTCACAAAGCTAAATTTCTAACTTCCGACCATTACAGCTAGACTACAACTATATTTGTTTGTTGTTAGGTAACGACTTTTATTTATACTCCCTCCATTCACGAAATGATGCCTCATTTGATGTCCGGCACGGAAATTAAGAAAGCTGATAAAGTTGCTTTGAGTGAGGTAAAAGTTGTAAAGTAGGAGTAGTGAGATAATGACAAAAAATAGTGGTAATGACAAAAAAGAGGTGGTATTGAACAAAAACTAAGAATAAAGTTGTTGGGATGACAAAAAAAAGTATAAATAAAGTTTATGTGAGGTGGGGTCATCAATACAAGGGTTTATGATTTTAATAAAGTAACGAGGGTATGATGGTAAAAATAACGAAACAGAGCATGAGTAGGTGAACACAAATAAGGGATGAAACAGAGTATCATTTCGTGAATAGAGGGAGTAGCTTTTACACTTGATTTTATTATTTTAAAGTACCATTTTTTGTTTTTTTTTTTGTTTTTTGTTTTTTAATTTTTAATTTTCATTATGTTCTATATTCAGTTTATTCTAGTTTCAGTTTTTACTTTTTTATAAAATTATTAATTCTTCATATTTTCTTTTTTTTTAAGTATTTCTTGTTTTTCATTTTTTTTTTAATTCTGATTATGTTGTCTCCTATTATTTGTTTTTTCAATTTTTAAAATTATTTTCTTTTGAAAAGTAATATTATTGAAACATTACATTTGTTCATATCAATAATTACTTTTCATTGTGACAAAAATTATTTTGCTAATTATTTATGTACAAAATTAAAAATGAATTCTACATGTGGATTTATAAACCCTGATTAAGAATTAATAAACTCTAAGGGGATTGATTATTATTGAAGAATTTAATTAAAATTGATTAAACAAACATTTGTCCATTAGAAAAACGTATAAAATAAATTAAGTAATTATTGTCGTAATGAAAAGTAATTATTGATATAAAAAATTGTAATGTTTCATAAATATTAATTTTCTTCACGACAATAGTTACTTTTCATTACGATGATAATTATTTTACCAAATAACTAAAAGTACAAGTTGTCGTGAATAAAAGTAATAGTTGTGAAACATTACATTTCATCATGTCGATGATTATTTTTTATCACGATAATAATTACTTGACCAAATTACTAAAAGTACAAATTGTGGTAAATAAAAGTAAACATTGTCGTTAAGAAAAGTAATAGTTTTAAAATATTAATTTTTTCCTAGAATTAGTTACTTTTCATATTACAAAATAGAAAAAATAAAAATAAAAAACTTTAAAATGATACTTGTGAGATTTGAACTTTGGTGGCTAGAATACAAGCATAGAACTCTAACTAATGGGCTAGAAACCAATCTACTAAGTAAGAGTTGAAATTATATATATTGAGTGATCATTGCTGATTCCATGGGAAATTGAATGGTGTTAATTTTTTTCAATTGCCCGTTGATTCCGTCGGCGGATCTGCCCGAGATTAAAGTGTTGAAGAACAATTTGCAAACTGCGAATGCGTGGATTTCCCCTACTTACTCGTTAGGACCATTAATTTAGGCATGAGATAACTCGATTTGTCGTTGAATAATAGCATTATTTTAGAGAATTGTGGCTACATGTTTCTTTGGATGGTGTGGTGTCCATCAGAAAGATGGCCATCGATTGGGGGGAGCCGAATTTAGAGACATTATTGCCAGGGGGTTCGCTAAAGAGAAATAGAGAAAAAGTTCTTGTTTTGAAGTGTCGGGCGTCTCCAACAGAGGTACTGAATTACGATTCGATGGGCTGATTCGTGACTCACTACGGTGAGAGCTCGATGTTGGAGGCCATGACGTTCGGATTGTCAATAATTGATTGGCCGAAGATGAATCAGGTTTTCATGGTGGATGAAATAAAAGTAGAGTTGTTTGTGGAAGGGTGTAGAATCAAACTCATGACGGCGGCAGAGTTGAAGATTGAAATTTTGGAGTTGATGGACTCAAATAAGGGGAATATGATCGAAAGTCGGATAACGAAATTGAAATTCATGGCAGCGACGACACCAATAAATTAATGAAATGAAGGGTGACGGTAAAACAAATAAGATAAATTGCAGAGATTGCAATGGTGCACCTGCAATGCGCTCTCTCACCAACAAAACTGTGAGAGTGTGGTTGTGGGGAGGTGATAATTGGTGAAGATTGCAATGTGAAGTTTTTCAATTGATGGAAAAGATGAAAGAGAGAAGAAAGGGCAACACGTGGAGATTCATAGCATTCATTGCAACTCTGGTGTAATACCCCGGGAAATCTCGACTGACTTAAAAATTCAAAGTTAATAATAAAAATGGCTTTGCACGCCTAAGTTCATAAAATTTAATTCTAAGACCAACGGTGAAAACCGTTTCCAAAAATAATTTACGGAAGTCAGCTAAACGACTACCGTATTTAGAGTTATCGCGTACGAAAACTTTTTGGTTCTAGAACTCAGAACGGAAAATCGTCTGATTTTTACATTCACGAAATTGCGATACGAGTTCACCGGAGAAAGTTAATTTTTTATGATTTTCCGGACGAATTTTTGACTGTGACGTCCCGACTTTTTCTCGAATTTTGAAAAATGATTTAGGTTTTCCGAGTACGTTAATTATTTCCAATCTAACGGACGAATTAGATTTCGTCAATTCCATAACTAACTAGAAAAGTATTTCTCGACTTTTAAAACGGCGTTTAAGAGCCGGAAATGAGAAATTTCGTATAAAATTTCCTCGCCAAACGAAACTTAACGACTCACCATTGTTGTAGGATATTTTGTTGCCTACTTTATGACTCACCAAGGCGAGTCATCACCTCTCTCCCTTCATCACCAATACCGCCACCTCCCATCTCCTCACTCTCATTTTTCTTCTTCCAATTCCTCCATTGGAGATACAAGTTCAAGCTTTTCCAAGATCGATAACTTCTCCGTCTACCGATCAATTTCCAATCCGATTTCATATATCGAAAGGTAAGAACTTCATCTCTAGTTTGATCCGAACAAATCTTCTTTCCCCTCTCTTTCATTTTTTTCGAAAATTAGGGAATGATTTAGTATGTGATTTCTTAATCGATACATGTTCTAGGATGCTTAGAATTGAGTTCTACGGATCGAATCATGAAGGAAAAAAAATCAAGAACTCCAAGCCCTATTATTACCGAAATTTTTTTTGTTTTGGGGCTTTCCATTTGTGTTCGATTTCTTCATCGAATTGATGATAGATTAGTGTTTCTTATGTCGTTAATTGATAGTATGAATTGTTTTAGAATTTTCTAAAAATAAAATCCAAAACCTAAGAGACGATGTCGGGATACCTCAATACCGACTGCTCTCCAACACTCTTTACCTTCTTGGGCACGAAAGACACTCTCTAGTTAAATCCCAATTCCTGTTAATGACTTAATATCAATGTCTAGATGGTGATCAATCATATGTCAATATCAATTAAGTCTAGAATTAATCCTAAGTGTTTCGGGAACAAAATCAATTAACGAACTAACACAATTCGACCTCACCGAGTTTAGAACGAGTAATTTATGATCACTTCATCTACATCCAACCCAAACGATAAATTTAGCTAGACATAATAGTAAACGAAAGCACAAAATATATAACGGAAAACATACTTATCATAAAACTGAAAACGGGTTGCTGCTCAAAAGCGTAAGTCAGCAACCGAGGTCTTGACTTCAAGTCAATAACTGAAAACTATGCAGAAAAACTGGAAACGAAATATAAAAGTAAATTTGCAGAACTAAGCTAAAAGAACTCTCTAAACTCGAACTAAAACTCGCACTAAAGCTCGCTCGTTACAATATGAAGTCGGCCATATATATAGGCGATGGAATTAGGGTTAGGTTAGAATCCTTGTTGGTTAAGGACTCTTTCCATCCTTATCCGCCTCTTCCCTTGTATGGATTGCTGGAGATTTATTTCCTTCTCATGGTAGATATCTCCTAAATCACGTTCAATTAGGATAAGGAAAGAAAAGTTTCCATCCTTATCCTCTTTCTTGGAGAAAAAGAAATCTGCAGCTGCTCCGACTTACATCTTGACTTCGATGTCTGCATCCTGTATCACTTCCTATGTTGACCAAGATCCTGGCTCCTCTGGGTACTCTGTCTGTTGGCTTCAAGGATATGGGGAGGTACTGACTTGTAGATTATATAGAACGTTGTTGCCCAGCTACAAGCTTCCAGCCCTATGCCCATTTGCATTGTATCGTCATCTCAGCATCTCAACAACAGATTTTCACCGGTTTTGCCCAAAATCCCACCTGTTCTTCCCTGCACACCTTCTCTCGACTTTGTGTCCTCCCAGACACACTTTGACTCGATAAAGACTAAAAAGAATAAGAAAAACACAAGAAAAGATGGACACAAATATGGGTTCATCAGACACCGAAAAAAGTATGTCAAATCCACAAATTTTGGTAGGCGACAACTTCAAGGATTAGCGTGGGATAATCCCTTCGTTGGGTTGTGTACAAGCTTCTCCAAGATGTTGGACAATTCTTCCATGCATAGTGCATACAGTCAATACTTCCAAGCATACCAGGAAAGTCATGCGTTCTCTCGTGCAATTTTGTGAGTATGGTAACATCAACTGCGTTTGCCTCCTCAAATAGGCGTCTCTGAAATCAGATTTGATGGCCCGACACCATTGTTGGTCCAATGTGCAGATTTTCGTCGTAGTAATCGGCAAATCCACCGTTGGTGAGTTGCCTCAGAGCAACGATGCACTTCACCAATGCGTCGACGGAGTCGAGAAGTATGTCGAAGGAACGACTCCCTCCTCAACCCTCTCATTCGATCCCTATTATCGACACCATCCACTATGAAGATCGACCCTATCGAGGTCGATGCGGAGAGTCGATCGACTCCTTCAACTCTGGGGATCGACCCCTCTTAATGGATACTCTAAATGTATAACTTTCAAAATATTTTTTTTTATATAAATGAACCCTATTATTTTGACTTTTATTTTATTTTAGTTTCTTTCACAAATTGCAAAAATCATGTAAGATGTCTTTGTTTATATTCCTAACTAGTTTTATTGCAAATAAGTAATGATATTTTGTAATGCTCATAATATTTGGAATATATGATTTATATATTATTGAGAGAAAATTCCTACTAGCCACTATGAGGATAATATGTACTTCTCATACCCATTAATATATATATGAACTTCTTGTACCAACTTGACCCACTTATTTTACCTTTTTCAGATTTAAGTGATGTAAATGAGATAATCTCTCTTTTGTCAGTTTCTCTATGTGACCAAAATAATTGGCCCATGGTCCACTCTTATAAATTCTACAAATAATCAAATGAGCATCCAATTTTTATTAGTTTTTTATTCTTAAACTCTAAATTCCATGTATGTAACATATTAAGAGAAGGAACATGTAACGATTTTTTCTCTCTCTTTTCAATGATTTAACCCCCACCCACCTCTGTGAAATTCTTGAATGAGAATCAATTCGTTCCATTAAATGATGAAACGGTAAAAAAAAATTGGCAATAAAAATCCATTAAACCCGGTCTTGAAACCATACATAGGCACTCTTGCAAATCTCAATTCCCCATATCCTCCCCACTCTTCCTCCACCAAGACAGTATTCGTTCTTCCTTCCCCCTCCCCTGTACCAAATTTTAAACCCTAAACCCTTAATCCTTCAAATCCTACAACAATCCATAGCGTCATCAAGTTCAAAAGGAAAAAACTCCATGAGCAATCGAGAACCTCGAGCTGATGATATTCAATATCTACAAGAGGTCAGATTTTGTACAGGTTGAAGGATAACTATACAGATCAGCGATATATGGTTTTCATGTTTGTCCGACCTGTACAGTTTTCTACCGATCTGTATGCTTTTTATTTTCATGGATATTAGTTTACGTAATTTATAAACTTAATATAATTGTTTTGTTAAATTATGATTGTTTATTATGCAAATTCGAGGTATGTTGATATAATTAGTTAGTTTAATGATAATTTAATCGAATTATTAATGTAGTTAAATTAATGTAATACAATTATTGATCTTAATCATAATATAGGTCGCATTAAAAGTGTGCAGGTCGTACCTTATTTTAATACGATCTGCATGTTTTTTTTTTGTCGCAATTTGTACAATTTTTATTTCGTTATTATTTATTTTATGTTATTATTATGATTTATATTTGTATCTATGATTGATTAAAATATTTAAATGATGCCTAATTGATCTATTATAATTAGATGTATAATTTGTAGCGTTTTATAAAAAAATGTCACGTTTATTAACCATGTATGCATAATTTGTCACATTTAATTATCATATTAGTTTAAAGCATTCTTATGTCATCCGAGAACTTTATTTGTTTTATTTATACTATTATTATATAATAAAATAAAATAATATAAGATAATTTGAATTAAATTGTACAAACCGTGTAGATTTGTGTACAGTTCGAGGTGTATGTATTGCAAGCTGTACAGATTATTGACGAGTTGTATAGTTTTTTGTTTCTTAATTCTGTTTCTAATTTTTCTTAATTTCATTTTTTAATTTTTCTTATTTCTATTTCAGCATGGTTGGTGCTGTATATGTGAAATGTTACAAGATGTGTTTTAAGTGGTGAACACGTACAACAAGATCGGCCAGTTAGGCCAAATACGGAGCCGACTTCTCTAAGTTGGGGTGAAGATCTTGTTAATGAATTCATGGTTGGCACTTTACGGCATCTTTTGAGATGGAATGAGGAAAAAACGTGCAGGAAAGCGCTTCACATGATCGTCGCTAGAGAGGTAAAGGTGGTCGGTGTTGATTCGAGCCATATATGGTTTCGTTTCAGTGGAAGAAATTTAAGATTTTCACCTCAGGAATACACTCTAGTTTCAGGACTGTGGTTTGGAGGGTCTTCATTTGATCCACACAATGTGGATATGTCGGCAAATCATGTGGAAGCTTATCAGATCTTTTCTGAGGGGGGCGAGCTAGCTGCTAAGGACGTATTGAACCTATTTCTCCATGTGCAGGGTTGTGATCCACACTTGTATCTTCGAGCAGCAAATGTCCTCGTCGACTATCAAATGGGCTTTGGTGGTGACGAAGCGCTGTCGTCACACTCTTCGCACAAATGAATTTATAAAATACCTCTTGCCCAACAAGATAGTAGTTAATGGCAAGTGGGGTCGAACCCAGGGGACTTGGCGTTGATCAGCTCTTCAGGTAGTTCTTAACAGAAGATGTTTTGGTCTAGAAGTAACTCAACAAGTGAAATATCAAATAACAAAGAAGTTTGAGTTAGGGTTTCGAATCAACGATCCAAATTACTCATTACTCATTCATTGGTGCAAAGATATTCAATTACTTGATCTCATTACTTGGTTTAAGACAAAGATTAGTTTATACCCTAATGGTCATGAAGTCACGATATAAACACACCAAGCCTATGTCCATCCGATTTTACAGATGTTGACCAGAAGGCAAGATCTCCTCCTTTGATCAACAAAGTTACGAAGATACTTCAGTAACGATGCTGCCCAAAAGGCATTAAGAATAAAAAGACCCAAGACAGCTAAGAGGTAGGTCAATACCGACTACTCTCCAACACTCTTTACCTTCTTGGGCACGAGAGACACTCTCGAGTTTGATCCCAAATCCTGTTAACGACTTAATCTCAATATCTAGATGGTGATCAATCAAATGTCAATATCAATTAAGGCTAAAATTAATCCTAAGTGTTTTGGGAATAAAATCAATTAACGAACTCACACAATTAGACCTCACGAGTTTAAAACGAGTAATCAAGACCACATCATCTACATCCAACCCAAACAATAAATTTAGCTAGACATAATATTAAACGAAATCACAAAACATATAAAAGAAATCATAACTAAAATTGAACTGGAAATGGGTTGCTGCCCAAAAACGTAAGTCAGCAACCAAGGTCTTGTTTCTTCCTCTCACTCTCTCAAACTAGAATGCAGAACTAAGCTAATAAAATGTGAAAATCTCTTTTTTTAAAGTGAAGTCGGCCATATATATATATATATATATATATATATATAGATATATATATATATAGGCGAGGGGATTTAGGGTTAGGATAGTTTCCTTGTTGGTGAAGGATTCTTCCCATGCATATCCGCCTCCATCTTTATCCGTTCGGCTGCGATTCTCTTTCCATCCATGGTAGATATCTTCATTGATTAGGCTCTACTAGGATAAGGAAAGAAATCTTCGATCCTTATCCTCTTCCTTGGCGAAAAAGAAATCTGCAGCTGACTTGACTCACTTCTCGACTTCAACGTCTGCATCCTGTATTGATTCCCATGCTGACCAAGATCTTGGCTCCTCCGGGTACTCTGTTTGTTGGCTTCAAGGATATGAGGAGGTACTTCCTGACTTGTAGAGTATGTAGAACGTTGTTGCCCAGCTACAAGCTTCCAGCCCTATGCCCATTTGCATCATATCGCCATCTCAGCATCTCAACAAAAGATTTTCACCGGATTTGCCCAAGTTCCCACATGTTCTTCCCTGCATACCGTCTCTCGACTTTGTGTCCTCCCAGACACACTTTGACTCGATAAAGACTAAAAAGAACAAGAAAAGCACACGAAAAGATGGACACAAATATGGGTTCATCACACTCACACACTTGAATTACACTTGCCCTCAAGTGTACAACTGCGATTTTGCCCAAGACTCAAACACAGAAAAGATAAAACAAAACACAGACTCAAACCATCAGCACATCAACATGTCAGTCAAAACAGAATAAGTAGTGGATATTGCCATCAAATAGGTCAAGATAGAGTTATTGGGCAACAAGGGTCTCCTTACCAGCACTCAACTCTCAAGTGTATATGGTTAAGTGTATACGCTCTTGACCAATATCGACAACGTTTTTCCATAGGCTTGCCTGCCCTCTACATCTCTACTTCGTTGAAATAAAATCAAAGTCACTTATCATTGGTCTTTATTAGGTTATAACGTGGCTCAAGGCAAAAGGTGGGATAATTTTGGAATTTGGCTATGTCAAGAAGACTCAGCTCTTGGCAACATGTTGCCTTTGACTCCTACCACTTCAACCTTAGCACACTTATTCTTTAAGGACCTTTTTTTCTTTTCTTTTTTTATTATATATTTTTTCTCTTTTTTTTTTTGTTTTTTTAATCACAACACCTCTATAACAGGAGATGTTGCCCAGCTAGTGCTACCCAACATTTTCCTTTCATCCCTTCATTCTCTAGACTTGAGTTTTTTGAACGGGAAGACTCATAAATTCATGTTACTATAGATGCATCAAAAGAATTACCAATACGCTCAAAGGATCTAGCGAGGGATAAATGTCAAGGTAGGGAATTTTGCCCATGGGCTCATTTTAAACAAAAATGCTTAATTCACCTAAGCAACTCGACTAAGTTATATGAAGTTTCAATAAGAGATGCATGCAAGTTCTAGATCAACAAGTCTCAATTGGTCTTTATCACACAAGAAAGAAATAAATGCTGCACATATATATATATATATATATATATAGCATTAAACAGCTCAAAACCTCACAATTCGTGCCCAATATCTCATTTCGTCCTACCTATCTTCATACGACATTAATTACATCAACATACCTACTCTGACCTATCATGCTAACATGTTGATCAACAACTAAAACAAAATTTAAAATCACACAAAACAGACCAACATCCCAACTCCCACACACTTTGCCTTAGGCAAAGTGAGTATGACATTGGGCAACAACAGTCATAAAAAAAAAAAAAAAAAAACTGGCTCAACAATTATTTACCAACAAAGCCGAGAAGGGAATTCTAAGGCCTTCACCACACAATTTGCTGGGCAAATTATGGGTGAAGGCAATAAGTACACCTTCTCGACCAACAAGACACAACACAAAATAAGACACAAAAACACAAAAAAAAACCTTAACTAACACAAAAGTGGGAGGAACATAAAATCAAAGAGAAGATTCAGGTGAGTACCTGAATTCTTGGTGCACAAAGAATGCCAGCTGAGCATCCCTGATCTCGGTCAGCAACTTCTCCATGTTGGCTAGCCTGGTTTCGACCTCGTTATTGGGCAGCACCACCACGCTGGTGCCTGCCTCCTCCTTCTTGCCCAAGGGTGGATGCCTGGTGAATTTTGACCTGCCGTAGTTGATGAACACGAACTTGCCATTCCTCACCTCGATGTCGTTCATCTTCTTAAGGGCAGCTTCCCCCAACTTGCCGGCCCCCATCACAGGCTTCTCTTTCATCTCATCATACACACCAACTCCCTTCGCAAACGCTTTCACAAAGTGCCCACACGTACACCCAAGAGCTTGTTTGGCCAACATCGTTTTGAGCTGCTCACCAAGGAAGGTTGAGAAGTTGACCTTGGTCTTGGTGTGCATACACCACAAAAGGTACCTCTTCTTATTGCTCAAGGTGTTGCCGCTGTCGTTCTTGCCATAGAGGTTGTAGGCAAGGATGCGGTGGTAAAGCCTTAACACATGGGTCTTCAACTCCGTGCCCTTGTTGTTGCCTCCATTGTACGGTGCTCCGTTCCCAATCTCCTTTCATTGTTCCTGATAAGCAATATCTCCAAGGGGTGCACCATTTTCTTGACCTCCATAAACTTTTTCTTGGCCAAATCCCTCAAACTCACCATCCCCAAAATCTGGTTGAGGGCACTAATATGAAAATCATACTTCTCGCCCCAAAAGCGAGAAGGAAATAGTGCTTACCCCAGACTCGGGATCACTCGTCACAGCCACAGTGTTGTACACCTCCTTAACCTGCTTCTCATAGATTTCAACCGGCCACTCCAAAAACTTACTCCATCCTATCCCATCAAATAGCGTTCGCACTTCCTGGGTGACACCCAGGTCCTCGTATAGTTTGAAGTCGAGAACCCTGGGTGCTGTCACTTTCCAATCCCTAGGCCTCCTACACGTCATCACCTGGTGCCCTTCTTCTTTTTCTTACTCTTGCTGCTTGCCGGTGTTGACTGGTCGTCGTCCTCTTCTTCCTCAACATCCTCACTCACCATTGAGTCTGTTCCGGTGGCCGCCCTTTTTGACATTGATGGTTGGATAGAGCCGGCATCTGAAGCAGCAGATTTGTGCTTTTTTTGCCGGCGTATCCTCCCCGACGTAGGAGCGCTTGATAGCCGACCGGCTGCTTTTCTTCGTTTGGCTTTTCTTGGCCTTGGTCTTCGCCTCCTCCGCCAGCCCTGCAACTACTGCTTCTATGGCCTCATCCAGGCCGTCTTCCTTATTTTCTTCATCATCGCCACCTTCCCCTTCACCTTCTCCATTATCCTCTTCTTCCTCCCCGTTTTCTTCCTCTTCCGCCTCGTCCTCCGTTTGTTGCTCAGTCACCATAGCCTTCGATTGGATTTCTTCCTCCGGTTGCTTCGCCGCCTCATCCATCAGGCTCTAGTTCTTGTCGCTCATCATGAGCGTGGCATCGACCGGCGGGCTCTAGGGTACACTAGTTCCGATAATGATGGAGGGGTTTTGGTCGGCAGAGGTGTTGGCGGGATCCATTGGGAGTTTCCGCTTGGTGGTTTTGGGTTTTGTGGTGGTGGTGGTAGGGTTGTCGCTGGTGAGGACGATGTTGGTTCCGGTGGGGATTTTGTTGAGTTTTTTATTTCTTGGCCTAGTAGACACCATAGTAAAGGGTTTGGGCATTTTGGCAGAGAATGAAATAGAGAGAAGATGAGAAGTTGTAGAGTTAAAATTCAAATTGGGTAGTGGGGGGTGGATACGTGCTAAAGTGGATATATAGGGCGCGTAGTTTTAGGGTAACAATAATTGCCATAAGCAGTCATTGACCAACAACTTGGTTCACGTCCAAAACCTCTGCTCGACACCCCCATCTTACTTCTCCATCGTGATTCCTGATCTACAACCTGTATCTTACTCAACATCTCCTGCACACTTTAAAACACCAAGTATACTCCAAACACAAACTCTTTCCTATGGTTAATTAAGAATATTTCAAAATAAAACACTGTAAAATAAAATACTTTAAGCAAAAAGTAACGAATTTTTTTTTCGAAAAGAAAGAAAAAAGAAAAAAGAAAATACTAACTAGGTTGCCTCCTGGACAATGCTCCATTTAAGGTCTTGGGCACGACACCCCCCTCCTTTTGAAGTCAGAGGTCCTCCTCGACAAGGAACCCAGATGGTTCCTCCTCAACATGTTGTTCTTGCCCAAAATAGACCTTCAAGCGCTGGCCATTGACTTTGAAAATTTTCCCATTCTTGGGATCTTTGATCTCAACAGCTCCATTTGGGAATTGAGCTTGCACTTCATAAGGTCCTGCCCATTTGGTCGAAAGCTTCCCCGAGGAAAGTCTAAATCGAGTTTGGTACAGCAACACTTGTTGCCCAAAATGGAACTCTTTCTCTTTAATCAAAAGATCATGAGTATTCTTCATCCTTTCCTTGTATAACCCGGCATTATCATAGGCTTGGAGCCTTATCTCATCAAGTTCCTGGATCTCGAGTTTTCTTGATTCACCTGCTTCATTCCAATCGAGGTTGAGTTGGGCAACAACCCAATGAGCTCGATGTTCCAACTCCACAGACAAGTGACACCTCTTGCCATAGACCATGCGATATGGGGACATGCCAAAAGGTGTCTTAAAGGCAGTCCTATATGCCCATAGGGCATCATCGAGGCGCATACTCCAATCCTTCCTTGTTGTGCCCACAGTCTTCCTCAAGATCGTCTTGATGATACGATTGGACAATTCCGCTTGTCTATTAGCTTGTGGGTGGTAGGTTGTTGACACACGATGAGTAACTCCATACTTCTTGAACAAGGCGGTAACCGTCGCGTTACAAAAATGCGAACCTTGGTCGCTAATAATAGCTCGAGGTACACCAAACCTATTGAAAATTTGAGTTCTCAAAAAAATCGAAACCACCTTTGAATCATCTTTGGTGGAAGCATGGGCCTCAACCCACTTCGAGACGTAGTCCACTGCCAATATGATATACTTGTTGCCTTTGGAACTAGGTAAGGGTTCCATAAAATCCATGCCCCATATGTCGAACACCTCCACGGGCAAGATCAGTATCATGGGCATTTCATTCCTTCTCGTGATGTTGCCCTCCCTTTGGCACTTCTCACACATCTTGACCCATTCATAACAGTCTCTGAATAATGTTGGCCAATAAAAGCCGCACTCCAAAACTTTCCTCGCTGTACGTTGGTGCCCAAAGTGTCCTCCACATTCCTTGTTGTGGCAATGCTCAAGAATGCTTCTTTGCTCTTTATCCTCGACACACCTCCTTATTATCTTGTCCGCACACTCCCTCCATAAATATGGCTCGTCCCAAATGTAGAAACAACTCTCGTGTTTAAGCTTGTTCGTTTGATAACGCCCAAGGTCGGAAGGTATCTCCTTGGTCACCAAGTAGTTCACAATATCAGCATACCAAGGCTCATCTTGGGCAAGAATCAGGTGCTCATCGGGAAAGGTCTCCTTGATCGGCACCCCATCATCAGGCTGGAGGATTCGACTGAGGTGGTCAGCAACTTGGTTCTGGGCACCACTCTTATCCTTAATTTCTATATCAAATTCTTGCAGCAAAAGAAACCATCTTATCAATCGTGGCTTGGACTCCTTCTTGTTCAACAAGTACTTCAACGCCGCGTGATCGGTATAGACTATGGTCTTGCTGCCAAGCAAATAGGATCTAAACTTTTCAAAGGCAAAGACTATAGCTAACAACTCCTTCTCCGTAGTGGCATAATTGCATTGAGCTGGGTTCAATGTCTTGGAGGCATAGTAGATAACATAACTCTTCTTCCCTCGCTTTTGCCCAAGAATTGCTCCCACGGCATAACCACTGGCATCACACATTAACTCAAAAGGCATTCCCCAATCCGGAGGTTGGATAATGGGGGCTGTGATCAAGTTCTCCTTTAAGGCATGGAACGCCTTCTTGCAATCTTTATCAAAAACCCATGGTACATCGTTTTGGAATAGCCTCGTCATTGGTTGGGCGATCTTGGCAAAGTCCTTAACAAATCTTCTGTAAAATCTAGCGTGCCCTAGAAATCCTCTCAATTCCTTCACAGATCTTGGGTAAGGCAGCTTGGCAATAATGTCGATCTTGGCTTTATCCACCTCAATACCTTTCCCCGAGATGGCATGTCCCAAAACTATTCCTTCTCTCACCATGAAGTGGCATTTCTCATAGTTCAACACAAGGCTTTTCTCAACACATTTTTTCAAGACTCGATCCAGGTTGTTAAGGCATGATTCGAATGTCTTGTCATAGACGGTAAAATCATCCATGAAAACTTCAATGCATTCTTTAAGAAGGTCTGAAAAAATATGCATCATACACCTTTTAAACGTCACAGGTGCGTTGTATATCCCGAACGACATCCTCTTATATGCATATGTACCAAACGGGCACGTGAAGGTGGTCTTGCCTTGATCCTCGTCAGCAACCCAGATGTGCATATGACCAGAATAACCGTCAAGAAAGCAGTAATAGTCATTACCAGCTAACCTCTCTAGCATCTCATCGATAAAGAGCAAGGAAAAATTATCCTTCTTCGTCTTTTGGTTTAGCTTCCGGTAATCTATGCACACACGCCATCCGGTTTGCAATCTCATGGACACCATGTCGTTCTTCTCATTCTCAACAACTTGGATTCCCGACTTCTTGGGCACCACATGCACAGGGCTCACCCATCGGCTGTCGGACACGGGGTAGATGATCTCCAAGTTAAAAAGCTTACGTATTTCCTTCATCACTATTTCCTTCATGGCAGGGTTCAATCGCCTTTGTGAATCTCTTACGGGAACGGGATCCTCCTCAAGCAGAATATGATGAACACAATCCAAAGGGTTAATGCCTCTGATGTCGGCCAAGGTCACCCTATTGCCTTCTTGTATTTACTCAGCACCTCACCTACTCGGATCTCCTCCATGCTCGATAGCTCGGAAGATATGATAACGGGCAAAGTCTCGTTCTTGCCAAGATATATGTATTTCAGGTGCTTGGGCAAAGGTTTCAGCTCCAAGGTAGGGGCCTTTTGTGGTGATGGCACTAGCCTATCCTCCGGCTTCAACTCAGGGATATTGAGTGGTTCAAACCCCTGAGGTTGCATGTTACCCGAAATCCTGACATAGCTGCATTCCTCCACATCTGCTGGTTCATCATTCTGGGCAAGATCCTTTTCTATCTGCAAGCTGGCATCCTGCTCAAGAATTGTCTATTGCCAAATTCCTCCACTATCTCCTCGGTCTCATCATGGGGTAGTTTCTCGAGTTCCTCATCAAACTCGTTCAGGGGCTTTTGCTCACCTTCATTCTGATCCTCATCTTTATCAAAGAAATTATCAAAGGTTTGGCACTCCTCCGACTCCTCATCCTTGAAGTAGTCTTCGTCGGTGGAGTAGTCGAAACTGTGCCCATGGACGGACTCCTCCCAGAAATCCTTATCACTTTCATACTCATCATCTTCAAAGAATACCACCATGGCACCCTCTACCTCATTATCCTCGTACTGGTCGAGATCTAGGTCAAGATCCTGAATGATATTGAGATCTGCCTGGATCTCTTCCTCGTGGTCTTCAAAAAAGCAACTTAAGTTGTTTAGCGTCTCCACTTGCATACCACATGCATTTAGGGTGTTAAGGTGCTCCAGGGAATCATCTTGATTTTGCCTATAAGCATCGAACTCTACTACTTCTCCAGCTACTTGCACCGTTAATCTCCCAGTATCACAGTCGATTTTTGTACATGCTGTCCTCAAGAACGGCCTCCTGAGCAAGATCACTGGATTCTTGATTGTTTTTTTTCCTGTGTCAAGAATATAGAAATTGGCTGGGAACAGAAGATCCCCTACCTTGACCAACACGTCTTCCAATACTCCATCGGGGCAAACTGTGGATAAGTCCGCTAATTGAATGGCTACACAGGCAGGTGAAAGAGGTCCAAACCTCATCTCGTCGAACATGGCCTCGGCATTATGTTTATCGAGGCTCCGAGGTCAAGCATCGCCTTGGGTATTGACGTGGTACCTATTGTGCATGAGATAGCAAACATGCCAGGATCCTTCTTCTTGATCGTGATGTGGGAATTCATGAGTGCTGACACATTCTCCACATGGAAACGGGCATTATCAGGGTACTTGGTCTTCTTTAAACACATCTACATGGATTGTAATGCCATCAATAATGGAAGGTTGATTTCCACTTTCTTGAACACATTCATCATGTCCTCCAACTCCTTCTGATCACGATCGCAGGCAAAATGCCTTGGGTACGGGGTTTTTGCCCTTGCAGTGGGAGGAACGGTCCGCTTGGCCAAAGCCTCTGCCCCTCTTTCAGCTTTCAAAGAGTCCAACAACTCTTCATCTTTATCGAATCCCAGCCTTGATCTCTCCATCTTCACGTAATCAAACAAGGCTTCAGCCTTCTCATTATCGAAGACGGGATTCTTATTGGCCTTTATCCCTTCTTCGCGCTTTGCCTTCAGCTCCTTGTAAATGTCATTGATGTCTTCTGTACTCGTCTTGATTTCCTCTACTCGAACAGGTTCCTTGGGTTGGATCTTGGGCAACAACTTTGGCAACGTCTTCCCACTTTGCAAAGTTACAACATTAACTTGCTCCTTATTGATCTCCACTTGGACAGGAAGCCTTCCATTCTTGTCATCTACTAGCCTTGACAAGGTTTGGTTTATATGAGTCAATTGAGCTTGAAGGTTATTTGATTGACCTCGACTTTCTAGTTGAAAGTTCTCAAAATCCCTCCTCAGCTTTTGGTTCTCGTTGGTAAATGATTTATGGTCTCCTTCATGAACTCCGTCTTGGCTGGTTCTCGATGTGAAGGAACATAGTTATGTTGATGTTGAGGTGGTTGTTGAGATTGAGGAATGTATTGTTGTTGCTGCTGAACCGCATGTTGCGGTTGTTGGTGGGCAGGAGGTATTTGATAGTGGTTGTTGCCATACCTCAGGTTCTCGTGCTGATTCTGCCTATAGCCGAAGTTGTTGCCATAGTTGCCGTTATTGCCATACTGGAACCTTTGTTGCCCACCGCCTTGCTGAATCTGGCCTATTGCCTTCACCCTCTCTCCTTCTTCCACAAACCAACTAGGACAATCTGAGGTGACGTGGGATGTTGCCTGACACGCCTCGTATTTCTTCACAGTTCTTTGCACTTCTTTATCATCTACCTTCTTTTTCAAGGCCTCCATTTGACCGTCCATCTTGGCCATGAAGTCTTTCATGGTGCTGACCAAGTTATCTGAGTTGCCCTTGTTGCCTTCATACCCCCCTCTTGGGATATCATCTTCATCTCGTGATTGCTCAGCCATGGCAGCTATTTCTTGAAGACTTCAGCTGGTGATTAATCGATTATAGCTCATCCAAAAGCTGCAATGATCCATTTTCTTTCAGATGCCCTCAATCCTTTTAAAAAGAATTCAATCAGGTCAATATCCTGAATTCGATATTGAGGACATCTTGCTATCAAGTTCTTAAATCTCTCATAGTAATCATACATCGACTCATTTCCACCCATCTTGATCGAGAAAATGGCATTTCTCCCACTTTGTATCTAGCCAAAGGGTATGTACTTGTCAAGAAAAGCCTGTTGCATCTTTTTCCAGGTGTCGATGCTTCCCTCTGGCAAGGTGTAAAGCCACTCACGTGCTCCGTCAAATAGAGAGAATGGAAACGTAAGTAGTCTTACGTAGTCGGGAAACATATCTTGGGCAGCAACTTATTCTCGGGCAGCTTCTCGAGCAGGAGGGGCATTGTTCCTCACAGTGCTGATCGCCATCTCAAAGTCTTGAAGATAGGTCTGAGGGTCTTCTTCGGGGTAATCGCTGAACTTAGGCAATATCTGTATCAGCGAGTGTTTGAGCTCCCAGTTGCCATTGATGGTGGGCAAGTGGATACTTGAAGGTCTGATACCCTTATCATCAAGGAACATAATCTGACGGATGGTTTTCTCTTGTTGTCCTGCCATGGTTGTTGATGTCTCTGAATTCTGAACTAGATGTTGACTCCTCGCTTTCTGTACTCGCTGTTGAGCAAGAATCGTCTTTTTGCTCAATGTCCCGATCTTCTGTCAAGCACGGGGCCTCTGAAGGTTCGTTGACACCTTTCTCCAGATCTTACTTTTTCTTGCGTTGTTCTGCACGATTTCTTCTAGCTATCACCTCAGGGCATACGCCGTAATCTTGTGGATCTCCGTCTCTCTGTAGATGTAGCTTGAGCATAAACCATGCTCAACTCAAGCTAGAAGAGCACACTATCATAAAACCAAGTCCTTGGCAACGGCGCCAATTTGACGAAGCACTGTCGTCACACTCTTCGCACAAATAAATATATAAAACACCTCTTGCCCAACAAGGTAGTAGTTAATGGCAAGTGGGGTCGAACCCAAAGGACTTGGCGTAGATCTGCTCTTCAGGTAGTTCTCAACAGAAGATGTTTTGGTCTAGAAGTATCTCAATATCATGTAACTCAACAAGTGAAATATCAAATAACAAAGAAGTTTGGGTTAGGGTTTCGAATCAATGATCCTAATTACTCATTACTCATTCGTTGGTGCAAAGATATTCAATTACTTGATCTCATTACTTGGTTTAAGACAAAGATTAGTTTATACCCTAATGGTCACGAAGTCACGATATAAACACACCAAGCCTATGTCGATCCGATTTTACAGATCTTGACCAGAAGGCAAGATCTCCTCCTTTTATCAACAAAGTCACGAAGACACTTCAGTAACGATGCTGCCCAAAAGACATTAAGAATAAACAGACCCAAGACAGCTAAGAGGTAGGTCAATACCGACTACTCTCCAACACTCTTTACCTTCTTGGGCACGAGAGACACTCTCGAGTTTGATCCCAAATCCTATTAACGACTTAATCTCAATATCTAGATGGTGATCAATCAAATGTCAATATTAATTAAGGCTAAGATTAATCCTAAGTGTTTTGGGAATAAAATCAATTAACGAACTCACACAATTAGACCTCACGAATTTAAAATGAGTAATCAAGACCAGATCATCTACATCCATCCCAAACAATAAATTTAGCTAGACATAATATTAAACGAAATCACAAAACATATAAAAGAAATCATAACTGAAATTGAACTGGAAATGGGTTGCTGCCCAAAAACGTAAGTTAACAACCAAGGTCTTATTTCTTCCTCTCACTCTCTCAAACTAGAATGCAGAACTAAGCTAATAAAACGTGAAAATCTCTTGTTTTCAAAGTGAATTCGGCCATATATATATATAGGCGAGGGGATTTAGGGTTAGGATAGTTTCCTTGTTGGTGAAGGATTCTTCCCATGCATATCCGCCTCCATCTTTATCCGTTCGGCTGCAATTCTCTTTCTATCCATGGTAGATATCTTCATTGATTAGGCTCTGCTAGGATAAGGAAAGAAATCTTTGATCCTTATCCTCTTCCTTGGAGAAAAAGAAATCTGCAGCTGACCTGACTCACTTCTCGACTTCAATGTCTGCATCCTGTATTGTTTCCCATGCTGACCAAGATCCTAGCTCCTCCGGATACTCTGTCTGTTGGCTTCAAGGATATGGGGAGGTACTTCCTAACTTGTAGAGTATGTAGAACGTTGTTGCCCAGCTACAAGCTTCCAGCCCTATGCCCATTTGCATCGTATCGCCATCTCAGCATCTTAACAACAGATTTTCACCGGATTTGCCCAAGTTCCCACCTGTGCATCCCTGCACACCATCTCTTAACTTTGTATCCTCTGAGACACACTTTGACTTGATAAAGACTAAAAAGAACAAGAAAAGCACAGGAAAAGATGGACACAAATAGGGCTTCGTCAGGTGGCGATGCTAGAAATAAGATAAATACGTGGCCTTGGATATTGGTGGATAATCTCGATCGATAGAACCAATTTCCTTGCGGCAGATATACATTCCGAGTTTTGAAGAACTATACCTTGCAGATTAAGACACACAAAAGGGAAATCAGTGGATATAGGTATAACTATTTCAGGCCGGTCTGGGCATTGCAAACATGGATTCTCGAGGCTATATCTGTTGTAGCTGTGCTGACTTTCACCAGAGTATCCAAATATGCCCTTCCTCGATGTTTGAGATGGAGAATGAAATCGGTTTTGCAGGTTGATTTGGATTCGGCTTTTCTTGACGGGATAAACTGTAGAGCGTCCCTGGACCCTGAAGAAGCAGAAGAAGCAGAAGAAGCAACGTTTTACTGGTTGTCACTCGTAAGCCATGAAAATGCTTTCACAGTAAATTATATGAAGCCCAGAAACCTGTTGTCCGAGGGACAACAACCTGAACGTTGTGCCCCAGTTCAGAGACCTATTACTAGCCCGCGTCCATCCACACCTTCGCCCAGAGCGTCTGCCCACAGCAGTTCAGTAGCATGAGAACCATTTTTTCCAACCCATCATTCAGTTCCGGAGATAAAAATTCCCGGTTGGGTTAAGAAGGGTGGCCCAGAGTATGCTTATGAATGGGACCCCCCCTCCATTGATACCCAGCCGTCGATATCCGTTAGGGGTCCTGATTTGAACATGCAGGATGTCTTCTACAATCCCAATGCATATGTTCAGTTTGCTAGGCAGTTGCACTCCTAGACACGACCGAACGAGCAAGGAACTGGGAAGAGAATTGCCGAAGGAGAGGTCAAAGGTCAACGCCAAGATAAAACTGAGAAGACATCGATTCAGCCACAAGGTCCACTTCCTCTACTGGATCTTCACGATGAGGAGATGGGGAGCAAATATGGGCTATTTTTGCAGCACGATGATGCCTTCGTCAATGTGCAAGGAATTGAGTGGCATACCAATTACTTTTGCAGGATTGAAGATCCGAATCAGAACATGGATCATTCTGTAATTTTCTAAATTCTAAACTTGTAATCATTAGTTTATTTCTTATTTTAATAAATCTAACTTTTTTGTAGTTTTTGTCAGGTTTTCGCTGTGACCGTCCAATTGTTGGCCGCACGTTTGAGGAAAGGTGTGCATGTTCTTCCAAAATATAATTCCACCAACATGATCGTTTTGAATGCCGATTTCTTTATAAGCAATCCTTTTTCGTTTATAATTAACTATTTATTATTGTTTGCAATCCTTTATATGTACTGATATTTTTCGTCAACAAACGAAGTTCAACTTTAAAATTAAAAAGATGATGAAATCGAAGAAAATGAGTGCCAACATCACAGAGTCTCTTAATATAGATGTTGTTGTCAAACTTTGGCGGCAAGTAGAATCGATAATAAAACACTGCATGCTGAAATTGAAGTTATCTTTTTAGTTTTTTTTTAAAAATGATTATTTGTTATAAATAATAGTTCGAGTTATCCACGACATGCATTACTTTGTGTTTCGCATAGTCATGGCACCGTGGATGCTTGAGGTGTAAGACTTGAATTCTCATAAGGAGAAAGCTCGGAATCATCAGATTGAGACAGTGCGGCCATTTACGATCAAGTTCTGGACCTACCTGGACCAGGGAGGCTATTGGTGGACCACCGGACGTATTACAACACGACAGAGGAATGATCCATTAAGCATTGTGGTTCCGATTAAGCCTACCGCCTTGAGCCCCGTGAGACACTTTAGACAAGAAGACAATCACAGATGCAGTCCATTTGCACTCATGAACATTGAGCGCATGATCAACGGAAGGCCCTCAATTGCATGGGGTAGTACTCCTGGCAATGTCGCAATTTATAGAAGAAAACTTGCCCGTGACGTACTGTGCTAAACTGGTCAAATTCGTCTTTATGCATAATAGCACAAATAGTATGTTTTTTTTTTTGTAAAGACAATTCTGTTTTTTGATATTTAGTTTTTTGAATATTAATTTTTGAGAAATTTGTTTTTATTAAAATGAGATAAACTGAAATATTAAATAATAATATTAATAAATTGAAATAATAATAATAATAATAATAACATATCAACTTATAATAATAATAATAATAATAATAATAATAATAATAATAATAATAATAATAATGTAGCATTAGGATACATGTTTTTATCAAATTTGGTCAAAAGTTCACTTTTGACAAAAAATTGGGTAAAGTAGTGGATTTGTGCGGTTATAATTCAAAAAACATTTATTATTCTCTTTTCTCTCTCTTCCCTCATTCTCTTCGCGTTATTCTCTCTCACCCTCTTCCTTCTCACAGACTCTTCATCTTCTCTCCACCCTATCTCCGCCTCACTCTGCCGTCACCTCTCTCTGCCGTCAACCTCTTACATCCCGACCTAGATGGCGCCGCGCTCGAAGAAGGCAAAAACCGCAGAACCAACGGCGGAGAAATTAACCGCCGCGTCGACGAGTGTAGCAACAACAAAACCGGCTGCGACGACGAGCGAAACACCAAAGCCGGTTGCGATGAAGCCAAAAACCGGTGCGACAAAGCCAAAAAAAGCGGCGACGAAGCCTAAAACAGGCGCGACGAGAAGAAGGAGAAAACGCACTAAACAAACGCCCACGCGACAAGACCGAAGCATCATCACCGCCGCGCGACGAGATCGAACAACAGTCGCTGCCATGCCAAGAGGAAGAAGCACAGTCGTCGCCGTCCGAACAGAAAAAAACATCGTCGCCACCCACAGAGACTGAAGCCTCATCGCCGCCGGAACAGGAGGAAACCGGCGATGAAGATATATTTGTAGATTTGCCGATAAGTTTTCTCATTTTTTAATTTGCAAAATCCAGATCTGAAAGTTAGGGCTTGTTGCATGTTTGATTATCACTTGATTTCTTGGATTTCGCGGGTTTACAATGTTTTGAATGTCGATTGCGTACCTAGTTTTTTAAATAGAATTTGAATTAGGGCACACACAAATTTGGGGGAAAAATGTACTTGTACACTTGGTACGTTTTATGAAACACATACCGGTAATTCCAGATCTGTAATTTCTAGAATTGAGGATAGCTTGTTCTTGATTTTTTGAGATTATGCATGATGAATTTTGCATTCGTTTGATGTGAATATGGCATTGTATGGTTAAAATTGGTACGATTTTGTAAATGCGTACCCAGTTCCGAAGCACATAAGTTACAACTTGGTAAGCATTTGCAAATACGTACCAATATAACTAGTGTGTTCCTAGTACACTCGGTACGTATTATCAAATACGTACCATGTGTACTAGTAATTTGATTTTTTGCTAGTACGTAATTGCAAAAGCGTACCTATTTTATTGGTACACTTGGTACGCATTGCCAAAAACGTACTGAGTGTACCAATATTTCATTATTTGCAAGTACGTATTTGTAAATGCATACCTACATGACAAGTACATTAGGTACGCATTAGCAAAAACGTACCGAGTGTACCAGGAAACTTAGTACGTATTTGTAAAATTTTACCACTTTTACCAAGCAGATTATGACTAAAAGTGAATACGAATTTCTTATTGAATTGTTTTTTGTCTTATTGCAGCACAATTGGACATATAAGAGGCTGGAACTCAACAACTTGAAAAACAAGACAATGACTCATGGTTATGAGTCACTTATTTCTGACATCCGAGGATGCCTCAATGAATGTGGCAACACTGTCTTGGAGAAGCTAAAGCAGTCCTGCTTGGGACACTTTATGTCCATGCCGGACTACAACACGCGATCAGAGAAGACCATACATTGGATGGTGCTCTATCAGGTGGAGCCATTCCATAAGTACGATGAATCAGCTATTTGGTTCATGGTTAAGAAGAAGTTGTTGCGCTTCTCAAGATCAGAATTTGCTTTGGTGAGCGGGTTGAGACTTGGCCCTGCAGAATTCAACCCATACGTCAACCACACTATACCGCGATCCTCACTGTACACCCGACTCTTCGGCAACAAAATAGTGACCCCTGCAGAGGTGTGGACACTATTTGTGAACCGAAAGTTTTTGCGCAACAAATCTGTTCTCAAAGTCAGCGACGTCGACTACTTGAAGTTGGCCAAACTTCTGTTGGCAGTGTCATACATCCTAGGCTATGAGAATACAAGGAAAAAAATCCGGGACTGGGTGTGGGTATTGGTTGAGGATGAGCAAGCTTGGAAAAAATTCCCATGGGGCAGTTTCTCATTTCAGATGGTTGTCAATTATTTTAAAACAATTGACATAGAAGATAAACTAAAAAATAAATCAGGCATCGCTTACCACATTCGAGACTGCAGTTTCGCTTTATTGGTAAGTTCAAGAGTGGTAAAATTGGTACGATTTTATAATTGCGTACTAAACGTAACAGTTTGATACTGGTAAACTCGGTACGCATTTAAAAAATCATACCAAGATTTCAAAATATAAGTATAAGATAATTGGAAAACTTGGTACAGTTTTATAATTGCGTACCAAACGTAACAGTTTGATACTGGTAAACTCGGTAGGCAATTACAAAATCGTACCAAGTTTTCCAAATATAAGTATAAGCTATTAGAAAACTTGGCACGATTTTATAATTGTGTACCAAACTTAACACTTTGATACTGGTAAACTCGGTACGCTTTGACAAAATCGTACCAAGATTACCAAGTAAACCTATTCTATCTTGTATATGATTACATACTAACAACGTCTATCTATCAAACAGAGTTGGATATTTGAGGCTGTACCAGCTATTGGAAAGAAGGTTGCATTGAGGTCGACCGAGAAGAAACTACCTCGGATGTTGAGGTACAGATACATCAGAGACACTGAAATCCCCCAGAAGTAAGATAAAAGGTGGTAAAATTTCTTCTTAGATCTAATCTCATTTTATAAACATCACAGTACGCTATTAGTAAAACTTGGTGAGCATTTACAAATACGTACCACGTTTACCAGTGTCAAACTGCTACATTTGGTACGCACTAACAAATGCATACCAAGTGTGCATAGATAAATTGGTAAACTTGGTACGTAATTATAAATGCATACCAAATGTACCAAGTTAAACCAGCAGTTTATTAGGTACACTCGGTACGCAATAGGTATTTCGTACCGAGAGTGCGTAAATAAAATGGTATCCTTGTCAGAATCTTCGATAGCTGCTGAAGCCCTCTCATGCTGAGAAGGAAACCCCATACTGGCTGTCTTTATAGAATGACTCAGAATTTGGCAAATTTGTATTTGAGTATGATCCAAATGATGCCAAAACAAAAAACGAGAGAACTAGCCGACGATGGTGACGATGATGAAGAGCCCGCTACCAACAAAGATGATAAAGACACTCATCCGCCTCCGTATACCAACACTGCATCCACCTCCACCACTCTTTTTTCCGCCGATGTTGGTTCCTCTGTCCTTGCTACCTTAATACAAGGGCCAGAGAGGGCGGTTCTTATAAGAGAGATAGCTGAGGCAGCAGTAAATCTGCTGATATCATGGATCAAGGATCAAAGGCAGCAGCTCGTGAAGGATGTTGGGACCTATGTTGTTAACCATCTCCAAGAAGAAGGGATAGTCCAACCCTTTACGAGTGCCCATTATACATCTCCCGGCTCTCCTCCTCACAATGACATCGAACCCGCAACAACAGAAGTAGAAACAGAAGCAAACTCTGGTAGCATCCCCGCCGATGTGGGCGGCGATAGGAGAAGCGTGGAGAAAGAGGAACCGGAGGCAGTGAAAAGCGACAAGAGGAGCACAAAGAAAGAGGGAGGAACAACAGCAGAGCAAGCCGGCGAGAGGACGATGGAGCAGACAAATAATGATAAGGTACAAGATGCTTCTTGAGTTGATGCATAACAATATTTGAATAATTTGATGATGGGATAACATAAACAATTTCATTTTTTTTTTCATGTTATGAACAATTTACAGTTATGTTCTTGTTTCTTTGATGTTGTAACCGAATTCGTAATACGTTGGATGGATTATTTTTAATCAATTGATCTGTATTGTAATTGGGTATGCATGGTACGATATATAAAATCATACCTATTTCCATGGGTACGCATGGTACATTTTTCATAAATACGTACCATGTGTACCAACAAACATTTGTTCAAAACGTATCGAGTGTACCGAGTTTGCAATACAAGTCTGGTACAAAATTCGATGAACGTACCAATATTTCTCTTTTCTCTAGCAGGCCCCTGAACAGGCAGGCGATCAAGTTATGGACACGCAAATTAACATATTGTGGGACACCTTTCTGTAAGCTGATCAATTTACTACTCCACAACAGAAAATTCTTCAAGCAAATGCAACTTCAGCTGGAGCATTCGAACCGTATCCACAATTTGAAGCTTTACAAGATCCTCACGCTCCACAAGGTCCTCACGCTCCACAAGGTCCGCCTCCACAAACTCCACAAGGTCTACCTCTACAAGATCCTGCGCCACAAGGTCCAGCTCCACCATAAGCACCACAAGCTCAACCAGCACCACAAACAGCAGCTCCACAAGCTCAATCTCCCCAAAATCAAGCTCCTAAAATCTCGGTACGCATCTTGAATCCAAGGCCAATTCGAAAGAGATCTCTAGCTCCACCTCTACGCAGTCCATTTCTCTCGGATAACGTACGATCAGGCCGTCACACATTTGAGCACTGGTTGAGCTCGGAAATGGCACCGTAAGTTAAATTTTTCATCTTCAAATATCAAAGTTTACATGTTTAATACGTACAATTTTGTCAATGCGTACCAGGTGTAACAGGTAATTTTTGGTAATCTCGATACGATTTGTTAAATCACGTACCAGGAGTACCCTTTTACAATTGGTAAACTCGGTATGATTTGATCAATGCGTACCAGGTGTACCAGTGTAGAATTGGTAAACTCGGTATAATTTGATCAATACGTACCGGGTGTAGTATTTTGCAATTGGTAAACTCGATACGATTTGATCAATGCGTACCAAGTTTAATTAATCTAATATTCATTCAAAACAGGAGGAATGTCGGAGCCTATTGTGGTGCGGAAAATAGCTTTTTTGAGTCTATCATGGATCCAACATACCAGCTGGACATAGAACACATTGAGGCTTACCTTGTTGTTCTCGTGGCGAATCCTACAATGGCTGGATTGGGAGAAGTTGACCCCTAGATTGTCGTGACGTCTTGCTATTTATGGTAAATTCAACCATTTAGACTGATTTTAATTGTTTACAGTAATATATATAACATATACTCCCTCCGTCCACAAAACAAAGTCCTACTTGCCTAGAAAAATTTGTCCACAAAACAAAGTCCTACTCACCTTTTTCCACTCAAATCAAGTGGGACCTACAACAATTTTCACTCCCATTTAATTTCTTCCACTCATAATATGTGAGACCCTTATTCCACTAATAACAACTTTAACTTTATTTTATCTTTTCCACTAACAATAAGTGGGACCCTTATTTCCCTCACAATAATTTTAACTTCTAATCTACTTCTTCCACTCCCAAAAAGTGGGACCTTAACTCTACTCACAACAACTTTACCAACTTTTTTAATCTGTGTGTCGACACCCAAATGGGATTTTGTTTCGTGGACGGAGGGAGTACATATTTATATATTTTACACTTATGTCTAGGAAACGGTGGAGAATGTATTTAACTCAGTGAACCAATCTAAGAGAGTCAATCCTTTTGATCCGTACAATCACAATATATTTAAGCCGGATGTTGAAGAGGTCTTTCCCGAACAAGAAATTAATAGGTTGCTTCTATTTGACGAAGGAGTTCAGCCAGCTTGGGGGGAGAACATGAGGCATTGGGTTGGCTGCGACAAGGTAAAATTTTGTTAATACGTAACAATATATCGTGGTACACTCGGTACGCATTGCTAAAATCATAATAGTTTTACCAAATGCATCTATGGTAAATACGGTACAATATTACAATTTCGTACCGAGTGTAACTGGTTTCGCGGTACGCATTTACAATTACGTACCATGTTTGCTTAGATTTGTGGTACCCATTTATAATAACATACCATGTCTTATTTTGATTTTAGGTAGTTGCATTGTGCTTCTATAAGGATCACTGGGCTACCTTGTTGGTAGATCTGAAAAAGCAGAAGATCACTCTCTATAACTCGAAGGAACAAACATTCAAAGACCACCATTCTGATAATCAACGAGATCTCTTCCACCCAATGACAAGAACAATGCCGCAAATCATGAAGGCCATATGATACAGCAGGTACGCATTGATCAAAGCATACCTGTGTACCAAGTTTTCACGCGGTACACATGGTACGCATTTACAATTGCGTACCATGTGTACTAAGAAGTTTTGACAAAATAGGTACGAATATGCAATAATCCCAACAGATAAAACTTCAACTTCACCTTATTGCAGCTATAGCGTGAGAGCAAGGTATTAAGTCCAAATCCCATGCCCGATATGAACACTTCCTGGTATGCGCCGCTGGAAGAATCAAGATTGGACAAGATTATGACAGTATTCTAAAAGAGAACATGCCGGAAGTTTTCTATCCCATCGAAGTTCAGAATTCATATTCTCTACAGCGTTGGATGTACCAAACCCAAACTTCCACGCGGGGCATTGTGCAACAAACCATCTGCTCGGATCAATACTCATAAGCTTTTCATAGCCACCATGAGAGGCCTCCTTCAAATTGTTCATATACTCCTCATAGTCCTGTACTTTGTAAGCATTGGCAGCAAGATGGAATAGATCAGTCACAATGGTACCCCATGTCTTCAGGTTACCCTGTATATGAAACGTACAAAGACCATGAGGGATGCCAGGATAAATTCGATCTATAGCATTCTTGATGCTCAGATGCTGATCAGAAACTATCATAAAATTCGGGAGGCAACCGAACGTCCGATGGACATGCTCTAAAAACCACGACCAAGATGAAGTATCCTCCACATCACCAATGCCAAATGCTAATTGAATAATCTGTTCATTAGCATCCTTTGTAGCTGCGACAAACAAAATGCCCTTGTATTTCCCTTTCAAGTGTGTGCCGTCAATGACAATCACGGGTTGACATGCACGAAACGCTCTTATGCACGCAGAGAGAGCAAAGTAACAATATTGAAACAAACCATCTAGACATGTCTCAAGGTCCACAACTGAACTTGGATTCATCTACTCCAACATGTATAAGAACTTGGGAATCATCTGAAAGAATTTATCTCAATTAATACAAATAATAACTGAAAGTACACTCGGTAAACATGGTACGCTTTTGTAAAAACGTACCAAATGTATCAGTAATATAGTTGCAAACTAGGTCCGCGTTTACAAAAACGTACCAATTATACCAAGACAATTGGTAAAACTTGGTACGTTTTTAGAAATACATAACAACATACTATATTAACTATTGTACACTAGGTACGCAATGGTAATTTGGTACCAAGTTTGCAAGTGTATTACTGGTACACTAAATAATATTTTATAAAATCGTACCCGGTGTACCGGTAAAACAGTCACAAATCCGGTACGAAATTTGAAAATCGTACCACGCGAACCAAAATTACCAATAATAATTAGGTGACAATAATATAGAAAATGATAGAGAAACCTGAAATGAATTATCGGCATCGCCAAATGAGAGTTCCAGAGCATGGTGCTTACCAGCCAAAGCAGTAGAATATTTTACATTCACACCAAATTCCCTTCGTATCTGTGATTGAATATCCTTTGGCCTAAGACACGAACCATCTTCCCCAAAATTTGGGCCAAGGTGTGCAGCAACAATTCTAGATGAAACCTTAGGATCAGGGTGATATCTCAAATCATCCACACAAGAGTGACGAGTGAAGAGATTGATACGCCACAAATTAGATGTTGCACTTGCTCGCATCTCAAACTCACATCGTTCTACCGGTTTGCATCTCACATGGTAGTACACCTTGTTTGATCGAATCGTTTTACACTCGAGATGCTTTTTCATGTGATATAAACTAAGAGCTGACTTCATTTTCTTCTTTCCGAAAAAGTGCCACCCTGAACAAGCTCATCCACACGCACAACAGGTGCCACTACTTCTTCCGACAGAAGAGATGTTTGCTGGGCTGCACCGGGAATAACCCACAAACGCCGTCCTACACTACTTTTATTACCCACATCGCTATTACCATCCACATTGTTATTACCAACATCATGGTCATCATTCTCATCAATGCCATCAAAACTCAACTCATCACAAGGAACATCAAAATTGTTCTGGTCTTCATTCTGCACACCACCATCAGTTAAAGGACTCATCCTATGAGATTCATCAGTCGTGGAAGAAACAATCACATATACAGTAGGAAATTCCAACACATCCATCAAATATGACAACTCGAAATCATCTGTAATCTTCATTCTCATAGTTTCACCACTAGAAGACTGCACTAAACCATTTATATCAAACATATACATACTCTTATCCTTCTTAATTCAAACTTCAAGCTTTTCTAATAAAGATTCAAAGCTTATACCACTAGGCGGTATAGGCATATACTCTTTCCTACCACCCTCATAAATGTTCTCTTTCCAGTATCCTCCATGTGCAACCACTAAAGAAGATGGCCTTACTTGCATCATAATATATAGATGAAATCTGATACACATTAATAAATATGTACTGTATACCAAGTAAACTTGGTAGGCATTAATAAATATGCACTACGTACCAGGTAAACTTGGTACACATTTGCAAATACGTACTGCGTATTGACGCAACCGTCATTTAGCCGCAGCAAAATACAATTTGTATTTTCCTTGCCCACTTTCTAAGATCAGCTAGTCGGTAAGTAAGGGTCGATTCCACAAGGAATTGATGTAATATTCTCTTGAAAGTATCCTATCACAGTGTTGGTTTGGTCTATTTCTACTATTGCCTTGGGCAAATCAAAGAAAAGTAAAAACTGAAATAAAACAAGTAAACTATCGGTAATAAAAGGCAATGTGGATTTAGGTTTGATTCAATGTAAATAAGTGTAACTCGATCATAGGTGCATAGATATTCGCTACGTATGTGTGTCAACGGTTATAGGCAAACTGCGTTGTAGTCCTACTGTCACGTTGTCACGCCTACAGCCACGACTTGCCTAGTGACACGCACCCATCGTATGGTACGATCAAAATACCTGTGTATGCCCCAGACGGACAGTACACGCTCCTATGCCCACAATCGGACTGGTTAGTCTTAGCGGTAAGCTAGGGTCGATCCCACGGAGAGTGATGAACTACTTTACTCTTCGGTGCACAAATTGAGTTGTCATGGTCTCAACCTGTTGTTTCTGCACAAATAAACTTGAAGACAATCAAATATAAAAGGGGTAAGATTTGGGATTAGGTAATGATTATTGTTGATATATATATTCGATCATGGGCATACTGAAGATCCGTCCATGTTTTGCATAAATTCAAGGCGTGGCCCAAAGACATTGGGGCGTTTCAAGAGTTTATACTCCATACTTAGGATGGTTGAATCCCTTGTGGTCACTTGGTCAGAAGGTCACGCTTCACCCCGGTCACAAGGCCATGCTTCACTCCTCTTTAGATAGTAGTCATACCCAATCTCTCCAAGTATGACCCTCACCAACCTTCTCTTCCAAGCTTCCCAGCTCCACACTACAGAGTAGATATAACTCGCGGGATATACATTTCTGGTAACGCATCAAACCGGTCATCGATATATCTACGATGCGCAAGGTGAGTCCCTTGGTCAATAACCATGGCTTGATGCCTCGTCACAGTTGATGGGTAGTTGTTAGAGAAGCCTAAGACTGAGGAAGGACGTAGTATCTCCTTGCCCGTTCCTCGCCATCCAGATCTACAACACCATTGAAGGTGCTGCTCAGCTACTCGGTCATGGGCAAACTGAACATTGTTGTCTGTCATGCTCTGCCTTTGCTTGGTATGGTACAGCTCTAACCGAACGGAGGTCACCCGTTAGGTCAGGACTGCCCATGAATTCTGCTCAGATCTCTCCGGAACCACTGGATCCAATCGAAGGCACAAATGCCTCACGAATATTTCACATATCAACAATTAATCATTTCCCCCACCCAAATTTCACCAGGGAAATTACTCACACATAATGAAATACATAAACACGAATTGAAATAAACACATGAATAGAAGAATATACGAAATACTTGAATAAATACTAAAGGCAAACCGCCTTGGACTTGTTCTTCACAACGGAATTGAAATACTAAACCTAAAGTGTATCTTGGACTGAAAATAAAGTAGAATACGATGAGGAGCCAACCCCATGTCAGCCACACTTGCTGAATTTATATAGTTGAGAGACGTCAGTCTATCCCTAACCGGAGCTATCTGACAGTATCCCCTGACTGACTTTCCATAAATAGATGGTCATGATTGATTTGATTGTTGTGGATGATTGGCTTTAATTGATTGAGTTGACTTATCTCTCTCTTGCTGTTGATATCCCAAATTCACTAGAACCTTCCATCCTTGGCCCTTCACACATTTTTCCATAAATAGTTCGTATGTGCTGACTGAGACAGTCTGTCATGGCCTTACCGACATGAGTGATCACCTTCCATATTTAGATTGATCCTTGATTGATCCGATTGGTGATTGGCCATCAATTAGTAATTTATTGGGTTGACTCCATCTTTTTAAAGATCCTTCCATCGCTGGGAATTGCCAGAATCTTCTGCAAATCTCCTCCACGCGTCTTTCCATATTTAGCTCTGTCTGCTGACTGCTGCTGTTGGGCATGGTCGTACCAACTGCATCCTTCGGTTAGCCTTACACCAGGTGGAATTTTTCTGGAATCGTCACTGCTCAGAGATGTTCTGAGTGGTCCATTGTTGAGCTCTCTTCCTGGGGGAATCATTATCCGAGAGCGGGATTAATTTGTCTCGGTAATGCCCATTCTGACCATATTTCGTCCATATGCCCATTTCTGAGCTTCCTTCTCCAAAACACTTGTTTTCTCTCATATATGACTCATACATACACAAAAGAAGAGAAAAAACGGGGCCAAAAGACCCAAAAGTCGAAGACGCATCACCAGCTCGTCCTTACTTGTGAATCCTGCGTGGCATTCCCACCCCAATCTTTCTAACTTGCCCAACTCACCTCCGAGCATTCCTCAAGGGGCATAGATTGGATCAAGCAGCTTTGGGCACTAGACGAACCCGTTCCGGCCCTATGAGATACGAGGATCCCACTCTGATTTTTCACCAGCATCAGCATACTTCGTTCGGCTCCGCCCAAGTTCAACCTGAGATTTGCCGCCCTCAAGGAGCGTGAGGCAAACCTCTCCCGGTCCCTGTTGGTCTAAGCTACCACCCTTTTAAGGAATCTGCCGCACTCCAATTACCCATCTGCAGTATGGTCTCTTGGCTCAAACAGACTGCTTTGAAATCATTGCCTAACGTCTCGGGAACACACATATATATAGCTATCTTGCCCAATTAGACCTCACGAGTTATAAAATACTTAAATCACATATCCTCTACCTAAACCCAAATCTATAGGTTTAACTAGACATAAAGTAAATAACAATAACAAAAGAGATAGAAGAAAACATACTTGAATAAATACTTAAAAGATAGTTTGCCAAAATCGGGACTTAGCAGAAAAAAAAAACATATCTAAGTAAAGATATATGAAATTAGGTCTAAAGGTTGTGTTCTTGAGGCTGCATGCACGAACATATTTATAGAGTACAAGGATCATGGGCTTAAAACTCTAAAAACCCACATAAGGGCCTTCGATTGACAGGTGGTAGTTTCTTTCCTTGGCTGATTAGGACTAGGAAAGATTTGTTTCCTTATCAGCAACACTCCATATTTATCTCCTTGTTTCCTTATCCGAATAGAAGATGTATCTACGTTTTCTTCTCCTCCAAGGCTCAAATTACTTCCTTGTAGGACTCTTCCGGATGTGCACGCCAACTGTACTGCCCAGATGCTTCGTACTCGCCTTCTTTCTTCTTCTCCTTTGCCTTGCCCAGAATCCTCCTACCATCTTGACCTGTTTGGAATGACTGCACATGGTCTGGATTGGTCATGCCGACTGGTACGAAGCAGCTTCTATGTGTTTGGACTTTCGCCCTCGGTATCTCTAGCTGTGAGCAAATCTCCTTGACCATTGCATCATATCGATGTGCTCACTTTCACGCGCAAATCCACTCCAAATGCCCAAGTTCCTGTCTTTCCCTGCCTACTACCAAAAGTGTCCTCCCAGACACTAAAACAGACTAAAAGGACACAAAACTAGACTCAATCTACATCTAAAAACATATGATGAGCATATAAAATATGGTCTCATAACGTACTAAGTAAATGTAGTACGTACTGGTAAATACGTACTGCATACCAATAAAAAAAATTAAGGTACGCAGTACGTATTTATCAATATGTATTGCGTATCAAGTGAACTTGGTACGAACCAGTACGCAATTGTAAAAACGTACCAACTCAAAACCAGAAATCGAAATCGAAAATCAGAATTCAGTTGCCGGAAAATTACCTCCATAGGTTTGACGCTACAACCAAACATCGCCGGAAAATTAGAATCGAAACGAATATCCAAGCATAAATCACAGCAAAATCACAACAAATTTGCAGAAAAAAAAAACAAAATCAGCAAAATCGCAGCCAAATCTACGGTGAAATTGCAGTAAAAAATGCAAGAGAGAGACGACGATGATGACGAAGCAACGCCGCGACAAAAATCGCGTAAGACGACGGCGACGACTGAGACAAAAATCGACGACGAATGAGATAAATCGACAACGAGCTGAGGGAAAAAGAAGAGAAAAAAAAGAGAGAAACACGCGAGGTGAGGGAAGAAGAGAGAGAAAAAAGAGAAGAAAATAAATAAAAAAGTAGGAGAGAGTGTGTCAAAATGGAATAAAGTAGAAAAAATAAGGGTATAAATGACTAAAAAAACAAACATATGACAAAAATTGATAAAATTTGAACAAGTGGCCTTTTTTTATATTACCATTAGGCTAATGACATATGACTGTATTTCCTAATAATAATAATAATAATAATAATAATAATAATAATAATAATAATAATGAGTTGATCCATGCAGTCCATGTATGTCGAGAAGTTATGATGAAGTCAAACTTCGCAAAGTCAAGAAGAGAAGGTCTTGAAGACGGAGAAAGTATATGAGTTGAAGTTCGAAATTCAAATCTACTTAGAAGCTCAAGACAGCCTGTGACTTTCCAAAAATGGACCGACCATGAAGACGCGCTGAAAGCAAGGGTAGAAGTTATCATATTAGGAAATATTGCAGAGGAGTACGTGGAGTGTCATACCTTTTGGTAGAGGTCAAACGACTAGTTTACCTCCCTCTCTATAAATAGAGGTCTCTAAGTAGAGTGTCAAGTCCTCCTCTTGTTCTTCATATCTAGCCTCTCAGAATTACATTCTTTGATCGAGTCTAGATCTGAATTAGGTTCTTGCATAGATACTAAACAAACTCTCTCTTATAGATTGAGTCTCTAAGCTTTAGGAAGAAGACTCCACTATTTTCAGTGTAGAAGGCTTCAGTTGGAAAACCCCCAACCTATCCTTTTGGTCTTTCTTTGAACTCTCAATCAAAGAACTTAAGTCTCTTAGAACTCGCAATCTAAGACCCATGCTTTACTCTTGTCCGTAAAAGAGTTATAGGTTGTACACTTGCCCGGAAAAGTGTTGTAAGGTTTGGTTTGAACCTGTAATCGAATTGGTCAGGTTGTTTGGTACCCGCAAACCAAACAGAACGTTGGATAAACATGTGTAAGCTTATCTAGTGGATTACTTCCCTGAAAAGGAAGCCGTGGACGTAGGAGGCCAATCTCCGAACAACGTAAAAGTACTGTGCCTTTTTACTTTCTAATATTTATATTCAGTCATCTAACCATGTGACCATTGCACGAAAACAAACTTTCAATTTGCATTAGAAGATTTTAGGGAACTTAATCTTCCCTCAAAAGGTTTTCAGTTTTGTAACGAGGCTTAAACCCACCAACTTCTGCTAAGTTAAAAACTATGTTTAAAACCTCAATCAACTTTTCTCCTGATTGAGTGAACTGCTCCAACTGTCCTTTACAGTTGTCGAGCTAATTGAACTGTGAAGTTCTTGAAGAGTTGAAATTGATTTTGATAAAAATCCCTACTGGTGTATTTCTCCCCCTCATACACCAGTTACTCGTTACCGGGACAATCAAATATTAAAAAAAAAAAAAAAAAAAAAAAACATGTTTCTCAAACAAATTTATAGGGAAATTTCATAAAAAACTCTCATTTGTATGGACATTTATTCTTCGAGTGACTAGTCGCATGATATACAGAGCATTTTTTGGGTGCTCATTTTTTACTGCTTGAGGTACTATCGTTGGTGGGTTGACGTCTTCTTGCGGTCAAATTATCCAAGAATGATTGCCGACAAGAGTTGCTCCAAAATCCCACGTTCGACATGGACAAGTCCTCGCATTGGGATCGACATTGAGAGTTTGATTTCCACCGTGGACTTTGAATACATCATCTCTCAGGGGAATGGTAGTGTACGTTCTTGAGAGTTCAACCTCAATTGAAAGTTTTGCATCTGTCGTGCTCGTGACAAATACAGTACTAGATGCGTACAATTGTCTTTTTTCATCAAACCACCTCTCGACAGTCATTTGAAGGGTCTCCAAACACGAATAAATTGGTATACATCTAGCAAACTTCAAAACATTATTGAATTACTTTGCGGCATTCGACGTCACGTTACTATACCGTTGGCCCGGACTCAAACATCGAGCCCACCTCTCCGGACTCATGGACATCAGCTTGGCATACGCTTTGGGTTTTGCAGAAAGCATACTATTCACCGCTTTCTCGTAGGCTGCTCTCCGGCAAACAAATGTTGCTTTCTGATACAACTTGGTGATAGGCTTTCCATAACTAACCATGCTTTTCAGATCGTAAAAATACTGTACAGATCGTACTCTAACGTGCTTCAACCCGTACAAAAATTTTTAGATTTGTACAATTTTATATTTTTTAAAAATTAATTTAATTTTGTTAAGATTTGTATAAGATTCACCCCATTTGAAAAATGCATTTGTATAAGATTTTAAATTTTGATTATATTTCTGAATAATACAAACAATAATATTAGAAAAAAAACAAAAATAAAGATTGTGACAGTTAAGATATTTTTTAGATAAAAAAATTGTACAGATCACAAAAATACTGTACTGGTCACTATCTAAAGTGCATCGACCTGTACAATATTTTTTAGATCTGTACAATTTTTTATTTCTTTAAAAATTAATTAATTTATTTTAAGACTCACCTTTGTAATGTGAAATGAAATCATAATACTAATTGTCTTCTAGTCTGAATTCATTTGAAAAATGCTTTAATATAAAAAATTGATTTCCGATTATATTTCTACAAAATACAAACAATAATGTTAGAAAATTAATAAAGATGATCACATTTAAGACATTTTTGTAAATAAAAAAGATATATACAGATCGAAAAAATTCTGTAAAGATGGTGTGATGGTCCCGATACGAGTTCTGGTGTATGGGGGAGGGGGGAATACACCAGATGAAATTTTTAAAAACAACTCTTTAAAAACAATCACAACCGAGTAAATTGGGACTCAGCTGGATTCACAACCGAGTAAACAAGCTCAGTTGGAAGAGTGGTGCTGTGTGGAATGTGGTGGAAAATAACAACTCGTAAAATAACTCACGCTTTTATGCAAGGTTGGTCAAAAACCAAGTCAGTTGATATGGAAAGATGCAGTTTGTATGCTGGTTAGTTAGTCAGTTGAATATGCAATAAGTAACTGAATAATAAACACAAACACACAGGAATTTACGTGGTTCGGAGAAAACTCCTACGTCCACGGGAAGTTGTGAGTCCACACAACTCAGTCCAAGTTCTTCTGGACAAACCACAAAGCTTACGCGGGCTTTGCAACCGTTGAGATAAGTTTACGGGTACTTATCAACCTTACAGATTAGTTTACGGGTACTAATTAACCTATCTACTCAATTTCGGGAAGAGTAGGGTCCTAACAATCCTTTTGAGAGGATGTGTGAAAGGGTGGGGTTCCAACTAATAGCTCGAACAAGAAGTGAGCTAGGATCTAACACTCTACGAACTCTCAACTAGTGATGTTCTCAAGGTTGGATCTAAAAACACAAAGACAGAATCTAACACTCTAGAACTCTCAAATAATGATGTTCTTAGAGTTTGAATGCAGTTTAGCTCTTATGCGATATGAACTCTCAGCTGGTGATGTTCGCTCGTCTATCTCTTTGCTCTTGTCTGTCTAGTTCTCACCCGTTGTATTGGTGAATGAATGAAGGCCTCTATTTATAGGCGGAGAGAATCAACTAGCCGTTGGAGGAGCTATTGATCTCTGTTCTTTGAAAGCGATGGCTTGTCTCTCATCTCTGCAGACTTTCCGAATTTGGCAACTGCGTGCTTCTGCTTTCAATCTGAGACAGCCTTGTGTTGGGCCAAATGAGGTAATGACAGAGAGTCAAACCTTCACGTGACTTCCTTATTTGAAATTCAAATCATAACCTTTGACCTCCAACATTTGATTGTCGGTTGAGTCGTTTGATCTTCATCCGATTGGTCTTCAGCTGATGTTCTATCTGAATGCTTCTGTCTGAGTAGGAACAGTTGAACTCTCAGCTGACTTTGAACTTCATGCTATTGATCTAACTGATTGAGTCCTGCAACTCATGTTCCATCTTGAACGCTCAGTTGTCTTTCTTGTATCTGACTCCGATCAGTTAGTTTCGAAGGCTCAGTTGTCTTCTTTACAACTGATGTTCTCTTGCAACTTCTCCCTTTGAATACTTAAATGATTTTGAATCTTGAACGCTTAGGTGTTTTTCTTACACCTGATGTTCTATCCGAGTGAAGCCTTGTTGCCTTCTTCAGCTGGAGACCTGTAAAGATAAAATCTTAACATTGCTCAAACAGTGAGCCTAACTACTAACATTAGGAACTGGCAACATCTACTCGGTTGGGGTCAGTTGGTTTTGGAATCAATCAAAACTTTAATAAATTTTCCAACAATTTCCCCCTTTTTGATGATGACAAAACCCTTATAAAATCCTTACAGATTAAACTGATCTAAATCCTACTGACCTATCCAAAATCTCAGCTGAAATTCTAGACAGACTATAAGATTAAAACATCAAAGGGTTAGCACAGTTATAACATGATATTGAAATAACTTTGCGATTCAGAGCTTGGACAATGAGAGATTGTACGTCAAGTTGAATCGTATAACTGAATAGTTTTTATTACAACTGATGGTTACAAAGATAAGCACAAAAGCAAAAATTACATCAGTTGCTCAAAAACTAACTGAGCTAAAACTTAAGCCCATACTTGCTAAACATTCTAACAAAAATTTCTCGCTTAGCTTCTGACTCCTTCGATATGTCAACCTCGTGCTCTCGGCAGACTTGCCTTGCCTCAGCTGCTATCTTCGTTCGGTTGGGGTTTCGAGAGTCTGGGAGGAAGGGAGGCCGATATGTAACCTTCTGAGGGACCGGAACTGTGTTCAAGTCCAGTTTGGCTTCTATCATGGCTCGCCTGAACTGGCTGAACATGCCCGGGTCCCCAGTGTGCAGCTCGGTCAGCGCTTCCTTGAATGCTCTCCTCGGATCATCGGTTGAGAACACCTTCCTATAATAGAAATCGTTCACAAATTCCTGCTTGAATGACTCTCAGTCCTCGTTCTACTCGGCTGGCATCCACTTATCTACATGCCTGAACCGACTTTGTTGTTTGACCTTCCCCGGCAGCCTCTGTTGCTTCAGCCGAGCTTCAGCCTTAACTTGATGTTTGTCTATTCGGCGACGGCTGCGGGAGGCAATGTTCCGGTCCAAGTTCTTTGTGACCTTGTCAAGCTCATCCTCGAACTGGTTGACTCGCTTAGCTTGGCAAGCTGCGAACTTCTTAATCCAGTCGGGATTCATATAATCCTTCTCTGCAACATCCATAGCCTTGGCAGCAGCAATACACTCTTCGGTTGTGATACCGTCGAGTTCTGAATCAAGCTCGGCTGCGATCTCGGCTATGGAGTTGTAAGAAACTCCAAACTGCTCCGCCTGCTCCAAGTCTTTTTTCCATTTCAGCTCCACCTACGTCGGTTGGCTTGGGAGCGGACTTCTTCTTCTGTGATGTCCTCCTTTTCGGCTGAGATTTTGCAGCAGCTTCAGCCTGGGTCTCATCTTCCCCCTACATCTCAACATCCCCCTGCAACTCCTCTTCCCCCTTTTTGGCATCAGCAACAAGGCTTGCTACTGATCCATCCAGAGAGGTAAGTTGTCGTTTGGCTTGTTGGATACGGTTGAAGAGTTCATCGACCGCACACTCTATTCCGACCTTCTTCGCCAGTTCAGAGTCATGGCGCTCTTGTTCGGCTTTCCTCAATCCAGCGAATGTTTCATTGACCTCAGTCTGGAAAGCAACGAACTCAGCCCAGCGTGACTCGAACCGAGACTCTCATTCTTCATCCTGAGTCTCTTGGGATTTGGTGAGGTTGGAATCAGAAAAAGATTGGAAGACATTCAGTTCTAACTTGATCCCCAGAACTGTTGATTTCAGATCAGAAATGTCCTGGCTGGAGGAGGTTGAGACTTCATTCAGCTTTATCTTCAGTGAAACATTCTCCTCCAGTAGCTGCTTGTTCTTCTCATCCTGTGCTTCCAACATCCTCAGCTGATCTTCTTTGTTTTGCTGGAAGTTGGCAAGCATCTCCGTCCTCAGCTGGTTCACCCTCTCAGCTATCAGCTCACAAATTTCTTCAGTTGAGGGTGCTGACTGATCAGCTGGAGCTTGGTGTTTAATCAGAGCTGGCTGCTCAACTGTAACCATGGCTTGTCGGTTGGCCATGTACAGTTGAAGCTCTTCTTCTTCTTTCTTCGCTGCGGCGGCGGCTGCGTCCAGATCATTAAGGAACTCAGCTGACTTGATTAGCATGTTGTCGAGGAAGTCAATACAGTCTTGTCCAGCTGTCTCCCGGGTATCTGTGCCTTCTGCCTTGCTGAGGTCCAGACTACGCGTCAGCAGTGCCACTTTGTTGTTGTAGGCGACCTCCAGATTTGTATAGTTGAAATAATCTCGGATGCGTGACTCGTCTGCCTTCAGCTGGTTCCAGCTGTGTACCCTTACAGTATCTTCCTTCACATACCAGTGACTGAAAATTAGGTTGAACTGGTACAGCAGCTCGGTCCCAAGCGTAGCAAAAATTGGCATGTCGCGCGCTTCAGGGAACATCCCGATCACCTTCTGGAAGCAGTAGGCCACCTTGCCTTCATGCTCTATCGCGACGGCCTGACGATCAACTTCATCATCGATTGGGGAGGGAGATAGATTCTCATAAGACAACGGTTCAAAAGTTTCATCAATGTTGGCCAGAGAAGTGGTCTCAACATTAGCATCGAGCTGGGAGCTCGAAATTTCGGATTCTGTAGGGAGAGGGGTTTCAATAGGTTCCTCAACATTGGCCGAAGAGATGGTCTCAATGTTGGCATCGAGCAATGAGCTCGGAATCTCTGGCTGTGAGTCGGTTGAGAGAGCGAGAGGCTCTTTGGGCGGTACGGCATCAGCTCCTGCCGTGGGGGAGGTTGGAATGTCTTCAGCTTCTTCAGAGGAGGAAGAAGCATCCGAGGTCAGATCTGTTTCCATCCCATCAGCCTCATCAGTTCCAGCAGCGCGAGGAACGATCTCGAAAGCAGCAGCCTCAATTGAGTGGCTCGACTCGGATGGCTTCTCAGATGGTGCCATCTCAGCTGGCGCCTCCACAGCTGGTACCTCCTCCTCAGCTGGTGTACCCTCAGCTGGCACATCCTCAGCTGGAACCTCCTCCTCAGCTGGCGCACCCTCAGCTGGCTCCTCAGCTGGAACTTCCTCAGCTGGCACTGCAACCGTCTTCTTGAAGCGAACTCTCAGCTTCTTCTTAGCAGGCTCCTCCTCCTTCTCTTTCTCCGACAGCGTCGGCGAACAGCTTTCAATTTTGAGGGGCGGCTGACAGCTGGTACCTCTTCAGCTGTATCCTTTGCCTCAGTTGTCTTCCCAGCATCCTTCTTCTCCTTAGGAGTATAAACACTCCTAATCACCTCTTGAGCTTTCTTTGCTGTTGGGAACAACATCAGCTTCTTCACAGGGGTCTCCTCGCAGTCTTCCCAGACCATGTTCTGACCCTTGGTTGCGAGCAGGATCAGAGCGGAGATTTTGCAACCGAAGTTGAGAGTCCCCTTGACACTCAACAACTTCTCCCCGGATTCGGTTGTGGTCTCAGAAATCTTCTGCCTCTCCACAGTCAGCTGGTGTCCAAAATATTTGAAGCAGTCAACGTTGTGCTTGTGTTTATGTTCCAAAGCAATCAATTGCTTGAGCTTCGGTCGGCTGATATCTTCGAAGGCACCACTGTAACCGAACACGACCTTGGAGATAACATCGAACAAAAGTTGATGCTCCGGTTTCAACTTCGTCCTCTGCATATTACTCTTCAACTTTTCCGGAGTGATGAGAGCACTCTCCAGAAACTCATCGGCTTCCGTGTCGGTTATGTTCTCAATGGTGTCTGTGGCGGTATGATTCGGCGGAATGACTTGGCGAAGGAAATCGGAAACTGCAATGGGGACGGAGACACGGTGAATCGTCCTGTTGACTGAGATCACGCGACTGTTGACTAGTTTTGACTTGACGTCACGAACCGAGTTCCAACCAGCGCGTGAGAAGGTGAACTGTTATTCATGTCAGCCCAGTCGCACTATAAAGTAGGCTATTGATGTTCAGCCGTACTTTACATTAAATGCGGTATGATGGCTATTTTAATGTAACTAACATGCTCAGGAATGTTTGAATTTATTTCAAACATTCTCATTTAAGATCATAACACCTTCAGCCATAAATGATACCTGCCAGCTGATGTCGGAATCAGTTGTGTTCACCTGCTAGCTGATGTTGGAATCAGCTGTGTTCCAATGTTGCGGCATACCATCAGCTGACTCGAGTTCGGTTCAGCTGACGTCTGATGTCGTCGGTTGGCAATCCGTATCTGAGATTTCCCTTTCATCTGAGCTTCCCCCTCAGATGGATATCTATCTCTTCACCTCAGCTGGTTCCTCATCTGATGGATCCAACAATCTAAGTAGATCACATAGCATTTTGAACCGCGCTTCGGCTAGAGGTTTGGTGAAGATATCAGCTCTCTGAATCTCAGTAGGAATTTTCTCCATGGATACATCCTTCTTCTCAATATGATCTCGGATGAAATGATGTCGGATGTCGGTGTGCTTCATCCGAGAGTGGTGAACAGGATTCAAAGAGATAGCAATGGCACTTGAGCTATCACAATGAATGGGAACCTGTCCAGTTGCAACTTTATAGTCTCTCAGTTGTTGCTTGAGCCACAACACTTGCATGCAGCAGCTACCGATAGCCATATACTCTGACTCGGTTGTAGAAGTAGCAACACATGCTTGTTTCTTGGAGAACCACGAAACTAGCTTGCTTCCCATGAACTGACAGTGTCCAGATGTGGACTTCCTGTCCAACCGATCTCCGGCTAGATCCGCATCTGAGTATCCGGTCAGTTGGATATTGCCGTCGGTTGGATACCACAACCCAACATTAACAGTTCCCTTCAGATACTTGATGATGTTCTTTGCTGCCAACATGTGTGCTTCCTTCGGTTGAACTTGGAACCGAGCACACACTCCAACCGCGTAAGATATGTCTGGCCGACTGGCGGTTAGATATAGCAAAGAACCGATGATCCCTCTATACTTTCTGGCATCCACGAGTTTTCCCTCAGTTCCAGGTTCAATCTTCCAGTTAGTATTCATCGGGATCCTTGTGGTCTTACTTGTCTGCAATCCGAACTTGGTGATGAGCTCCTTTGTATATTTGGACTGATTGATAAAAATTCCTTTTGATGACTGCTTCACCTGTAGTCCAAGAAAATAATTCATCTCCCCCATCATCGACATCTCGAACTTCTCCTTCATGAGAGTTGAGAATTTCTCACACAGTTCCTCCGACTTGGAACCGAATATGATGTCGTCGACGTAGATTTGCACAACAAGTATATCTTCTCCAACTTTGATAGTGAACAGTGTTTTGTCAACTGACCCTCGTTTGAACCCCGAGTTCAGAAGAAAACCACAAAGAGTGTCATACCAAGCCCTGGGTGCTTGCTTCAATCCATAGATTGCTTTCTTCAACTTGTACACTCTTCCATCTCCAGTCTCAAAACCGGGAGGCTGTTCAACATATACATCTTCCTTGATATCACCGTTGAGGAAGGCACACTTCACATCCATCTTATAGACCTTGAACTTGTGAAATGCAGCATAGGCTAGAAATATCCGGATGGCTTCCAACCTTGCAACTGGCGCGAAGGAGTCCTCAAAATCGATTCCTTCTTGTTGGCAATAACCCTGAGCTACCAACCTTGCCTTATTCCTCACGATGAATCCAATGGCGTCTCTCTTGTTCTTGAAAATCCATTTTAATCCAATGACTTTGACACCATTTGGTCTTTCTACCAACTCTCATACACAGTTGCGTAGAAACTCATTCAGCTCTTCTTACATGGTTGTTGTGCAGTGAACACAGTTGAGAGCTTCCACAACATTCTTCGGTTCTGGCACATCAACTACGAAACAAGAAATCATAGCAACATCTCCTGCTTGTTCGAACTCTTCCAGAACTGCCAACTCCTCAGCATATTGAGCGTAAGTGTTGGAATCTTCCTCAGTTGAATCTGGATTTGCAACTCTGCTCCTTGTACGCACACCTTCGGTTGGATCTCCAATGATGTTGTTCGTGGGATGATCTTCATACCATCTTCTGTTGTGTCTTCCTTCTTCTTCCAACATTGGATGTTCCGTGATTTCAACTGATGGTGAATCCTGAGCTGTGGGAGATGCTGGAGTCTTCAGAACTGGTGATTGATCAGTTGTTGAGTCTGGATCCTCAACATTGACAATATTTTGAATCAGGCTTGGTTGGGCTTCGGATGCTGATGTAGTTGGAGTGACATCAGCTGGAGTTCCCCCTTGAGATGAGCTGGGGTCCTCGCATTCATCTTCAGAGGAATAGGGATCATCATCCTCGGTTGCCCATACCAATGGTTCAGCTAGATTCTTTTCCCTTAGAGCCTGCAATCTGGTGAGAGCTGGTGGAACTTGTGGATCAGCCTGTTGTCCTTTAGCCTGTTCCCTGCACTCAAAAGTAGATTCATCAAAACTAACACGAGGTGTTATCTCCACAACACGAGAGCTATTGTTGAAAACTCTATAAGCCTTGATTCGAGCGGCATATCCGAGAAATATGCCTTTCGAAGCCTTGGCATCAAAAGTTTTCAACTGAGTCTTCCCATTGTTGTGAATATAACACTTAGAACAAAAAACGCAAAAATATGAAATATCTGGCTTCCTTCGTCTCCATAGCTCGTATGGTGTCTTTCCCAACCGCTTGGTCAGAAGAGACCGGTTCTGGGTGTAGCAGGATGTGTTGATGGCCTCAGTCCAAAATCTCTTTGGCAGAGCCGAGCTTGTCAACATGGATGTAGTTGCATCCTTCAGCGTTCGGTTCCTTCGTTCGGCTACTCCATTCTGTTGCGGAGTACGCGCAGCTGATGTTTGATGAGTAATTCCATGCTTCTCACAGTACTCAATGATGGTTTCATTTAGAAACTCGGTTCCACGATATGATCGGATAGAAATAATTTTCATCTCTTGTTGGTTCGATATCCGATCCATCAGCTTGGGTAGCTCATCTCGGGTTTCACTCTTGTGACGCATGAAAATGGTCCACGTGTACCTAGAATAATCATCAGTAATAACAAGGGTATACTCGTTACCATTCATGCTTTTTGGTGTAACTGGCCCGAAGAGATCCATATGGATCAGCTGTAACACTCGGTCGGTTGAGGGAGTTGTCTTCAACCGGAAGGAGGATCTAGCGAGCTTTCCCAACTGACATGCACTGCAGATATGTGTTGTTGAAAACACTCGGTTTGGTATGCCTTTTGCATGTTCTTGTCTGGCAAGTCGGTTCATAGTCTTGAAATTCAGATGGTTGAACTTTTTGTGCCACAGCCAGCTCACATCTGAACTGCTCTTTGATAACAGGCAGGTGTCATGAGGACTACTATTCCAGTCAGCATAGTAGACATTCCCGGTTGGGGATCGATTTCCCAACAATATGACCTGCTTTGATCCGACATTTTTAACCCTGCAACCCTATGCATCAAACTTGACAGAGAAATCATTATCACAGAATTGGCTGATGGAGAGCAAGTTATGCTTCAATCCATCAACATATGAAACATTAGAAATCGACACGTGATTGGTTTCAAGGGTACCGTAGCCTCTGGTGTGACCTTTTGAGTTGTCACCAAAGGTAACTGATGGTCCTTCTTTCTCCACGAAACTCCCAAGTAAATCCTTCAGATTTGTCATGTGTTTCGAGCATCCACTATCCATCACCCACATGGTTCGTGATGCCTTATTCTTCCTCAGCTGTTTCTCCTGTACCTGCAAAGAGAAACTCGCTTAGGTCCCCAATTTTAGTTGGGTCCTGGAAGGTTAGAACCAGTTCCCCCTTGAACTGTGATTCGTTTTCCCCTGTATACTCGGATAGATTTATCATTCCAGATCACTTTTCCTTTATCATCAACTATAACAACACCTCGGTTATCCTTAAGCTTGTTGTTATTAGTGATGTTCTGTTTCTTGGGAGGAGATGGATTTCTCCCATTGTGAGCTTTAGGAGGAGAGGCTTTCCCCCTATTTTGATGGCGATTCTTCAAGTTTGGTGAACTGTTCTTGAAGACTCTTAAACTCAACCGATTGCTAATGTAGTTCCTCACTGAGTTCTTGAAAGTCACTCTAGGAGGGTTCCAACTCTTCATCCAGTTTTTCCTGCATGTTAGAAATATTGGAAGAATTTAAATTAGAAGGACTAGAGTGTACCTCAGTATCATCCTGGTCGGTTCCAAGTGCCATGAGGCATTGATCCTGACCAATAGCGTTATTGGTGGAAGTCAGCTCATCCTCATCTTCAGTGTCGGTGAAGATGTCCATGTCGTCAGCTGCTTCTTCTGCAACCATGGCCTTGTTCTTTCCAGTTTGCTTGGCCCTCAACGCTTCTCTCTCTTTCTTCGAGAGGTCTGGACAATCTGCTTTGAAATGTCCCTTTTTGCCGCATTCAAAGCAACCGTTGTTCACAGGCTTTGAGTTATCTCGAGTTCAGTTGGATTTGTAGAATCTCTTGTATTTTCCGAACCGAGTGTTCATGTCAGCTAGCTTCTTTGACAGGGCGGCTATATTCTGTTGCAGCTCTTCTCTGCTTGGTTCCTTCGTGGCTGTGTCCGCAGATCTTGTTGGCCTTGAAGTTCGCGGCTTTGAATAGTCAGCTCGGAGTGCTACTGACTTTGTGGCTGAACCAACATCCTTATGTCGACTCGTCTGAACCGAGGACTGAGTTGACCTTCGTCGGTTCACCTTGTACTCATTTCCCTTCAGAATTGAGAACAATCTTTCAGTTCTCATCTCACCAAGGTCAGCTCGGCTCTCATGGATATTGGTGAAGGTATCCCACTCATCTGGTAGAACTTGTAATACTTTGAGGTTGATTTCTTTCAAAGTATATTTTCCTCTTCGGATGGACTGGATCCTTCTGATGATGTCCATGAACCGGAGCTCTAACTGATCAATGGTTTCATCAGTTCTCAGACAGAAGTTGTCAAAGTCTTGACAGGCATGTGAGAACTTGTTCTCCTTTGTTTCGTCGCTTCCTTCACTCAGAGATGCCAAGATATCCCACATCTCTTTAGCGGTTTCGCACTCTTCTATCCAAGGAAGATAGTCTTGTCCAACTGTGGACATGATCGTGCTCTGAGCCCAGATATCCAACTGGCTCACTTTGGCTTCCTCTGGAGTGAAGTCTTCTGGCATCTTCTCCGCTAACTCCACAGTTGCTTCCCCATCATTGGGATTTGTAGGAGTGCGAGTGACCCTCTCTCTGATGATGATCGGTCCGGATGTGAGTACTTGTTGCATTCGATGATGCTTTGACAGTAGAATCTTCTTCATCCAAGTTCTCCAAGATGTATAGTTCACAACCGAGAACATGACCATGATCTTGTCTTTACCATCCATCTGCACACAATCAACAGAAGAAAAAATGCAAGCAGATATGCACTAGCGTGATAAAGAGATCTGTTCAGTTGACCACTGAAGAAAACACCTCGAATTCACACCTCGTGAAACAGAGTCAGCAGTCTTTTGAACCACTGCTCTAATACCACTTGATGGTCCCGATACGAGTTCTGGTGTATGGGGGGGGGGGGAATACACCAGATGAAATTTTTAAAAACAACTCTTTAAAAACAATCACAACCGAGTAAACTGGGACTCAGCTGGATTCACAACCGAGTAAGCAAGCTCAGTTGGAAGAGTGGTGCTGTGTGGAATGTGGTGAAAAATAACAACTCGTAAAATAACTCACGCTTTTATGCAAGGTTGGTCAAAAACCAAGTCAGTTGATATGGAAAGATGCAGTTTGTATGCTAGTTAGTTAGTCAGTTGAATATGCAATAAGTAACTGAATAATAAACACAAACACACAGGGATTTACGTGGTTCGGAGAAAACTCCTACGTCCACGAGGAGTTGTGAGTCCACACAACTCAGTCCAAATTCTTCTAGACAAACCACAAAGCTTACGCGGGCTTTACAACCGTTGAGATAAGTTTACAGGTACTTATCAACCTTACAGATTAGTTTACGGGTACTAATCAACCTATCTACTCAATTTCGGGAAGAGTAGGGTCCTAACAATCCTTTTGAGAGGATGTGTGAAAGGGTGGGGTTCCAACTAATAGCTCGAACAAGAAGTGAGCTAGGATCTAACACTCTACGAACTCTCAACTAGTGATGTTCTCAAGGTTGGATCTAAAAACACAAAGACAGAATCTAACACTCTAGAACTCTCAACTAATGATGTTCTTAGAGTTTGAATGCAGTTTAGCTCTTATGCGATATGAACTCTCAGCTGGTGATGTTCGCTCGTCTATCTCTTTGCTCTTGTCTGTCTCGTTCTCACCCGTTGTATTGGTGAATGAATGAAGGCCTCTATTTATAGGCAGAGAGAATCAACTAGTCGTTGGTGGAGCTGTTGATCTCTATTCTTTGAAAGCGATGGCTTGTCTCTCATCTCTGCAGACTTTCTGGATTTGGCAACTGCGTGCTTCTGCTTTCCATCTGAGACAGCCTTGTGTTGGGCCAAATGAGGTAATGACAGAGAGTTAAACCTTCACGTGACTTCCTTATTTGAAATTCAAATCATAACCTTTGACCTCCAACATTTGATTGTCGGTTGAGTCGTTTGATCTTCATCTGATTGGTCTTTAGCTGATGTTCTATCTGAATGCTTATGTCTGAGTAGGAACAGTTGAACTCTTAGCTGACTTTGAACTTCATGTTGTTGATCTAACTGATTGAGTCCTACAGCTGATATTCCATCTTGAACGCTCAGTTGTCTTTCTTGTATTTGACTCCGATCAGTTGGTTTCGAACGTTCAGTTGTCTTCCTTACAACTGATGTTCTTTTGCAACTTCTCCCTTTGAATACTTAGATGATTTTGAATCTTGAACGCTCAGGTGTTTTTCTTACACCTGATGTTCTATCCGAGTGAAGCCTTGTTGTCTTCTTCAGCTGGAGACCTGTAAAGATAAAATCTTAACATTGCTCAAACAGCGAGCCTAACTACTAACATTAGGAACTGGCAACATCTACTCGGTTGGGGTCAGTTGGTTTTGGAATCAATCAAAACTTTAATAAATTTCCCAACATGGTGTATTATTACTGTCCATCTGTACATAATATACTCGCATATACTTTTTTTGATTTACAAAATTATAAAATCTTGTATTATGCTCATCTGTTTAGAATTGAACAACGGTAATGATTATTGTAATTTCTTCGAAAGTGTGAATCATATATAGGCTAAAGAATACGAATTCAATAATGCAATCAATAATGCAATCAATAATGCATTTACCCGCATGCAATATCACTATTAAAAATGGTACAATTTTACATGCAATAACACTATTAAAATAGTACAATTTTGCATGCATGTCACTTTAGTAGGCTTTATTCACGTGAAGAAATCCACCCACCTATCCTTCAATATATTTTAACTTTACTAAAAAAGTAATCCAATCACTTATGATTCAATGATGTCGGTGAAAACAAGACCGAAAAGACCATATTTCGCAATTAAAATTAAACACTTAAAAGATTGAAAGTACCTTTTGTGGATCAAGTGGGTATACCGAGTACATATTATTATTAGTGGGTATAGGGAATACATGTTAATCCCATAGTGGGTATTAGTATTGATTTTATCTATATTATTTTGTAATTAATAAATTATTACGCGAAAAATTCGATCTACATTAAGGACATCTTTGGTTTTAAGGATATGATAGATAAGATTGATAAATGGGATATGATTATAGTATTTGGATTATTTATCATATGTTTGCTTTGATTGATTATCATTTTAATTAATATAGAATAAATAAAGAGGGAAGGGCACCACAGAGTTGAAAAGCGAGAGAAAGTAAGAGAGAAATAAGATTTAAACATTGATGTTGAAGATTGCGGAAAATTTGAGAGTAAATTGGAAATATCTAAATAATTTGAATGAATAATTAATAATATCCTAAAATAGGAAGAATAGTTTATCACTGTTAATCACTCAATCAGTACTAATGGCTCAAACCAAAGGGACCCTAAGAGCATCCACAATGAGTATTGATATGGATACTGGATCTATCACCGCAAGCGTGATTTCAATAATTGGTGGTATTGATATAGATACTGGTGCAGAATTTCACTATGGGTATTGATATAAATACCAGTATCTATTATTAGAAAAAAGAAAAAAAAATTAAACCGAATCAATAGGGACACGTCACGTCACATGTCCCCGAAAGGGTGCCCACCGGTATCGAATGCGGTATCGTAAAAACGATATCACCATCAATACCGGTGGCGTGTCCTCAGAAGGGTGTCCACCAGTATCGAAGACTATATCACAAAAACGATACCACCATCGATACCACGTCCACAATGATCTTGATATACCCTATATTAAGTGAGGGTATAACGAGGGTGGTATATCGAAGATAGTATAAGGGGGATCGTCGATACCACCGCTTTAGGTGCTCTAAAAGATCATGTGCACTTTGAGTCTACCCTAGATCCCTAATATTTCTCTTTATTTTCTCGTCACCCAAACTTGACAAAAATCTCGCTCTCGAGATTCAAAGAAGCGGTTTCCATACATCGAAGAGAGAGAAAGAGAGGAGAGAGAGAGAGGATGAGCGGCGGAGATTCAAATCAGCAGCAACAACAGCAGCGGCAGATGCAGCAGCAGCAGTGGGCGGCGATGCAGCAGTACCAGCAGTGGTGGATGGCGGTGCAGTATCCAGCTATGGCTATGCAGCAGCAGATGATGTATAGCCAGCATTACTTGCCCTACCACCACCACCAGCAGCAACCGAAGCAGCACCTGCCGAAGCACCGCAATCAGATTCAGACTTCCGCCGAGGATAACAAGACAATCTGGATTGGAGATCTCCAGCAGTGGATGGATGAAGATTATCTCCATTCGTGCTTTGCTCAAACCGGAGAGGTAACTGTTGTATCGCATCTGTACGCATAGATTCTAGTTTTGTTTTGGACGCGTTTTCGCATTTGAGATTCTTTGTTATGTTGGTTGGTGGTGTTTACGATTTGCTTACTTGATTGAATCTTGCTTTAGCCATAGGATTTGAAAATTTGACTTCGTTTATCTTCTGTAGACTTAAATTGTTTAGATTTTTTTTTTAAAAAGGTGATTGGTGAATGATGTTTTAGATCTTGTGTGTGTACAGTTACACACCACGCTCCTACCGTTCTAATCCTAACTAAAGAAAATCAATGTATTAGCTATTTGAGAAGCTAAAAATTTGTAAAAAAAAGATTAAACAATCACCAACGAGATAATTATATCAGGAAATGGACAGTATTTCATTAAGTTTTAGAATATATGGAGCCGTCTTTATGTATCATCTGATGCAACTAAGACAAACTATATGATATCTATGACAAACTCAATTGGTAGAGAAAATTTTACTGGTATATGGTGGACCTGTTGGTAGGAAATAGAGTGCTGATAGATTTTACTAGTTCAAAGGAATTGCAGATAAAGAGAATTAATTTGCGAATCTTACCACATAACCAACTCTTAACTCGTTCCATGTGCACTTCTAAGCCGATGATAATCTTGATAAGTACCTTAAGTACCTTTCTCTTTTTCCCTTTGAGACTTCTTCTCCTTTTTTTCTTCTTTTTTATCGTCTTGCGTGTATGGTTATGGTAACATGTTTTAAAGTTACTCACTTTGACAAGGCACCTGAAATCCTATTGGTCACTGTCACGTTATATTTGTTATTGTATATTTTGTTTGATTTATTCTGTCATCTCAACACGCAGGTCTTTTCTGTAAAGTTAATTCGCAATAGACAGACTGGTAGCTCAGATAGATATGGGTTCATTGAGTTCAATACTCATGATGCAGCAGAGAATGCTTTGCAGAGCTACAATGGCGTCATGATGCCCAATGCAGATCAACCTTTTCGCTTAAACTGGGCTGCCTTTAGCACTGGTGATAGGCGCCCTGAAGCTGGTTCTGATTTGTCTATATTTGTTGGAGATTTAGCAGCTGATGTTACTGATGAGCTGTTACATGAAATCTTTGCTAGTAAGTATCCATCTATCAAAGATGCAAAAGTGGTGGTTGATCTAAATACTGGACGTTCGAAAGGTTATGGTTTTGTCAGGTTCAATGATGAAAATGAGAAGTCTAGAGCAGTGACCGAAATGAATGGTGTTAATTGCTCTAGTAGGCCTATGCGAATCGGTGTAGCAACACCCAAAAAATATTCATCACAGCGACAATATTATTCTCAAGGTGCAATGTTACTATTACAGTTATTTTGCTGTGAATATATGGCCAAGAAAACCCATAATTTTTGGTTCTTCGACTGATTTTCTCATCACATAAACAAATTTTGTTTTCCCATGTATCAGGCCTATTTCAATAAATAACTTGTTAAATCCATAATATAACTATTTTTTTTTGCATTTTATTACAGGCCTGTGTGAGCTCCATGTATGTTATAAATTCTGCTCCACAAATCTATATTTTAATTTTTTTATAACTAAATATATACATGACATGGAGTTCATGAACTTTTCTTTTCCTTCTTATTCTGGTTTTTTACACTTCACTCTCACGTATAAGAGTATATGACAAAGGTAAGCGTGAAAAACTTATCAATTTCCATCTTTAGTACTGATATTGCTTATGGCATCATAATTCTTGCTCCTAATTTACTCTTTTCACTCTATTTATTCTTCTTTTTGTTTAAATTGGGAAGTTTATTATATTTATATTTTTTGTCAAGTTATTTGTTACTGTATTTATTCAAGAATCTCTGACTTATTTTATCTGGGCTGGTTGATGCCCTTATAATGCTGCTATACTTAGGTCAGTCAGAGAATGAGTCATCCAGCACAACTGTGAGTCCTGCTCCGTATTTGGTAGTTGCTAGGATTTATAAATTTTTTATCATGATTAACCCAAGATACATATGTCTGTTTTAGATTTTCGTTGGAGGGCTTGACTCTGAAGTCACTGATGATATGCTCAGAGAGTCTTTTATTCCATTTGGCGAGGTTGTCTCAGTGAAGATACCAGCTGGGAGGGGATGTGGTTTTGTACAATTTGAAAAAACGGTAATTTTGTGGCGTGGTTTGTGATTGTGACTGCAACTGTTCATATTATTTTTATTCTTATATCCCTTTTCGATTTTGAAATACAATTTCTATTTACATCTTAGGTTTGATGAGAATCATCTGTTGATGAGTAAAATAAGAACCTGGCTGAATACTGATTGTGCAGCTGTATAAAAATATCTTGAATGTGGAGGAATTTAGTGAACAATATAAATGAAATATTTGTACTTATATTTATCCATTTTCTCAGCCTGCAGCTAGATACTGTTTTATGGAGACTGTTTTTCTTATACAAGTTTTATGGGTGGGAAAGAGGGGTTTTCTCTGTGCCCTGAAGAATAACCCTCTTGATCATTGTGCATAGTTTATCTAAACATTAAAATTGGAGTAACCATGACCACCCATTTAACTTTCCATTTTAACAGAAGCAATGCTGAGGATGCAATTCACAGATTAAATGGGTCAGTTATTGGTAAGCAGAAGGTCCGCCTTTCTTGGGGTCGGAGTCTAAACAACAAGCAGGTAAATCCAGAGTTCCCAATTTACATGTCCAAGTGTTTTCAGGATAACTGATCTCTACTATGTTCAGTGGAATATCTTGGCTATACAGTTCTAAATTTGAATGGTTATAGTTGTGCATGATTGTGCTTGTTCCTATAATAAATGGAAGTCAGTAACATGAATCTCGTGATTAAGGATGTGAAATATATATAGAGGGATTCTTTATTATGTTTCATAGGAATGTATGTTTGCTTGTTTGTCTGTTTTGGCAGTTGAGAGGGGATTATAATAATCAGTGGAACGGGGGATTGTACCCAAGGCAAGGTTACAACAATGGATACGGTTATGGTGGTCCAGCCTATTGGGTGGCATCATCAAATGGTCGCAGGAGCCGCGAGCAATCAGTCAGTTAATATTCTGAGCTGGCTATGTTGAGTTCATCAACAACTTGGAAAAGTACCTTGAGTTCCTCAAATGTTGTAGCCAGTCAGAGGAGTCTTTTGTTTGGTTTGGTTTGTTTTTTGGGATTCAAAATTTTGGTTTTGAAGAGCTTGCTGGAATTTTGGTCTTAGTCACCTTCTAGTTTACTCATTCTTTGTAGGTTTGACTGTTTTAAGATTAGGTCAAAATTATATTTATCTGGATTATTTATGTCATATTTTGAGTTGATAATGTCCTTTTGTGTTTCTTCTACCCATAGTAGTGAAGGAGGAATTAAGCCCAACTATTTATTCGCTTGCTTATTTCTCTTCATTTCTTAGTTGCATACTTGCATATCAAGATTTACCAGCACCATACCATAAAACTTTGTTTTTGTTCTTGAAACTATTTTTCATTGATTGATTAAATGCGACCCTCTTCATTTATTCGTTGATATACTCTATACATGAATATTTGTGATGTCACTCAATGCATATAACATAGATTCGTAATGACTTAAATGTTCATTTGATATTCATTTAAACAACTAGTAATATTTTCGTTAAATTAAAATACTAGTATTATCCCTGAAGAAAAGTTGCTATTTTTCACCTTTGTTATACACCTACAAAGGAGTGTAATTTTGTTTGGCAATTTTAGGTGTCAGAATATTATCATACATCATACAGTCTATAAAAACACTATCTCAACTATATGCAAAGTGTTTTGCTTAAGGCAGTAATCATACACATGTGGCAATAGCCATACTTAGTGAAGCAAAAATCAATTTATGTGAGAGTAATAATTTAAAAAAACTGCTACCTTTTTCTACTACATTTGATTTCCATTTCATCGCGAAAAGGATTTGATTGGCCAACTCCGTTGCTCAGCTTATTAGTAAAAAATTATGATATGAAGAGGCTGGGAAGATTCTGATCAAGTAAATCGATGAAAGCTGTAATTAATTAATTAAAAATGGAAAACACAACTATGAGCGACTTAATTAGGCTATAAACAAAAACCAAGCCAGCTGCATTCCTGTGAATTTGGAAAGATAAAATATTTAGTCTTCATTTACAATTTTACCCATCACTCGTCACAACACAACCGGAGGGTAAACAAGAAAACTATACGTAGACTCTATCGCTGTAAATAAGAGAAAATCCAAAACTTACAATATCAACAGTAGAATATCATAACAAAGATAAAATGCACATAGTTCTATAAAAGGCCAGTCGATTTTCTCCCTACAGCATTAAAAAAAAAAATGAAGAGTGCAAGTATTGTGCTGCTCTCTTTTGCGTGTGTTGCGGTTTGTGTACAATGTTATGGTGGGAGAGGATTCGATCCTCTTACTGAATTTATCAAAGTTCGGAGGACAAAAAGATCAGAAAATTACACTACCAGAGAAGTCTCGGATGAATACAGACCTGTTTATGCCGGACTTCAGGAGGGACTTAAGGCAGCTGACGCGATTTTAAGTTTGCCGGGGCAACCACAAGTCAGCTTCTCTCAGTATTCAGGGTATGTAACTGTTGATCCTGATGCTGGTAAAGCTCTCTTTTACTACTTCGCTGAATCACAAGACTCTGCCACGAAGCCTCTCGTTTTATGGCTAAATGGAGGTCAGTACGCAATGATATATTAAACGAAAGCATAAGTTATATTTTACCAAAGATGTGGAGAAATGCTAACCTGAATCTCTGTATTGCAGGACCTGGATGCTCTTCTCTTGGAGCTGGCGCGATGACAGAGCTCGGACCTTTCCGGGTGAATCCAAATGGCAAAACTCTTTGGTACAACGAATATAGTTGGAACAGTGGTAAGTCATCATTCTTAATGCAACTTGTTCATGTATGAGAATTGATCACAGAGTCGTAACTTCGGGAAAATCAATGCAGTTGCAAACGTCATCTTCCTGGACTCTCCAGCCGGAGTTGGATTTTCTTACTCGAACAGATCATCGGATTACATTACTGGAGACGCACAAACAGCAGATGATGCTTATACCTTTCTAGTTAACTGGCTGGAAAGGTTTCCAGAGTACAAAACTCGAGACTTGTACATAACTGGAGAGAGCTACGCCGGCCATTACGTGCCTCAGCTTGCTGCACTAATTCTGCAAAACAACAAAATCACCAACCAGACTGTCATAAACCTGAAAGGAATAGCTGTGAGTTTTAGTTGATCACATATGTAACTCAAAATTTAATGAATCGCAGCTTACAACAATGTGGTTGACTTTCAGATTGGCAATGCACTCATTGATGGCGAGGATGAGGCAACAGGCTACTATGACTATCTATGGACACATGCTCTCATATCCGACGAAATTCATGAAGGGATTATAACGAACTGCAATTTTTCTTCGACATCAGATTTGTCACAAAGCTGCATAGATTACATGTCGCAAGCAGATGATGCAGAAGGCGACATCTTCCCCTATAACATTTATGCTCCCTGGTGTTCGACATCCTCAAACTCTTCCTACGTAAGCCAGATATAATCTTTGAGATATAGATATAATCTTAAAACATCTGACTCTTGTCTCATAAAAATCTTTGATATATAGATCTCAGGATATGATCAGTGCTCTGATGATTATGTTGATACATACCTAAACACCCCTCAAGTACAAACAGCCCTTCATGCTAATGTCACTGGGATTCCCGGATCTTGGGGACTCTGCAAGTACTAGCTATTCACCACTATCTATGACTCTCGTTCATCTCCTAACATATTTCTAGCAAATAATACTGTTATAAATGCATCCGTGCAGTCAAAATATAGGGAGAAACTGGCAGGACTCACCACACACAATACTACCTACCATTAAAGAATTGATGGCTGATGGCATTAGAGTTTGGATATATAGGTAAGTGATGTAAACTCGTGAATCGTGATGCACTAAGTTTAGTCTGAAAAACAATGATAATAACACCAAGCGTACCATCTTGCAGTGGAGACACAGACAGTGTAGTGCCTATCACAGCAACGAGGTATTCTATGCCTAAACTAGAGACACCGGTCAAGACTCCATGGTTCCCCTGGTACATCCAACAAGAGGTATGCAACAACTAGAAAAATAGAATACTCTAGTTTCTTTAATTTCATAACCAAACACAGATCATTAAAAAAAATACATTAACTCAAAAACATCTGAACTTGCACAACTGAAACACGATTCTTCGTTTTGACAATGATTTATTATGATTTTCAGGTAGGAGGATACGTTGTTGAATATGAGAATGTTACATTCGTGAGCGTGAGAGGAGCCGGACACTTTGTTCCGAGTTACCAACCTCAGCGCGCTCTAACACTCTTCTCTTCATTCTTGGAGGGAAAGCTTCCTCCGTCTCAGACCTGAATAAATATGTCCAACAAATATCTCTTGATTGCATAATTATTACATCACTATCACAATAATATGAACTACTAGGCATCTTAGAAATGTCCTTAGCACAAGCACATCCACCCACCGCACTCCTAAGGGGTTATGGTTTAATCTTTTATTCTGTAAACTGTTGATTATCATTAAGGAAGAGTTCTCAACTTTTATTTCATTTATATTTCATTATCCCCGATTACATATATGTATGCCCTGTATGATGAATAATATTCAATAAATTATCAACAGCTATAGGTGTATTTGAAACATCACCACTTGTACCTCAATAAACTTGGGACCAGACTTACTCTCGATAAATATCACACAAGAAAACATAAGATTTTTGTCTTCAAGAATAACGTTGATGGAAAAGTCCTGATAAAACAGAAACCATATGCGAGATCAGTTATCCTTGGATGAGGAAGGTTTTCGGGAATTGCAGAAGGAATTTGCTTTCGGTTAATTGAAATGAATCCACTAATAGCATTTCAAAGTCCTCAAGAGATGTGATTTGTGGATATAAAATTGCAAATTCAGTTTAATGCCAAACAACAAAAATAAAACTAAAAATCTATGACTCAGAGCTTTGCACTTAAGCATGACACCAAGAACCAGAATAACTAACAATCAAAATGATTTTTTTCCTACATAGCACATCAAGTAAGAAAAAATTAATTGGCAGGTGCATATTCTAGGGTGCCTTGAGTGATATATGTTGCACCAATTGACCATGTTCTGGGGCTGACCAAATGAATGACTACAGTTATCTAGCACCCTTTTTATGAATCCTCTAAAAACTGGTTCACCATTTGGATACAATGTCATAAATGAGTTAACACCCTATGAAATTGATATTCAACCTTAGTCCAGCTACAAAAAATCATGAATAAAACATAAGCATGGCCGGATTCTGTAGCATATCCAGCCCTTCATTCCAATGTAATATGACAAATAACTTTACATAAACAGGATTCTAAAACATGACATCTTTCACATAATTTCAAATTGGAAAAGGAAGACATTATATTAAAACAAAATCAATAACTGACATTGTGCCCTAACAGAATCTGTTCTCTCCTAATATGTGCTTACTTGCTGGAATCTCTGTGCTTTCCCGACGTCGGATTTGTTTTGACAATGAATTTGTTATGATCTTCAGGTAGGAGGATACGTTGTTGAATATGAGAATGTTACATTCGTGAGCGTGAGAGGAGCTGGAAACTTTGTTCCCAGTTACCAACCCTCAGCGTGCTATAACACTCCTCTCTTTATTCCTGGAGGGAAAGCTTCCTCCATCTCAGCCCTTAATAACTATGTCCAACAAATATCTCATCATTCTACTACAATAATAAGTTGAACTATTTGGCATCTACGTGCAGTGCCAACCATAAAAAAAAAAAAAAAAAAAAAAAAAAAAAAAAAAAAGTTTTTTTTTTTTTTTTTTTTTTTTGCCGCAGGCGGTATTTGCAACCGCTGCCGTAATATTAAGCTAGGATAAATCTTAGCACTAGCTCACCACACCCCAAAGGGGTTATGGTTCAATATTCTGTTATATAAAATGTTTGTTATCATAAATGAAGGGTTCTCAACTTTTATTTCATATTGCATTTCATTATCCTCGATTATATATGTATTCAATGTATGATTAATAATACTCACCAAATTATCAACAATTATAGGTGTATTTTGATTTTTGACACATCACTACTTGTATGATGAATAATCGTCAACAATTGCAACAAGACTTATCCCGACAAAAATCATAAAAGAAAATATAAAACTTTCATATTCGACAACAATATTGATTTCTTCATGAGATATTTTTGCCATTACAGATGAAGTAACTCCTCTTATCATCCAATCTGTTCAAAACACTAAGCAGTTCTTACCTCATTAAAAAAGGAAGGCTGTCATTGGTGCCATCTCACTAAGAGTAATATACATTTCACTGATTTACCATTTCTTTGGGCTGGGCTAAAGAATGACCTCTGCTATACCACCACCACAGTAACCTTTCTTTGGGCAGCCTCTTTTAATCTTCTAAAAAATGGGTCAGCATCTGCACACTGTCATAAATAAGAGAACGAAACCCTTAAAATTGATGAACTTTAGTCCAGAAACAAAAATGTGGGAATAGAAGCATGGCCAACTTCTGTAGCATATCCAACCATTTGTTCTAATGCAATATGACATCTTTTTTGCATAAACAGCTTAGTGAAATCATACAAAATCAACTCTTTGACTCATATGGAAGTAGGCCATCCTTGGCCATCTCCTGCAGAATATGAAATGCATTATCCATGTTCCCTTCTTTGTAATTAACCTCTAAAAGACCTTTGGCTCGATCCCCATCAATAACTTTACAGCTACTTAATGTATCTTGTAAAATTTGATTCAGCTCTTCCGTCCTTCCCATTTTGTGAAGTTCTTTAGAAAGAGCAATAATAGTAACTGCATGTGGAACAAGTTCCTGTTCCATCATTTCCCTGTATAGATCAATCGCTTTTTGCAAATTCCTAGCTTTACAATGACCATGTATGAGAACATTGTAAGCGGCTTCACCAGGTTTGTGTTCTGTCTGAAGCATTGCCTCAAAAACTCGATCAGCTTCATTCATCAAACCTTTCAAGCAGAATCCCTTTATGAGAGCTACACTGCTCTGAAATTCAATGCTACTACAGCTTTCTATCAACAAATTATAAGTGACATCATAAGGAACATGGTCATCATAGAACAACTTGAAAAGAAGCCTCTTTGCTTCCTTACTGCGAGACTGCTTAGTTAGACCGTTTATTAACACACTGTAGGTAACAACATCAGGAAGAAAGCCCTTATTAATCATTTCATTATGGAGGTATAGTGCACTAACCATATCATCTTCGGCACAACAAGCATTAATAAGAGTCGTGTATGTACACTTATCGGGCTGCAGCCCTAGTCTCCACATTTTTTCAAACATTTCACGAGCATCAGTTAATCTCCTCTGTGCACAAAGACCTTGCATCAAAGACGAATAAGTAATAGCATCTGGAATAATTCCCTTCTCAATCATCTCGTCTCTCATTTGGAATGCCTCATCCAAACGAGAATCTCTACTGAACCCAGATATGATTGTGCTATAACTTACTACATCTGGAGATACTCCTTTTGCAGTCATATCTTTAATCACTTCCACTCCATTGTCAATCCTACCTGCCACACAATGCCCATTGATCAATGCATTGTAAGTCACTAAAGAGGGCGAAAAGCCCTTAGTTACCATTTCACTTAAAAGTCTGTATGCCTCATCCATGAACCCCTGTTGACAGAAACCATCAATTAAAGTTGTATAAGTTTTCTCGTTAGGGCTCAGTCCCCTGATCTGCATCTGCTCAAAGAACTCCATGGCACGACGCAAGTTTCTGGCTTTACACATACTATTTATCAGAGAAGTATAAGTGACTACATTGGGAGACAAGCCATCCCTAACCATCTCTGCATGTAAAACAAGAGCGTGGTGAAAGTTTCCCTCTTTACAATACCCATTCACAAGTGTATTGTATGTAACTTCATTCGGAAGCAAGCCCTGATCCTTCATCTCCTTAAAAACCCTGATTGTCTCCTTCATCCTTCCTTCTCGACACAAACCGTTAATGATAATGTTGTATGTGATCACATTAGGCTCCAAATTCTTTTCCCACATCACTTCCAGTAATGCATATGCCTCTATGATTTTGCCAGTTTTACAATAGGCATCTATCAAGGTATTATATGTGACCACATTGGGCAAACAACCCTTTTTCTCCATTTCCTCAAAGAAATCCAATCCCCTGTCCATTTTCTTATTTGCACACAGCCCTCTAATCAATATATTGTAAGTGAAAACATTTGGCGAAACATCACTACTTATCATGTCATCATACACAGTTTTGGCCAACTCAACACAATCACAAGCCGAACTGCGAACAATGGCTTCCAAAATCGAATTATATGACAAAACGCTGGGCATAAACCCATGATATCTGGCCATACTTACAAAATTCAGAGCTCTATCAATCTGCTTCAGATTAGACAACGATTTCACCATCAAATCGAACACCGCGGAGCTGGAGTTGCAGAGCTGGTAGGTGTCGACGAGACACGAAAAGACCAAATCGCCCCTTTCATCCGGGGGAAAAGCCAGGGCAGCTTCATCCGCCAGCGATTGGGCCGTTTTGTAGAGTTTGAAGCGCGTGAGGATGTGAATGGAGTGACAAAGGCATTGAAGGTGGCCGCTGAAGAAGGGAAATTTGCGAGCCCAAGTGAGGAATTTTAGGACTAGGGTCTTGTCGTTTTGGGATTGGAGGAGTAAATAGGAGGCGGCTGCAGGAGTGAATTGGGGGATTAAGGGGTTGAGAAGGGAGGGGTGGTGGTATTTGAGGATTGATAGTGCCTTGTCGACGGTGAAGATATCCTGCCGAGAAAAGTGAAGCGGAGGCGGCGGCGGTAGTGATTTGGATTGGCGACTGAGGGTGTGGAGTGTTCTGCGTAGAGATTTTGGGAGGCCCATTTCCAAGGAAAAAAGTTGCAACCTTTTTTTTGTATCAGTAACACAACTATCTACTCTAACTCGCAGTGGGATAAAGAGAGAACGCATACTCGAAAATTGAAATTTCTCTCTGAAAAAAAGAAAATTGAAATTAACCCATGACTTCAATTCGGGTAGGATTCTTTTCTTTGAGGAGAAATTCGGGTAGGATTTTACCCAATTCAAACAAATCGGATTCAATAGAGCAGGAATATTATTTTAGCTGGAACTGGAAAATATAGTAATTGTTGATTGTTCCATATGTCCACAGAATGATCACCAAAATCGAATACCAACTTATTTTATCTAATAATTCAAATTAAATTTTGTTTGAGTTATTTTGTTAACTAAATAATTTGCAATCATCAATTGGCTAAACCTTGAAGTATTCCAATACTATGGCATCTTATTATAAATGTCACCATATACAGTACAACCTCCTTAAATTAATACTCGATAAATTAATAATCTCTCTAAGATAATAATTTTCTCCGGTTCCGAGTTGGGCCTTGGGCTTCAATTAATAATTTCGATAAATTAATAAGATAATAATTTTTCGGAAGGCCCTTATATAAATATAAGGTCCCAACAAAATCATAAATTAATAATTTCTAAAAATTACATAATAGCTAGGATAACATAGTCAAATATGAACTTAATATCGTTTGCTTTCTATTGAAATTTATATAATAATGAATTTCATTTTTAACTTTTCTCACGGCACTCTCCGGTGTGACATTCTCGAACTTCAACAAAAAGTTGTGAAGGGTTTTTTATGCTATTATTATTTCCTTACCCGTAACCGGTTCCAATGGCATTGTATCATCTTGAACTTCATCTTCAATTTGATTTTTAATTATTGTATCAACAATTTCTTCTAAGCTATGGATCTCCCAACATGCTTCATTTTTACCCGGATAATTCAATAGGTGACATCCATTCGCTGAATTAATTTAAACTAGATTAATGCAATACATGTATCTAGTTTTCTAATACATTGCACTTATATTAATTGAATTTATGTATTGTAATTCATTTAAATTCACTTGTACCTCTTTTAATTAATAAAATATTAATTTATTTGATTAATTAATACCTCTCTAAGATAATAAATTTTCACAGTCTCAAGGGTATTAATTTATAGAGGTTCTACTGTATATATCTCTATAGGACCAAAAATCAAAATAATCATTTTATAAAAGCGAATATAAGTTCTACTAACCATTTGATGGTCCCGATACGAGTTCTGGTGTATGGACGGGGGAATACATCAGATAAAACTTTTTAAAGCAACCCCCTAAAAAATAACACAACCGAGTAATGGAACTCAGTTGAAATCACAACCGAGTAAGAAACACTCGGTTGGAAGTGATGTGCTGTGCGGAAAGTGGTGGAAATAAACTGATAAAAATTAACTCACGCTTTTATGCACGGTTGGTCAATAACCAAGACAGTTGAGAATGCTAAGATGCAGTTTGTATGCTGGTTAGATGGTCAGTTGAATATGCAAGAAATAACTGAAAAATAAATACAAGCACACAGAGATTTACGTGGTTCGGAGAAACCTCCTACGTCCACGGGGAGTTGTGAGTCCACACAACTCAGTCCAAGTTCTTCTGGACAAACTACACAGCTTACGCGGGCTGTGCAACCGTTAAGGATAAGTTTGCGGGTACTTATCAACCTTACAGTTTAGTTTTCGGGTACTAAACAACCTATCTACTCAATTCCGGGAAGAGTAGGGTCCTAACACTCCTTTTGAGATGAAGTGTGAAAAAGGTTGGTTCCAACTAAAAGCTCGAACACGAAGTGAGCTATGATCTAACACTCTACAAACTCTCACTTAGTGATGTTCTCAAGGTTCGATCTAAAGACACAGAAACTAACTCTAGAACTCTCAACAAGTGATGTTCTTAGAGATTGAATGCAGTTCAGCTCGTGAAGAATTTTGCTCTTTCTTTCGCTCTCTGGTTTCTTCTCGCGTGTGTGTCTTATATGTGTCTTTGAAAGAAGGCCTCTATTTATAGGCGGAGAGAATCAACTAGCCATTGGAGGAGCTGTTGATCTCTGTTCTTTGAAAGCGATAGCTTATCTCTCATCTCTGCAGACTTTCCGGATTTGGCAACTGCGTGCTTCTGCTTTCCATCTGAGACAGCCTTGTGTTGGGCCAAATGAGGTAATGACAGAGAGTCAAACCTTCACGTGACTTCCTTATTTGAAATTCAAATCTCAACATCAGACTTTCATCAATGAGAGGTTGGTTGAGATTTTTCGATCTACATCTGAGTGGTTCTTCAACTGATGTTCTGTCTGAATGCTAACAGTTGAACTCTCAGCTGATCTGAACTTCATGCTGTTGATCTTCTTGGTTTGAGATCCTACAACTGATGTTCTGAAACTAAAAACTCAGTTGTCTTCCTTGTATCCGATCAGTTGGGTTTGAACGCTCAGATGACTTTCTTTCATCTGATGTTCTCCTCCCTCTTTCTACTTCTCATCAGATGAACGCTCGGTTGTTTTCCTTACAACTGATGTTCTATCGCTTGAGTGTAACTTCCCCCTTTATCAATGCTTCATCTAATGAACGCTCAGTTGTCTTCCTCACAACTGATGTTCTATCCGAGTGAAGCCTTGTTGTCGTCTTCAGTTGGAGTCCTGTAAAGATAAAATCTTAACAATGCTCAAACAGCGAGCCTAACTACTAACATTAGGATCTGGCAACATCTACTCGGTTGGGATCAGTTGGTTTTGGAATCAATCAAAACTTTAATAAATTTCCCAACACCATTAATCTCTAAAAGATAAATACTAATCAAAAACTTTATAAAATTACTCTCTTGTCCTTGCTCCTTAATTCTTCATTTTCTACGCTACTATGGAGCAGCAGTTATCTCTTTCTCACAGATACACGCACACACTCACACACAACACACACATGTCTCTCTCTCTCACACACATACACACACCACACATTTGTCTCTCTCACAGACACGTGCACACACTCACACACACAACACACACTTTATAAATTCATTATTTATTACCCAATTTTTGCTCACTCAATATATAATTGCCATGTTGATTCCAAGCACCACATTCACATTCATTCTAACGTCTAGGTGGAATTTTTAGGTTTTTTCTTTATTAATTATCTAAAATATGTAATACATACATTCATTTCATCCTTTAACATTATAATAGCAAACCTTCCGTTTTTAGATAGTTCAATTTTCAGTTTTTTTTTTTCGATTACTCACTTTTCCAATTCTAAAAATCATAAAAATGGTTTGATTTCCAATCAACCTTATAAGACTTTTTTACTTAATATCTCAAGTACAATTTAACTAATTTACCTATATAGTTTGATTTAAGGGCAATTATGTGGATTATATGTTACTTATACGTATAAGTATTTAAAAAAAACAATGAAAAAAAATGTATGATATATTATTATGTGGATTATATTTATTAGGTCCATCTATATATACATTCAAGGCTTTCAATCAAAGCAAATCATAGGCAACAATATAATTCATGACTAATTTTAATTGTATAATATAATTTTCAATCTACCAATTATTAGCAGACGTTACAAAACATAATTTATGGCAATAATTTAATTTAAATAATATTTTTAATTACTATATTTATATTATTTTGTGCCTATATAATCCAGAGCTTCACAACCAATTTCAACCACACACTTCACTTGCTTAGTGC